>OY282406.1:12489675-13700390 GCA_958295455.1 Coleophora deauratella | reverse complement strand
CCATGCGGCGCTCGTCGGCCAGCCGCCGCTCCAAAGCCGCCCGCTCCGCCGCTCGCCACGTGGACACCCTGCAAAGACAGCACCGTGTCAATGAACCTTGCTCGCTGTTTCACTTTTTTTTATGGCAGAGGTGGCAAACGAGCAGACGGATCACCCGATGGTAAGCGATTACCGCCGCCCATCGACACACGCAACACCAGAGGAGTCACAAGTGCATTGCCGGCCTTTGATATGGGAGTACGTTCTTTTCTTGAAGGTTCACGTTAAGGTTAAACGTCAGTCACCCCATTTCACACTTATTCTATTTTCTCTTCGGCATTCCACAACAATAAAGAGTGATTTTGCCCATGTCAAGTGAATATCACGGCTTTAAGGGTGATAGGCACTTAAAGACGCTCCACGTGGTGGTTTGCTGCTGGATCTCGGAAAACGGAGCGGTCTGTAGTTAATCGTCTTCTAATCATCGTTTATCTCGGAATTTGAATCACAGCTGTTTCTCCATCACAAGAATAAGTATTCAAAACAGTAATAATTGTAAAATTAATAGACGTTAGTCCCGGCAACCAATCCATTTTATACTTGGTGAGTAAAAGAAATAAAAATGAGCTGTCATATCAGTGTGACAAATATTGTTTACGTGTTGTAATGTCTCTGAAATCTACAATGTACAGGGTGTAACAAAAGGTGTGACAATACTTCAAGGTTGGCTTTTACCCATCAAACTGAACAACTTTTGTTCTACAACTTTGTTGAAATCGCAAAATTTTTTTTGGACTTTTCATACAAATCGATCAGCTGGCGAACCAAGTTTGTATGAAAAGTCCAAAATTTTTTTTGCGATTTTAACATAGTTGTAGAACAAAAGTTGTTCAGTTTGATGGGTAAAAGCCAACCTCGAAGTATTGTCACACCTTTCTGTTACTATTTTTTAACTTTACCTGGGTCAAAACTATACAAATACACAATATATTTTTGGTTTTATCTATCTATCTATAGTCAAATTAACGCCATCTATCGGTTTTTTTCTACCAGGGAGCACTGACGTTTAACCTTAATTTGGAAAAACAATAGTTTTAATCTCTCATGCTACGGCTACATCTGCGGGCTTCGGCGAATATTCACGTTATCGCGATAGGTCTGGCCACGCACTTCGTTGTACCGCGAATCATTCGCGCGAAAACGAATGGGGTTCGCGCTACTCTGCCGTACAAATTAAGAACACAGTAAATGACAGATTTGACGCGAATGATTATGAACATTGTATCGCGTTACGAATAAGGTTCAAAATCATTCACGCGAAATCTGTCACTTACTGTGTTCTTAATTTGTAGCCGGATGATGTGGACATTGTAATTCGTCGTAGCGCGAAGCCAAAGTTTTATCGCGATAACGCGACACGAATATTCGCGCGCATATCTGGCCCCAGCATAATAGGTAGGACTTTGCACTGGATACTAAAACGTACGACAAAAAAGTTTGAAGCTTAAATAAAAAATATCTTAATTTTAATATAATAAAGCAGATTTTTAAGGGTTATAGATATTCTAATATTTTTGTCTTTCAGTCTGTAGGGAAAGAGCAATGTACGCGTTTAGATGCGCGTGGCGGCAACAGTGAAAGCTCGCCTTGCTTCCGCCTTAATTCCGCTTCGATGCTGCCTTGGACGAGAGTTCGCTAGTGCTAATCACTGAAGCTGACGAGGCAATAATTTGTGCTGCAGCGCTATTCGCAGCAGCCACCGCTCGTTTCGGTACTGAACTGGCCACAACTAGTGCTACTCACCGCTGCTGCAACGTGCTACTCACTAGTGCTGCAGTGGTACTCACTTGTGGTGCAGTGGTACTCGCTAGTGCTGCAGTGGTACTCGCTAAAGCTGCAGTGGTACTGAATGGCGCTGCAACGTACTACTCACTACTCACTGATGACTGATGCTGCAAGATGCTACTCACTTGTGCTGCAGCGCTACGTGCGCCTGCTTAAGATGCGCATGGTCGGCGCGGCGCTGTCGCTCCGCGGCGGCGGCGGCGGCCAGCGCTCGCCTCGCTTCCGCTTCGCTGCTTCGTAAAGCTGCTAACTCGGCGACAACTCTCTTCAACTCTTCGGCGCATTCGCGTGCTTCGCGCTAGAAGGAAGAAATAGACGCGGATATCACACTGAGGCGGAAATCGGACGGGAGCGCGGACCGACGAAATTCGCATGCGGCAGCGATCCGCTCCACCGGACGGTTTCCGCCCGAATTTCGTCCGAAGCTGCGGTTCACGACGAAGGCGCGGATTCCGCCCCACCGGGCGGTTTCCGTCCGAATTTCATCGTACCGCGGTACTGCGGTGCAGTGGTATACCCTGCGAATCGCGCCTCCGGACGGAGAAGCGGCGGGCGCCAGTGTGTGGTACCCTGCAAATCACACCGCGTCTCCGCCCGGGAGCGCGGATCCGACGTGCGAATCGCGCCTCCGCCTCCGGACGGAGAAGCGGTGTCAGTGTGTGGTACCCAAAAGATTTTGTATACAAATCAACATTTTACAGTACAAAGTTTAAATCCGCTCAACCGCAATTCGTCGCGGTAAGCGGAGCAGTGTGTTTTCCGCCAGACACATAATAAAAAATGTACAAGATTATTAACCCTTAGTCCGCCCAGCCAACCAGGGCCGACAACGGTTTTTCGTCCCACAATGAAATGAAATGAAAATATTTTATTCGAATTAGGTAGCAGTGTACACTTTTCGAACGTCATTCTTTTATCTACCCAATACGAGGTTCCTACCACTCGGAACTCGTATACCCGCCGTTTCGGGAAGTGACAGGTCAGGATTTGAGATTCCCATACATTTTCGTCGCACTATTTCTCATGGAATGGAAATGGAAATAGAAGTACCTAGCTCCGCCACAATCTAGTCCTCACTGACCTGACCTCATGATGGTCACGATCCCCTATCCCCGGGGTAACGGCATGAAAGTAGAATCATGGCAATCAATGGGTTAACAAGAGCATGGGAGTCATTTAGAAGGAATTGACATTAGTCTGTTCGGAGTGTCAAACCAATGAGGAGAAAATGGCTGTGTAGTCAAATGTCACCATTAAAATAAGACCATAAGGTTTACGTGTTCAATTCTTTGTTACTGATATTATAACTTTGCACTTTGTCCTTAGACAACAGCACCAAAACAAAGCTACTTGTTCAGAGTAGACTTTGACCATGTCAAAATAGCAGACATAGTGGACCGTCTAATGGCAAACATTGTCACTATGTTTCTTAACTAACGAAGGGTTATTTATTATCTAATCTCACCTGTTCGCGTTCCCGCTCGCGCTCGCGTTCTCTTTCTCTCTCCCTCTCCCTCTGTTCGCGTTCTCTCTCCCTTTCCCTGTCTCTAATATCCTTCTCCTTATCAGCTCTCTCCCGCTCTTTCTCCTTATAACTGTTGCAATCTTTGTGATTTCTTACAATATGATTATCTTTTGTACTTTCTACTTCTTTAACTATATGTTCTTTTGCTGGAAAAAAGAATGAAATTTTTTAGCAGTTGTATTTTTGAGAAACAACTTACGATATCTAACTTATGTTACTGGTGTTCAAAACTCATCGTCATCAGCCAAAAGACGTCCACTGCTGGACAAAGGCCACCCCTAAAGACTTCCACGACTACCGGTCTTGTGCTGCCTGCATCCAGCGGCTTCCTGCTACCTTCACCAGGTTATCGCTCCACCAAATCAAATCTAATCTAACAATATCACAACAAAGCCGCAAACTCGCTACTGAAGTGGCAGTGGGCGGGGCACAATGCTCGTAGAACTGATGGCCGTTTGGGCATCAAAGTTCTCGAGTGGCGACCGCGCACCGGAACTCCCACTCGGCGGACCGATGACCTGGTGAAGGTCGTGGGAAGCCGCTGGATGTGGGCAGCGGACCGATCTGTGTGCAAATCCTTGGAGGAGGCCTTTTTCCAGCAGTGGACGTCTTTTGGCTGATAATAATGACGTATAATACTCACTTTGTTCTGTACTCTTATGACTATCACTATCCTTATCTTTATCTTTGTTTTTACTTCTTCTTTTCTCTTCTTTTAACGATATAGCCTCTTTCTTTTCACATTTCGACGACTTTGCACCACCTGTGAAATTTAATGTCCAATTTTAATGAAAAGTCTTGTGGTCGTAGGCGTAGGTTTTTTGTTATTCTTGCTAAGTCGTAAAATAATAGTCGTTCAATATGATAAGTAGAAACCCTAGTTAAAGGGTTCTTGTATCTTATTTACAAGAGGCAGGAGATAAAATATTATTCTTATCACCCGGCTTCAATAAAGTACAGTACTGTACTATAGCTGTTACTGATATTACTTGTATGTATATTTGTGTTGTATTGTATATATTTGTGACGTCTACGATTTTAGAGAACCACAAAACGGATTTCTATGTGGTTTTCACTGGGATGATGTAAAATTATCTCACTAATATCATAAACGCGAAAGTATGAATGTTTATTTGTCTGTTCCCGCTGAAATTACCGAACGGAATTGAATGAAATATTGTAGGTACATAGTTAAAGCACTCGGCTAACACATACGATACTTTTATCCCGGAAAACTAAGGTTCCCGGAGGAATGGCTAAAAACTGAAATTTTTACTTCGCTACTAGATGGCGCTGCCTTAATATTTTATCGCTCTGGACCTAATTCTGATGTCCACGGAGTCACGGGCGGAAGCTACTTTCAGTATATTTTTTTCATCATGTTATACGTCTATAGCTGCTCGGTCTCACCTTTACTGTGGTCGTGGTCGTCGTCGGGCGGAGCGCCGGCGCCGGCCGCCGCGCCGTTGCTGTGCGCGTGCGCAGCGCCGCCGCCGCCGCCGCCGCCGCCGCCGCCGCCGCCGCCGCCACCGCGCGCCGCCCGCTCCGGCTTCTCCGCCTGTTGGCAACAGATAAAAATATGACAAAAGATATGGAATATGTCTGCAACAAATCCTCTGAATTGAGTTGAATAGCGCGCAATGTAATTTAAAAAAAATACATAATTGGTGCACCCTTGGCATCTACTCACCTGGTGGTAAGTGATGATGAAAGCGGG
This sequence comes from Coleophora deauratella, assembly GCA_958295455.1. Taxonomy (NCBI): domain Eukaryota; kingdom Metazoa; phylum Arthropoda; class Insecta; order Lepidoptera; family Coleophoridae; genus Coleophora; species Coleophora deauratella. Next base: position 13,695,324 of record OY282406.1, on the reverse strand, counting down.
AAGATAGAAGCGGACTTACCAAGATTCCAATGGAGAAGTGGAGAAATGGCTATCTTATCTTCATGCTATGAACATTGATGTTTGGCGGGAAGACTTGGTGGCTAGCCAGGCAGACTCAGAAAATGCCCTACCACCAACAAATACAGTCCTACAAACTTGGACCCCGCTGAGAATTCACCGTGGGAGAGCTTGCTTCGGCACGAATGTGCCGGCTCGACCGGAGTGATACCACGGCCTCACAGAAAACCGGCATGAAGCAACGCTTGCGTTGTGTTTCGCCGAGTGAGTGAGGGTACCGGAGGCCCAACCCCCCCCCCCTTCAATTCCCCCATCCCCCATCCCATTTCAAAGGTCGGCAACGCACTTGTAACTCCTCTGGTGCTGCAAGTGTCTATGGGCGGCGGTAATCGCTTACCATCAGCCATCAGGTGATCCGTCTGCTCGTTTGCCATCTATCACATAAAAAAATAAAAGACTCGACCCCGGGACCTTCCGATGTGAAGCAAGCAGACTCTTTGGGGGCGGTTTAAAACTGGTTAGTTCAAGACAATATTTTTTGCTCCTATTGTATGGATGCGTACGTATATCGGCGCAGTCACCGTTCAATGCTGTAGCCATCTCTCACTGCCGCTATACGAGTGAGAGGGACAGACATAGCTACCTTCTGTGTTCAATGCTGCAGCCATCTCTCACTGCCGCTATATGAGTGAGAGGGACAGTCATAGCTACCTTCTGTGTTCAATGCTGCAGCCGTCTCTCACTGCCGCTATATGAGTGAGAAGGACAGACATAGCTACCTTCTGTGTTCAATGCTGCAGCCGTCTCTCACTGCCGCTATATGAGTGAGAAGGACAGACATAGCTACCTTCTGTGTTCAATGCTGCAGCCGTCTCTCACTGCCGCTATATGAGTGAGAGGGACAAACAAAGCTACCTTCTGTGTTCAATGCTGCAGCCGTCTCTCACTGCCGCTATATGAGTGAGAGGGACAGACATAGCTACCTTCTGTGTTCAATGCTGCAGCCGTCTCTCACTGCCGCTATATGAGTGAGAGGGACAGACATAGCTACCTTCTGTGTTCAATGCTGCAGCCATCCCTCACTGCCGCTATATGAGTGAGAGGGACAGACATAGCTACCTTCTGGGTTCAATGCTGCAGCCATCCCTCACTGCCGCTATACGAGTGAGAGGGACAGACATAGCTACCTTCTGTGTTCAATGCTGCAGCCATCCCTCACTGCCGCTATATGAGTGAGAGGGACAGACATAGCTACCTTCTGGGTTCAATGCTGCAGCCATCCCTCACTGTCGCTATATGAGTGAGAGGGACAGACATAGCTACCTTCTGTGTTCAATGCTGCAGCCATCCCTCACTGCCGCTATATGAGTGAGGGAGACAGACATAGCTACCTTCTGCGTGTCGTCGTCTTTGCGGCGGCGAGCGCTGCTGGGACGAGCGTCGACGCAGTCACCGTTCACGGCTACGGGCGGCGGCGTTTCCTTTGGTTGCTGATTCTGTTAAAGACAAATATGGTTTTGATAACTAAGTATACGTGCAACTATAGTATTAAAACTGAAGCTCTTCGCTTTATATTCATGGAAGTGAACAACTTTCTCTAAGCAATTATACAGGGTGTTGTTTTGGTCGACAACGGCCTTCTAAGGGATGAAAGTATAAAAAATACTTGTTCTGAAAATACCTATAATATTTTTTTTTATAAATTGATTCTACTGAAAAAATGACCTACAAATTTTCCTAAAATTATCAAAACGCATGTTCGCGCAGTCAGTCAATGACGGCCGGCTCATTCACGAATTTTCCTACAAAAAGGTCAATGACACTTACATGAACCTGTCGGGAGAAGTATTCCAAGATACCTTCTTCCTTGAACTCTTGTCTACTTTGGGCTCTATCTCGAGCATGGGATGTTTTTTTCGGTAGAACACGATTTGCGGAGTTTGTAAATAATGTTTTTATTGCGTAACACATTACGGCGGCGCGACGTCACTCCAAATAACTCCAAATCTCACACACTCGACTCGATTTACACCACACGAAAAACATTTCGATAGTCGTGAATTGAGCGATGTATTAATAACTACATCGCTCAGTTCACGACTATTGAATAAAGACTTGTTCCTGATCTTAGCCGTAGCGTAAGTTCACGCGCAGAGGCGCTTGCTCTCGCTGAGACAAAGGAACGCGAGTTCGACGCGGAGGCACGCCGCAGACTGCCTGCGCCGCAGTCGGGCCCCTCGCGCACCCCCGCACACCTCGCCTCGTTGCTAGGCAACCATTCAATGTTAAAATACGTTACGCACGGAAACAAGGATACCATAATTAATTATTTTCTAAGATTTACTTATGAAAATTTAAGGTGCCATTTTTATATTTTTTTTGGCATCAGTATCATGTATACTATCGCCCCTGAAAAGCTCGTTGTCGACCAAAACAACACCCTGTAGTGCCTTGATGACATAATTTACTCTCGCTTGTTCTAAGTCGGTAAGTCCAGTCCAATCTCGTCTCACCCCGGACGCTCCAATAAACTGTGACGTCATTTTTTTTTCAACTGTCGCATGATGAGTAGAAGTCCCAAGTACAGGTTCCTTCACTTATTTTGTTACACCCTATACGCAATACATATTGCTGTGGCGTCCACTCGCACTTTTTTATCCACCTTGGCAATCTACTCTCATTCTCCTTTTAAGTTTCTATGAGTGTTCTGCCTGAAATAAAATAAAAATATTATCATAATTTCCTACTAGGTTCAATCCCCACAGTCACAACTAACCTGCAACGCCGACTCGGGAAGCGCGTCACGCATGAGTTGGAAGTAGAACTCATTTTGGGCACGCACTTGGCGCTGTCTGCGCATTCGTAACCGCCGCCCCGCGTACGACTTTAGACCGAAGCCTAAGCTGACGGCCGGATAGCCCACACAGTGAGCTGCGAGCGGCCGACAAAGTTCCAGCCCGCCGGCCGGGCTTCGCTCGCTTCGGAGCGCACCCTCCACGTATACGACTAGGCAGCATATCGCTACTGTGGGCAGGCATATGCCTTTGTCTGCGACTGTTGGGAGGAAAAAGTTTTATAGAGGCTTATCAGCAAATGAAATCGCAGACTACAGTCTTCCTATCGGCCGATAGTTTAATCGGGAAACCACTGCGCTCCATTTGGACGTACGTAACAAAATCTACATTTCAAAAATTGTTACTTTCCTAATGATGATTGGTTACAGTTAATCCAACTAAGAAACATTCATTACAATAATTTTTAACAATTTACGAAATTAGTCACTGATATTTTAAGCAATTTTTTTTTAAACTTCAAATGACAAGTCTATTTATCGTCATCATCAGCCAAAATACGTCCACTACTGGACGAAGGCCACAAGGATTTCCACACCGACCGTTGCTGTGCGGCCCGCATCCAGCGGCTTCCCGCAACCTTCACCAGGTCGTCGGTCCACCGAGTCGGAGGCCTGCCCACACTGCGTCTTCCGGTGCGAAGTCTACTTATACATAGATTTAGTAATAATAATAAAACGAAACTCACATGTGTACCACACATACTGCACCCACACATAGGTGCTGGCAGCGAAGAATATGTACTGCAGCGGTATGAAGAAGAAACATATCATGTCGGACGTCAGGGCAATGCAGATGAAGAACACTGAGAATGCCTGGAAAGAGACGTTGTCGGATAACACCTTATGAAAGGTACTATCACTCCCTGGACACCCCATACAAATCATCCGAGTTATTTCTAACATGTAGGTAGGTAGCAAAATAACCGACTGACAGATCGACAGTCACCGGATTGTGCCTGCAGGGGAAGGGGGTGAAGTCACCTTGAGAGAGCGATAGGGAATGTCCATATTGTATGAAACTCTACTTAATAAACGTAACTGTGGTAATATGGGTATTTGAAAAGCGCGCTGGATAGCAACCGCGAACATGCCTGGCCGCCAAACATCAGATTGAATCGGATTCCCAAAGTCCAAGAACTTATCGAGAGATTTTCGCCTCAACACACTTCTATGTGGAAATGTGGATAACGGACAGCTGTTAGTTTGCGAGTATCGCTGCACCATTGCGCGGGCTAAGTTACTTGTGCGCTTGGCTGCGGCATTCAGATAAGAACTTATGGACCTACTGCCACCCACATCCTTATGCAGCTGCCGTGAAATTTAATTTATTTGATAAGTTATAATTTGGCATCATAAATTACATAACATACATTACATAATTAAGTGTTCACAGGTATATAAATAAAAGTAAGTAAGAATCTCAAATAGACTTAAATAATTAAGAAATTACTTATATGTGAAAAAAAGTTACTAGATCCAAGCAAACAAATCAAGAGAAAATTGCCTGACCTCTGACTTAATTGGTTCATTATTTGACTAAATGAATATGCAGCATACAATCGCACACGCTAGTAGCAAATTTTTATAGTTTGCCATCAATTTTGGTCGGGAAAAGCCAACCAAAATTTCAAAGACTAAGCATTGCAATAAAGTTCTAAAGTAAAAACTAGATAATGTCAGAAAATAAATAAATTAATATTAATAAATAAGACAAATCACACACGGTCATCTGGCCCCAAACTAGGATTCCCTGTATCTTGGGAACCAGAGACTGATGTACATACACATATAAGTTTAAATACATACATATATAGATATAATACACCCAGACACAGAGCAAACAAATCTGCTCATCACAAAAATGTTTGCCCTGGGTGGGGATCGAACCCACGACTCTCGGATCAGTTGTCAGGAGTGCTAACCACTGAGCCACCGAGTCTGTCAAAGGCTGCAAAAGGCTGTATTAGTTATATTATAAACAACAAGAATACTCACAAGGCCCTGATATTTGAACGAGTCGTACACCGAGCGGAGCATCATCCAGAACGGCCAGAGGAACTCGAAGCGGAACTCGAGCATGTAGTCCGCGACCACCACTGCTGCCCACAGCATCACAAACTTGAGGTACAGCATTGAGCTGGAATTAAATAAGAATTTAAAGCAGCACTCGATATGCAGGGTGTAACTGTAAGGAAGTGCTGGTATCCGCAACCAGGCGACAAATGAGCCCATTTTGCATGATTATACATAAACAATGCAGGGTGTAAAAGACCACCCCTGGATACTTAAGGGTGTTTTTATGAAACTGAACAATTTTTCCTAGATGTGAATGAAACCTATACTAAATTAGCAAAAAAAGCCATATTTTCCATACAAATTGACTGTCCAAGTTTGTATGCAGAGTCCAAGTTTTATTAATATTTCAGTATGAGTTCTTTAAGAAAAGTTGTTCAGTGTCATAAATGGAACCCATTCAGTTTTGGGAGTGTTCACAATGTATGACCATTTGTAAGGAAAAGGTGTACAGGTAGGGAACGAATTAAGAGTATGTAATTTTTTGGACTGATTGAAAAAATGATTTTAAAAAAGTTTTTAGCATCTCCTTAAATGCATTAAAAAAAAGTATTTCAATTGTTTAAATAGATAATATTTGATAATGATTCATTTCACTCCACGACTTGTCCGGCTTTTTTTTTTCACTGTAGGTATCGACAGAATACCAGCTGTGTGTGTGGATGTGGTCTCACATACGCAGCATTATGCTAAATCGGTGCCTTTTAAGGGCTACAGTTCAATTTCTGTTTTTTTTTCTTACTTCCTATCTTAGTTTAATTATCTTATTTCTTTAGTTTAAGTTTTTATTGTTATATATTAATTTAAGATCTGTAGTCTCTAAATAAAGCTTCTATCTATCTAATGCTACATCTCAGGCTCAAACTCAAACTCAATATGTTTTTTATTTAAGTAGATGTTTTACACATGGTTTTAAATCGTCAATTTTTTTTTTCTACCTAGTACAAAGTCCTTACCACACGGGACTTGTACACTCAACGTTTCGGGAAGTGTTTGTGGAAATATGGCTTTTAAGCAAGCAACCAGGACAGTGGCAAAGTTTTTTGTGAAGCCATCAGCCAAGATTGCCACTCTCTCAGTTTATTTATACAACTATACAAAAGCATTTATTGCTGATATTATGAGATATTTTTATTTTAGCCTCTTGTTTCCTTAACCTATGAAGAAACATTTGATAAGATTTTCTTAGTAATTATTATGAAAAGTTGTATTGAAATTATTAGTCTAGTTTGTTTTGAGTACAGGCATCCTCCAATTTTTTCCACCCATCTCTGTTTTTTTTAATGTGATAGGTGGCAAACAAGCAGACGGATCACCTGATGGTAAGCGAATATTGCCGCACATAGAAACCCACAACACCAGAGGAGTCACAATTGCTTGATGCATTTTGTGCTTGATGTTCTCAAATTAATAATATATTTAAGATATTATGAATTACATACATTACATTAATCAATAAATCAAAATCTTTCCAATTCAGCATATCCCGCTGTCATTTTTCTCCGACTCCGGCAACACACTTGTGATTGGCAAAGCACTTGTGACTCCTCTGGTGTTGCGGATGTCTATGGGCGGCGGTAATCGCTTACCATCAGGTGATCCGTCTGCTCGTTTGCCACCTTTGCCATAAAAAAGAAAGACTCCAAGCTGTCTCTACCATACTTGAATTCTTAATTAGTCTTAAATCGGTTGGGATGCACATAGTATAAGTTCACTCCAACCCTTAAATCAAACTAACAATATGAACGGCTGCTATTTTTAGTTATAACTAGGTGCATAACATACTTTTAAGAGATAAAACTGCATCCCATAACATTGGCTGTTAATTTTCACTTAACTTTTACATGTTTAAAAGCGGCTAAATAAAGTATTTTCTCAATGAAAAAAGAAACAAGAGAAACCACAAACTTATCGCTCTTTCTTCTACAGATAGCAAGATACAATAAAGAATTGAAAGTTTGCAAGTCGTGAGAAACAATGCCAATGCCTCCCATGTGCGCGGCCGACTCACAAAAAAAACATTCGTAGCACCGAGAGGCGCTCGTGTTTTTTTACCACGGAAACCAGATGGTATCCTACCCACACGATTTCGACTTTTTTCTCTATACATTTTCCGGCTTATGCACAGGAACTATGAACTTTCCTGGTGCTGGGAAGGAAGATAAGCGCATAAATTATATCTATTTGCAATGAAATCACAGTTTCCACTCACTTTCCGTACATTCCTTCGGTGATTTTTGTGCGCTTTATCGGGCGCCGCATCTTGCCAGATTCGGCATTTCGCCTCTTCATATTTTTTCCTCCACTATATGAGAGAAAAACACAGGCTCTCCGTTCAAAACACTTATTTTTATCGATACACAAAATAACAATGCTCGAAATATCGCCTGATATCGCCTATTGTTGTCAATCGGCCTAGAAATTTACGAGGGAGATGGTAGAAATCGGCGAGCTTTTGCGTTCACAACAATGTTGCCATGATCAAATTTTTTGATTCTACTAAAGATGATCTTCCCACGCCAATGACGTAGGAGATAATGGACGTGGCATACCTACAGAAAAAGCGTGCATACCTAAACTTACTGAGAAAGGAAAATGGCCGTTCGGCCTAGTGCATACCCATTATATGAGATATGATTTTATCGATATCACCGGCATGCAGAGAATGAGCGTCTATTTTTTTTTTTTGTACTCTACTCGTACATAAATCGCAACTGATGGCGAACTTTCGATTATTTTATTATTATTTGACGATTATGGTCAAAATTGACATATCCTCCTAAACTAGAGATGGGCAATAACAGATTAACGAAATGAAACAAGAAATTAATTATATTGGTTTTATCAGTTAATTAGTATGTAAATGGTCTGTAATCACCAATATGATTACTATCTACTGTGTCTTTTACACTTAAACAATAAAAGGCAAAAAGTAGGAGACAGAAGATGTCAAACGAGTGTAGATGGCTCGTGTCTTGCAGCGCTATAGGTGTAGGTATTCAAAATAAAGACAAATATTCGGAACTGTATTTTAATTTACAGCTTGGGCGTAAAGAGTTGAAAAAAAAATAATGATAGCGCTGTTGGATGCGAGCAGCACAGGACCGGTCGGTGTGGAAATCCTTAGGGGAGGCCTTTGTCCAGCAGTTGACTTCTTTCGGCTGATGATGATAATGGCGCCACTATCGCTTACATTACAACATTTAATACTACAATCTAAATGAATGTAATACTTGCAGGTTTTTAATATAAAATGAAATTACTTTTCATCATTGTATTCAATAATTTGTTTTCTGCATCCCTATAACTATATAAATGGGAAAATAAACAAGCCTAGGACATTAAAAGAAAATTTATTTAGTTTTATTCACATAAACATTCTGGTCGAAATAAATAACTTGATGATTTACACCTGACATGGCATCAACATTGTCATCTTCAGAATCTGAGCTGCTGTCACTGCTTTCCTTGGTGCTACTGGGTACGAATCCTTTAGTTGTTCCAGGACGTACAATAATACAATGTTTTCCTCTTAAAACATCATGCTTAATGCCTTTCAGATTTTTCTGTAATCAGAATTTAACATTATATTTAGGAAGAATGCCGTGCCTGACGAAATTGATCAACATTATGAAGTCGCGCTATGTATATGTATCGCAATTATCCACTTTATTTCCATATTATGTAAACAGAACAACGAAGAGCAACTCGAATCGTCGGCTGCCAGGATATTTCAGATCGGCTTGACTCCTTGGCGCTGCGTAGAGATGTAGCCTCATGTAGGGGTGTCTATTGGCGACGGTAATCCTTTACCATCAGGTGATCCGTCTGCTCGTTTGCCACCTCTGCCATAAAAAAAAATGTAAACAGAAATTACTGAGGGATTATATAACTGACTGTAAATTTCTGAATAAAATTCGCCACTGACAACACTCTTAATCATTAAGTGCCATAAAAAATTTTTTAACAGAAATTACTGAGGGATTACTCGTATATGACTGACTGTAAATTAGTGAATAAAATTCACCACTGACAACACTCTTAATCATTAAGTACTAACGTGGGTAGGTATACTTACCATTAAAAATCTTGATGGTACAGCTTCATCATGCAATGTTGTTTTGTCCAATGTGCGGTAAACATGATTCATGGAAATGAAGCGAACAGATGTTGATGGCTTTTGTTGATGTTTTCTATGCCAATTGCTGCCAGCCACTTTTTTTTTATATTCACTTCGGGGAAGCCTAAAAAAATTATATATAAGTAACTTTTTCTAAAATTCATCATCATCCTACATAAACATCGATGTCTAAAAGAGCCCCGAAGAACAACACTAGCCACTTTAGAGCCGAAAAATATTTTAATAAAATAAAGTTAAAAGACAGACTGAAATCATATTGAAAAGCTACTTTCGGTTATTTATATCGCTTATCTTCTCCATTAAGACAAATACGTAATTTAATTTGTGAAAATAAGGTATATTTCAACAAGATAACAATACGTACCGGTGCAGTGTAATGTTCGGCCGATTTCGGCTTATTTTGATGCCACAGCCTGTAACACTACAATTAGGCATCTTAATTACTGTGTTGTTTCACTAAATTTATTATTTTCGGATGCTTTATTTAACCATATTTAACAATTTTCAATTAAAATACTCGCGAGCGAAGGCACTTTGACAGCTTATGTACCAGTGACACCGAGAAAGGAATATGGCGAATCGGCCGCAAAGAGGTATTTTGCTGACGTCACGAAAACAAAGTTGCCATTTTGTAAAGGACAAAAATATTGTTGTCATTTTTTTACTGAGAAGAATTACATAAGTTAGAAAGAAATAAAAGTATATTTTAGAATTCGCTACCGAAATGGCACATATTTGTATAACTGATTGTTCATATAGACAAATATTTCATGTCCTCTAGTTTCTTTAGTCTGAGTCCCACGCACAGTGTGTTAGAACCGTCACGTCATTTTGTCTCATCTTGATTTTATTGCAAAATACAATAGTTATTACCATTAGAAACATCAGAGTAAAACTCCGAAATCGATACGACTTTTAGATTTTCAAAAAAAAAAATTCAAAATTTGCCTATATCCGGGTCATGAAATATTAAAAAAATTCAATTAGTTATTTCGATTTCAATTACACCAATTAAATAAACATATAAAACCCCATCTTTGTACAAGTTTTTGTACACTTACTGTTATTGTATAACGAGATATGAATTTATTTCTCATTTTCAGTTTTATTTTTATACCACTATAACACCGTATTAGAAGGAGATTTATATATGAGACGATAGCTTAAACAAGCCTTTATCAACAGTATTAAAACCGCAATCTAATTCCGCGTTATACGGAAGATACAAAGAATACTCCAGGAGCTACTCCAGCAGAAGCACAGTCGGCTGGAGGTCAGTGCGACGAGGAAAGAAAGCGTCGGACAATCCGGGCATTGTCGAGGAGGACTGCCTTCTGCATAGCCGCTATTATCGGTCTGCCTCGAAGTCCCAGCCGTCTAAGGTTACGATCCAGGTCAGCAGGGATCAAACCATTAACGGACAGGACTACAGGAATGATTTCAGTGGATTGCACTTGCCACACATCCGTAACCTCGTGCGCCAGGCTAAGGTATCGCAACCTCTTGTCGGCATCAGCTTGCACGAGGTTTTCGTCGTGTGGAATAGTGATATCCACCAAAAACACCCTTGACTGCGCCCGATCCATCAACACCATATCAGGTCTATTATGATCAATAGACCTACCCGTGATGATGTCTCGGTCCCAGTAGAGCTTGGCGCGGTCGTTTTCGAGAACTGACTCCGGTGTGTACTTGTAATATGGCAACCGCCGAGCTATGAAGCCATGCTTTAGAGCGATCTCTTGATGAAGGATCCTGGCTGCTTGGTTATGTCTGTGCAGATACTCAGTGTTACAAAGAATCGAACAACCGGAGGTTATATGGCGCAGGGTCTCACCTGGCTGACGGCACAACCGACATACGTCCACGGTACCGTCTTTCATTATGAACCTCCTGTAGTTGTTCCCCAACAAACATTATACCCTCAGTTATAGGCTTCTTTAAAAATTTAATCTTTTGAACGGCGTTATAGTAATCTCAGTTATAGCTTGGAACGTTATAGAGGAGTTAAGAAATAAATTCCACTCCGACAGTGGTTCTAGAGCTATAATGGATGATGCTATGCAGTATTGAGAGTAATAATAGTGTTAATTACAGCTAGTGGAGTCAAGCTGTATAGTACTTAAATCTTTATAACAGCGCCCGCTGACACTTACTGATGTTTATTGTTACGTAATGGTTGCTGTGAAGTATCTTATATATCTTTAGGTGTTGTGATAACTTTAAGCTGCAGGCATGGGTTGCATATCAGAGTTAGTCAAGTGTGTCGTAACACCAGATACTAAAAGCGTTGCAAAACTCTCTTATGAAGTTTGAAGCTTTAACGTAAGTTTTACTTATGCTTATTGTGTTAGCCGAGTACCTTTTTGAAGGCTTTCTACAGGCAATAGTGTTCTGAACAGAGTTTGTCAAGAGTGTAGTAATACAAAAATTAAATAAGATGCCAAAAGTGTTGATCATCTCATTTTTGCAGGTTTAAGCTGTAACGTTGATTTTACGAATGCACATTGTGTTAAGTAAGTGCATTTTAATGACATTCTAAAGGTAATGATGTGAGTTAACACATTATAAGAACTCAAGGAATCCAAAGGGATATATATGTCACCATACGTATGTCAACATAAATTACGCGAAGTTATTAAAAGCATCTTTTGTATTATAATAACAAACCTAACGAAAATATTTTACCGTGCTTTAATTAGTTACATTAAAATGAAAAGATTACACACTTGGACTAAACAAAAGAAAACGGGTGGTGTGAAAAACAGAATAAAGCAAGAACGTCGTTCTTTTTTAAATTCCGTTACTGGTACGAATAACACAAATGAATCTAGAAATTCTGATGAAAACCGACTAGATGCTATTGATGAAGTGCTAACAAATAACAAAAACGATTTGCTACAAATTCAAAATATAAATTGCCATAATACGAGCGATTTTGGTCAAGTTCGAGTAGAGCAACAGCAACAGGGTTCTGTACAACAAGATCAAGAGGAATTAAATTACATTGTTTTCGATTCTCTTCCACTGAGTAAGTCAGACGAAGAAAAGGAGGAAAATAAGCCTAGTGATTTTGAAAAAATTGCTTCTTTAACCGAAATATTAAGAAGGTGGTCCATCGAAGGCAATATTACCCAAACTAATTTGAAACGGTTACTGTCGATTTTAAATGAAGGATATGTTAGTACAACATTACAGCTCCCGAAAGATCCACGAACTCTTTTGAAAACTCCAAAAGAAATTTTTGTTAAAAATATTGAGGGAGGACAATATTGGCATCATGGATTTACTGAACCTCTAATTAATTTACTTAAGGATTTTTCGCTGGTTCCTGATACTATTCATGTGAGCTTCAATTTTGACGGTCTGCCATTATTTAATAGTGCCAAAAAAGAATTTTGGCCAATTTTAGGCAATGTGGAGGGAAATATAATAACAATTGGGATATATTATGGAACAGGCAAACCAAAGAGATTAGAAGAGTATTTAGAAGATTTTGTAACTGAAGTGAAATCGTTACTTCGTAACGGATTACTTATAAATGAAACATTTGTTTCTATAAAAATCAAATGTTTTGTTTGCGATTCTCCAGCAAGGGCATTCATTAAAGGTAAAATACATAAAATCTACTCGAATTATTATTTTAATACTTATTTTTATTTATGATCGCACTTAAAACATTCTAAATATTCTATACGTTGTTTTTTGTTACGAATAGAGTAAAACTTCACGTCAAGAGCTGTTTATCTCATTTTTTCGTGTATTGACGAGCGAGACAAAACTTTTTTGAGGTTATAATTTGCTCTATTGGTATAAAACCAAGGAATAGTGCAGTGTGATTCCAATAATCTTTTGTATGTTGCGTGTATACCTACTATGACTACACACGCTTGACTCTTGAGCATTATTCAATCTAACTGGTAGATGGATTAATAAATTAATGTGTTGTGATACGTACACTGGCGGCTGTTATTTTTGAGAGTTGATAATTTATTACAAATTATACGGGTCTAACAGACTTACCTCTTTTTCAGGTGTATGCAATTTTAACGGCAGACATGGCTGTTTAAAATGTACGACAGTAGGAGAATATTCTCATACATCACATACAGTTGTTTACTCTACAAAAGAGGATTCTCCAAGAACAGATGAACATTTCAGAGCCAAAATGTATGGAAATCACCATAAAAAAGATTCTCCGCTACTTCAATTGCCAATCGATATGGTACAGGATTTTCCAGTGGCGGATTCTTTACACCTCATAGATTTGGGTATAATGAAGAGGCTGCTTGTTGGATGGCGAGATGGCAATTTCGGAACATATATGACAAAGCTTTGTGCACGAGATATTGAAATTCTAGACGTGTTTTTGAAAAATTGTAAATTACCGTCTGAAATACATCGGGCTGTAAGAAGTATAGATTGTCTTGCTTATTGGAAAGCAAGTGAATTCAGAACATTTTTTCATTATTTGAGCATTATCATATTACCGGACATCCTTCGTGTTGATATTGTTGAACACTTTTTGAGTCTTTTTTGCGCTATTAAGATATGTTCAAATGAAAGTTACACGAGTTTACTGCGACTTGCCAGAGAGATGCTAAAACATTTTGTGGATCGGTATAAATATTTCTATGGTTCTCATTATATCACCAGTAATGTACATAATTTGCTCCACGTAGTAGACGAAGTGCAAAGATTTGGCCCTCTTCAGAATTTCGATGCATATCCATTTGAGAATCAATTATATTTAATCAAAAGAATGTTAAGACAGGGTGACAATCCATTGGCACAAGTTGCTAGGAGAATTTGTGAGATGAGTGCAATTAATCCTTTGAAGACTGCAGAAGTTACGCATGATCTACCATATTTGACAACTAACAAAAACAATCGTGTAATTCACTTTAAAACTTTCGTGCTCTCTTTAAAGCCGCAAGATAAATATTTTATGACTCACAATGATGATATATTTGAGTTAAAAGACTTGTCATCAGCTATTGAAAAAGGGATTGCAATACATGGTAAAAATATATTGAACAAGAATGACATATTTGAGACACCTATCATGTCATCATTTTTAAGTATGTATAAAGTAAAAGCACCTTACCTTGTCTCCGATGATATTATAGAAATAAACCCAACTGAAATAAAATGCAAATTGGTTTGTGTGAGCCATAAAGATACAATATACTTTCTACCATTACTGCATACGCTAAAGGCTAAGTGAGCCTATGTTAAATGATAAGCAAAATAGTTTATAAATGTCTTTATTAAATAAAGTATCAAATAAAAATGTGTGCATTTTAGAAATAATAAAAATCAACAGTTAGGAACTTAAGTAATAAATTCAACAAAGTTGTTTTACCAAAACTATTCACTACCGAAATTCTGCTTGTAAGTATTTTCATGACAAAGACATTGGTGTCAGATAAATCAACCTTACGTATATTAGAAGATGTTAAACCTACTTTAACTTTTAGGCACTGTGGTCATACCTATTAAGTAATATAACAGTTTCATGATTTTTTATAGTCTAGAAAGTACGTTTAGGAACTACTACAATCAGTCTCACAACTAGCTTAGGTGAGCCGGTGTACCTACATAGTGTGGCGCTATCGTAATAGGAAAAACATCTCTGGCTAGATTACGCTACTCAACAACCAAAGTATGATTTGATGACGAATTACTCTACCAGGGGGCCTACTACGAAAATTGCACGCAACGTCGGACGATAATCGTTTTTCTACGAAAGCTCTTCGTATATGAAATTCGTTAGCAACTTCGAGATTTTGACAGAAGCTTTACGTCATTGCTTTGGAACCTACCACGAAACTATAAAATTACAACCGAAAAACTAGGAATTTATAACAATTATCGATGAATGAAATGTCGATTCGGACCGAAATTCGAGTTTCGTTTTTTTCGTAGTAGGCCCCCGAGCCGCAAAGAATATCCGGGCGAAATAACTTTAAAGTTTTATAATGATTCCAGACAGGGATGTCTTTTTATTAAGATGGCGCCCTTGTACAACCGATCATCGTAAGAATATTTCAAAATATTATAAACTTTGCTTAATTATTAGATAACTTATTATTAAAAAATGAGAATATAAATCAGAGAGCTAGTATAAATATTAAGATAAGTGTATTAAAATTAAAATTATTAAAGATAATCATAGTCATAAGCTTAAGATTCAAACACTTGTCTCCTTACCGATTATAAGGTCAGAATTGGCAATGCGTTTTGAGGTGCTCTGCATTGCATCGTTTTTCTTGTTTTCCACCATTTTTAGTTTGTCTTTCTTCTTTATTTCTTTTTGTATGTTTTCCGCTGTGTTTTCTTCTGCCAAATCATTTATGTTTTTATTATTAACTGTGTTCGTTTGTACTTTATCATTTTCTTTATCATTGTTTTCCATCTTTTCTTCTACTCTATCACTTTTTTCTGTATGATCCTCCATATTCTCTTCCATTGTTTCATCATTTTCTTCATTTTCCTCATCCAAATTGCCAAATCATTTATTTTTTTATTATTAACCGTGTTCGTTTGTACTTTATCATTTTCTTTATCATTATTTTCCATGTTTTCTTCTACTCTATCACTTTTTTCTGTATGATCCTCCATATTCTCTTCCATTGTTTCATCATTTTCTTCATTTTCCTCAGCATTTTCTTCTTCGTTTATATCCTTATCGGAAGCATTTGTCGCATCATTTTCGGATACCTTAATACGTTTTGCATTTCTTTTAGATGTTGATCGTCTTGATGTTGAGGCTCTTTCACATTTTGCCAACTTTCTTTTTTTAGCGTTTTTCAAAATCGTTTTGAAAAACATTTCATTGTCTTTAATAGTGTATTTTTCATCCCACTGGTGCACCATACTCCAGAAAAAAGACAAAACATGTTTAAAACCCTTTAAAGGAACTTTCAATTCTTCACCTCTGCTACCCCCACTCCATGAAGCACTCGCAAATAAATTTCCGTGTGAACAAAATATCAACAAGCATATACGCACAATCTAGGCCTTTACCTCCAGAACACAGCATGGAACAAATATTTTTCAAACGGTCTCTGAATCCTGAGTCCGATAACTGCTTTTCCAGGTTGTCCAAATCCTGAGCGTTGTTAACTGGCTTCATATGCAATGGAATATTTTCATCTCGACCTTTGCTGTCACTCAACTTTAAAACATCTGCATTACATGATGAAACTATCTGGGAAACTGCATTTTCCATTTGCACAGACAAAGCAGACACTTTTTGAATTAATCCATTTTGTACGTTGATTAGAGCTTGAATCTGGGCTATGATTGCAGAGTTATTATCCAGTTGTTGCTGTCTATTATCGTCAATCTGTTTTGAAATGGTTGCTTGGTTCTCTAAAATTTGTTTTTGATTTTCAAATATTTTTTCAATATCAAAGCAAACAGTGCTTTGTATAGCAGATGTACCAGCAATATCCGGCACCGAATCGGCATGAATTTCGGCAACTACTATATCATTACTATTAGTCGAAACGATATTGCCGGTCTGAAACAAATAAGAATAAATAAGTTTTAAAACTGCAATAATGTCAACAAAAAAAAGTATAACATAGACCGTTTTTTGCGGCACGGCAGTTGATGCTCTGCCTAACCCACAAGGGATATAGGTTTTAGTCGGTATATCAGTATCACTAGAGATAATGTTATTCTAACAAAAAAAAGCCTTTCCGCTCTGCAAGACCGTGGAAATAATATGTGTAGTATCAGTTTGACTACAAACTATAGTCGATCAAAATAATAAAAATGCAGTGAAAAAATTTCCACGATACAATAAGTAGTTCACGAGATATAAGGACCGATGGGAACAAATCATAAATTACTTTGCAAAATAGGTATATCACTTCTTCGTGAGACGTACTGGGCAACCATAAAGCCGTTTAATGGCTTGCTAGATTGACTGAATATTTTTGCTCTCATTCTTTTATTGAGTAATGCTCTTATCTGTGCACACATTGGTGGAGACTTATTAATAGCACTGCTGAAATTTATAAGTTCTAAGATATTGTTATAAATAATAATAAAAAATATCCTTTTTAAAACCCTTTCTACATATTTTCTATCAAGTTCACAAAAACGCCGAGACAAAAAACTTCAAAACGCAACCAACAAGAAGAACTATCTGCAAATTCAGGAGGCACCGCGACGCGCGGGTTGGATGTTGGCGGCGCGACGAGTAGCATGACGTTACACGCAGAGCGCGGGCTCGCGTGGTTTTTCAAATTACCTACTACTACGAGACTTCGAATGCATGTAACTTTAAAAATGACTAAGTCTTTTTGAAAAAAAAACTCACGATAATATTATAAATAAGCTACAGTTTTAATCTTAGTTTATAAGCTAAGTTTCATGCCATTTTGCGAACACTGACAGTTTCCATTTAGGATGTATGCATTTGAAAATATAGTGTTATACTGACCAATGGACGTTGTTCGACAGAAGAGCGAAAGGTTCATCAATTAGTCGCAGTAGCTAGGAAATATTGTATGCAGATCTAATGCAGATAGGTCAAATAGACAATAATTAATAAATATCAGAAAAAAATATAAAAAAGGTTTTTTTGAATTCCCTTCCATACTATTGAAAGATGGGCATTAAATTTTTTCTTACTGCTTTATTGAGTGGAGTGTTGTTGAATATACCTGAAACCAAATAAAGGTGGAAGTGATCTGAAATTAATTTATATTTCTTACCATATTTTCTGCCATTGAGTTCAGATTCAATATTACTTTTTTGTTTTGTGGACATCGCTTCTGCTGATAATTATCGGCATCATCCTCGGTATCACTGTGCAGCAGCATTTCATCAAGAAGTTTTTCTCCGTCTTCGTAGTTTAGTATATTTCTTCGTTTAACTTTACATTTCATTACATGCCATTCGGGAAAAGGTATTGAGTTTTCATCGTTTATGTACCTTTTCGACTCTTTGTTTGGATATCTGAGGATATTGTCAGTTTCCCAACCTGAAGGAACAACAAGTAATTTCTGTTTCTTTCCCTCCAAAGTTTGAACTACCTTAAAAGGCATTCTGAAACAATAATTATAATAAGAACAATTGAATAATTTGAGTTAAAAAATTGAAAACAGTTGCTGCCGACAGTTAGCCGTACATTGGTTACAATTCACTTCACTTATCACGAGATATCTGACGCCATTCAAGTCTGCGCAAAACACAAAACATGCTCCCGACTCAACGGGTGCCAGCGGCGAAGTGAATAAGCATAAGCAAACTGGGGTCGGTCGCTCACCCGCCGCTGCCCGCCCTTGCGATCCCGCGCGTCCCGCGTCGTCACCTCCGCGCGCGCGCGCGCGCACACACACACACACACACACACACACCCACACACACACACGCACACACACACACACACTTTACGATTCTTATTCATACCGTGGCTTGATACAACAAAGCTTTCGGTACAATTAAAGTGTCAACTTACTAAAGCCTAAGCTGAAGATAAAATAAATAATGAATCGTATTGAGTTAGTTTCTGTCTGACCTTGTAACTGTATCCGGATATCAATGCGAGTCACTTGGTACGAGCCGCTCACGCATCGATGTCCCTTCGCGCGCTGACTATGAACAACTGAGTGTCAGTAAGGATCTGCGAAGAAATTAATAGAAATAAGTTTCGATTATTAATTCTAAAAATATCAGTGAGTAGCAAAAATATTATAATTTTTACATACTCTGCCCTAAGATTCTGCTGACACTGTGGAAGATAAACTAACCTTTCTAATCATATCAACTTGCATTTTTTGCAGCACTAAAAAGAGACAGAAAATTGGAGCAGCTAGGTCTACTATTATTTTTAGGAAACCGGTTTAACCATATTTCTGTTGCTTATCACGGGCTAACCTTTTAAAGCTACATTTATTGAAACGAGGTCACTGTCGATATAGATTAAATAATTCATTTATTATAATGATAAAATATTAAAAATTCTACTTATAAAAAGTTACCAAATTAAAATGAAATTATCAATTTAAATTCATTGTTGCCTGACTGTTTGACACTTAATCGGTGGCATACAGTGAGTGGTATAGGTTGTTATTTTTCCACAGTTTATAATATCACTAGTAACAACGATATTACATTACTAGTAACTAACGACGATATAGGTAGGCACCTACGACTATCAACAATCAGACAACAATAATAATAAACTTTGCTGAATATATAGGTCATAGTTGTTAGTATACCAAAAAAATCTGTAGGTATGTATTTTTAAAGATATTATTTTTGTACTATCAGGGTTTTATTACTTTGTCAAAGAACCCTAATTCTATCAGGTTCAAAAATGCTTAGCCGGTTGTATTGTCTTCTATATAGTTAAACGCTTTGTTTGAGTATATTATTACACTCTTATATATACTAAAGACTGCACAATACTCTCGACTAAAGATGCTGTATCTCAAAAAGTGTAATAGATGCGTTAAGGGAGAGCTAAAGCTGTAATGGCAAGGTCGCCATTGTTTTAGGAACTAACCTAAAAATTGACTTGTTTGATCAATATTTATGTACAAAATAATACATTAATAATGTTTATTTTATCATTCTATCGATGCCACGTAACTTTACTTGCCAATGGCCGACAAAAAGAACAAGTTGCTGATAAAACTTTGAGGCATCTATTTTATTATGCATAAGTTTTACTTTAAATCTTTAATTAATCCGGAGCGCGTTAAAATTAAGATGGAAAACATAGTATGCACTTACCGTAAAATCGCAGGCGCAACACTTTTTCACTTTTCACGCTAAAACTTCTTATTCCTGATAAAAACTTGCGAGCAGATCGCCATTAAATGTTGCTGTGATAACTTGATAAGTTTTATTTTCTTTGTGTCATTTGTTTTATAAGTTTGATCGTTTTGGATTTCTTTGAAGCTAATACATAAAAACAGTACAAAAAGAGTTCTCAATAAGCGGTCATATATTTAATTGAGAATGCATTAGATATCTAGTACGCGTTAAAGCGTTAATCCACTCTCTCTTATAGGTTTATAAAGTTTAAAAATCTTAACTGAGGGTTGTCTCACACCTATTGTGTTAGCTAATGCTTCTGTGAGAACGTAGAACCGGCCAATGTAATAGCTGAGGGTGAATTAACTCCCTTCTAAGTACTTCTAATCCTTAAGTAACACTGTTGTATAGGCTTCCTGACACCTTTACCTGTAAAAAGTGGGGCCTGATTCGTGGTTATAAGGGTGGTATAGAGTCCTCTACCAACCTACTACAGGTATTCTTAACACTCTTAATTCTCAAATGAGAGCATTTTATAACAGTAATGTAGGCTATTTTGACGCTGTCATGTTAGTTGGGGATCGTCTTTATAACCTGATCTTGTATTGCACAGACAAAACCCTCGGTCTCTGCAAAGAGGTCTCCGAAGCGCAGCCAGTGCACGGAAGCCTTCTGATCTACGAAGGATCTGTAGAAAGCCTTAAAGAACCTTCCGTGCAGCTCTTTCTCTTTCCATATGGCTTCCCGCTTAACAGTGCTAAGTACAGCCGGTGCTTGCCAGTTCTCTTGGGCCATGGATAGAGGGGTTAGTCCTTTGTCACATGCTATGACCACTCTATGCAAATTACTATCGACTTTCGCCTGAAAATAGCATAGGAGGCTGCATATTTCCCGGTTGTGCATTTGTTTTACACTAAGAAGGCCACGACCGCCATTCTTCCGCGGAATATACAGCCTCATCACTGACGACCTCGGGTGATGCATCCTGGGGAGTATCATAGTAGTGCGGTCCTTCCGATCGAGATATGAATTTATCCAATTCAGTCTGAGTCCATCTGAGTATGCCGAAGGTGTACAGGAGAACGGGGATGACCCAAGCATTAAATGCTCGTATCTTGTTAACGCCCGACAAATAGCTATTCATAACTTTTGTCAGGCGCTCCCAAAACACGCCACATACCGCCTGCCTCATCTCCGTCTCGCTGACACCAATACTCTGCAACATACCCAGATACCAGTATGTCTCAGTTTCAGAGAGGGTACGAATGTTCATGGAGTCACTATCGACTCCATTCGAATGCACGACCCTGCCCCTTTCAACATGAAGGATCGCACACTTGTCCACCCCTAGCTCCATATTGATGGAGCTGCTGAAATTACAAGTAATTCTCAACAGCTCCCCCAACCGTGTCGCATTTGGAGCGAACAACTTGAGATCATCCATGTACAAGAGGTGCGTCATGCGTAGGCCACCTCTCTGAAACTGAAATCCCGTCCCTGACTTCTCAAGCAGAAAGCTGAGTGGATTAAGGGACAGGCAAAACCAAACCATCGATTTCGGAGTTTTACTCTGATGTTTGTAATGGTAATAACTATTGTATTTTGCAATAAAATAAAGATGAGACAAAATGACGGTTTCTAACACACTGTGCCACGGCGGCGGCGGCGGCGGTGTTTTTTTTAAGTTACCCAATATTATCGGTAGATGGTGCAGCTTCACGCACAAATAATATGAATGGTGTAATGAAACTGTAAATGTTAATTTTTATTTATTTTATTTATTTATCTGTTTCTTTTTAATAATCTAAGTACTTCTAAGGCCGCGGCCTGGACGTAAGCGACGGCGACAGTGACAGCTATGGCGATGGTGATAGCGATGGCTGTTCATTTTCATTTTCAAACTGCTCTGCTGTAAAAGTTACAAATCTGCACTTATAATGTTTGTCTTCTACATACACCATCGATATTGTAAGATGTGACAACATGAGAATTTATTCATTTCTTCAGATTATGATGGGTTCGCCCTATCGCAGTGTCATATACTAGAGTCTGACAAATGAAAGCGTAACCTGAGAAAGCGCGGCAAATTCAAAAAATCTTCATGTGGTATCACCAACCTATAGTAGAAAAAATATATTTAATACTTGTGTGATAAATATTTATTAAAATATATTTATACTAGTTGAAATTACAATTTACAATTTTATTGACTCCTTGTACATCTTGTTTATAAATATAAACATAAAAACAGTCTACTTCATAAACTGATTTTGATAATCTGCAGTTTATTTCTGCACTGAAAAATCTGAAATTACCATAAAATCTATCATTTACGAATGGCCATTATAAATAACATCATTATATAATTTCTTAAACAATACAATAAATAATAAACATGAATATTCCAGCCAACAAGTATCAATAATTGGTAGTCATACTAACATTCAACAGTGACAGCCTCTGACAGCTTCTTTTTGTTGCCATGTAAAAACTTTAAATAAAATTCCAGGTAACGCTTTTATTTGTCAGACACTACTATCTATCTATCTATCAGCCGAAAGACGTCCACTGCTGGACAAAGGCCTCCCCCAAGGATTTCTACACCAACCGGTCCTGTGCGGCTCGCATCCAGCGCAGTCAGACACTACATCGCTTAGTATTTACAATTTGCTCGATTGGAAACCTTTAAGTCCTCGAAAGTTAAAAATTTTAAAAAATGTTAGAGGACCAAAATAAGACATTAGTCGTCAAGATTAGCAAAAAAATACACCAATTAAAAGTACAACGGATTTATTTTCTTCCAATAATGTTTAACTTGGATTTTTTGTCTCTTCAATGCTTATCTGATGGTCATAGTTTATTGTCAAAGACAAAGCTATGAACCATTTTCTATTTATAGAAAAATCTTCTTAATTAATAGTCTTTTCATTAAATGGTAATAACTGGCTACATACGTGTGTTGCCAATATAACTGAAAAATATCTTCTCGTATAATTTATCAGCTTCACTCTGTCTTTATTTGTGGACTTCTTTATTTGAATTAATGCATTAAATAGAAAACGTATAGTGTGCTTGCTTTTTACAATAAGCTTGCTGTCTGTATGCTTGAACTTTTTTTATCCGTTTTAAAAGAATATGTGATCAATGCAGTAAATGGCAACATTTAGAACAAACTGTCATTTTGAAAGTTAAAAAGTAAATATTCTCATATGCGATATGCGTGGGAAATCGAATAATTATTGATTCCGCTATGATTCCGCTTCCGGGGTTCGTGGTTGATGCACTTGTCGCGTATAGTTTATCAAAATTAACTATTTTTCCTTCGTGTTTGAGCCTTTCTTTTTGTGTGGTTGTGGTGTACGGTAGTTTCCGTGAGTATTTAGATATAGATTGCTTGTAATTTTTAGTTAAAATGGATGTGGAGGAAAATAAACCTCCTGATCCTGATCCTAACATAGTTGTACCAGAACACATGGACGTTTCGCATTCGCATGTCGAGCAGTCCCAAGACCTGTTTTCTCCCCAGAACCCTGTACCTACACAGGATTCTCAGGTCGCATCCACATCGAAAGGCGTTAAAAGATCTCATCAGGATGGAGATAAAGCAAGTCCAGAAGTTAAAAAGTCTATTATCCACCCGGATATAGCTAATGCCTCCGACGAGACCATATTCCTTCATCCTTCACTGTCTCAAGTGAAGGTATATCATACTGAAGACAAAGGCCCCTTCATAGTACACATATTTAGAATAGAAGCTGACCCAGCAGCTGGCACTACTATCAGGCCAATTAAATTTGGTCAGTTTCTAAGCCAAAATGGCATCAAAAATATAATTCAAGGTGGGGTGAGAAGTATTGGCCGAAACAGAATCGAGGTAGAATTTAGGGCTCCAGAAGATGCCAATAATTTCATCTCACACCCTGCTCTGCAAACTGCCAAATATGGAGCCATTATACCATCATACCACGTTACCAGGATGGGCCTCATCCGGGATGTGCCCTTAGAATGGTCTATGACTGAGCTAGTAGATTGCATAGAGCTTCCCTCTGGTTTTGGACCTATCATTAAAGCCCGTCGCCTAAAAAGGAAAGGTCTTGACGGCCATCCATCGATCCCCACCCCTGTCGTTGTTCTAACCTTCAGTGGTCAAACCCTCCCCGAACGAGTTTATTGCTTCCACTCCTCTCTACCAGTAGAAACCTACCAGTTGCCTACCATCCAATGCAACAACTGCTGGCGCTATGGCCACACACTTCGCCAATGTCGTTCCCGGACCCGATGTCGAAAGTGTGGGGACACCCACACTGGTGACGCCTGCCAACTGCCCGATACTGAGGCAATTTGTCTGCATTGCTCAGGCCATCATGCGGCTGATAATAAGGAGTGTCCCGAATTGGGCAGACAAAAATGCATTAAAATAATTATGTCTCAGGAAAACATCCCATACTCCCAAGCGGCATCCAGATGCCCCCCAGTTCGGAGATCTTATGCGGATATGGCTAAATCATCCAGCCAGCCTCTATATACCCCCTCTGTTACACTCCCGCCTCCTTCTCCCCAGTCTTCTTCCCTGCACGCTCCCACTGCTCAACAGTCATACAAAAAGACTATTTTCTCTCCTCTTCGTCCTAGACCCCAGTTGGAAAAGGGATATGATATTCAGGCCCACCGTGACCTAATCAGAGAGTATGATCCTCCGCAACCATCTAATGGTTGTGCTTTTCAAAACCCAAGTCAACCATCTCAAAATGAAAATTTGTTAGATCTTTTAATATCAATTCTGATAAATATTTTTACTAAATTCAGTGATGCTGACTTACCGCCCTACGTAGCACAAAAACTAGGTACTCTTATCAATCTTTTTAGTAAACATGGATCGGTTCCTACAGTGGAATAGTAGGAGCCTTCGTCGTAACAAAGCCAATCTGCTTCAACTAATTAATGATTTTTCTCCTGTTATTGTGGCCATCTCGGAGACATGGTTTGTCCCTGGTTCCCACTTTCGGGTCCCTGGGTATGCATGTCTCCGAGATGACAGAAGTGACGGTTATGCTGGATGTGCTGTGTTCATCCGTCGCCCAATTTCTTATTCATTAATTAACCTCCCCTTACATAGTCCAGATTTAAACATTATAGCAGTCCGTGCTTTAAACATCTCATTTGTCTCTGTGTATATCCCTCATCCTCAGAATAGTTTATTCCAAGAGTTAAGACTGATTATCTCCTCTATCCCTAGACCTATCTTAATCATGGGAGACTTTAATTGTCACCATGAATCTTGGGGTGATTCTAGATGTGATCATCTTGCTAGTTATTTCATAGAAATTCTTGATGACTTAAATATATGCATTTTAAATAATGGCACTCCAACTATCAGACCAAAACCCTTTCAAAATCCCAGTGCTGTGGATCTTTCATTATGCTCACCTTGTCTCTCCTCATTACTTACATGGTCTATCCTGCCAGATTCGAATGGTAGTGATCATTACCCTATTCTGATCTCTAAACCCTCTTCAAATGTCATTCTCAGAAGCCCTCCGCCTCTGCTAAAATATAAACTTCAAAAAGCTGACTGGGACAAATACTCTAAATTAACAGATGACAAAATTTTATCTCTGACCTCTTCCCCTCAGCAGACTAATATTAATGATAAAATCAACCATTTCATCCTCTCTTTAATTACTTCTGCAGATGAATCAATCCCATTAAAAAAAGTATTATCCAATAGAAAGGTGTCCCCCCCTTGGTGGGATGAAGAGTGTACAGAGTTTGTTAAACGTAGAGCATCTGCTGAAAATGAGTATTGTATATGTATGACCCAAAGTAATTTTATTAATTATCAGAAAATTGCAGCCCAAACCAAGAAATTATTTTCTAAAAAAAAGAAAGAAGGCTGGCTCAAGTTTTGCAGTAGCCTATCTCCTAATACACCTGCTTCCATCGTTTGGAAAAATATTAAACGCTTTCGTAATGCCTTTGTCAATGAGTCTGATGCACCTTCGAATGATCCCTCCATTTGGTTAGACATGTTTTCCAACAGCTTAGCTCCACCTTCCGCACCTTCCTTTGATTGCTTACCTATTTTCTCCTCAGTGTGCTCTCGTGATCCTTTGGATGCCCCTTTCTCTTTTGATGAATTTTTATTAGTCCTTAATTCTTTAAAAGATTCTTCGCCTGGGCCTGACGGTATCCCCTATTCATTTATTTGTAAAGCTGGTACTAGAACTAAACATTTCTTCTTACAAATTCTTAATGATATATTTGAATCTGGCTCACCTCCAGAATCTTGGAAGTCTCAAATTATTATCCCAGTACATAAACCTGGTAAAGATCCTACTCTCGCTTCTTCTTACAGACCTATCGCTTTGTCTTCTGTATTACCTAAAATCTTGGAACATCTTATTAAGAATAGACTAGAATGGATAGTTGAATCCAGGAACATAATTCCTAAATCTCAATTCGGCTTTAGGAAGGGTTTGAGCACTAGTGACAGTTTAAGTATTTTAATTTCTGACATACGACTGGCGTTTATAAACAAACATTATCTGGTGGGTGTATTTTTAGATATTTCTTCTGCGTATGATAATGTATTGCTTCCCATCCTCAGGCAGAAAATGCAACAGCTGAGTTTGCCAGCGAAGCTCTCACATATCATAATGAACCTCTTAATGGCTAGAAGTATTCAAATTCGCTCAAGCTCGTCGTATTCCTCACCTAAATCTGTCTGGAAAGGTCTCCCTCAGGGATCCGTTTTAAGTCCTTTACTTTTTAGTTTATACACGTTTGATTTACAAGATGTGGTTACTTCTTTCTGTAACGTTCTTCAATATGCAGATGACTGTGCCTTATATTTGGCATCCGAGTCTATGGAAGAGATTTCTACTCGATTAAATTTAGCTTTACAATATCTCGGTGATTGGTTAGAGAATCATGGCCTTTCCTTATCAGCCCATAAGAGCAAAGTGGTAACTTTTTCACGTAGACGCATTATCCCCCCTATCGATATCTATATTCAGGATACTATCGTCCTCACCGATAATAAAGTTAAGTTCTTGGGACTTATTCTTGACTCCAGACTCTCTGGCTCCTATCATATTGATTATGTTGTGTCCAAATGCGAGAAGGCAATCAACATACTGCGCTGCGTTTCGGGAGTATGGTGGGGATCCCACCCATACTCCCAAAAACTGCTTTATAATGCTATAATTCGTAGCATAATGGATTATGGTACATTTCTGATAGAACCTTGTAACAAATTAGCTCTGCTAAAGCTTGACAAAATCCAGTATAAATGTTTGAGGATAATCATTGGAGCCATGAAATCATCGCCAATCAATGCTCTCCAGGTAGAAAGTGGTGACCCTCCACTTTACCTACGTCGTCAATTTCTATCAGATCGCTTTGTTTCTAGAATTCTTCAGAATTCCTCCCACCCGCTTATTCCTAAACTTCAATTACTTTCTAGACACCTTCAGTCAAATTTCCCTTTATTTTTAACTAGCTATATGAATATCACTCGCTTGGAGAGTCCTCTTTCTCAAACTCCCTCCTTCCCCCTTTTTACTTTTGGTTACGATTCTCTCATTTTTAAACCTAATATCATTCTTAACCTTGGTTTAATTAAAAACGACCCTGGTGCTAATGCTAAATTCTTAAAAATTATGTCTCAGTCATTTCTTGGATGGACTACAATATTCACTGATGCCTCTAAGTTGTCTGAGGAGGGCTGCGTCGGTGCAGCAGTCTGGATCCCTCGATATAAAATTATATTAAACTATAAAATCCCTCCTATCTCATCTGTTTTCACAGGCGAATCGATCGCCCTTCTTGAGGCGATCTTATATGTTGAATCCCACTCTCTAAATAACTCTATTATTCTCTGTGATTCTTTGAGTTGCTTACAAGCAGTATTATCCAATCCTTTTCCAAATAAACTGAGATTCACCGCTATTTTTTCTATTAGAGATGCCCTATTTCGGTGCTACAAAAAGAATATTAACGTCGTGGTTGCCTGGATACCTAGTCATTCCGGTATAGTTGGCAATGAAAACGTGGATCAGTGTGCTAAGCAAGCCATAACTCTGGGCTCTCGAACATATTATAAAATTTATACCCATGATCTGAATGCCCACGCCAAAACTGCTCTTTCTAAACATTGGAATAATTTATGGTCGGAGTCAAAACCTATAAAAGGAAAATTTTACGGGGATATTCAACCAAATATTCCTACCAAACCATGGTTCTTTTATTTCCCTAAAATTGATAAAAAGTCTTGCTCTATTATCTGTCGTTTACGTCTAGGTCATGCCACAACTCCAGTCCATCTTCATAAGTTAAGGATTAGGGATAGCTCGATATGCGAATGCGGTCTGGACGAAGGTTCTGCCGACCATATAATTTTTTCATGCCCTAATAATAGATTCTCCATATATGATTTCCTCCCTAACAAAATCCCTCGTCCCGTCTCTCTTAAATTTCTCCTGTCTTTAGTTAACACTCCTTTTGTGTATAATCTATGTGTATTTTTACGTATTAACAATATTAAACTGTAGTATACTAACAAATATGTGAATGTCCTGTGTTGTTTTTTTGTTTCAGATGGCTCAAATACTACCTCATTGATAGCTCCGTTTAGTTAGATTATAGGTATACAGTGCATCTTCAATTACCTTGGACACTGGCGGAATTGCCATAAATTTGGCAGAGGCCAATAAATAAAAGTTGAAGTTGAAGTTGAAGTTGAATAATTATTATATTTACAGTAAATAAAATCAGTTTTCAATATAAAATCGATGAAGAAATGTTTATAAGCGTTGAACATGTCATCATCTACTCTTATAAATTCTGTGCGGAATTTTTTGGCTTCGCATCACATGTTTGTTGATGACGATTGGCTTACTGGGTAAGTTTTCCTTATTTCCACGTTAAACCGTATAACCCAATGATTTAACACTAATATTTATTAATTGGCTATATATTACAGATGCGTAGAATACCTAACGGAGGATAGTTCAAACAATTATAGCGAAAGGGACATCCAAAACTTGGCGCGAGAGCAATGGATGCTGAACGACCTGAAAGACATCTGCCCCGGCTCCTTGCCTGCTGGCTTGGCTAGTCAGCTGAAAACTGTTCTGAATGGAAGATTTGTACTTCAAATAAATGCTGCTATAGATATTGGTAACTCATTTATAGCTTTTATGGAAAAAACCGAAATCAGAATCGCATAGCATTTTTTGGAATGTAATCATAACTTAGATGCGGTTTTATATTAGAAAATTTTTACAGAACACATTCGTGAGAGTAACCTTTATCCTGGCTGTACGATAGCCCTTATTGTGAAGCTTTTGTAATAAGTACCTATACACTCTGTCTGGTAAATGTTACTATGAAAATATAACCATTTTATTGTAGAATAATTTAAAATTTCAACTTTTATTTATCTTTCTTTCATTTAATTTTTTTAGCCCTGTTTTAAACAAATAAGTTACTAATTAATAAAAGATCTTTGTCTTTTTGCTCTTTGGCATAGGCCTCCTTGCCACTTTTTCCATTCGTTTTGGTTCTTTGCTTGTCTTTTCCAAGTTTTCCCTGCAACTTTTAATATGTCATCGTCCCATTTTTGTAGGGTCTACCTTTTTGCAATTCCCGTTTCTAGGGTACCACATTGTGTTAGTTTTGCTTCATTTTTCTGGTCCTCTTATTACATGACCGGCTCATCTCCAGTTTCTTTTATTTTTTACAATACAAAATTAAATAAATTATTATTTGTAGGTACTCCAGCGTACCAGCAGTACATGAAGTTACAAAAGGTCAACCAAGAGAATGTAGAAGCTACTACTAGATTTGAAGATAAAATTCCTTCCCATAGGTGATTGTCATTTAAAACATTTATCAAATTTTATGATAGAGCCTTCAAAACTCTAATGAGATTATAAAATTGTGTGTTATAATATTACCTATTTACAAATGGACGTAGTTATGCCATGTCGATCCAACTGACATTTTGGTAAAAAATGAGTTAGATATGCTACGAGCATCGTTACATATCTATGTTGTCACAAAATCTCTTAGCGTTATCTTTTTTGTCAAATGGTGTCATGTAACGTCTTTAGGCTAAAATAGAAGTTGGTCTATTAATTTGATTTGATAAAAAATTCAAAACTGAATGGACTTATCTCTAACTTCCTTTATGTCAGTTGGATCGATATAGCATAACGATGTCCAATTTGGGGGTAAAATATTTTATTTTAAACATATTGCAGAATGATAAAGTTATTTCTCACTGACGGTGTTCAAGCGGTAACTGCCATAGAATACAAACCCATGAGGAATCTCAGTTGCGACATTACTCCGGGCTGCAAGGTGTTGATAAAAGGTAAGAACAGAATTTTGATATAAATTAATAGTTGTTTCAAACTTTCAAAACTGCGCACCAAGGGTTCCGTATAAATTCATAATCACACAGGTCTTGAACTCTATATCAAATACTCAGGTCTGCAATCCCTTGAAGCTGTAAAAACTTCTATGCCAACACATACAAGAGATACGGCAGTTTATGCCACATATTTGGAGTCTCGCATGAGAATCAAACCTATAGGGTACTTATATATAGGGTACCTATTTTTGACTTCGTTCATTTTTTACTCACTCAGACGAAGCACTGTATGCCAAGAACCCTTCGGATCGGACATTTTAAGCTAAGCTTAGAGATCGATGCATTTCGACATTCTAAATACCAGACAAAAACTCCTGAGTGTCAATTATTTCTAGTTTTTGAGAAAAAAAATCTAAAGTTGGTCGATATATTTTATTTAGAAAATACAAAAATAAATTTTTTTCCGGAATAAACTACGCGTCTGTGAAGCTATTTACGTCAAATTATAGAGCGTTTAAAACAACATTTATTGATGTGTACCGCTAGTCGAAAACGCAAGCGTAACGTGAAAAAAGATTTTTTTTCCTTTTAACGGTTTTATTTTTAAAAAAATAATATTTGACGTTAGTAGCACCCATAATCTACTTAGAATGTAGAGAATTAAGTTGTGCGTCGTCACAAAAAAACGCAACTGTTAATACCGTGGGATATTGGAGATACTCGTTAATATGTTAAGTTGACTGAACATTTTGACTAGCAATATTTTAATTAAGTTTTGTTTGTTTGTATACTCTTTATTGTACGACAAAATAATACAACAAAATTACAAATTAAATTACAGTTTTTGCTATGAAGATTAAATTAGGCGCAGTAATCAAAATCAAAGTCTTTTATTTTCGTATTTCTGCGTATAAGAGTGGTGTTTATGTGTGAGTTATGTGCATAAGCTTGAGTAGGTAATTGTTTTTTCTTCTAGGTTCAATTTTATACAGGTAACAACCCATTACGTCCCCACTGCAGGGGCACGGGTCTCTTCCCATACATCGGGAAGGTTAGGCCATACTCCACACACGGGAATCACCAAAAACTAGAAAACCACCAAACTAAAATCATAAACAGAAAAAACGCACACTATTTGAACTTTTGGTTTATTATTTTTTCCTAAATTATTATTTTTTCAAAAGTCGTGCGTGCAACAAACCTTGAGTAGATTTTTATGTCCACCATTGTATGGTTCATTCCAATAAAAAAAAAGCAAAAGGTAAACAAACATAGTATGCAGATGACATTGACATGTGTCAGTTCCATAGTAAGTTTGTTTACGTTTTGCTTTTTTTTGATTGGAATGAAGTATAGTTGTTTTAGATTTTAAAAATCATTAATCAGAGTAGAAACTGAATTATTGTTAGAAATAAATCATTGTTCAACATATACAAGTTAACTTTTTAATGTGGACTTAGCTTTATTTCACCCCCCTTAGGTCCCGTAGATAGTCGACGCGGCGTCCTCTTCCTCACAGAGTGTAACATAGAGTTACTTGGAGGAGAAGTATCAGACATAGCGGTGTCCAATTCACTGGCTGGACTGCTGTCTACCAAACTGGGATTGCCCATGACTCAAGGTATGTTCTATAAAATAAGAATAAACAATTAATAATTCGAAGTGACAAATCTAGAAAACTACTAACCGTAGCTTTTTGAAGCCTGCTAACAAAAGGCAAAGGCATCTGGCCTAAAATAAGGATTCTCTGTACTTTGGGAACCAGACTTTTTTTTTAAATTGTATCAGTTCAAATAGTATCTCGAGCGCCACGCAAATTATCTCCTACTCTCAATCTCGTACTCTTTTAGTTTGTGGCGTTTCTTCAACTAATCGTAATGAGCTGTTTACAATTTTGTTAATATAAAAGCTGTAAAAGTTCCCGATTGAAAGCCGAATTAATGAAAGACAACTAAACTGCTTTCTGGCATACGCCATCAGGTTCGGCAAACAGTTTTGTCTACACCTCAGGCTTCCTAAGCTTATGACGCTTACAGGAAACCGCTTGATGCATATGACACCAAAACATGCTGAGCGGAGCCTTTCCACTGACATGATAGAAACTATAATCTGCTCCTGATTTTACTATTTCCAGAACCAGACCCCAACACAACACTCAATCACCCTCGCAACGCGAACGTCCCTACCCCACACACTCAAATGCCATCATCACGACCTGACCCTGTCTCCGAGCGACCAGTGGCGAGGGTCACCAGCTTACAGGTCGCATCATCATTCGCTGATGATGACATTGATATAGATCAACTAGCAGCCATTGAAGCTCAATTACATGATGATAAGAAGTCCACTGAAGTAGAAACACATGTTAGAGATAGTATTGAAAATGTTAATCCAATAAATAGAAATATACAACCTAGCTTTGATAATCAATCTACTAAAAGAACGCTTCAACATACAAATACTATGCCAGATAAAAGACCTAGAATCGATGATCTAAATAGCAATACATTAGATGATTATCCAACCGATAATGATTTATTCTTTGAAGATGATGATTATATAAGAGAAATGGAAGCTAATTTTGATGCTAGAGAAGGAATAAACAAAGTCGAAGGACCAAAAACTGTATCATCAGAACCTTATATCTACATTAAACAAATTAACGAATTATCTGATAGTGAAAGAGCAGGAAGAGTTTTTAGAGTGAAAGCGCAAATAATGAAGTTGCTATCAAAACTATCGGTGGGTAAAGACGGATGGAGTCTAAAGTGTACCATTGTGGATGGTACCGGGAGTATAGACGTGGATTTTACAAGTGGGGTGCTCTCGAAACTGGTCGGATTTACACCACAAGAGATGAATCAGTTGAAGAAACAAATGGTTAATAAGCCCGAATTGAAGCAGAAGGCTGTTGAAGTAAGTGAATTGTAATTTTAATGTCATTAAAACTAATAGCCATGCGGGGCTGCGTTCCAAGGGTGCACTCTGACGGCAACCGTTTTGTGACTTCTCTTTCACACTTACGTAATTTATATTAAGCTGTTCTGTTGTCAGAGTGAACGGTTGCTGTCAGAGTGTACCCTCGGAACGCACTACTGTGTGTGGCGATGATTCTTTTGTGCATCAGGATGACGGGTACATGGCTGCAAATCTGCCTGAAACACATGAATAAAATGTACTATAGTTTTTTGTATCTATAGAGATTTTAAATGTACCTTAATAAAGTTGGGCTGACACCAAAATTCACTTAATGCACCCGCCATTCTGATGCACACAGATTTTTGACTCTAACTTACAGAACGCAGACCCCACTAGAAGTGATATACAAGGGTGCAGCTTTCCGTCGAAACAGAGCCTTTAACGCTGTGTATCTTTGTGCTAAGCTAGTCTTGTCAAAGTCATCGACTCGTCATAATCCAGAGAGAAAAAAAACACTACATTTTTTCTTCAAAGCCGTAGAACAAAAGCGAGGTTTTGTGGCTAGTAGCCAACCCCTTTGTCAGGAATTTTAAAGCAGACTTAAAGGCATCTGACATAACGACTGCCATCTAGTGATAGCAACCGACATCAACGGCTTAACGTGCCTTACCAAACACTCAAACTGATAAAACTAGCGAAAAGAAAATCCCCAAAACAGACTGGTTCTACACCTATTTCGTTACCCTCTGTATAATACAATAAATAACTCAATAAATATCGCTTACCATCAGGTGATCCGTCTGCTTGTTTGCCACCTATAACATTAAAAAAAACCTACATCGAATTTTCTTTTCCTTTTCCAGGCATTACAAAAGGCGAAAGACACACTACAAGTCCTTTACTGCATAATAGAGCTGACCATGTTGGAGGTTCCACAGATAACCAGTTTGATTCCTTTTGAGGAAACGCATGTAGACTTACTTAAACAAAGAACGTCCAATAATCCTTTATAGCATCAAATGTTTTAGGGGCTTACATACAACATGGTATATGTACATATTATACTTTATTTATTTTATTTAAAACGATGGGATTTGTTTGACCAATATTATGGCTTAGTTCGGCTGTGATATCGACATTTGGTTTGCTCTGGAAGCAAACTATGGAAGCGCTGCATTGATAGATTTTTTCTGTGCAGATCAGTTCTGTGTAGTTTGTAACTACAGGCCAAACAATTCTGCCAATGTCAATGTTGAGGAAATATCAATTTATATCTTAAATTGACCGGTGACTGAGCTCGTAAGACTTGTCTAGTAAAACTTGTTTCTTGCCCATCGGAAAATCTAGTTGTTTAATAATCTCCTGTTGATACATGTATAAAAACAAAATATTAAAATAAATTAATTATTGTCCAATAAAAACATGAATATACAAGTTAATATGTATTTTAATACACTAGACCAGTGTTTTTGTTTTTCTCAAGGAGTCGTGGATGAAAGAAAAAGTGTTTGTAGTTGTAGGTCCTACACTGCAATAAAAAATTTGATTTCAGTGAGAAGGCTAGGCTGTTTATTTTTTAACAATTTGTCAAAACGCGGTTCTATTTTCTAATCGAAGAAAATTATAAACGCAGTCTTTCAAATCACTAACATTCTGTTTTAACTTGTAAAGGGGTCGGGTATTAAAAAACACTGCACTAGACCTAGTGGCCGTATTAGCATTTGTCTTTTTCTAAGGCCGAGGCGAGCGAATAAGAAACTGGAAGATATAGATTCGATAAATAAACTTGATTTCATGGTGCTAGTCGATTCTTAATATCATAAGTAGAATGGCGACGTATCTCGTAGCTGAAGAGAAAACTATTTTTTCCCATCGAGTGCAACAAACAGTGAAGCGTAGACAAACGCTTCGTGTTACTCTATGAGTGCTGTAAATGACAACATTTCAAATGTTTGACCCCCAATTCTAATGAGTTTCTTGGAAAGAAAAGGCAAATGAAAAACAAACACCTATTTTTTTCTACATTCAATTTTTTTTGTAATAACATATTCCTTGAGTTTTTTTTCATTTGGATTTTAACGGCTATGACCATAATAAGGTGTCTATGCTAACTGGTTGGAAACTAATTAAAAAAAAGTTGTGAACAAAGAAGTGAAAAAAGTTTGATATTTTGTAACCCTTCCCTCTTTGAAATGTATGTCCTGAATAAATTGATTGATTGATTGAACTCGTTCTGATGGAAAGGCTTCAAACCTATACAGCCTGAGAAAAAATTTAAACTATAAAGAATGGGAGTATAAAAGTCCATCCCGCACACTGACTAAATCTGAATTAAGAACTAAAACACTAAATTCAATGCAAGGTATTAAAATCAAACAACACTGTTTTGGTGTAAATAATTTAGCTATTTCATGCTAATTCAGAAGATACAGCTTTAATGTTAAAATTCTAAATATTGACACCTCAATGGAAGACAATACCATTGACAACCAAAGACTAATGCACTTACAGCTTTTTACCTGTGGGTATATACTGCCTTGACAACGTACTGCTGACAATATTTAAAACCTGGGCTTCTAGTCTTGAACCTGAATAACTTTCCACAAGAAACCAATATTCAATTCGCGAAAATAGTTTACTTATGATACAGATTGGCCAATGATGTGCTTGGGAAGAAATATATGTTTTTTTTACAATTTATTGTGTTTGTTAGGTAAAGTTATCCAAATTCAAGCCCCCTTTATGTTATAGACACCATATACAATGCAAAATGGTTCCAAAATTGTAACTAAAACTTTTTTCACCAATATTAACATTAAACTTTAGTGTTTCACCTGATAAAACACCGTAAGTGCTTTTAATATAAATACATAACAAATTCACAAACATATTAAAATGAATTAAATACATCATTTTTCAAATAATTCCATTCCTAATGAAGCTCGCATGATTACATTTAATCTTACAAGAATGCGCGCCATGATGCCATAATTATTGATAAAAATGACCCAAGAATTCATGATTGGATTATAATCACATTGAAAATATAAAATTTTGTAAAAAACAAATTGAAAAAGCTGTAACTGCAATATCTACAATTTTGCATTTACGAATTTTCTCGTAAACTTGCAGTTATGTATGGTGAATAAAACTCGGTAAATGATTGAAGAACGGTGCGAAAGAGACAGATAGACACAGGATAGATATATTCCTATTACCTAATATATTGTAATATAGCTGTCTTTTTCACCATTCTTAAATCTGGATTATATGCGGTAACATGAAATAATGCGAATTTGAGATCTTACAAATATAGTGATAGCAACAGTATGTATGGTTATGTATAATACAGTTGTAGCGACTTTTCATAAAAATCAGCAGACCTTCATCCGTATATTAACAGCGTTTTTGTAATTTAACCATATCTTTTACCTGGTGATGGAAAATTGGTATTGCACCATTTTTCCAGTCTGTTTTTGTTTGACTTCTAAAAAGCTGTATTAAAAAAAAACTAACAATTTCATAGTAATAATCACGAGTTACGAGATTTTTGGTTAGTTACAAAAACAAATCTGTGTTGTATTTGATTGACACGGAAACGTGAAATGGTACACTTAAGAAAAACTATACGAACAAAGACTGTATTCAATACGGGATCCGGAAAGTCGCTAGTCGTATACTGTTTCTTGGCAAATCCTTATTTTTATTTATAAATAGTACTGGCTAGAAATAGCCTAGTTAGGGAGCAAGCAGAAATTGACTAAAAGGGCACAGAACAATCTTGCTAAGTAATGAACAATTAAAACAAAAACGGTCTCAAATAATTATCGATATATTTTACAAATCCAGTAATAATGAACAGTTAATAAGAGAGAATATAGGATTAAAATAGTCGCAAGAGCGTACAGAGCCGTCCAATATAAAAAAAAAAACATTTGAAAGCCGATAGGTACCGAAGCTATTTACAGCGCGATACAACGAAACGTTATGCAACTCCCTACGTATATCCGACTAACGTCAGTCTTCCGCTTAAATGCCATAAACTTTTTAGGCCCGTCTAAACATTATCAACTCTTTATAAGATCCTTTCGTAGAATAACAGATAAGCCTGTGCTCTTAAGACCTTTTCCTCGCTTACTTCGGAGACCATACTGTCTGAAACGTAGTACCACTTGCCGGATGGTACTTGAGGAGTAGCCATTGCTGGTCCCTCGCCGGATTCGTAGCCAGATATCTCGGATTCAGAGTCAGCGTCGCCTTCCCCGCTACCCGTTGGCGTTGGCATAGTATTAGCGCTTTTTGGCAGGAACCACCATCTGGGATCACCAGACTTGACCGGTTGCCTCACTTTGACGTAAGCCACGTAATGCCCTCCGTGCATACCGCCCGAATGTTCCACCACTCCGTACAAGGAGTACAACAACTCATTTTGGCCCTTTTTAACATTCGGCAGTTTCTTAAGCTTATCCATAGCACAGAACGGAGCTAAGTCTAAAACGATAGGAAAATCAACATGTTTGGACATCTTCCTAAACATGCAGCGTGGACCGATTTGGAATCGCTTTAGATGCAAAATCAATATGGCGGGCGGACTAGACACTAAGAACCGTTTCGTTGCATTAGTGTATACTGTTTTACCGTCTTTGCCATTAATTCTTTCAGTGCAAGTCTCGCAGCCAACTTTGTTATTACCAGTTAGTAGTTCTAGTGCTGTGAACGTGCTGAGGCAAGATTGTATGCTGCATTCATCTTCATCGCACAAGTACCTCGGTGACAACGGACTCTGTCTTGAAAATGACATGTAGTCTCTTTGCGTGTTCTTGTCTGCATCAATATTATTTGCTTTCGGCCGTGGGACAGTCCTTGGTGGTTCGACCGGGCTATCATTTGCTACCGGAGATGGAAAAATTGGCTTCTTGACTTTATTTATGTCATCCATGTCTAGTTTTAGCTTATCCAGTTTATTTGTGACCTCTTGATGGTTAGTCAAATCGTTGAGCAACGAATCTTGAGCCTTGCTCTCTGGTAGCGATTCATAGCTGCTTTCACCGCTGTGCTCCAACAAATTCTTGCAGCCTTGCACACTAATCCCTCTAGAAACAACTTCGTTAGAATATTCAGGTGCAAAAGATATTCTCGACACCGGTCTTTCAAACTCATTTTTAACTGGAGACATTTTGTTATGCTGCGGACTGGACAGATCCAGATTTATTTCGCTCGATAATGAACTATGGCTGCCTAGCTCCTTGCCATTCGTGGGAGAATCGACGTTATCAACTGTTTCTGTTGAATTATGTTTAGTACCTTCCGGACTCGCCACTCCTGAATCAGGGTTCGATAAATTCTCAAGCGAAATCAATGGTTTATATTCTAATGGTATAGCCGTAGTAGAAGTTGAAGAATCAGCATATTCCACCTTATCTTTATCCGGTCTTTCTGGTGTGTTGTCTGTCTTCTCCTTGTCGAGATCAACAGGACTTGTCCGGATGGAGTCAGAGCTGATGACTTTCTCAGAGTTGTACCCGGATTCCATGTGGTATGCTGCAAAGTTGGCTGCAGTGTGAGCTATGGCCTGGGTGCCCACTGATGCTGTGTGGGTGTCGACACGGCGAGGGGCGTCTTCCAAGTTGTCTTCAACGTCTGCGTCGGATTCTGATGAAGACTTACCATCCTCTTTGGTGCCGTTCGTCTCGGTGGCCTCATCTTTGGAGGTGGAGTTACCTGTAAAGATTAATATTGTCCTATGAATTAAATTTTAAGGGTGTTTTTTCACTATTTTAAGTAAGGTCTATTCAAAAAAACTTAACAACTTTCCCCAATTCGCGAAATACTTTTTGATTTCTTTAATAATAAGTCAGTTAGCTGATCGGGATTTGAAAATCATGATGAGACTGCACACGTCCGTAATCTAAATCCATCTACTACTGCCATACTGTAACAGAGCACTCTTAAGATAGCGTTTAGGAAATAAACAAACAGATATAAAAACTTTGTGGCCAGCTTTCCTACAAATGACCACAGGTGATGCTAAGTGCAAAACAAGGCAAACACCGTCTATGTCTATCCTTTGTGATACCACTGTTTAATTCTGCCACACAATAAGAGAAGAGAGACAATTTTACCTTTATTCTTACGAGCAGCTTTTCTAGCAGCTATCCTCTCCTTCTTGAGCTGATGTTTCGAAGGCTTGTTATCTTCTTGAGTATTATATGTGGTCTCCTCTGCAAATATTGGGTTAATTAATGTTAACAGGCCGGGTAGTTTATGACATAGAAGGATGAGTGGAAAAAACTGGGATGAAAAACTAAACTTGCTAAATACAAAAACAAAATTAGAGGTATGACCTAAAATGACACTTAATTAGTATTTTTCTCATGTCAATTTTCAGGTCCTACTGCTGTAATCACACAATTGAATACAATTGAAAGATAAACTAAAATATTTTCATGAAATATTGGTTTTGTATCTCTCTGTCTTTCTTAATTTTGTGGCATCTCTTATACGAATTCTGCCAATGGTAGATACATCAAAAAATTGAATCAATGACGCGAAAATACAAATTTTTGAAGTTCATTTTCCTCCTATCGAATTTGACAGAGATAGTTTCATGATTTGTCCATGCACCAGTCTTAAAAGGTTTTAATAACACTGAAATTTTGCAATTCTTATCTGTTAACAACCCATATTGTCCCCACTGTAGGAGCCCGGGTCTCTTCCCATAAATGGGGAAGATTAGTCTTTACTCCACACACGGGGCAACACACACAATTCCTATCTAGATCA
Source organism: Coleophora deauratella (assembly GCA_958295455.1). Classification (NCBI taxonomy): domain Eukaryota; kingdom Metazoa; phylum Arthropoda; class Insecta; order Lepidoptera; family Coleophoridae; genus Coleophora; species Coleophora deauratella. The sequence goes on along the minus strand of OY282406.1, from coordinate 13,655,376 downwards.
GGGTAAAATTAGTCAAAGTAACATATCAAACAAACCAAACTCTCAATAAAAGTTACATATAGACTAGTCACTAAACGTACCATTAGGCGTTTTCCTCCTGACCACGGCTGGTGGCTGCGGCCTGCTGGCAGCCACCGGCAGCGATAAGTCCAGGAAGTACTCCGAGCGGTCAGACTGGTGGAAGCACTCCTGGCACTCGAGGGTGGAGACCAGGAAGCCGCGGAATACCTGTGGTCCAAGCATTAAGTTAATAAAGAGGGACAATTAGAGTATATGGATTGATGGATCGATGATTTGCGCCAGCTACGTTCCAAGCCTAAGCTCTGACAGAAACCGATTTACTATAGGAGGTTACATATATTCAGTTGACAAATGCTTGCTGTCAGTGCATAGCCTTGAAACACAGGGCTGGACTGAATGTCCAACAGCGGAAAATACGGGCTGATTATGAATCAGGAAAATCTTCTACAAAACTAAGTATAGTAATAGCGGAAACATTCAATTTAATTTCATATAAAAAACATGCTATTTCTTTCTTATTTATATATAACTCGTCAAATTCAAATGATTCACGGCCACGGGCTACAGAAATGCGTTGGCGGGGCTAGGTGGACGTTCCCAACCTAAGTAGTCATGTCACTTTCCTCCTATACCACCTGCACTCCACCTACACTCAATCTCATCGCCCCAGCCAATTTGTGACCCACAGTTGTGAAGGGCAGGTCTGAGTTGTATCAAAATAATGCATTGTATGTATCAACTTTGTTGCACACAAAGAGAAAATTATAAATAAATTGGCACTATCAAAAAAGTATGTTTGAGATTTCAGGGAGGCATTCAGTATTGGATCTAGAACACAGGAAAAAATTTAAAAATTCCAACTGAAAAAAAATTTTGCTATACAGGATATGGAAAAAATATTATTCAAATAATGGTAAAGGGCTCAAAATTGGATTACAATATTTTACATCCAACAACAGATGAAAAGGTGAAATAAATTGTAAAAAAATGAACAACAATTACATCATCACTGACCTGCTCCGGCCTAAGCATGGTATCGGAGGCCTGTTGGCCGTAGAACTTGACCTTCTGCTTGACCTCCCCATCCACCTTTGCAGGGTCCACCTTCGAGTTCATGCCGAGGCTGCTGAGAATCACTGATTGGTAGCGTCGGAGGTCTTCCGATCTGAAAATTAAATATCCAAATAAATATCTGGACAATTGACACATAGGGGTTTTCTGGCCCCAATCCAGGATAATCTGTACTATAGGCACTAGAAACTGATAATTATGTCTCTGTACAAATAATTATTCTGGGTGGAAATCGAACGTACGACACTCGACGTAGAAACCAGGACTGCTTTTCACTATTTTAATAACAGTTAACTTGAAAGGAAGATCAATTCTTATGGATTTCAGTCTGAAGAATGTTGAGCCTCGATTAAATAAAAGAAGCGAGGTGTATTCCTTTTTAAATTAATGATTTTTTCGGCATTATTAAAAGACTATCTGTGAACTAAATCATTCAGGGCAATACTGTACCAGGTCCCCCTAGCAGTATAGAGAAAGGATTCCCACATCATCGAGAAAATACTAGATTTATGACACCATCAGTTTGTTGTACAGTAAAACTTTGCTGAAATTGCAAAAAAGTACTTCTTACAAATCAATCTAAGTTTGTATGAAGTTCCGTTTTCTGTACTTAATCCAAAAGTTTCATGATTAAAGCCACCAGTTAAGACATTCGCATGTATGGACCGGTCAGTGACCGGCGCTCACCAGTATTTAATAGGTTTCGATAACATTTACTTATTATTATGTATGCATTCTCAAAAAGAAATGAAATTATTTTATTTCAATTAGGTTTTTTACTCATGTTCATTATCCCTGTTCCTATCCCTTCACTTTTTGATGAATGATAAGAAACATCGTAAAATTTGCTTCAATACTGATCAAAAATAGACTATTCCCAGTATTGTGGCACATTTAACCGCGACGGTCGATTGATAGACGGCGGTTGCCCGGCGATATCATGTTACACTTAGCATCACCTGTGGTCACAGTGACCACAGAATTACACCCTGTTCCCCCCAAAAAAACTTCTCCGATAGACTATATTTCGTAAACACTTCCTGCAACATTGACTAATACATTCTATGTGATAGGAACTTTGTAGGTAGAATGCGGAAGCGGTCGCGGCTCAGTACAGCTTGCGTGATAGTGTCGATCACGCAGGTAAACTCACTACAGACAGGCACAGTCATAACCTGGAAGGATCCGACTGATAGTGGTATCTATCTCGATCGTTTTCGTGCTTAGCAAGTCATGTGAAGCTATTGTTTCGGTTGCTATTACTATCTATAAGGCAGTCGTTAAGCCATGTTCAAATTTCTCCGAATATTGTATAGGTAAATTGATGAAAGTTCTTCAATGTTATTTATGAGTATTTTTTATTTACAATTTGCAGTTTTTCATCAAATAATAAAACACCTTGCACTATAATGCTTGCTACAAACAACAACATACAATGTAACGAAACGCAAATATCAATTGTGTGGGCCAAGGTAAACAAACCTCGCATATACAGCAACATTATATATATCCTTCCTGATGAATTATCTATGAAGTCGCACGCAATATGTGTTTACGTAAATCGTGCTTCGGCGCGTCATTCATTAATCATTAGTAATCTTATTTTATGCAAGACTGGCCACAACTGCCGTTGAGCAGCGAGCAGCGCGGTGTATTCCATCTAAGCTTTCGAGGATTGCGAGGGACTCTTCGAATATTAGGCGATGTAATTTTTTGCCAAATTACACAATAATGCTCATCTCGGAATATTTTGCTTAACTAGGAATCGCTCTCACAACTCTCATGTCAGTATTCAGAAGCGCAGTTTCGACACATATATGTTGCGGCCCTTTGATATGGGAGTACACTCTTTTCTTGAAGGTTTGAATGTCGTATCGGTCCGGAAATACCACAGACGACAATTAGTTCCACAGTTTGGTTGTGCGAGGCAGAAAGTTTCTAGTGAAACGCACAGTTGTGGACTGCGAACCATCTAAGTGATGGGGATGAAAATGTTGTCGCATAGAGCGATGGCGAAAAGAGGCGGCAGGGATCAATCCGAACAATTCCTCTCCCCATAGTACTCGCCATAGTATATGTAACAGAGAATGCAGAGAGAGGCTACATCTCTACGCAGCGCCAAGGAGTCAAGTCAATTTTATTTTAAAAGCTTAAAGCCGAGCTGATACAATTGTGATTTAAGAACTTTATCACTTACCTGACAGCTTCGAGCAGATGCCTTAGCAACTCATGAGCATCATGTTGGTCCCCTCCACCAAACTGTGGCAGTTTGTTCACTAAAGCCGACAACAGCTTCCTGGGAGTATAGACTCCACCTTCACCTGGAAGTTAAAATGACATTAACAAACTGTTATAAGTGAAACTAATTGAAATGTTTTCCTAACACCCAGTCTGTGGAACGTGGACAGAATCAAATGTTGTCATTACGAGTATGCTAGTAATAATGTTAAAATTTCTAAAGGTTACAGAAATAGTTTTGAAACTTTGAAATCTCAGTATCTGAATTAATACTGATCTGATGCAGGTAAAATCAAACTTGCACGGTAGATATGTTTTGTTCTTATTAAAAGGAAATTGGCAACAGTAAAAATGGTTCAAAAACAAAAATATCTCTTTAGAGTAGGTTAACAGTTTTGTGTATAATCTTTGCAAGAACAGAGGGAGCCTAATCAAATGCCGAAACATGAATTTGAAGCCCTCAGCATCATCAGCCCAAAGACATCCAGTGCTAAACAAAGTCCCTATTCTATTTCATAACAATGACATGCCATTGGCATTACTATACATGATGGTTAGTAAGATGATGCTGAAGATGGAAGTGGGCTTACTTTACCCAAGCAGTTCTATCTCTTGGCACAAATAGCTATGCTATCTCACAGGATTCGTGGCAGTTGCATGGTGTTGCATTTAACATTACTTACAGAGACATATGTATAGGTACTGTGTGTACAACACATCTTTTATACATATCCAGTAGTTTTCCTTCACCTTTAAAGCAATAGTTTCAAAAATCTTGCTGGCTCATTGGCCAGGATTTGAAACTGTATCTTCAGTTAGGAAAGTGAAATCATAATTGTGCGGCTACTAATGGTTTTTGCAGCCGACCCAATTAATGAATGCTTATTGGTATACATAGGAAACAAACCTGCTTGTAACTCAGCCAAGGTTTCAGCTAAAGTCCGAGTCAACGTGCCCCATTCAGCCAACTGTCCCGTTATCGGTGGCAGGTCAACCTCCTTCTCTTCTCCATCTGCCTTTATCTTCACTTTACCGCCTGGCAACATGAACTTCTCCCCTGGAGTCGCCATTTCTTGAAGAACTTGCAATAAATATGGTGTCTGGACTAAACACTGCATTACAGAGTTGAAGAAACATGTATTTCCTAAATTGGATAGTCCTCTTACTCTTGGCAGGTTCATTGCTACTGCTTTCTCTTTCCCTTTTGAAAGATTCAAATAGTCTGCCTTTATTACTTCTGGAGCTAAGATTTCTGGGTCAGTTTTCTTGTCAAGATACAGTTCTACAGGTGGAAAAGAGTTCTTTGGGTTGCCGCCAGCTACAGCCTGCTTTTTGAGGTATTCAATGCATTCATGGAGCTTCTTTGAGCTTGAGGCAGTCACTTCATTGTTGCAATTGTAACAGAAAACTTCCCAAGTGGTGGTGTTGGTGCAGAGTGCATGGCAGTCAGAGTGTGGTGTATTGAAGTGGTTCAGAGCGTGCTTGTTGCGGCTCCGGCCACACAGCTGGGTGCCGCAGCGCAAACACATCCATAACGTCAAATCCACTTCGTAATCTGGGTCGTCCACCTCAGTTTTTGAGGATTTCTTGCACTCTGAGCACTCTGTTTCGAAGCCGCTGGTTTTCAGCGCCTTCTTCAGCCGCGTGAGGTCTACGGCCTTCGCGACGTGGGGACAATGGCCTGGACATGCGGACTTGACGTTTTCATCGCAAGACTCCGTCGATTCATCCCCGTTCTCTCCGGGGTCACTCTGCCTCTTTTTCTTGACCATTGCCGCTGCAATTCCGTCAGCGGACTGCCTGCAACACGTAACAAGATACTTTCGTAAGAATAGCACCAACACAAAAAGAGAAAAATGACAAATCTGTGTCGATAGCCATTGCACGCGTGACAACGCACATTCATCGCAAATGTCGAGTTTGAGAAGCGAACTGATAAAGATAGTTTGTTCTTTTGAATATTAACTACTTACAGTTACATGCGACGACGAGAAAACAAGATTTTTGCGCCACAAAAACTGAGAAATTGGGATTTTCCAAAAATTTTGGTCAGAAAAGTAAACCACGACCGTCAGACATCTTGGCTGGCAATGTTGCCATAAAAGAAAAATAGATTGACTGAAATAAAACAAAGAAAATATTTTGTTACCCCACCACAACTTTCAAAGCAAAATTACCAAGAATCCAAGACCATAAAAACCTGACGTGGCCCTCTCGCGGCGAGTAGCGAAACTAAATTTCTGAAACGTCAACATGATCGTGATGGAATCTGCTAATCAAATTGTGAATTTCCACTGATTTTCTATAAATTTACATAGGGAATCGCGTTTATTGTTCTATAAATATCATCTATGAAGTGCCACGCAACTTTGGTGTGCAGTTGCTATGTGTAATTTTAGTAGATAGTGTGTTAATTTGGAATATCAGAGTTGTGTTGATGTTGACGACTTAAAAGTTAGAAAATCTTCAGAATGTCGCTTCCTGGGAACGGTATCTTCGTGGTGCAGGGCGAGATGGCGATGCTCGTTACCGCCATGCGCCGCAGCACCCGCTGGGGCTCTCACAGCTTCCCAAACGAAGAGTACGACGTCCTTATGAGGACTTTCCAAGACCTGAAGTCTATTCTCATACAACTGCATGATCTGCGTCTTCTAGACCCTTCCACGTACCTGAGCCCATTTCTAGAAGTGATCAGGAGCAAGGAGACCACAGGGCCAGTCACTAGTCTTGCGCTGTCGGCTATTCACAAATTCTTATCATATGGATTGATAGGTAAGAACAATTGCAAAATAATCTTGATAACGTTCTATTGATGTTAAAGCCTCAGAGAAAATCTATACACAAAATATACAAAAAGTGTGTTTGAAATTTTAAGGTGTTACTTAGAATAAAGTATAGAATTTGAAAAAAATATTTAAAAAATCGAATCTAAAATTACTTTTTTCAGTTTCCCATACTAAATCTGAATAGTGAAGCAAGAATTTGTGTGGGAAACTGAAAAAAGTAATTGTAGATCAGATTTTTTTTGGGTCTCTATAATATAGCATAACTTTTTTATGACTATTTGGCCTTTGCATAACATTATTAGGCATAAAATATTTTGGCATAAAAAATTTTGCGCATATTTACGTTTTCCTAAAATTTATGAGCATAATATTACTTGGAATAATTAGTAATGTCCCTAACTATAAAGTTGCATAATGTTAAATTTCCTAATAATATTATAGCATATCAAACTTAAGCATAATATTCATTCGAATAATAGAAAATTTGCCTAAATAATAAGTTGCATAACATTAAATATACTAATAGTATTTTTGCATATCTTTCGTTTCTAAGAAGAAAAATATGAGTTAGGTTGCGTTTTCCTCTCTATTGATTATAATTATTCCACACAACGTTGTAATTGCCATTATTAATAAACAGGCGCTACGGTACGTACCAAGTAGTAGGTAGTTTAAAAAATACTTCTTCTTATCCCGTCCTGTCACTTATTATTGCTGTATTTTGTTCTGATATTGGTATAAAATGAGTGAAAATTACTATAATGTTTATCATAGTACAAAAAAGGGTGTAAAATTAAATATCGATGGATTTATTTACGAATTAAACATTACGATTACGATTACGATTTAATTACGTTTTTTGCTTTTTGACCATGACTGACTTGGGGAAAGTTGTTCAGTTTGATGAGTAGAAGCCACAGTTAAAATATTGCCAGACATTTTATAATCACCTGTTATATTATTTATTTGAAAAGTATATTTTAAAATGTTATTGTCTAATTTAAATTAAATTTAATAAGGTCAACTATAATTAATTATTATTCAAAATGAATTTTGCATGTTTTTTACTAAAATGGCATGAGTAATTTTTAATATATTATTTCAAATTTTTATATTTTTAAATTAAATCTAAATAAATGTAATACCCAATGTATTACGCATATATTTCTTTAAATTATACAGTAATTTTAAAGCTTGTCTACCTTGTTTTATTTATTTTTAACTTCATTTACTACTTATAGCGTAGGTTGTAAGAACCAGTATATTAGTACAAGGTAGTGGTAAGTAGCAACCTGCCTAAGGTTGCTAGTGGTAACTAGCAACTTATCTAAGATTGCTAGGAAGGGAAGCATTCAATCAAGTATGCAAGCACGCAAGCAAGCAAGCATGCAAGCAAGCAAGCATGTTTAATCAAGTATGCAAGCACGCAAACAGGCAAACAAGCAAGGAAGCATGCAAGCATGCAAGCAAGCAAGCATGCAAGCAACCAAGCATGCAAGCAAGCAGTCGATCTGTGGATGTTTTATCAATCAAACCTAACACTGCGACTGTGAGGGGACCGCCTCACAGTCTCCGAACCTAAATTAACCGTGTCGGGGTGCTCCGAATTCCCGAGCTCGCTTCGCTCGCTCCAGCATTAGTTTAGGACTTCCGTGTTCCGTGTAATTAGGGCTTTTAATATTTAGGCCTAATTAAAATTATGAACTTTACAGTTATGTCAATTACTATTTAGGTCATTTATTATTTATTCAAAAGTATATTTATGCAGTTTTCAATTAGGACAATTATTGTTTAGTCATTCCTAATTTAGGACATTATTGTTTATTACTTTCAAAGTTTAGGGGGAATAATAATTATGCAGAATTCCGATTAGGCAGATTTATATTTCTGCGCAAGATTTTTATGCCTTACTTGTTATGCCATAGGCAATTATGACATAAAATTTTATGCGATACAAAGGGCACCCGATTTTTTTATATGTTTCTTGTATTCTATACTTGATTCTGAATAACGTCTCAAAATTTCAAACACACTTTTTTAACATACTGGTACGAAAGTAAGTATAGAATAATTTGTGAAATAAAAAGTATATTGTTTTGTGTATTGAAATGAAATAATTATAGAAAAGATCCAATTTACAGGAAGAAAATAATATATGTAATTTTTTAAATATTTTAAAGTTATGCCTTTGCCAAAGCCGAGTCAAAAAAAAATGTAAAGGCATTTTTTATTACAATTCAGTAAATCCTAATTTCTAATTGAACAAAATGAATGACTTATGTAATAAACAAAATACAAAAAACGAGGAATCCAATAATGGTGGAGCACCTATGGCTTCTTCCATGTAGAAGTCATGTATCAACAGCTTGGACAAACACACTGGAAATTCAATGTGCTTTATATATTTAACACTTTATTTCATTCAATTAGGGTCTGCTAAATAAATAAATAATAATCCGGGAAAAATCAACGGTCATCTGGCCCCAAACTAGGATTCCCTGCATTATGGGAACCAGAGGCTGATGTAACAAAAAAACCAAATTCAAATTCACATAATTGATTGCCAAACAATACAAAACTTTCAATAGCAAAAAACACATAACATAATAAAACGGAGTAATTTAATGATTTTTTAAATTTAAATTAATAATATTTGATGTCATTTAAATCAAGTCTTGTCATGACTCTTAAGAACTAATGTTCTATGTTTCAAGTTTCTATGTTCAACGGTTTAGGCTGTGCATTGTCTGCCTGTCAGACACTCAAAAAAGTGGCTGTGACATACAGACGGACAGACAAACAGACATGACGAATCCATAAGGGTTCCGTTTTTTGCCATTTGGCTACGGAACCCTAAATACAGTCATGTAATAACTGCCCATTACTTCCCATAAACAAACACATGTTTGTGCATGTGTTTATATGTGTTTCTAACCTAGTTCTATTAGATCTTACCCACAATACGGTGAGCTCGCCTTTATATGACATTACTAATTTCAACAAGTATTTTCCTGGTATGACATACTTGATGACAGGGTTCTCTTCTTTGTAGACCCCACACACCCGAGCGTACCCGCAACGGTAGAGGACATAGCTGATGCAGTCACACACGCCAGATTTGTAGGCACCGATCACTCTTCTGATGGTGTTGTACTCATGAAGATATTGCAGGTAAAAGTCTAATGAATAATTTGAATATTTGTGAGCCACTAATAACATGTCATGCTTTGCTATAGATATAGGTAGATGGTTTACCTTTATGTTTTAGGTTTCTTTAAAAAATTGTGAGAAAACAACAAAAAAAATCTGCATCACTTCCAAACCTTTTTTCTGTGTTCAAAAGAGGTTGGGAAGTGATGTAGATTTCCATTTGCGCTGTGAAAATTGCATTGCATACCCTGGCAACTGTCCATTGTCGTTGGAATAACATGGTTTTTAATTGTGCTGATAGGAATAAGATGAACCATAGTCCAGCACATTTTTCCCTAGACTTTTGTAAAACTAATTTTCATGTTCTTGTGGCTCATGTACCAAACATTCTCAAAGACAGCTTATTCATAAAAACAGCAAGACATGAGTCCGATATATCAAAACGTAACTAAAAACGGATATGAGATTCATATCATAACATATCGATATGGCAGTTTTTAATATCGGATATTAGTAAACTATACAACTATACATCGGCTAAGTTACGCGCGAAACACAAACTCCCGCAACCCAAGTATATGATATCGATTGGTTTGATATATTCGCTTTCTCTCTTTCTAACAAAAAGACATTTCATTAGTGCGAAAGAAATGCAGCAAATATTGAACTGGGACGAATATCAGCGGGGTTTTCTAAACAAATAGATAAGTTACGTTTGAAAAGCGATTAATATCGTGCTACCCATATCGATATCTGAAAACGGTTTTCGATATCGATATGAAAACTTCATATCGGTTACAAAACCATTTTCCAAAAAAAACTGATAACGCACATGTCTAAAAACAGCTATTAAAACAATATCCACACAGCCCGAGCTGCAGATATAAGCATGGTCAATATCTTGTGCCTTGATATCTATGTATTGCTTGCAGGTACTTCGCACACTGATGCTGAGCCCTGAAGGTGCTCTTCTGACAGACGAAAGCGTATGCGAGATTATGCTCAGTTGCTTTCGCATCTGCTTTGAGACAAGGCTCACTGGTAAATTGACATTTATTAATTAAGAGTATTTCACACAGCTTTATAAAGATGACAGACAACACAGGGGTCGTCCTTTAATCACGTGATGTTCGAATAGGAGGAGGGGGTCAGAAAAACATTACGAAACATCACCATTTGGGGGGATTTTCATGGTCTAGTTAGTAGCTAGTCCACTTTACATTAGAGGTCGCGAGTTCGATTCCCCGCATTTCTTGGACTCGGTTTAGTTGGTGGTAGGGCATTTTCTGAGCCTACCTGGTAGCACAAATTCATAGATACAGAAGGTCCACTCAATACGCTCACTAAAATCCTAAGCATATACATGCTTATAGACGTATACGGTCGTTGTAGGCAAGGTCACGTTACTGTGCGATCGTGACCTTGCTTCGAACGCCCGTATATTTCTATAAGCATGTATATGCTTACGATTTTAGTGGTTTGTATTGAGCAGACCTTCTGTGTCTATTTTGTGCTCGTAGCTACCAACATTTTATTTAATTCTTGCCACCAAAGTGTTCTGGCATGGAGATTAATATAAAGCGTCGGTGGCTCGGTAGGTAGTGACTCCATCCTCCTAACCAGAGGTTTCGGGTTCAAATCCTGGCCAGTGCACCAATGAGTTTTTCGAAACTTACGTGCATTTTCATACCGACTGCTTTAACGGTGAAGGAAAACATCGTGAGGAAACCTGCACATCTGATTTCTAGATGTGTATGATGGTCGCGTTGCACATGTCCGTAGGTGTAAATCTATAAATGCCCTACACGTGACCGAGGGTGATGCTAAGTGCAACACCAGGCAACCGCCGCCTATACCTTGCGGATAGGACGGTTAGATTGTGCCACACGATCAGAGAGAGAGATAGAGATAAAGATACTCAGTTGCGTCGGAGAATCTTGGTAAGCCCGCTTCCATATTTCGGCATCATCATAACTTACCTTCAGGTGAGACAATGCAAAGGTCTTATCAGTTGTGGATAAAAACGTTTTTTAATTTTATTTTTTACCCATTGGCAGAAATGGATATTATGGGCCCCAAAGGGCATCATCTCACCTGATGGTAAGTGATGATGATGCCGAAGATGGAAGCGGGCTTACCAAGATTCCGCAACGCAATGGGGAACGGAAGATCTTCATGCCGGAACACATCAATGCTGGAAACATTGATGTTTGGCGGCAAGACTTACAATAGGGTTTTTCACCATTTTTTGAAAAGTATCTCAAATTGATCATTAGGTGGGAAAAAGTAAAAAATATTTTTTTAATTTTTTTTTGAAACCTATAAGTACCCCAAATGTACATTTTAAATTACCATTGCCAATAAGCGCGCGAAAACTATAGTCGCCATGATGCTTAGGTCGTGACGTCATTTCAGGAGTAAACAAAACAGCTCTGTACTAAAATTTTGACACATATCGCGTACAAAATGTCATTGTTTACCACTATTGTGACGTCACCGACAACCAGCATGGGGGCTGTCGTTTCAGACATTTGAATAACAGATTAAAAAACTTGATTTTTGTAAATCAAAAATAAAATGATTTTTCTCATTTTATTGTATAGAAATCATATTAAATCGATTACGTATTACAAATACCACAGTAAATAAGCAGTTTTCGATTTTTTCTTGTATAGAGTAAAATACCCTATTAGATAAGATGGTGGTAGCTAGCCAGGCGGGCTCAGAAAATGCCCTGCCACCAACTAAACCGAGTTCTACAAAGTTGGACCCCGCCGGGAATCAAACCCGCGACCTCCTGATGTGAAGTGAGCGGACATACCACTAGACTACGGAGGCGGATAAAAAACTATAGTATGTCTTTTTAATTATGTACTACGTTTTTAATCGACTTCAAAAAAAGGAGGAGGTTCTCAATTCGTCGGTTTTTTTTAATGTATGTTCACCGATTACTCGAAGACGCCTGAACCGATTTGGAAAATTCTTTTTTTGTTTAAAAGGGTATACTTTACAGGTGGTCCCATATAAATTTTATCGAAATCGATTCAGCGGTTTTTGAGAAAATCAACAAAAACATAGCAAAATTGGAGTTGTTGCGATTGAAGTCGGTTGTTTTTTTTAACGTATTCAGCGTGGTCAATTTTTAACTATCTCCGAACTCCACAGAGCTCCTCCGCCGCAACGCCGAGCAGTGCCTCCGCGACATGACGCAGCTGATCTTCATGCGGCTGCCGCAGTTCCCGCCGGAGGACGCCACCGCTGCGTTCGCGTCGATGGGACTGTCCTTGAAGAAGAGAGATAAGACAATGAAGAAGAAGAGTTTTAGTATGCAGAGTAAGTCATTTTTTTTTCCATTTCAGCTACTATAGATAAACCACACAACTGGTGGATCGCCCTCGCGACAATTCTGAAGATAGACGCCCTTAATTTTTTAACTAAACTATAATTCATTGTTTAACTTTCATATTCATGTGTACAATAGTTTTCGAAAACTGGTATAGAGAGGATTGGGTAAAAAAATAATTATTTTTCACACACTAACGCTCACTAGAATACCCTGTGTGGCGGGTGCCATGGACACACAAAAACACAAATTAAATAATAACAAACAAATTGCATTCAGCGAATATTATCTCGGGATTTATCTCGGAACGATTAACTACGTGTGTGTCGATGCCCGCCCCCACCTACCTCTTGCCCCGCGGGCGATCCGCCAGTAGTGTGGTTTGATTATAGGAGAGTGTCACTTCCAAGATTTTAACTCACCTCGCCTATATTATGGTAGGATTGAGTGACTGAGCGCTACAAACAACAATTTCGATCCTAATTTATTTGAATTTAGAACTAGACCAGCGGTTTCCAATTTTTTTTGCTGTGGAACCCTATTTGATCAACTTTTTTTTGCGGAACCCTATCTCGCAAAAGAGAATGTTCTTATTTAAGATCCATCCAAAACTCATTCAAGTTTGAATTTAATGATTAGGCCAGCTTCCCTTGGTTTCTAGTCCATGGTCAAATCAGATCAGCGATACTGATGAAAAGTTGCTCTTGGATGCTCGAAGACTATGAAAGTTACTCTTGTATTTTTGGGGTACAATAGTAATTTGAACTTATCGGTCAACAAACAAACATAAGACAGTACTTATCATCTTCAAACGTGTTGTGTGACTTTGATGACTTTCCACTTAGGTTACAATCTTCAATTATTTTCCTTACCTATATAGGGTGACTTTAAATTAGTTCTTGATACCAAAGGATATGCATGTGCTCATGATAACAAGCAACTTTACCTAAGGAACCAATAGTCAAATCGCAAAAAAAAATTTGGACTCTTCATACTAATTTGGCCGGTCTGTGGACCGATTTGTATGGAGGGTCCAAAACTTTTTTGAGATTTGACTATGGGTTCCTTAGGGAAAGTTGTTTGTTTTCACGAGCACTTGCATAGCCTTTCGTATCAAGAACTAATTTAAAGTCACCCTATAGTATCTTAACATATTTTGTCTTTCATTTTGACGGTTTCGTAGATAGTTTCTTAGAAAGTGGCTGTAACTTTTTAAACATAATAGGTGTTAGCTGAAACTATCAGACAGACTATAGCTTCTAACATGGCAATTAATAAAAAAGATGTGCGACACACAAGCCGCTTCGCTGCAGCACTGTTGCCAGGATGGTGATTCGAATGAGTAAAGAAGTTATGTCATGGCAATAAAATCAAGTTTAGGATAGACTCAGCCAAACTAAGAGACGTACAATTGAAAAACATTACCCTCTTTATTTGGCAATTGGTTAAAAAGTGTTATTAGTGTAATAAAATCGGTACACAACCAAAGTATTATTTTTCAACAGTTAGGCTGTTTAGGAAAAAATGATTGTAGGCTGTTTAGAAAAAATGATTGTAGGCTTATCCGTTTGATTCGAATTAGTTCCAACCACATGCCGTTAGATGGCGCTGTCGGCTTTTAAAACGCGCTATCGTTTCGTTCACACCACATACAAACCGAAGTTCGCGTTCGGAACGATTCAAAAAGGGTGTTTGCCGCTTCGATGGCACGTGCGCCGGCAACGGCGCGCGGGGTATGGTTATCAAGACATACCCAACACGTAATTTTTATGACGGAGAGGCTGTTGGCTACCCTCATGTACCGGCGCCTCCTTCTGTAATGGATTTCTTATGTGTTAAAGGAACCTAAGATATTTGGGTCTGACCTCAGACCTCGGGATTCGACAGTGTTTCTTCTCACTCACGAAATAGTTTACGAAACTGCGGGCGTACGATTTCTACGGTTCAAAGTGGTAGCAACCTAGTATTTAAGGTAGGCAAAAAAATAATACCTTCGAAAAGTGTACACTGCTAACTATGTCAAATAAAATGTATATTTCTCTGCTATCTATTTCTTCTGTTGTGAGACTATAGTCTAGACAAGGACCTACTGCCACTTCCAACCTATAAGTTTGCCCCTGCGCTTGGCTAGCATGTCGAGTAATCAAATCACAAATTACATAGAGTCGATAAAAAAAATCGTTACTTGCCATTTCCAACAAATATTTTTTAATTAATAAGTAATAGATGTAATCAGGAAAGTTGTCTTGTCGAGTGGCGACCGCGCACTGTAAGAAATAGAGTATGCAGGCCTTCCACTCGGTGGAACGATGACCTGCACGGGTAGCATGAGGCGTAGACAAAGCTGTTTGTCGCGCCAAACGCGAGAAAACAGCTCAGCTGTCTCTTTCATTAGTTTAGCGTTAGAACGGAACAAATGATTTTAATACTCGCGTCGCGCGCGAGATACGTCGTCATGCTACCGGTGCTGGTGAAGGTTGGCGGAAGCCGCTGCATGCATGCGGGCAGCGCGAAACCGATCGGCGTGAAATTCTTGCGGGAACCCTTTGTGGAGCAGTGGATGTCTTTAGGACAATATGACGATGATGATGATAATGAATAGATCTCATTGAAATTACAATGTGTTGAGTACAACTATTATGGTCGCGATAGCTGATAGGCTTGACTGCCCCTACATCAACCATTGCTGTGGGCTGCACGTTGCACACAGTAGGAGTTGAATAAAAAAGTAAATTGACATTTTAATTAATTAATTTTATTTTATTTCAATGTTTTTAATGTTGAATAATTAATTATATAATGTGACTGCTTTTTAACTATGTAACTGTATTTAATGTAATGAGTCTGTGTTGCTTGGGAAATAAATTATATACTTAATTATTATATTATATTTCTGTCTCCATTTTTGATAGGTAAAGTGTATGAAAAAATAGAAATAAATATTAATTATCAATATCCAATTGAGTCTACAATCTACAAAAAAAACGACTAACTAAAAATAGACAGGGGTGCAGTAAAAAGCCTTTAAGTACAGCTTAAAAAATAAGAAATAAGAGAAATTCACTAGAGCTATCAATCAGTACATATATTTTATCTTTAGTGATATAACCGTTGATGTTAACTGTACCTTTGACATTTTGATATTAATATTGTACTTACACAACCAATAACCCAATTTTGAAGGCGCGATAAAAGCTGTTTGACGATAATTTTATATATTAGTATACAAAGATAAATTAGTATGTTTGTTCGTTTAAAAGAACGCTTAGTTGATTTGTGCTAATAGTAAGTAGTATGACCTTATTATTGATAGGTCCAATTCGGCGGGTACCACTGCACTATATGTACCATTCGGCATGTGATATTTCAATTTCAATTTATTCAATTTAAATCCTTACAATACATAGCCGTAACAGGTTTTAACCCAAATAACTATGTTAGATCATTTGACAAAAACAACATTCAAATAAAACATAAATATGCTTACAAATCAGAATAATAATCAATGTCAACAGTAAATTAAAATAATACATTATAAATACTTATCTATTTAATACAAACTTTGGTTACATCATAATTTATTATTTCTACATAAGCATGCATATGTCGTTTCTGTGAGTTTAGTCAGAGAGCAGTTAAATATATCAATGTCAACTTCATGAAATATGAAATAGACAGCAAAATTACCTGCATAAAATGCCTTCCAGGGAACTGCGCGACACGATAACATTGAGTTATATTGTGATACGTATAGGTGGTAGCAACTTCTTTATCATGAGTTGGTTAGCACTTGCCATCTGACCTGATAGTATAAGTGGTGGGTGATGATGCCGAAGATGGATCGGGACGATGGAGGATGACTTTCCACCAGGACACGTTAAGGGTGTGCCAATCAGGGGAATGTTATAAAATGAATCCAACGTCACCTCGTATTCCCAAATCTACTTACTTATCCATTTAGGCCAGTGTTTTTCAACCTGGGGGTCGCGACCCCCCGGGGACATTAATAAAATAACTAAATCATTTTCTAATTGAAGAAAATTATGCGCCAATATAAACGTAGTCTTTCAAATCACTAACATTTTGCATGTTTATGGCTCTAGGGGGTCGCAAGAATGTTTTAACTTATACAGGAGTCGGGTATTAAAAAAGGTTGAAAAACACTGATTTAGGCTGCTGGTTCAGTTAAAGAAACAGACACCCTAAAATATAAGTTTGTTTTGTGACAGTCAAGTTTAATTCCAACCAACCTTCATAGGACTCTCATAGGATTCTCGAATGCATTTGAACAATGTCGCGGGACGGATACTAACTATTACATTTAGTCACATTTCCGTTGTATTATAAACATAAGCAACTTTATTTTTAAGGCACACTTCTGTGTTTATTATTGTTAGGTCGCGTCAGTCTTTAAGATCGCTGAAGGGTACTGACTGGGGGAAGTGTGCGTTCACTTGGAATCCTCATGCTCGAATTTTGATATACTGATTATGCCAATATTTATTGTCTAATAGTGCCCAAAGGAAAAAAAATGTGCTATCGTAGTTTCAGAGAAAATCGAGTTTTTCACTGAGGCTGCTAGCGGAATGTTTCGCTGGCAGCCTCATCTCTGGAACCAAGGAACTACTTCGAAATTCGAGCATGAGGATTCTAAGTGAACGCACACTTCCCCCACTCAGTACCCTTCAGCGATCTTAAAGATTGACGGGACCTGTACTTAGTTAATTTATTGTTAAGTATTAGTATAAATAAAGAAATGTTTAAAGTAAGAAATAGATTAAAAAAGTCTATAAACAATGCGGTGGCCAAGTCAATGTTGTACAATAAACGAAGTGTTACGTGTGTGTGGGTGCACTTTATCAAGCTCCTGAGATTCGAGAGCGAGTGGTGTAAAAGTAAGGAATTTTTGAAGTGAGTGAGACAATAAAAAAAAATGTAGCGATAATTTTTACTCGATTGTCCCAGAAAGGTAATAATTTTTAATCTCTTCAGTGTCTACGCTAATAAACCATATCGTCCCCACTGTCGGGGCACAAGTCTTTTCCTATAACACGTGAAAGTTAAGTAATACATCAAGCACACACGAGGGCTAAGTTCGGATTAATGGAGCTTGTCTAAATAGCTATAATTCAAATATATTTTGATTGCTGTTCGTTGCTTGCTGCGTTCCAACAGGTGAGGTGAGATAGCTAGCTCGATTACAAGTATAAGAACCATTCCTTCTTAGTCCTCAAGGATCCTAGCGCCTAGAAGCCTAGCGCTCCAGATGCCGATAAAACAAAAAAAAACTTGAATTGTTGTTCAAAATAATGAATGAAATTAAATTCATATACTTAATTGTGTTTATTATTCTTCTGCAGGTACAAACTCCTTGGACAGGAAGTCTCCCGTGGAACAGCCGAGCGCAACGACGATCGACAGTGAGCCGGAATCTGACGCTAATAAAGTTCAAAATCGGTAATTACTTATGATATTCCATAGTTTTTGTGAGGTACACAAAGCGACAGATTAACTATTAACCCCTGTATTACTTTAACTATGTAACGTACAACACAGATAATTTCGACACCTCAACAGAATAAAGGAGTAATCGAAAAATTGCAACTGAGCATACAAAAACGGGTCTAAATTTTGTGATATTTATTTTGTGCTGTAGTGAGATATGACACGCTAAAAGCAAGAGTGGTGTAACCCCATTTTCGCTTAAATCGATATATTTTACTTTGAAATCATTTATTAATCATAAATTTTTAACAGACTTCAAAAAAAGGAGGAGGTTCTCAATTCGTCTGGTCTTTTTTTTATGTATGTTCACCGATTACTCGAAGACGCCTGAACCGATTTGAAAAATTCTTTTTTTGTTTAAAAGGGTATACTTCACAGGTGGTCCCATATAAATTTTATCGAAATCGATTCAGCGGTTTTTGAGAAAATCAACAAAAACATAGCAAAATTGGAGTTGTTGCGATTGAAGTCAGTTGTTTTTAACGCATTCAGCGTGGTCAATTATTAAGGAACTCGTTTATCCATGTTTAGTCACTATGTCAAGATGCATTATGATAGGGCAGTTTCATTATGATTTAGGTAGATATCATCTAAAGTGCTGAAAAGTGGACCAGAGGAAGATGGCGGACTCCCGCGTTATACTCGTGATCGGGTGCTGTCCGTGTGAACTGGCCTGCTCTTGTCATTGGTGTTTTACAATAATTACCTGTTTGCACATTGTACCTGTATGTTTTTGTTGATCCTTTCACATTCGTTTGTAATAGTATGCAACTAAACTAACCATAACTTTGTTGTTTACCCAAATTATGTAATAGAATGTAAGAATTTTATTTTAAAAAAATGTGTTGGTGGGAGTTTCTTTAGGGCCCGACGTTTCTTCTCTCTCCGCAAACACTTCCCGAAACGTTGGGTATACGAGTTCCGAGTGGTAGGAACTTCGTATTAGGTAGAAAAAATATGACGTTCGAAAAGTGTACAGATATACCTACTTCGAATAAATTTCATTTCATTTCATTTCATGTTCAAAAAAATGTGGTTTACACCACTCTTGCTCGCAGCGCCTCATATGTACAAAGGTGTATTAAAAAATAACTTTTAAGTCATTAGAATAGCATAATTAAAAATTCCGTGATACTAAGTGCAACACCAGGCAACCGCCGCCTTTACCTTGTGGATAGGACAGTTAAATTGGGCCACACGATAAGAGAGAGAAAAATTCCGTAAATAAAGAAACAAGAAGTAATAAAAACCACATTACTCCTTTATTCTATTGGTGTTCACAGTTCAAACAGGGAGAGTGGATATGTCTGTGTATGTTTTTGCAGTTTGTTTTGTTTTTGTATTAAATATATTTAATAAATATTTCTGATTACATGATTGTTCTAGTCAAGACAAGAATCTAATAAACGAGGCTGAGATCACGATAGAACCTGTAGATCAGATCAAGTCCCCTA
Organism: Coleophora deauratella; assembly: GCA_958295455.1. NCBI lineage: Eukaryota > Metazoa > Arthropoda > Insecta > Lepidoptera > Coleophoridae > Coleophora > Coleophora deauratella. The sequence goes on along the minus strand of OY282406.1, from coordinate 13,635,808 downwards.
CAAAGAAGCATGGCCGCCATTCGTCCATGGATCTGGCTGCCAGTGAGAACTCCTCGATATCGCAGCTGCTGGAGAAGTGCGTCAGCGCTGATGAGAAGGAGGACCCGGTGCCAGGGTCTGATGAGAAGGAGGGGAAGGAAGGTATGTTGTAGGTTTGGCTGAAGTACAAAGCAGGTTAAATACTGAGCTATTGAGCTATGAAATGTCATAATGACAGTTTTTTTTTATGTGATAGGTGGCAAACGAGCAGACGGATCACCTGATGGTAAGCGATTACCGCCGCCCATAGACACCCGCAACACCAGATGAGTCACAAGTGCGTTGCTGACCTTTGAAATGAGATGGGCGATGGATGGAGTTAACATTAAGAAATTTTTTTCACTCACATTTTGAGTTTAACCGCCATATTTGTATTCCCCAGAGCCCCAGCCAGAGACAACTCCTGACGCAGAGGAGCCCGCCTCGCCCCCACCAGAAATCATAGACAAGCAGCAGATAGAAGAGTATGTGAACCATAGAGGCATACGGTTCACACAGCAAGAGGAGGTTGTCAACTTGCAGCCGTACGGATTGGTGTGTGTGCGGGAGCTGTTTAGGTGAGTCTCTTTCTCTCTCCCTCTCTCGCTCTCTCTTTCTCTCTGTCTCCCCCTCTCTCTCTCCCCCCTCTCACCCCTCTCTCCCTTCTCTCCCCCCCCTCTCTCTCTCTTTAAGTTTATGGTATCTCTTATAAGAATTCTGCCAATGTCATGTCAGTCATAGGTGTGACACTTCCGTTGTTGCGTTTTACGGAATTTTAATGTCTTTGATGATTAGCTGCAAAAGGCGAGTCATAATATGTTAGCAATGCATATCGTCCCTAATTCAGGGGCACGGGTCTTTTCCCTAATGTCAGGATACTCCACACATCGGGGCCGCGTCTGGATTGGTGGAGGTTGTGGGGCTAGCGTCCAACCCCAGTGTCAGAAGTTTTCAAGCCGTCTGTAAGGTCTGACATGGCTTAACGACTGCCATCTAGCGATAGCAACTGGTACCCACGGCTATACGTGCCTTGCGGACCGGATTAAATAAATGCTACTAACAGACAAACCCATCCAGATTATGGCCGCGTTTGAAGTCAGTTAACACGACAGCTTCTGAAGAGAATGGCCTCTGCGTCTGTTACAGACGATTTACTGTAACAGATAACAGTTAACACGACTGCTTCATATTTATCGGTAACGAATGATTCGTAGGAGATTGGATCTCGACGCAAAACGTGATGCTCTTAAGGCCAGACCGCCGGCGGCCATCTTTTATAATTATATTGACGGTGTCCTCACGTGTCGCCAATGTTTGCGCACGTTTTGCAACAAGATTGGCTACTGTAGTCATATTAGGGCACACGATAGGGCAAATCAACATAGTCCCTCTACCACGGACCAACAGTAGTCACCGTAACCGAAATCGGCAAGGGAATATATATACACCGTGCTAATTTAATGGCTGTTTTCCTGAAAACTGCGTGCTATATGCATTATTCCTAAGCCTTAGGGACTGTTACTTTAATAAAAAAACAAATTATAAATAATTTAAAATTAAAAAACAACAACTGCTTCTAGTGTCCCTACTGAATCTTAATACGGGGATACCTTAGCTAATACAATAATAAATAGGTACGCACGCATGCAACTGACCCGCAGTTTCCCGCGCAAAATGACAATGTAATCAATAAGCAATCACATAATCTTTGAAATAAATCTGCCGAGCATTGACCTCGAGGTACCGACCGTTGATAATTTTAATGATAAGGTGGCAATCGCAAAAAAATACGTAAAATAAGTATGTTGATATTTTAAGCGTATTGAAAAAATGGGAATCAACTTTTTGATACTTTTTACTTATGTATTAAAACGATTTTCATTAGTCAGATTATAAAAACTCACCTTATTCTAACGATATTGCAGTAGTTGTTCAAATTGGTGACCCTCACGCTCAATACACAGTCGGCAACGTTTAACAATGCTTCCCTTTAGCTTTTGCAAGGTCTCAGTTTGAGTTTTTACCACTTCAAAAGCGTCAATAATTCTTGTTTTGAGTTTGTTTAAACTTTGCACTTCCTCACTGTACACTAGTCTTTTAATTTCCTATAAGTAAAAGTCCATGGGCGTAAAGTCAGCACTCCTTGGTGGCCAGGCCACAGGGCCTCCACGGCATATCCAGCGATCATCAAATTCGGAGTTTAGGTACGCTCGGACGGACAGTTGGTAGTGCGCAGGACAGCCATCATGCTGGTAGTACAGTGATGATAAGTATGCAAGGGGCATATGTATGCCCCTGGCACTTCGTCGAGTAAGTCAGGCACTACGCACTGCAGCATGTTTACTAGCACTAGGTGTTCCTGTTCAGCGTACAATCGCCTGGCTTCTGCCATGTCACTGCCTGCAATTGCATACCTACATTCTAACCATTTGCAAATACTCGATATTGGAGCAAACATAATGTGGATCACCTATGTCACTGTTTTACGCGCGCGCGTCCGACGTCACTCGAACGAAAACTATGCAACAGGTACCCCGTGCATGCACGAAAATTAGACTGATTTTGATTTGTTTTGTGGTGTGTGATGTGATTGTGTAGGAGAGGGGGTGGTCGCGCGAGCGCGCATCTTAATTGGTCGAGAGTCCACGTGGACTTTGTTTTATTGGTGTTTACGTAAACTAGGTACAGATCGCGTTCGTTTGCTTGTTGTTGCCGATGAGTAGCAGTAGCATGAATGGGAACCACAAAAGTACAAGTAAAAGTGAACATAGTAGGGCAACCTATTATTTTTTTTTTTTAAAAAGCTTTTGTTAATGTTATCTAGGAATTTATTTTTTATGTAGATGCATATAAGGTATTACATACATTAACATATTCGCGGGAAAATAGCCATTAAATTAGCACGGTGTGTATATCGGTAACGAAATAAATAACATTTCACCTTATATACATATTTTTAATCCGTTTCCCCCAGGTTCCTGATCTCCCTATGCAACCCGCTGGACAGCCAGAACACGTCAGCCATGGTGCACCTGGGGCTGGGGCTGGTGGGGACGGCCCTAGAAGTGGGCGCTGACCAGCTCGCCAGGTAATAGAATAAATATAAGACGTTTTCAAAAAAATGTGTTGGAGGGAGTTTCTTTGGACCCGTCGTTTCTTCTCACTCCGCAACCACTGCCCGAAACGGCGGGTATACGGGTTCCGAGTGGTAGGAACGTTGTATTAGGTAGATAAAAGAATGACGTTCGAAAAGTGTACACTGCTACCTACTTCGAATAAAATATTTTCATTTCATTACTCGAGTATTCTTGTGTATTGCAATATTTTCTTTTTATTCCATTTCAGGTACCCCTCGCTTCTGTACCTGGTGAAGGACCCGTTGTGCCGGAATCTGCTTAGCGTAAGTATGAGTTAACAACCCATATTGTCCCACGGCAGGGACACGGGTCTCTTCCCATAACTCGGGAAGGTTAGGTCATACTCCACACACGGGGGCCAAGTCCGGATTGGTGGAGGTTGTGGGGCTAGCGTCCAACCCCAGTGTCAGAAGTTTTCAAGCCGCCTATTAAGGCCTCCGACATGGCTTAGCGTAAGTATTTTAGCGTAAGAAGTAGGGTCAAAGGTTTGCAACCGTAGCTCGTATGTTTATTTTCTATAATTCATATTTGATTTGATTTAATTATTAATTTAACTGCATTCGTGGCCTAGTAGCTAGTCCGCTCGCTTTACATCAGGAGGTCGCGAGTTTGGTTCCTGGAGGGGTCTAACTTTGTAGGACTCGGTTTAGTTAGTGGTAGGACATTTTCTAAGTCCGCCTGGCTAGCTACCACCAATTTTTGAACATTTTACCACATATTTAAAATATTTCCCAAATAATTGTTAATGTAGTCGCTACACTATTGAAAATAATTTCGTCTTTTTCAGTTGCTAAGTACAGAGCGCATATCTATATTCGCTCTCGACCTTCAAGTCACCTTCTTGCTCTTCGAAGCCCTGCGCTTCCACCTCAAGTTCCAGATGGAAGCGTTCTTCAAGAAAATCATCGAGATCATATCTAACGACACGACGAAAGCCATTTACGAGTTGAAAGAAATACATCATTTGGCATTAGAGAGCTTAATACAATTGTTTAGAATACCCGGCCTTTGTACCGAGCTGTACTTAAACTATGACTGCGATATTTACTGTATGAATGTCTTTGAGAGACTAACTGAGTTACTATCGAAAAATGTCGTGTCTTCCACAGCTTATAACATACATTCGCTTTCATTGGAAGCGCTGTTAACAATAATGGAAGCCATAGAGGCCGGTAGCTGTCAAAAACTCGAGAGCAAAAGCGAGACAGATATACAAGAAGCGGTGGAAGAGAAAGAGATAAAATATGGTCGCGGCGGTCATATTTCGCTGGAATTGGGTGGTATGGACGACGCGTCTGTGGTTAGCGATCACGTGACGCACGATATTAGCCAGTTTGTCGGCGGCGTAAGGTTGGGCCGGCATAAAATAGCCTCCGATGTGCCGACGGAAGCTGAATTGGACAATATTAGGAATTTGAAAAAGGTGAGTTTGTTTTTTTTTACCAATATACATAGTATTAAAAAAGTGCGTTTGAAATTTTAAGGGGTTACTCAGAAACAAGTATAGAATACAGGACAAATATTGAAAAAATCTATCCACAATTATTCTTCCCTACATACAAAAAAAAAATTTGGCGTCAATACAAAATGATCAGCTATTTCGCCAATTTTGTATAGAGACAGGTGATCCGTCTGCTCGTTTGCCCACCTATCACATAAAAAAGAGACTCCAAAAATAATCTTGCGAATGTTTTTCCTGGGAGTTTCATAACACATACTAAATGTGTGCCCTGGGAGGGTATCCTATCTAATGGGTCAGTCAAAGTTTCCACATATTTTTATCTATGACGGTTTCTGCCTTAATCCATGATCAAGTTTTGTTCGATATTTCTGGCTCATTAATATCTCCTTTTATCCATGAGCCAGTTTTATTCGATGATTCTGTCTTATTAGGATCATTTTTTTATCAATGACCGAGTTTTGTTCAATATTTCTACCATACTAGCATTATATCGTGCCTGTACATTCCAGTGGGTAACTCAAGGCACAGAGATGTTCAACCAGAAACCGGAGCGCGGCATAGAGTTCCTACAGGAGCACGGCGTGCTGAAGACTCCCCTCGATCCGCACGAAGTCGCCATGTTCTTGAGGGAGAACCCGGATTTGGACAAGAAGATGATTGGTGAGTGTTAGAATTTTCAAGCTGAGTGTAGTATTGAAAGTTGAGAAGATTTCGAACCTTTTGTTAAAGAACTTATGTACGCAAATTATACACTGGTGGACTAAAAAATCGACTCAAAATCTGTTGACCGACTTTTGAAAAAGAACTCATTCTAGAAAACTACTAAATAGAAAAAAAACCAAAAAACTAGAAAATTACCAAACTAAAATCATAAAGAGTAAACACGCAGATTTTGAACTTTTGATTTAGTGTTTTTTTGTTAGATAGAGATATTTTTTCAAAAGTCGTGCCACAAACCTTGAGTCGATATTTTTGTCCATGAGTATAGTTCCAGCACCGATAGCATGACAACGTATCTCGCGCGCGACGCGAGTTTTAAAAGCATTTGTTCCGTTCTAACACTAAGCTAATGAAAGAGACAACTAAGCTGTTTTATCGCGTTTGGCGCGACAAAAAGCACTGTCTACGCCCTCATGCTACCCGTGCAGGACACATTTGTGGGAGTAACTATTACCTTGACAGCAGGTTAGCCTATTGTAGATCTTTAAAGTGTGAAAGGGACAGACTCTTGTCAGGTAAATCATACCTCGGTCTGGAACGAGATTTCATGGTTACTTAAATAAGTAATATAATATAATATAATAATAATATCTGGAACAAATCACACACGGTCATCTGGCTCCAAATTAGGATTCCCTGTACTATGGGAACCAGAGACTGATATGCATACACATATACAATTTAAATACATACATATATAGATATAATACACCCAAACACAGCAAACACATCTGCTCATCACAAAAATGTTTGCCCTGGGTGGTGATCGAACCCACGACTCTCGGATCAGTAGTCAGGAGCGCTAACCACTGAGCCACCGAGTAAGTCAAGTCTCAAATAAGAGTAATTTACATACACACAGTCCCGGAGTTGACACCATCCAAATTAAATATGAAATATTGTTCACGAAACCTCCCGCTACTAAATTATTGAAATCACAGACAAATTTACGACATAAGTTTGCGGTCATATTCCACTGTTAATATGTTTGTCTAGTTAGATGTCTAATGATGCAAAAGTATTCCTTCTGGCGAAATATGCTATCACATTTGATGAAGTCACCCAATTTCTTTGATCAAATGTATTTTGAGCAAAGATATTTGACGAATAAAATAATATCCTTAAGTAAAACTTTGAGCATAGTTTCTGCCAATGCCAGTACTGATTTTACCTCCTTATGACCTCACATTTTCGTCGTAAAACCGGCACCGGCACTTCGGTGATGCTATTGCTATTTAATGTTTTTCTTCTATTTATTATATCTTCCATTCCAGGCGAGTACATATGCAAGCGGTCATCGCGCGAAGACGAGGAGGACGGCCACAGCGTGCTCTCGGCTTTCGCCAATAGCTTCGACTTCGCCGGCCTCCGCATAGAGCAGGCTCTGAGGCTGTATCTCGAGACCTTCCGGCTGCCGGGAGAGGCGCCGCTCATCTTCTTGGTTATGGAGCGGTTTGCTGAGAGGTGGCATGTGAGTGTAGATGGTAGTTTACTGTTTTTAAATGGTAGAATTTTGTGATATGATAGAATATTGCTTATTATGTAATGTCCATCGGTTGATACGAGAGAAAGACTAGATTAGCCTTCTTTGGGGTCGTCCATTAATGATGTGATGTTTTTTTAGCAACTTTTTAGACCCCCCCCCCCTTCCCCCTGGTGATACGTGGTGAGGTTTTAGGCCATCCTAAACCCCCTCCCCCCTTTTAAGCCTCACGTGATTAATGGACGACCCTTTCTAAGGTGGTCGCCTATTGGTACAAGTGTAAATTTAAGAATTTACTGAAGTATGTTAGTCTTCATATATTTTAATTAATATAATAATATGTCGTTAGCAGCAAAGAAATTAATTTGTAAAGTTTATCGTATTTTGTTAACCTTCATCGGAAAGAGTTTTTACGTGACGACAATATTGTGTTCTAAATAATATTGTTCTTTCTTCTGTATTACGTCTATAAATAAACGTATTCTATTCTTGTCTATTCTATTCTATACCTAATCTCCATGCTAGAACACATCAATGCTATTAACATAGATGTTTACATAGACTTAGATACCGCAAAAACGAAATTTAAACCCCCATCTTTCTCCCACCAGTCCACAAACGGGGAGCCATTCGCTAACACGGACGCCGCTTTCCGACTAGCGTATGCCGTTATCATGCTCAACATGGACCAGCACAACCACAACGCGAAGAAGCTGAACGTCCCCATGACGGTCGAGGACTTTGTGAAGAACCTGAGGGGATGCAACGGCAGCGGGGACTTCGATCAGCAGATGTTGGAGGCTGTGTACCATTCTATCAAGTGAGTTGGTTAACAACCCATATCGTTTCCAAGGTTAAGGCCATAGTTCATACACGGGGGCCAAGTCTGCATTGGTGGAGGTTGTGCGGCTAGTGGCCAACTCCAAATCCCCCGAAGTATTAGAAGTATTTCAAGCCGCCTCTAAAGCTTCCGACAATTTTTAACGATTAACGGAAACGGTCGAGATAAATGCCACTTACAGTCAAACCCATCCAGGTTTTGACCGTGTCTGTAGTCAGTTAAAATGCGTGATCGCCGTGATCATGCAAACCGCATCGAGCCACAACCGCATCGAGCCACAACCGCATCGAACCACAATCGCATTGAGCCACAACCGCTTCTGATTCCGTACTTTAATCTGCTTTACTACACCTGCGGCACGCTTTGATGGTCGTTGGTGACTATTATTGACATTAAAGAACAGCAATTTGCTCCTTCAAACGTAGTTATTAATTTATACGAAACTTCATGAGCGGCCGCTGTGAGGTTATTTAAAGTTTGTTGTCGCTTCGTCTCCAAGGAACGAGGAGATGGTGATGCCGGCCGAGCGCGTGGGCCCCGTGCGAGACGCGTACCTGTGGCGGGTGTTGCAGCGGCGCGGCGGCACGGCGGCGGGCCGCTACCGCGCCGCGCCCGCGCCGCACCCGCACCGCGCGCGACTCTTCCACGTGGCCTGCCCGCCCACGGTCAGTAGTTAGTTGTTACACTCCAGTAGGCAGTGTATATGTCGCAGATGGATTGCAGAATCCGCTGTTTTACAAAACCGCTAGTGATTTTACAAAACAGCGCCGTTTTGTAAAACAGCTGAACGACCTTTAGCGGTTTTTCATAATTACTGGTCTATAATACGCAGAATTGTATAAACGTTTTGCGTTCATCAATGCGGCGGGTCAATCATTAGAGGTTTTGTAAAACAGCGTGAAAATAAACGTCAGATTGTAGATTTTAGTTCTGAATTTTTTCACTCGTGGCTCTGTGTGTCATAATAACAAAAATTGCTTCCGAAACAGAAACTCGTTCTGCCGAAATTATAAATAAATCGAGTAATATGAGTGAAAATTAAGACTGTTTTCTTTTTTCATAAACTGTTGATTTATTATGATGTATAACATAGTTAAAATGTTATAATTTATAATTATTAAGTATAAGTATATTTGTAATTTGTAGCCATTCTACAATATGTCTAAAAATGGTTAGCAGTTTTGTTTAACGTAGCGCAATGACAATCCATCTGAACGTCATTTAGCTGTTTTACAAAACGGCGCTGTTTTGTAAAACAGCGGATTATACAATCCATCTGCGACATATACACTACAGGAACGAGGAGATGGTGTAGAGACGGTGTGTTCCCACTTTCCGGAGGAAAAGGAGGTACATCCGCCAGGCGAGGCGGTATGCCTGGGGACCGGCCGTGGTCCAAACGCTGATGGTTGGAAGTCGTATAAATGCGTAGTGCGAAGAAACATTGGATAGCGCGTTCTAGTTTTAGTTTGTGGCGAGTGCGATAGGTGTCGCCACAGATACTGATGCCAGCAGAGATGTGTATCTCTGGCGGGTGTTGCGGCGGCACGCCGGCGGGGCCGCACCCGCACCGCGCGCGCCTGTCCCACGTGGCCTGCCCGCCCACGGTCAGTGCCTACTCGGTTTACAGACGCGTCGTGTTGTTACGGTCGTGTGACACACCCATTATATGTTATTTGACTAGTAGTCATTTGAGTGACTTTATTTTTATCAAATATCGAAAACGTTTTGTTCTGAAATTATTTGCGTTACAGGCAACGTCACGGTCTTTGACGAACTTTTAACGAGATATTAAATGTTAACAATCTTGATATATCTTGATATTGTTTTTTTCGTTTGCTGCAAATTTGACGTGGAGGCACTTAGCTATTTTTGATTTTATATGCCTCATAAGTCATATGTCTTTTTATTTAAAATCTGATATTTAGAAGGCATAGACGACGATTTCCTGGTGTTGCACTTAGCGTCACCCGCGCTCACGTATATTGAATTTCCCCACCTATTGTGGCCACGATGGGGGGTGAATGTAATATAATCTCAATGAAATATATCTACTAACACCATGGCCACAAAACTGATAGGAAAATTTACTTGGTGTCTGCGAGGGTGACAGAGACAGGGAAACCATTTTGTAATACACTTCATGTACAATAAACTTTAATACCGGGGTATAGCTACTCTCAAGTAACTATTATACAAAGCAATCCAGCCACCTGCTTCCGAGTGGCTGGGGGCTACCCACCAGCGAGTAGCCACATAAATCTAGTCACACACGAGTGGCTAGAACAGCGCCAGAGTACGGGAGCACGCCCGTACTTGGCGGGGAACTACGTTCCCCTTGACGATCCTCCAAACCACACCCTTTAGATCGTCCCTTACCACCATAAGTTACTACCGGTCTCAACAGAAACCCGATAGCAAGAACGTAGGTAAATACGTCCATCAGATCTCTACGGTAACACATTCCCTGTCTCTTCACACCTCAACTGTTATCTGCTTCACTTTAGCTATCTCGATATACAGTTTCAAAGACTCACCGACCATTAGTAGGTACTGCTGATCAAAACCATGTGTTCCTTCCAACACATAGTTAACAACCAACCTTTCCCGTTGGCCTCGCGTTCGAAAAGTGTGTCGCCTGACATTCAGTTGCCGCCATCTTGTCCACAGTACCAACCACAGAGAAAATAATGTTAGGCATGAAAGCAGGTAAGCAGTAGTACCACAACACAGGATATCATTAGACAGACATAACTTACCGACTTGTTTATGGCAGCTCGCGCACACGCGCGACACTCCCGGCGGCGAAAGAGGTTACAACAGAGCGAGAAGATGGCGCGACATTTGCGCAATCTTCTCTCGAGCTCTGTCTGCTGCAGCTCGCCTAGGCCTCGGTATGGCCTCTGGCTCATCAGCCTGAGGCGCCTCGGTTGGCACGGGTACGTCTTCAACTTGCATTTCGGAACTATCTTCCGAAGTGCTTGGAGCCGGGATATTTTCGACAACGTCCGTAGGTACAGTATCTTCCACTACTTCTGATTCTGCGGGTGTTGCAGTTTCAATTGGAGATACAGCTTCGTCAGATTGCTTCGACACGTCTACAACTTCTAAATGTTCAGGTGGAACATGTACTGGTTGGACTTCGCTTGGTTCTATATGTTGAGAACTCTGGTCATCTAGTTGTTCTGCCTCGAGTGGAAAGAGATGACCTATAGATCGAGTAAACTCTGTGTCCCCGACCTTAACCTTTGCGACTCTACAATAACCATCAGAGCCTTTGATCAAAGAGACAATCTTGCCGACTCTCCAGTTCTCTCTGTTCTTCGATTCACCTTTCAGTTGCACAAGATCTCCCACATCGGGTAACCGATCAGATTTTACTCTAGGTTGCTTGTACGAGTGTCTGTATCTTTCTCTGAGGCTAACAAGGTACTGGTTTACAAACATTTCTCTGAATTCCTGGAGAATTTTCAGTCCTCTCTTCCAACCTATTATCAAGTCCCTTTTTGTAGATGTGCAAACCTCAGGAGTATCTACTGAAGAAGGACTCATTACTATACATTTCCCCAGACTTAGGAAGTCTGCTGGTGTGAGTACATGCTCAGGTTCAGACCCGACGGATGTCAGTGGTCTTGAATTGACAACTGCTTCAACCTCTTTGATGATAGTAGCCAACTGAGTATCGTGTAACAAGTGTTTCTCCAGAGTTCGCTTTAGGCAGTGTTTGACGAGTGCCACCAGTCGCTCGTAAAAGCCACCATGCCATGGTGCTAGCTGTGGTATGAACTTCCACTTTACTTCATTGTCAATGCAGAACTGACTATTCAGTACTTCTGAAGTCAACTTGAATTGGAGAGCATTGTCTGATGTGATGACTTTAGGCAAGCCTCTTGTAGCTGTGAACCGCCTAAGAGCAAGGATGCACTCTTCAGCTGTCATATCCTTAACAACTTCCAAATGTATAGCACGGACTGCTAAGCATGTGAAAAGGCATACCCAGCGCTTCTCTTTTCCATTACTCGATTTCACATACATAGGTCCGAAATAGTCAATTCCAGTAAAAGTAAACGGAGATGTGTAGTTTACTCTTTCCGCAGGCAGCGCTGGTGTGGGTGGCAACTTGTAAGGGCCACCTCCATGCTTAACACATTGTGGACATTTCCTTAACATTCTCTGCACTTGTGCTTTACCCTGTGGTATCCAGTACATCTGTCTTATGATACTTAATGTATGAGGTACTCCCACATGATAGTTTTTCTCATGAGTTTCCTGTATTATCTTGTTCGTGAACTCAGAATCTTTTGGTATCAGCACAGGGTATTTCATGTCATAGGGCCACATTGTATGTGTCATACGTCCACGGCACCTCAGTATACCATCAACATCAAGAAACAGACCTAAATTCCTGGAAAGATGGGTTTGTTTTCCGGATACTTCATCTGGGAAGTGTTGAGCCTGTAGTTTTATAATTTCAGCTACACTGCCAATCTTGTCTTCCTCCTCTGGCATAGGAACATCTGGACATTCAGGTTCTATGTCACAGTCTTCATTCATTTCTATGTCAACTTCTGTCACTGTGTCTCCTGGACTGCCTAAGTCCAGGGCCTCCCCAGCCGAAAGAAAAGTCCGTTCAGTGACATTTTTGGCACTAGGCCAATGCGCTTCATCCTGTAATAGGAAAGTTGGTCCTTGAAACCACAATTTTTGTTTGCGTGTCCAGGTTTCAGGTCTTGTCGCTACATCAGCTGGGTTCAAGGTGGTATTGACATAGCGCATCTCTATCTTGTTTTGTTTGATCTCTTCCACTCTTCTTGCAACGAAAGGAGGAAGTAGTTTATTTGACTTCATCCAACTGAGAACTATTAAACTGTCTGTCCATAGGTATTGTTTTTGTATACTCAAGTCCAGATTGTTTTTGACATACTTCAACAATCGGCTACCTATCAAATAGCCTAGTAATTCCAGTTTAGGAATCTTGAGTTCATCTTTTTCAGCTATCGGTGTTACTCTGGACTTAGCCATGAGTAACGAAACATCTGGCTCTTCCTGTTTTTGTCCGATACATCTTAGGTAGGCAACAGCTGCATATGCATCTTTGGATGCATCGGTGAAGCAATGCAGTTCATATACTGTGTCTTCCTTCGACATTGTGCCACCAATGTACCTAGGTATTTCTACCTCTTTAGCTGCTCCTAGGAACTTCATCGCAGTCATCAATGTTTCTTTTATATCTTCTGGCAACTCTGTATCCCATTTTATTTTCCTCTTACAGAGATCTTGAAATAGCAGTTTACTAGGCAGAAGTAACGGGCACACAAAACCACATGGATCGTAGACTCGTGCCAATGTTTGGAGTAACTTTCTCTTGGTGTTCACAGGAGACTTGGGTTTATGAGCTTCTTCACTAATCTTGAGCTTAAGTGTATCCTTAGCAGGCTCCCAGGATAAGCCAAGGACTTTTACCTTCTGATTTTGTTTTGCCCTATACTGTTCAGGAATGAAATCCATGAATGTCTCGTCGTTAGAAACCCAATCTCTAATATTCATGGAAATTTCTGCAAACGTTTTCCTAGTTTGAGAAAACAGATCCTGTGCCTCAGTGGTTGTGTCAGCTGAAGTGACTAAATTGTCAACGTAGCATCGGTCAGCTATTTCTTTCAGAAGTTTTTTGTTAGTGGTGGCGATATGGTGCCTGATTGTGGCTGTGAGCAAGAATGGGCTTGACACAATTCCAAAGGGTACTCTACAGAACCGCATGTGGAGAAGATTATCTTCTGTAGGTTCTTTTTGTAGATCTTTTACCCACAGAAATCTTGTCACGTCTCTATCTTCGTCTTGCAGACCCACGCAGAGGAAAGCCTTTTCCACATCGGCAAGAATAGCTATCTTCTTGGTTCTAAACTTGAGAAGCAAAGAGACTAAGTCCTCTATCATGGAGGGTCCCCTATAGAGACACTCGTTGAGACTTTTCTGGTTAGAGACCTTGGCTGAAGCATCATACACAACTCTTCCTCTTTTACCCTCCTGTTTCACCATGTGGTGAGGAAGATAGTGGACAGGAGATGTACTCTGAGAGGTATTTGGAGTAGGAATCTGTTCTATTATCCTTCCTTCTATCTGTTCCTTTAAGATGCTGTCATACTCTTGAAGAGAATCTTTATCTAGCCTTTTCATTAGGCTTTTTAGCCTTCCATAAGCCAGTCCAAAGTTGGTAGGCAGGTCAGGTGGGAACTGGATCCAAGGCCATTTCACTTCATATCTGCCTCTTATATATTGCACAGTTTCATTGAAATATTTTATCACCTCTTCCTCACGAGTCACTTTTGGAGAGTCTGTTATGCCAATGCTTTCTAAACTCCAGAGGAACTTGATGTCTATATTTCTAAGAGGCAAATCTGGTTCAGTGAAGTATGGACACTGCGGTTCATGGCACTGACAGTATGTTACAACAGACAATACATCATGTTCTTCAGTCTTCTCTAAGTTACCAGAGACAATCCAGCCAAAATCAGTATCAATCAGAAAAAGATTTTCATTTATCTGGATATTGTTGTTTCGCATGAACGACACATAATAATCACTGCCAATGAGTAAATCAACATCCTGACCCACAGTGTCATCATCCGCTACAACATCTACCAGTGAATTGCTTGGAAGATTAGGCACTGGTAATCGGTCTGTGATGTGAGGAACAATATTTACTCTCAGCTTCTTTGTAACACCACGCTTGGTTTCCATGAGAAGTTCTGCAGATGGACTAACAGTTTCTTGAGGTGAGCAAGAGCCAAAAGTAAATATCATTAGTAGGTCTTCTTTATCAGTGGTGAGCTGTAATTCTTTAGCTTTCTTGGCTGTGATGTAGCTTCGTTGGCTACCACTGTCTAATAGAAGCCTACTTCTCTTTATGGCTTTATTGTTGGGGCTGCATAACTGGACTACGGCTGTCTGCAAAAATATTTGACCATGAGACACATTGCAAATAGTGTTCCCCAAATCCATGTTAGAAGAAGGAACGTCAGCCTTACCAAATGTTTTTGGACACAATATCTGGTGGTGGTCTTCTTTACATCTGAAGCACGGTCTCTTGTTATTGCATATTCGAGCAATATGACCATCTTGGAGACACCGGAAACATTTCCTTCCAAGTTTCTTCTTGCGGTCGTCCATGGTCTTTGCTTCAGGGCAGTAACTGCTGCGATGGTCTGCTTTGCAAAAAATGCAGGGCAGTGCAGACTTCTTCTTTAAGGTTGGGGCTTCCGTTTGGTTACACCATCTTTTCTTTTTCAAGACTGGTGCCTCTGTTTGTCCACTCCATTTTCTCTTGTTTGGTTGGTTTAAGGGAGGTCTTCTTTCCCTTTTATTATGAGGCCTGGCTTGAACATGTAGAGCCTCTGTTGACGTTCCTGGAGTGGCATCAGAAACTGTGGTGTCCAAAGAAGAACCAGGTCCTTCCATTGATTCGGCCCGCTCCATAGCTGAAACTACTTGGTCCAGATTTTTTCTCAAAGTAGTTATCGAACGGTCTTCTGGAGACAAAAGGCTTACATGGTACATCACTCTATTAGGGAATTTGTTGGTTATAGTGACCCGCAAATGATTGCTTTCAATATTTTCCCCCATACTATGAAGCACACGTAGGTGTTTCTCGATGGTGTCTAATTTATGTCGACACTGATGAGCAGAGTCGGCCGATTTTAACATCTTATTTAGGGCTTCATAATGTGCATCCAGCACCCGATCACTCGAACCAAACCTCTTCTTCAAAGTGTCGACAGCTATGTTGTAGTTTGCGTTCGTAGTTGAAAGACCTTTTACAGCTTCCAGTGCTTTTCCCTCTAGTGATGCCACCAAATATGAGAATTTCTCCACATCTTTTAGCTGTTTATTATGGATGTTCGCTTCGAATTTGTCCCAAAACTCATTCCAGGAGAGCAAGTCTCCATTGAATTTTGGCAGCTCAAGTTTAGGAAGACGGCAAGTTGCAGTTGCAGGCTGAGAAACCTTCACGGTCTCCAAGATTGACTGCATCTCAGTCACGATTTCCTCAGCCTGCATCTGATCTTCCAGATATTTGGTAGACGTCGTAGTTGGAATGTCTACCCCCTTTTCTATACATAGCAAAGTTTCCTTTTCAAAATTTTCAACACAAGATTTTCAACGAAAGAAATGTCTTATTAATTAAATGTTTTTCAGCACCATCAGTTTTACAGCTTGCTAACAGTTCGTTGGCATCACTAAGAACTTGAATCATTTTAGCATGCCGGGTTTGAAGGCGCAAAAGAAGGAGTTCCGCCATTATGGAGTAAAAAAAGGGCGTCCTAGTGTTAGTGTTTTTCCCGTTTGACGTCAGCTGTAACAATGCATAAACGAACTTTAAGAAACAAATTAACTAGCTCCCATAACTCGGTATCACAATTTATCCCCTTTTATCCATAATGGGAGAAAAAATACTACGTACAATGACGCTTGGTACATACCTCAAGGGTCTTGACGATGGGCTTAGGATGAATCCACACAACACTAAGACACAATAACTCCAGATACGGACTAAAGTAACTTTGAAATCAACATTGTACGTAAGTCACAAACTTTTCGCACTAGAAATCACAACTTCGAAAATTAATTCAGAAAAGTAACAGACGCCATGAACTCACAGGCAACAACGAAAATGACGCCTCAGGTTCACCAACATTACCCTGCATAAAAAAGATATTCAATTTTCCTTGTTTTCCGTACAGCCAATCAAGAAATCGAATTATCGATACCGCCTTTTATCAACTAATTAGAATCAATTACTCGACAAATCCGTAATACCAACATAAACAAACGAAACCGCCAATTCGTTTTCAATTACATTATTTGACAGTAAAACTTCAAATGCTAGAAACAACCAATCACGTGAAACGTCATGACAATAACATCCAATCAGAACGTGTATAATCCATTCGTTCTCACTTCCGGTTATTAATTAAAATCAAAAGTGCGAAAAGAACAAACACAGTATTGCCATATAGCTAAATGGGGAAATTCCGCAACTTTGCCGATTATTGTGAAATAATGTAGACAAATCGACAAATGGTACTCTGAAACAAAATTACATTGAAATAAAACAATAATAAAGGCACAAAATAATAAGAAAGTCTCACAGTAGGATTAAGTAAATAAAACAAAGTACCCTCAATTTTTTTTTGTCTTTTAATAAACACAGTACAACAAATAAGTAAAACAATAAAAAAGGTAGAATTGAAATGTTAAATTTTGCAGAAATCTTGTTAAAATGTAGAAATTATGTACAACAGTACCCTCAGATCCAGCGTCTTATTATTTTTTCAAAATTAAACAAAATTTTAGGTTTTATATGTGAATTTCGAAACTTATGTTGTGAAGTCGCAACTTCACAACGAAGGATGTCCATGAGCAGACTTCGTCGGGTAATATCAAATGCGTGCACTTCCACCTCCAGTCGCCGTTTAGGTGTAAACCTGATCGATTTCAGGAAAACCACGGGGGAGAGGAAAATTAAACCCACTCGTGTGCGTTGCAGTTACCCAGTCCCTAGACATCCCCCTTTGCAAAAATATAAACATTGTAAACAGACTGACGCTGGACAAAGAGCGTAGACTGTGCCAAACACACCTTCCTGGGATATCGTATCCCAGCACCTCCACCAAATTTTGTGGCCACGATGGGGGGTGAATGTAATATAATCTTAATGAAATATATCTACTAACACCATGGCCACAAAACTGATAGGAAAATTTACTTGGTGTCTGCGAGGGTGACAGAGACAGGGAAACCATTTTGTAATACACTTCATGTACAATAAACTTTAATACCGGGGTATAGCTACTCTCAAGTAACTATTATACAAAGCAATCCAGCCACCTGCTTCCGAGTGGCTGGGGGCTACCCACCAGCGAGTAGCCACATAAATCTAGTCACACACGAGTGGCTAGAACAGCGCCAGAGTACGGGAGCACGCCCGTACTTGGCGGGGAACTACGTTCCCCTTGACGATCCTCCAAACCACACCCTTTAGATCGTCCCTTACCACCATAAGTTACTACCGGTCTCAACAGAAACCCGATAGCAAGAACGTAGGTAAATACGTCCATCAGATCTCTACGGTAACACATTCCCTGTCTCTTCACACCTCAACTGTTATCTGCTTCACTTTAGCTATCTCGATATACAGTTTCAAAGACTCACCGACCATTAGTAGGTACTGCTGATCAAAACCATGTGTTCCTTCCAACACATAGTTAACAACCAACCTTTCCCGTTGGCCTCGCGTTCGAAAAGTGTGTCGCCTGACATTCAGTTGCCGCCATCTTGTCCACAGTACCAACCACAGAGAAAATAATGTTAGGCATGAAAGCAGGTAAGCAGTAGTACCACAACACAGGATATCATTAGACAGACATAACTTACCGACTTGTTTATGGCAGCTCGCGCACACGCGCGACACCTATTTCAAACTTGAAATACATAGATTTTGGACATGTATTCGAATAAAAACCGGCCAAGTGCGAGTCGGATTCGCGCACCGAGGGTTCCGTATAAATTCATTATCACACATGTCTTTAACTCTATATCAAATTCTCAGGCCTGCAATCCCTTGAAGCAGGGAAAAATCGATAAAAAAAAACTTCTATGGCAACGCAATCAAGAGATGCGGCATAAATGGCCGTATTTCTTGATTGCGTTGGCATAGAAGTTTGATTTTTTCACAGCTTCAAGGGATTGCAGGCCTGAGTATTTGATATATATATTTCAACTTGATACGTCTATGCGTTCCTGAGAAAAAGGGTCTTGACAGACAGACAGACGGACGGACAACGAAGTGATCCTATATAAGGGTGATAAGGGTTTCTTTTTTCCTTTTGAGGTACGGAACCCTAATAATATATATTTTTATTGAAGTGGCCCGCGGTCGGGTGTAACCAATTTACCAGACGCCATTTCAAACTTAAAATAAATACACATAAAACATGTATTCGAATATATTTTCATTGGTTTACCTGCGCTCGCCCAGGTCACAGCGCTGTCGGCCGCGTACGAGCGCGCCACGCCGCCTACGCTGGAAGAAATAGAATCTAACAACACTCGCGACAGCACAGCGCTGCTGGCGTTACAAGGTAAGGTCAAACTTAAGGTTCTTTGTGTGGTTTGCTTGATCACGAAGGTTAACTCACTGCGAACACGGTCATAACCTGGAGGGTTTTTTTTTTATGGCAGAGGTGGCAAACAAGCAGACGGATCACCTGATGGTAAGCGATTACCGCCGCCCATAGACAACCGCAACACCAGAGGAGTCACAAGTGCGTTGCCGGCCTTTGATTTGGGAGTACGCTCTTTTCTTGAAGGTTTGAATGTCGTATCGGTCCGGAAATACCGCAGGCGACAATTCATTCCACAGTTTGGTTGTGCGAGGCAGAAAGTTTCTAGTGAAACGCACAGTTGTGGACTGCCAGCCATCTATGTGATGGGGATGAATATGTTGTCGCGTAGAACGATGGCGGAAAGAGGCGGCAGGGATATGCGGGTAGGAGGGGTATGCGTCAGACCATCATTCCAACCACTAAACTATCAGTATAATGTCAGTATACTGTCATTACTTGAAAATACTGTCATCATTACTGATAGTGTCTGGTCCGCTTTGGAGTGCTTGTGTAAAAACGCCACCATGTCGGTGGGCATCCAGGATCTGAATTCGAAACCTATCCGGCTGTATTGTGAGGTGAGACAGAGAGACGTTCGGTATATCTCCAAAATTGGACTGGAGAAGACTCGACATTAACATCAACGGCGAGTACATCACACACCTTCGATTCGCTGACGATATCGTGATTGATTATGACTGAGACCTTGGATGACCTAAGCGCAATGCTTGATGTACTTAGTAGAACCTCCCAACAAAGGCTGTTAAAATGAACATGGAAACGGATTCTCGCGCCCGAGTAAAAATTCTAAACTAAAGTTCTAAATTACTAATAATTATTCGCAGTCAACGAATTAAAAAATAAGAGTGGATGGAGAATGGCCGGCCGCCCCTTGGGACGTGCCGCCCCGGGCGTTCGCCCGAATGACCCTATGGAGAATACGTCCCTGGGCGTGGTGGGCGTTAAAATCGCCGAGTACCACGATCTCAGCGGATGGGATCTGCTGCTGCACAGTATCTGCAGCCATTTGGATGTGCTCAATGAGTCGGTCAGTTTCGCCATCGTCGGTATGGGACCTATATAGGCACGAATAGACGCGGGGATGGTCATCGCCGTCTACACGTAGCCATATGGTGGAGAGGTCCCTACCTTCAAGGTTGCTGAGACGGCGAGAACTGATATCGTCTCTAACGTACACGCACACTCCAGCCCTAGGCACGAAGGAGTGTTCCAGTCCATACCCAGGGTAGGAGAGGTATGATGTGTCTGCTGGGGACGATATCTGTGTCTCGGTCAGGAAGAGCAAGGCCGGCTTTGCTGTCTCTAGGTGGTAGTGAACAGCATTAATGTTTGAGTGTAAGCCCCTGATGTTGCAGAAGTCCACGGCCAGCGTGGCAGGGGGTGCCAAGGTGTTTTTGCCCTTCCCTTGTGCAACTGGATGATGGAGCGCTGTTATGCCCCCCCCCCAGAGTACGACGAGAGGCGGCCTGGACGTCCAGGCTCAGGCACATTGTATCCTGAGCATGGACGTCCAGAGAGGGATTCTCCAGCGCTAGCGCAGCTGGTACCCTCCTGGGGTAACATATTTGGTAACTGCGCTATCATTGGGGGGGGGGGGGGGGGGGGTTGGGCCTCCGGTACCCTCACTCACTCGGCGAAACACAACGCAAGCGTTGCTTCACGCCGGTTTTCTGTGAGGCCGTGGTATCACTCCGGTCGAGCCTTCGTGCCGAAGCATGGCTCTCCCACGGATCAAAACTAATAAAAAGGTTTGACTAATACTGTTATTCATTTCGTCCATTTCTGTGCATAAGTTATGTTCTTTTTGCCATTATAAGATTGCAGTTGTTATGTCAGAGGTCTTATAGGCAGCTTTAAAACGTGTTAGCCACTAGTTGTGGAGGTAGTGGAAGAGACCCGTTCCCCTGTAATGGGGACGATATGGGTTTTAACAACAGAACAATTTTTGAGAAAAAGTAATACAGAAAATTGGTTTGTATTTGGGGGACGGGGGACGACGACGACTTAGCACTAAATAGGAAAAAGTTGGAGGCATAAATCTGTTTTGGGTTACTGAGTCATATAAGTAAGTTTTTATGGGAGAAATAACAGTCAGATTTTTTCATACAAGGTTATACAAAAGTACATCTCTCCTGAGTCTTGTCACATTCTCATGGGACGGCGCTATACTTATATAGGACGCTCTCTCTCTCTCTCTCTTTTACGGGAATGTTCCTGGAATTAATTAATTAGTAGTTTCAGCAAATTTTATTAGACCTTGTATAGAACTATGCGGCCTCACAGAACACCGGCGTGAAGCAACGCTTGCGTTGTGTTTCGCCGAGTGAGTGAGGGCACCGGAGGCCCAACCTATCCTTCCCAATTCCCCTCATCCCCCATTCCATTTCAAAGGTTGGCAACGCACTTGTAACTCCTCTGGTGTTGCGGGTGTCTATTGGCGGCGGTAATCGCTTACCATCAGGTGATCCGTCTGCTCGTTTGCCACCTCTGCCATAAAAAATAAAAAAAAGAACATCAATCAAATTAATTAAATGAAGGAACATAGCGTTTCGTGCGAATGGGTGGAATGTCAACGACGAAGGGATGAAAAGCCTCCCTGCGCCTAGTTGCGAAGGTGGAATGGAGCTGGGGGAATGAGGTCATGTAGTCTTGAGCACACTCTCGAATAAATCCGACAATCTTTGTCCAGCAGTGCACATCTGATTACTAGTTGTGTACGATGGTCGCGTTGCACACGTCCGCAGGTGTAAATCTTAAATGCCCTACACGTGACCAAGGGTGATGATAAGTGCAACACCAGGCAACCGCCGCCTATACCTTGTGGATAGGATGGTTAAATTGTGCCACACGATAAGAGAGAGTGGACGGCTGATGATGTTATGTATGATATGTATTGTTGATGTCCAGGCGTGGAGCGGTGCTGCGCGCTGGTGTGCCGGCTGCCGCCCGCCGGGCTGAGCGTGGACACGCTGCTGCTGACGCTCTGCAAGTTCACCGGCCTGCTGGCCCAGCGGCACGACAACTACATCGCCGTGGGTGAGTGCCGGCCGTGTTCCTAAACAGGGGTCCCGGACCAAAATTGCGGAAAGATTTCGCCGTCGTTGAGTCCAGCATCTTGTTTCTAAACAGGGGTGCCGGGCCAGAATTGAGACAAGATTTCGCCGTCGTTGAGTCCGGCATCGTGTTTCTAAACAGGGATCCCGGTCCAGAATTGGGACAAGATTTCGCCATCGGTGAGTTCTGAATCGTGTTCCTACACCAAAGTCACGTTCCAGAACCGAAAAAAGATTTCGCCATCGGTAGGTCTTGGATCGTGTTCCTACACCGCGGTCCCGTTCCAGAATCGAGGCAAGATTTATATTTACCTTTCACACTTTATGATTTACTAACCTGCTATCGGGGTAATAATTACCTTCTCCAAAATGTGCATCTGATGTAATGAAAATCACTTAAACAAGTAATGAGTACTAGCCCCACAACCTCCACCATTCCAGAATTGGCCCCCGTGTGTGGAGTATGGCCTTACCTTCTCGAGGTATGGGAAGAGACCCGTGCCCCTGCATTGAGGACGATTTAGTTTGTTGACGACGAAGTAATTCTTACAGTAATAGATTTTATAAGGCTTACGGATGTACCTGCACAGTAGACATAATTTTAATTACGCAGGAAATTGATGGACCAATCAAGTAGCTTCATTCTCACCCGCCATTACACGTTCCTAAAATATCTGCCGCTATTGGTTGATTGATGGCGCGCCTGATTCCATGAAATCCTTAGCTGTCACCGTGCCTTGATTGTTTCTGGTGTTTCCGTCGATAGTTTCTTCTTGTCTGCTAGCTTGAGATTACTACTGTAAAGGTATAACAGATAGAAAGTTTCGATTGTGAATACTAAAGGTACGAACGCACTACGCTGCAGCGGCACTACGCGACGCGACGCGGCCAGTTATTTTGAAAGTGCAGTGTTGCGTCGGGAAGTTCCGCTGCCGCGCAGTGCGGTATAGCTCGTACGATTTCCTAGAAAGAATACTCAGCCGCGTAGCGTCGCGTAGTCCTGCTGCCGAATAGTGCGGTCTAACCTTTATGGTCTATAATATAAAATTTTTGTCCACTCCAGGGGTGACGCTAGGCCAATCAGTGAAGGCGCAGTTAGCGCTGCGGCGCGCATGCGCGGTGGCGGCGCGCCACGGCGACTTTATACGTGACGCGTGGCGCCATCTGTTGGAGATTGTTGCGACTCTCTTCGTGGGCAGGCTGCTGCCTAAGGTTAGTTGTAGTTATTTATAATATAATATGTGTCAGTTATGATGTAATCAGTGTTAGTTATAATGTAATTTGTAGCAGTAAAAATATAAACAGTAGCAGTTATGATATACTTAGTAGCTGTAATAATATCGAGGGTTCACGGGCGACTTGTATTAAGCGACATTTTTAGAAATGTTCAGGAGACTGATTAAAAAAAATATTTCTTGGAAAAATAATCATTAAAACTTAACTTTTTAGTATTATATAGATTCTCGATATTCTTAATATTTTAAATATTATTCAGAAGTTATTTTTTGTGAGGTATTTTGTAAGAAATAAATTTTTAAAGTAGAGGTTACCTGTGTTTCCAAAAATGTCGCTTAATACAAGTCGCCCGTGAACCCTCGATATAATCAGAGGCAGTAATAATGTAATCCATTGCAGAAATTATATAATTAATAGCAGTAATATAACAGTATCAGTTATAATGTAATCAGTTACAGTTATAACCGAATCAGTAACAGAAACAATATAATCAGTACCAGTAATAATATAATCAGTAGCAATAATTATACAGAGTGTTAAAAAAGTGCGTATAAAATTTTAAATGGTTACTCAGACTCAAGTACTTATAGAATACAGAAAAATATTGAAAAGTCCGATTATTTACAACAGTGTTTTTTAACCTTTTTTTAATACCCGACCCCTTTACAGCTACAAAAATTCTTGCGACCCCCCTAGGGCTATAAACATACGAATGTTTTTCTTTAATTAGAAAATTATTTACGTCTCCAATATAGAACCACGTTTTGACAAATTGTTGAAAAATAAATAGGCCCAGCCTTCTCACTGAAATCGTATTTTTTCATTGCAGTGTTAAGACCTATAAAATTATTTTTACTTTTACCCGCGACCCCTTGAGAAAGGCTTCGCGATCCCCCGGGGGTCGCGACCCACAGGTTGAAAAACACTGATCTACAATATTAAGATTAATCCGATTTTTTTGTTTCAATTCACAATTTGAATCTGAAAAAAAATTAAAAGAGCGATTTTTTTCTATATTTTTCCTGAATTCTTGATTCTGAATAACCCCTTAAAATCTCTAAACGCACATTTTTAACACCCTGTACAGTCAGTAGTAATAATAATATTGTTTTATTCTTACTTTGCCAGAGTTTGGTCGAAGTGGAAGACTACTTGGCGCCAAACGGCACAGTGTCCCTCTACAGGGACTCCTCACGTGGGTCCGAGGCGGGACTGCTGTCTAGCATCTACTCTTACATAGCGCTCGGGGAGACTGGTGAGTGGTACTTTATCTGTTGTTATCTACAGTATTAAATTTCTCATTAAAGTTCTCGAGTGGCGACCGCGCACCGAAAGACGCAGCGTAGGTGGACCGATGACCTGGTGAAGGTTGCGAGAAGCAGCTGGATGCAGGTAGCAAGACCGGTCGGTGTGGAGATCCTTACGGGAGGCCTTTGTCCAGCAGTGGACGTCTTTTAGCTGATCATTATTAACAGAACTAACGGACAGTATTAACAGAACTAAAGCGTATCCTATGTCAATTTGGGAATGAAGTTTTATTTACCGACACTGTGTATTTCGAAATTATTAATAAGCCGTTTACGTATATGTATTTGTCATTTCAAAAAGTAAATCAGCAGATCGTCCTACTCAGTTTGTTTGTAAACTCTTTATTGCATACCTAACACAAATAAAATTAAAATACATAACACAAAATATACTAGGTAAATGAAGTCCAAATGTTTTTTGCGAATATGTTTTATGTGTATTTGACGTTTCCGCAGGCATACGAGCGCCGACGCCCCACGAGAAGGCCCTCATAGACGCGGCGACGGAGTGCGTCGCCAAATGCAACCTGCCCAGCCTGCTTATTACGGAGACCAAGTTCCTGCAGGTCGAGAGCTTGCAGGTTAGTGCTGGGGAACGGATTGTTGGAGACAGAGATTTATGTCAAGCGGACCAGACACTGTCAGTAATACTAACCGCTAACACTTCCTGAAACGTTGAGTGTTCAAGTTCCGAGTGGTAGAAAAATATGACGATTGTAAAGCATCTACTTAAATAAAAAACATTTTTGATTTTGATTTTACTGACAATATTTTTGCATTGATATTACTGTCATTCCATCATACGGTATCATAAGTTAGTCCTTCATTCCAAATGCCAGTAATACTGTCAATACTTGAATAAACTGTCAATATTATTGACAGTGTCTGGTCCGCTTAAGTCAGATAGATGTATAAAAAACCCAATGCGTCGGTGAAAAATATCATTAGTTTGGTCGTCTTACGGGAGACCTCCTATTTTTATTCGCTATTGTGGAATAATAATGAGCCAAATTGAACCTTTTATGCAGTTATTTCAGTCTTTTTTAATGTGTCTAGTAACAAAAAAAATGTGCGTTCAAACTTATAGCTGTATGTTATTTATTTAAAAAAATTAACTGAAGAACTCCCCTTCGGGAGCAAAAGTTTCTATTCTATTCTATTCTATATACTATCCAAGAAAATGAACGGATTTTTTTACTTAGATTAAGATTTAGATTAAGGTAGAATCAATTATTTTTTTATTCTTAACTGGTAAGTCCTTGGCATCATCTCATTCGTTTTTTTTGCAACAGGAACTAGTCCGCGCCATGATATCCGTGGGCACTCCCCCCGACACTGACAGCTTGCAGCTCAACCCCGAGCTTGAAGACATTACCATATTCTTCTATGAGTTGTTGGGGCAGACGCTCATACAGAACAGGTTAGTAGAAATTATAGTTTTGTTGAAAATTAAAATAAGTTAATATAAATATGTAGCAGTATAAACTTTATGGAGTTAATGCCAGTCGCATGATCCATCAACTTATCCGCAAAACCAATTACAGACTAACAGACAAGCGCCGTAACATACGCAATTCAATTTATGTGTGACACTTTGACCTTTGAAATGTTATATTAAATTAATCTACGAATAAGAGAAACTCAAAGCTGTGAAAACGTCTGTCAAAGTCAGATATGAAGTTAATAAAGATAAGTGGACCCAAAATCGAACCCTGTGGTACCCCAAAGGTAGTTATTTGACGATTCGATAAGTGATCGTTAAGAACTACCACTTGAAATCTGTTATATTGATAACTAGCGACCCGCCCCGGCTTCGCACGGGTGCAATGTACTATATACATAAACCTCTTGAAAATTAAAAAAAAACCGCATCAAAATCCGTTGCGTAGTTTTAAAGATCTAAGCATACATAGGGACAGACAGACAGCGGGAAGCGACTTTGTTTCATACTATGTAGTGATATATTGATACGAGGAGAACCATCTTGTAAAGATTGCCGCTGACACCTCGTGCCGTAAGTTTTGAAAGGAGGATGCGATGATCGATCCAGTCAAAAGCCTCGCTGTAATTAGTGCAGATTGCTTCAGTTTGCCCAGTGCCGATTTGACGGCACCTTATGTCTTATTGTAACGTTAAATCACTGCCTCTACCATCGATATTTGAAGGAACCTTACGTTATGTTGGGTACCGGAGGCCCAAACCCCCCCCCCCCCAATGATAGCGCAGTTACCAAATTTGTTACCCCAGGAGGGTACCAGCTGCGCTAGCGCTGGAGAATCCCTCTCTGGACGTCCATGCTCAGGATACAATGTGCCTGAGCCTGGACGTCCAGGCCGCCCCTCGTCGTACTCTGGGGGGGGGGGGGGCATAACAGCGCTCCATCATCCAGTTGCACAAGGGAAGGGCAAAAACACCTTGGCACCCCCTGCCACGCTGGCCGTGGACTTCTGCAACATCAGGGGCTTACACTCAAACATTAATGCTGTTCACTACCACCTAGAGACAGCAAAGCCGGCCTTGCTCTTCCTGACCGAGACACAGATATCGTCCCCAGCAGACACATCATACCTCTCCTACCCTGGGTATGGACTGGAACACTCCTTCGTGCCTAGGGCTGGAGTGTGCGTGTACGTTAGAGACGATATCAGTTCTCGCCGTCTCAGCAACCTTGAAGGTAGGGACCTCTCCACCATATGGCTACGTGTAGACGGCGATGACCATCCCCGCGTCTATTCGTGCCTATATAGGTCCCATACCGGCGATGGCGAAACTGACCGACTCATTGAGCACATCCAAATGGCTGCAGATACTGTGCAGCAGCAGATCCCATCCGCTGAGATCGTGGTACTCGGCGATTTTAACGCCCACCACGCCGAATGGCTCGGTTCTAGCAAGACCGATCATGCGGGGAGGTCTGATCACGACTTCGCCCTGGCATATGGTTTGACACAACTGGTTACTACGCCCACGCGAATCCCAGATGTGGAGAACCATGAACCTTCACTGTTGGACCTTCTGCTGACTTCTCATCCGGACGGCTACCAAGTATCCGTTGACGCCTCACTCGGCTCTTCGGATCACTGCCTTATCCGGAGTACGGTGCCACTCACGTGCCCGCCGCGACTGCGAGTCGCCTGTCGCCGTCGTGTGTGGCATTACAAGTCAGCAGATTGGGATGGGATGCGGTCTTTCTTTGCGTCCTACCCTTGGGGGCAGGTTTGCTTCACGCCGGATGATCCCAACTTCGCTGCCGATTCTGTCGCTGATGTGGTGCTGCAGGGTATGGAGCTTTTTATCCCATCCTCAGTGGTCCCCAATGGCGGCAAATCCCAGCCTTGGTTTGGTCGGTCCTGCAAAAAGGCTTCTCGCCGAAAGCAGGAATGTTACCAAGCCTGGGCAAATGCGGCGAAGGTACGGGATGAAAAGACCAGCGTATTAAAAAAGGAGTTTAACTTTGCCTCCAGGTCCTTCAAAAGAGACATTGCCAGGGCAAAGTCAGCGCACATAGGCAGAATTGGCGAGAGACTAGAGCGTCTTCCTTCGGGAACTCGTGCGTTCTGGTCTCTGGCCAAAGCTGTCCAGGGGAATTTCTGCACGCCATCATTTCCACCACTGCACATGGGAAATGATTCATTGGCCCACGACGCAAAGGAGAAAGCCGATCTTCTAGGCAAACTCTTTGCGTCCAACTCAACGTTGGATGACGGGGGAAACGAGCCGCCGACCATACCGCGGTGCACGAGCTGTATGCCGGATATCCGGTTCCACCAACGCTCAGTGCGTAAAGCACTTTTTTCCCTCGACATTCATAAGTCGAGTGGGCCCGACGGAATCCCTCCTATCGTGTTGAAGGTGTGTGCTCCAGAGTTGGTTCCAGTTTTAACGCCTCATACTCCACTGGCGTAGTCCCGAAGTCATGGAAGACAGCTTTGGTGCACCCGATCCCTAAAAAAGGTGACCGCTCGAATCCGTCCAACTACCGGCCGATAGCCATAACCTCCTTATTCTCAAAGATAATGGAGTCCATTATCAACAGCCAGCTCCTTCGGTACCTAGAGGACCGCCAGCTGCTTAGTGACCGACAGTACGGTTTCCGTAAGGGCCGGTCCGCTGGTGATCTTCTTGTCTACCTGACACATCGTTGGGCACAGGCGATCGAGACTAAGGGGGAAGCTTTGGCCGTTAGTTTAGACATAGCGAAGGCCTTCGATCGGGTCTGGCACAAAGCACTTATTGCGAAGCTTCCTTCTTATGGGCTTCCCGAGGAATTATGCAAATGGGTCACTAGTTTTCTTGCAGACAGAAGCATAAAGGTCGTAGTCGACGGTGCATGCTCAGATTCTATGTCTGTGAATGCTGGTGTCCCTCAAGGCTGTGTGCTTTCGCCTACACTGTTCCTTCTGCATATCAATGATATGCTGCAAATCAGCAGCACTCATTGTTATGCGGATGACAGCACAGGTGATGCCTTCTATACCGGCCGTGCCAACATTTCTCGGGAAAACGTCATCGCGAGCCGAAACAAACTTGTGTCGGAAATTGAGGCCTCTTTAAAGAAAGTCTCAGAATGGGGTCGACTTAATTTGGTCCAATTTAACCCCACTAAGACACAAGTTTGCGCGTTCACTGCCAAGAAAATGCCATTTGTCGTATCACCTCGTTTTGAGGACACTCCCCTAAATGCCTCAGCTAGTATCGGAATTCTTGGTGTCGACATATCGAGTGAAGTCCAGTTCCGTGGACATCTAGAGGGTAAGGCTAAATTAGCCTCGAAGAAGCTTGGTGTGCTCAATAGATCGAGACGGTATTTCACTGCGGCGCATCGCCTGCAACTTTATAAGGCGCAGGTTCGGCCTCATATGGAATACTGTTCTCATCTCTGGGCAGGGGCACCCCAGTACCAGCTTCTCCCTCTGGACCGCATTCAACGAAGGGCAACTCGAATCGTCGACTGCCAGGATATTTCAGATCGGCTTGACTCCCTGGCGCTGCGTAGAGATGTAGCCTCGCTCTGCATTCTCTATCGCATGTACAATGGGGAGTGCTCCGAGGAATTGTTCGGATTGATCCCTGCCGCCTCTTTCCGCCATCGTTCTACGCGACAACATATTCATCCCCATCACATAGATGGTTGGCAGTCCACAACTGTGCGTTTCACTAGAAACTTTCTGCCTCGCACAACCAAACTGTGGAATGAATTGTCGCCTGCGGTATTTCCGGACCGATACGACATTCAAACCTTCAAGAAAAGAGCGTACTCCCAAATCAAAGGCCGGCAACGCACTTGTGACTCCTCTGGTGTTGCGTGTGTCTATGGGCGGCGGTAATCGCTTACCATCAGGTGATCCGTCTGCTCGTTTGCCACCTCTGCCATAAAAAAAAAAATAAAAAAAAAATGTTGTCTGCGGACCGCGTGCTGGCGGTGTAGGAGGTGGAAGGGGCTGTGTTAGCTACAGCGCGCGGGCCTAACCATAGTCGATGGAACCTTACGAGGGCTGTTCCAAAAATAGTTAGTGAAATGAAAAATACTTGAGAATATGAAAAAAGTTTATTTATAGTTTTTCAAAATATTCTTCTCCAACCCCTATGCACTTATGCATTCGGGTGAACCAGCTTTCAAAACATTTGAAAAACGTATCTTGTGGTAGGTCGAAAAATATTTGGCGAAATTCTTCGACGGCTTCGTCTGCGCTGTTAAATTTTCGTCCACGAAGCATTTTTTTACTGTTGCAAATAGAAAGAAATCGCATGGAGCTAAATCTGGGCTGTACGGAGGATGGGGTAACATTTGTACTCCCGAAGTTGTCAAATAGTCGATGGTTCTAGCAGCTGTGTGAGCGGGTGCGTTATCTTGGTGAAAAAGAATGCCACGGACGCCGCTCCTTGGGCGCTCGCTATTCAAGTCCCCGAAAGCTTGAGGCAGACAAACTTCGCAGTACCATTCACTAGTAACTGTTCTACGGTCTTCTAGCGGAATTACTGCTACTTGTCCACTGCGTCGAAAAAAAACCGCTATAATTTTTTTATTCACGCTCCGACCGCGAACAACTTTTGTGGGCAACTCGTCCTCTTCAAACACCCATTGCGTGGATTGCTGTTTCGTGAGAGGATCGTAGCTATAAACCCAAGATTCGTCAGTTGTAAGGATGTAGGATACGTTTTACGAAGATCCTCCTTCAAACTTTTCCAGCATAAATCGGCACCAATCAACTCGACGGGATTTTTGCTCTTCGGTGAGAGAATGAGGTATCCATCGCGACGCAACCTTCCTAACTTTAAGGTGTTCATTCAGAATGGTGGAAACAGCCTGTGATCCAATCTTCAGTTCAGCCTGAATCTCCCGATGTGTAATGTGTCTATTCTCCCGCAATAGCCACTCTACCCTGATGACGTTCTCTTGAGTTACTGCAGTTGACGGTCGGCCTGGTCGGGGATCATCGTTTAGGTTCTCTCTACCACGTTTAAATTCACGAAACCAATATGTAACTGTTGCTAATGCAGGGGCGGACTCCCCAAAAGCAGCTTGTAAATTATCGTGAGATTCCTTGAAGGTTAACCCTCGTTTATAGTCATAGAAAATCATAGCACGAAAAGCTTCCCGCGAGACCTCCATCATTGCAAACAAAAGAACAGTGACAGATAACATTTAAAAATTGAAAAAAAAAACTACATATAGGTGGCCAATGATTTTCACCAAAGAGAATTGTATTGAAATTTACCGTCAGTTCAAAATAGTTTCAAGAAAAAAGAGTCTATATTTACTCTGTGGCTAACAATTTTCGGAACAACCCTCGTATGTTCTTTACCTCAGTTTAACCAGAGCCGATGCCATCGATATTTGACAGAACCTTATGTTTAGTTGTCTCCGTTTTACCACAGTCGCTACCATCGATAGTTAATTGAACTTTATCTTTTGTTGCCTCCGTTTGACAACTCCCTCCGCGTCGATATTTGAAAGAACCTTACGTTGTTCAGGGACCGCGTGCTAACAGTGTGGGAGGCGGCGGCGGGCCCAGCCCAGGAGCGCGGCGCGGTGTGGGCTATAGCGCGCGGGGCGGGCCCGGCGGCGTGGGTATTCTGCGCGTTTTGTTGTTTTGTTTAGATGGAGTGAGAAGACACGACGGGTCAAAAGAAACTCTCTCCGCGTCGATAGTTGATGGAACCTTATGTTTTGTTCTCTTCGTTTAACTACTGCCGCTGCCATCGATATTTGAAAGCACCTTACGTTGTGCAGGGACCGTGTGCTAACCGTATGGGAGGCGGCGGGGCCGGCGCTGGAGCGCGGGGCGGTGTGGGGGGCGGCGCGCGGGGCGGGCGCGGCGGCGCGAGCGTGGGGCAGCCTGCTGCGCACTAGCGCGCGGCTCATGCGCTGTGCGCACGCGGCACCGCGCGCTCTGGCCGCGCTCGCTGTGTTACTGCGCTTGCCTGCGAAGCATGCTCAACAGCATGCCGATTTGGTAAGCTATTTTTTATCTTTAAGCTTTCGAATAAAGTCTTTTTACACCCTATTGATTCTTATTTTTTTTTTACATTTCAGCATTTTGCATTCCTACTTTATTAGTGGCACATATTTACTTCTCGTATTTACAAACTAGAGTATTTGCTTTATCAGTGATCACATATTAATCTATAAAGTTAACACCAGAAAATCCCTTAACAAACGTCAATAGAACCTTCCTAAATACCTCATTACTAACAAATTTCTCTCTACCCGCAGATATCGTACGGCCTCTATGACCTAGTAAAGACATCAGCTCAGAACGTGCATTCCACTGAGGACTGGAGTATCGTGTTCTCCCTACTATGCGCGGTTGGCGCCGGCGCATGGCCTAAGAACGTAGTGCCACACGCTGTCAGCACTGGTCTGTATCATCATAATCTTTAACCAAAAGACGTCCACTGCTGGACAAAGGCCTCCCCCAAGGATTTCCACACCGAACGGTCCTACGCTGCCCGCGTCCAGTGGTTTCCCACGACCTTCACTAGGTCATCGGTCCACCGAGTGGTCTGTATTCTCTTAACTGATTTTTGTTTCAAAATCAAACCGAAAAAATGATTTATTTTGAAGTACATGCTGTACACATTATTTTTAAATCGTATTTTTTCTTTATGGCGCAACTCGTAGAATTTATAAATTAGTATTACATACAGTATGGTTCCTCCCTGCCCCTCTCTAAAGGCGACCTCACCCCCTGCGGGTGAGATCCGGTGACGGTTGCTGCTAAGTGAAAGTCTCGCAACATACACATTTACGCGTACCAACGTCATATTTAATAACGAGACATCTGTATGGAGTGTACGTACGAGTGTACGGAGTGTTAATAATGATGTTGCACTTAGATCTAAATTACGTGACGTATTGGAAATATATTTATAGTTCATTCCAATCAAAAAAAAGCAAAACGTAAACAAACTTACTATGGAACTGACACATGTCAATGTCATCTGCATACTACGTTTGTTTACCTTTGGCTTTTTTTGATTGGAATGAACTATATGCATGTTTATTATCATTTTTTTCAGTTTTGCACAAATTGACAAGGGATATTTTTTTTCTTACAGCATCTAGCCGTTCGGAAGGCTCTGAAGACGAGAGCGACCGGCGACCGACCAGCGTTTCGTCCGAGAGTGAATTGTCACACTCGCCGCAAACACAAGGCTGGATCATGGTGAGTGAATATGGTATTACGGATAATTATCTTGATAGAAAGACATGATAACGGATAATTATCTTGATAATAATAATCTTATAATAGTAAAATTAAATGATAATGCTATCACACCGCTTTATGCGTCATGAAATTACTATTTGTACTTATGTCAAACATTAAAGATGCCAAGTTATGAATCAGCACGGATCATTATCCGATGATTATCATTAAAAACCTTTTTTATCCTTAATTGCTAAGCCCTTGGCATCATCTCACCTAATGGCAAGAGATGTTAAATATCAGAGTAAATAATTATCTTGTTAATTATCAAAGAACATTGATAATTATCCAAGAAAATAATTATATTAATAATTATCAGAGGAAATAATTACCTGGACAATTATCAAAGAAAATAACCTTCAGAACTTCGAACCTTCTAACAAAACTTACAAAACCCTCATCCAGGTGAAGAACGAGACCCCATCCAACTTCGACCTCAGCCTGGACTCCGTGACCCTGCGGCCGCACAAGCCGTCAGCCCTGGCGCGCTGCTGCGAAGCCCTGGCGCTGGTGATACGGGACGTGGCCCACGTGACCCCCTACAACTGCCGGCTCGCCGTCAACGCGGTCCGCCTGTTTGTGGCCGCCAACATACAGTCTAGTGAGTGTTTTCAGAGTTAAGATTAATAATACTTGGAGGATATCTGTAATAGTGCTTCCAAGTGCAGACACTGGTGTTCACGACGGAACAAAAGGTAAAATAAAAAAAGCTCTTTTAGGCCAAATTAATATTCGTTATAATTTCTTTGAAAAATATAAAAATATTGTACAGAGCAAGTTTTAGTGGCCGTGGTTAGCGAGAGAGAACGCAATGACGCCGGTGCGGCGTACATACAATGCTCCACCATAGTGGGGGAAGCTAAACCAGTTTACATGGCTAGTTAAAGTAAATAAGACCTTATAAAACATATTAAAGAAGGCCACATTAAAATGTTACATAAAAATAGTTAAGTAAGTGTTCTAGTAAGGCAACGTATTAATATCACTGTCGAAGCGACGAAAAGACGGCGGCGGCGTAGACACTGGTGTCGATTCGGTTTTCACGATTAAACTTATTTGACAGGATTAAACTTATTTAAGTATTCTGTCATTCGATTTTGTATATCGAAAAGACAAGCACACGACGCTTAAATTAATTTTAGTCCCGTCAAATTAGTTTAACCGTAAACACCGAATCGAATATGAAGCTATTCAAGACCATACCCTTTTAAACCGTGCTTTTTTATATTCTGTGATGCCCATAAACTCCCAACTAGCAAAGTATGGTGATATATCAGTGATAGAAAAGTGTATATCATCGCGAAATGGCCCCAGTTTTAACACTATTTGGTGATATAAGGGTTGTATTTCAGTAACGATTATCACTATTTGGTGATATATCGGTGATATTTCAGAGTTAGTGTCTCCAGCCACCGCGTTGCTTTTATATCATCCTTATAACACTATTTGGTGTTTAAGTGGCCCCCTTTTATCACTACTTTGTTAGTTAGTCTACCTCTGTAGTTTCCCGCTTAACAATCGACCACTGCTGCTCCTCCGATCGTTTGATCAAAAAAAGTGTGAGAGAGTTCTCTCTGCGAATGTGGTTTGAATGAGGGAACCACCGACCATATCTTCTTTAATGGGGAAGGTGGCTGCCAAACTTTAAACTAGGTGGCGCCACTAAAGTTTGTGACGCACTTGTGACATCGTGTTCTTCGTCTATGATTTTTACTAGACAGACGAGGCCAAACTGTGTTTAATTGTTCAGTTTTATTTGATATTGCTTAATTAATCATTTATATTTTTAATAATCATTTTAATTTAATGCAGGCAACGAGTTATCTCAAACCATAGTAGCGCCATCTATTGAAAGCTTTGCGCCGCCTTTCCCATTGCCTTAATTTACAATCTTCGCTCTGTGATCTCTTACACCTTCCATCCCTCGTCCTTTTAATCTTTCTTCACTTTTGTTGGTAGCGTTTTCCTCTCTCATTTACATTACCAGTAACTTTATTATGTCTATTGACATCAAGCTTTAATTCTTGCAATATGAGTTAAGAGTTATTCATACCAATTGTACATAAAATGTGTAATCATGTGTGTGTATCTTTTTTAAGTGTGCAATAAATTTGTAAATAAATAAATAAATATGATTTATTATTTTATTTATTTACTTTTCTTTATGTGCAGGTAAAAAGCCAAGCAAGATGCGAACGGGTCGCAAGTCTCGCTCTAGCTCGTCCAAGCGCAACGCCTACGACGGCTCCAGCGAGGAGGAGGTGGACACCCTAGATTCCTATCATATGGTCAGCATACAGGTGAGTGGTATTCTACCGTTTTGATTCAACTCACAAATTGTTTTCTAATGTGTACGATATTCTGCCATCCTGGTCTAGTGGCTAGTCCACTCGCTTCATATCAGGAGGTCGCGGGTTCGATTCCCGGCGGCGTCCAACTTTGTAGGACTCGGTTTGGTTGGTGGTAGGGCATTTTCTGAGTCCGCCTGGCTAGCTAGCTATGGTACCACCATCTTATCTAAGTCTTGCCGCCAAACATCAATGGTAACAGCATTGATGTGTTCCGGCATGCAGATAAGATAGCCAGATCCCCATTGCGTTGGGGAATCTTGGTAAGCCCGCTTCCATCTTCGGCATCATCATCACTTACCATCAGGTGAGGTGATGCTAAAGGATAAAAAAACATGTATTAGCTGATCGAGACTTTAGTGACTTCAACCTCCTAACCAGAGGTCTCGGATTCGAATCCTGGCCAGTGCATCTATGATTTTTTTCGAAACTTACGTGCATTTTCATACCGGTTGCTTTAACGATCAAGAAAAACATCGTGAGGAAACGTGCACTTCTAATTAAATACTAGATGTGTATGATAGTCGCGTTGCACACGTCCATAGGTGTAAATTTAAATGCCATACACATGACCGCGGGTTATGCTTAGTGAAACACCAGGCAACTAAACTCCGTTTTATTCCATTTTGATAGCACGGTTAAATGTGCTACAACTTCCACATGATAAGAAGAAGAAGATTTTTTTTTTTTTTTTTTATGGCAGAGGTGGCAAACGAGCAGACGGATCACCTGATGGTAAGCGATTACCGCCGCCCATAGACACCCGCAACACCAGAGGAGTCACAAGTGCGTTGCCGACCTTTGAAATGGGATGGGGGATGGGGGAATGGGGATGGGGAGGGGGGTTGGGCCTCCGGTACTCTCACGTGGATAAGAAGAAGAAGATGTGGAAAGTAAAACTTTTTTCTTCGCGAATAGACTTAATACTTACTCGAGTAATCGCTTTGTTTCTTTTGCACTGTTTTTTAAATTACTAATGGTGATGATGACGCTAAAAAGTAAAAGATTAATAACTTCCACACCACAAAGTTTTACCCAGTTATGTGTTCTGAATATTATGCTGGGATTGTCTAATCACTAGTGATCGGAGTAGGTAGATTGCTTTAGGGTCAATGACCGCAAACGTATATGTTAATATGGACAGGCCGCTCGGATTCCGAGAGTTTAAAATTTTCAAGTAAACAAAAACGATTATTCTTTCTGTTATTCGACATATAAATAAATTGCTTCCTTCAGAACCAATTGATTGAACCAGATTTACTTTAATAATACTCAACACGATCCGGAAATACCGAAACTTTCCGGAAAAAAGGATTGTCCATGTTATAAAATCACGATGCAAGTACCAAAAATCAATCTACCTACTCCGATCACTGCTAATCACTGATTTGTTTATATATTCTAGCTTTTGGACTTAATGCACACGCTCCACAGCCGAATAGCGCAGATATTCAAATGGTGGCGCGACGAAGCAGAGGGGCAAGGTAAGCTTATCTCGTTTTTTTTTTATTGATGTATGTTTGCACAGATAACCCCCCATGCAATACCCGTATACTGATCGGCAAAAAAAATTATAGGAGCTTCAATTTTTCACAAATTACTCCCCATACAATACCCCTATACTGATCTGTAAAAATTTGTATGGGAATCATTTTTTAATGAATTAACCATGGATGAATTAACCTTCGGAAAAGTAGTTACTTCTATAAAGTATGGCTCCAACTTAAAGGCACCTTTAGAACCTATGTCCATTGTCCACAACGTCTGTTGGCTGATGATAATGGTACGCATGTGGAAATATTATTAAATGTTCATATTATTCCAAATCTGGTAGAAGGTGTGCTAATTATTCGTATGAGTACTGACTAGACGCTCTTGTGCTTGTTAAAA
This sequence comes from Coleophora deauratella, assembly GCA_958295455.1. Taxonomy (NCBI): domain Eukaryota; kingdom Metazoa; phylum Arthropoda; class Insecta; order Lepidoptera; family Coleophoridae; genus Coleophora; species Coleophora deauratella. The sequence goes on along the minus strand of OY282406.1, from coordinate 13,598,419 downwards.
ACACATCGTCCCCACTGCAGGGTCACGGGTCTCTTCCCATACCTCGGGAAGATTAGGTCATACTCCACATACGGGGGTCAAGTCCGGATTGGTGGTTGTGGGGCCGTGGCCAACCCAGTGGCAAAAGGTTTCAAGCCGCCTATACGGCCTCCGACATGGCGTATCGACTGTGACTGTGGCGTAATTTTGTGATGGCAGGTCGCATCAGCAGCTTAGCTGTCGAGATAAATGCCACTAACAGTCAAACCCATCCAGATTAACGACCGCTTCTTGTTATTGAATGCGATATCTATTGGCAGGGGATATGACATAGGGGCTATCTGTAGGGGTTATCCGTGTACGTTTACCAAAAGTACTTACAGCGTTGTATACTCCCCTTATAAGAAAGAAAGCCGCAAAGAATGTGAAATTTCGATATACTTTGCGGCTTCTTATGGGGGCAGTATAGTAAACTGGTCGTTTTTGGATCAGGTGGAGAAGATTACGACCTGTGGGAGGTGGCGTGGAAACCGCTTTTGCAAGGCATAGCTCAGTTCTGCACCGACAGGAGAAAACAGGTATGTTTTGAATGTATATACTAATATGTCGGCTATACCGCCTGTGTTAACAACCCATATCGTCCCCATTGCAGGGCCACGGGTCTCTTCCCATAAATCGGGAAAGTCAGGCCATACTAATGAAAAATAATTTATCAGTTTCATTAAATAAATTGTCAAAATATAACTTACCGTCTTTTTATAAGTTTCAAAATAATATTGATCTACAAATAAATCGGATTATATTGTTCAATGCCACCCTTACTTATGTTAAGAATATCGTGCATGTAATACAAACTTTAAATATAAAAAACTACTTGTACTAGGTAGAAAAAAAGACGATTTAAAAGTATGCGTACAGCATCTACTTAAATAAAAAATATTTTGAATTTTGAAAAAACTTAAAGAGTATCAGCGCGGCGGTCATCTTTTTAGGCTACAAAATTCACGACCGCTTTAGAAACGACTAAATAGGGTAGTACACTGCATCAAAAGTAAATTATGAAATATTGTTCACGAAATAACTCTTTTGAATTGCATTACTTGTACAAGTTTTAATATTAAAAAAACATGATAAGTATGCTAACTACTTTATTGTACCATGACGTCATCGTTTACAGTTTCAGACGTTTTGAGAACAAATTGTCGTTTTTGACATTTGATAAAAAGTAACTCAGATGACTAACTGGCAACTATCCATATACGGTAATCTTCATTCGCGCAGACAAGAACAGACTAGCGACGGAAACACCCGAAACAATCGACGTACAGTGACAGCTTTCAGACAGCTGACGATTTTTAGTGAATCAGGCGCGAAATCAATCAACCAATAGCGGCAGAGATTTTAGGAACGTGTAATGGTGGGTGACAATAAAACTACTTGATTGGTCCATCAATTTCCCGCGTAATTAAAATGTTGTCTACTGCGCAGGTACAGTAAGCGTTGTTAAATGTGTATTACTGTATGATTGTAAATTTTACCTAATACATAATATGAATCAATAATCTTTACGTGATCAATAACTAAGGTTCCCGACATAGTTCACAGAATGCCCACTCGAGAACTTTAAGATAAGATAAAACATTTATTTGCCTTTGAAATGGGTACATTAATGGTCTTAAATTAACAAAGTGATCGCCAATTCAGCTAAGATTTTTTAGCATGCAAACATTTGGAACATAAATCTTAAAATATAGACACAAACATCGCCAAACCACCATTAATCCCAACGCCCATCTATTCTACGAGCTATGTGGCCGTTGGGGCATTCAAGTTCTCGAGTGGGCATTCTGTGAGCCGGAAAACAGTGTAGGCAGGCTCCCACTCGGTTGACCGATGACCTGGTGAAGGTCGCGGGAAGCCGCTGGATGCGGGCAGCGCGGGACCGGTCGGTGTGGAAATCCTTGGGGAAGGCCTTTGTGCAGCAGTGGACGTCTTTCGGCTGATGATGAATCAATAACACTCAATCAGTAACGTATATCTTCGTCTCCAGGTGGCGAACAGCGCAATAGCTTACCTCCAGCGGGCGCTGCTCATCCCGGGCCTGGCGGGCATGGGCGGCGGCGGCTGGGAGCAGTGCTTCCTCGGCGTGCTGTTCCCGCTGCTGGCGGCGCTGCCGGCGCGCGCCGACGCCGCCGCGCGCGCCGACACGCTCATGTGCAAGGTGACCATGACGACTGTCCAAGGTGACCATGTCAACTGTGCATGGTCACTGTGACGACTGTGCAAGGTGACCGTGACCTCTGTTCAAGATGACCGTGACAACTGTGCAAGGTGACCATGACAACTGTGATGACAACTGTGGAAGGTAACCAGGGCAACTGTGATGACCAGTGATCGGAGTAGGTAGATTGATTTTTGGTACTTGCATCGAGATTTTATAACATGGACAATCCTTTTTAGGGTTCCGTAGCCAAATGGCAAAAAACGGAACCCTTATGGATTCGTCATGTCTGTCTGTCTGTCTGTCTGTCCGTCTGTCCGTATGTCACAGCCCCTTTTTTTCCGAAACTATAAGAACTATATTGTTGAAACTTGGTAAGTAGATGTATTTTGTGAACCGCATTAAGATTTTCACACAAAAATAGAAAAAAAAAAAAAAAAATTTGGGGGCTCCCCATACTTAGAACTGAAACTCAAAAATTTTTTTTTCATCAAACCCATACGTGTGGGGGGATCTATGGATAGGTCTTCAAAAATGATATTGAGGTTTCTAATATCATTTTCTTCTAAACTGAATAGTTTGCGCGAGAGACACTTCCAAAGTTGTAAAATGTGTGTGTCCCCCCCCCCCCCGTAACTTCTAAAATAAGAGAATGATAAAACTAAAAAAAATATATGATGTACATTACCATGCAAACTTTCACCGAAAATTGGTTTGAACGATATCTAGTAAGTAGTTTTTTTTAAATACGTCATAAATCGTAAACCGCAATTTACCTTTCATTCAAGTTACAACGAACTACAAAAACTTTTATATTATGTTACTTGCTGCTACGGAACCCTTCATGGGCGAGTCCGACTCGCACTTGGCCGCTTTTTTCAAGAAATGAGTTGAGTATTATTAAAGTAAATCTGGTTCAATCAATTAATTCTGAAGAAAGCAATATGTTTATATGTAGAATAACAGAATAAATATTTGTTTTTGTCTTTAAAAAAATGTTGAGCTCTCGGAATCCGCGCGGCATGTCCATATTACCATATACGTTTGCGGTCATTGACCCTAATTCAATCTACCTACTCCGATCACTGGTGATGACAACAGTGCAAGGTGACCATGACAACTGTCCGAGATGACCATGATAACTTTCCAAGGTGACCACGACAGCTGTGCAAAGTAGCCATAACAAACGTTATCGTAGCAACCGACAGCTACTCTTATTTTTCTGAACAACAAAAAAACAATGAGTGTTTTTCTACTTACCAGCACAGCACCGGCAATAAGGGAAGCATAAATAAATACTTAAATGAAAATATTTATATGAAATCTCAACCACATTTTTGTTCATCTCCAGGTGTTCCTCCAACACCTATCGGTGCTGTCCCCCCGGCCGACATTCGCTGCTCTGTGGTCGCGCATCATCGACATCCAGCGCGGCCTCATTGCGCATGCGTCGGACGACCCCCTCACTGAAGCCGCTTTGGAGTCCTTGAAGAATATGATACTGGTCATGGATTCTGTTCGGGTAAGTCTCTCTGAAAAGTTAAGTCTTAAGTTCCCGAGTGGCGAGCGAACACCTAGCGTAGGCAAGCTCCCACTTAGTGGACCGATAACCTGGTGAAAGTTGCAAAAAGGAGGCTTCCATACAAATACGATACCATCAGCTGATCTATTTGTATGAGGAGTCCAAACATTTTTGAGATCTCAGCAAGAAAACCAAAATAATAGAAAAAAATACGTTTCATACAAAGTTGACGGATCTGTTTCGAAATTTTGTATTTTTGAGGAAAAAATCATTTTTGTCATTAATATTAACCATCATTCTCGAAAAGGAGGTGATCGATCGAAAGTTTCTTTAATTGCAGATATTCAGCAATGGTGACTCCTACAACGACCTGTGGTACATCACTTGGGACAAGATCGGGGAATTCCTGCCCAACTTGAAGGAGGAGTTGTTCCCACAAGGTAAATAAAGGCCTTCTGTGAGACAAAGCGTAGTATTATGTTATAATATAGTATATCGGGATAAAAATTCTAATGAAGACGTTCAAAAATAATGTCAAGAGATTGAAAGGAAGAAAGAAGAAATTGCTTGTGTGTCAAAAACAACATTTTATCATAAATTTTTAGATACGCAAAAAAAATAGTTTCGAAAAGTTCGTACACTCGTCATGAGCTAAAAGTCGTCCACTGCTGGAACTTCGAATAAAATATTTTCATTTCATGGGTGGAAGAGTGAAAGTTGATTATTAGGTTTTAGGCTTATATCTTCAGGAGTACTGGATTAAAATACATATCAAACTTATATTTCAATGAGTTTTAATGAGTATCTTTTATAAAACGAAAATAAAAATATCCTAATCAACAGTGCAAGACAACGCCCGCCCACAGAGCAGCGTCCCCAGCCACATGCAGCCGTCATTACCGTCCGGCCTGCCCACACTCATCCCCGTCGGACCCAACAGTATGCCTACCCTACTTCCCGTTCCTAGTCCTACCCAGTCCCCACCTACCACACTTATAGGCCAAATGCCACAGATTTTACCTCAAAATCAGCAAGTCAATACACAAAACGTACATATTCCACCACAAAACATACAAATTCCACCACAAAACACACAAATTCCACCACAAAACACACAAATTCCACCAAATAACACACAAATTCCACCACAAAACACACAGGTCTTGCCCCAGAGGGTATCCTCAGTGCACTCTCCAGTAAACCTAGTGCAGACTCCGCCGACGCAAGTGCTGGCGCCCACGCCCATCAGCGGGATGGTGCCGATAAGGAACCCGCTGTACGACCAAGCGGGGCTCACGTCGTCTGTGTTGCTGCAGCCTTTGAATGAGGTACGTTGAAGACTTCAATTCTTCAAACAAATTGTCCCTTTTCTCCCATACAAAGTTATTAAAATTTCTTGAAAAGCTGAAGGCCGTTTCCTCAGAATACAGAAACAAACCAGAAGCCGCGTGCAGTCAGTTTGCCCTGTGTCCATAAACAAAACGTACCCCCTCCGCCTACCGCACTTCACGCCCGGAAAATGTTGCCAGTTAAGGAGCGATTTACCCTAGTTGAGGTAAAATAAAACATTTATTTCTTTTTTCTTTCTCTTTTTTTAATCAGATTGTTTTATTACTTAATTGTTTTTAAGTAAGCTTATAAAATTATTGCATGCGTGTTATTGCTGGTAGTAAGACAGGTAACTTGGGTAAAGATCGAATGAGTATTTTCCTTACGGGACGGAATTAGCCCTGTCTCACCTAGTGATAGGTAATGGAAATTAATATTTAAAGTTTATAAAATATTTAAGATTTCAACTAATAATTAGCATATAATATCAGTGTCTCTGAATTAGTATCTGAGAAAATGACTGTAATTTTAACCTTATAAATTATTATTATTAGAAGTGTTATTAATAAGTTATGCCTTATAAAAGATCATAATGCTGGTATCAGAGTAGCATCCTTAATAGTTGATGGACATTCAACTAATATAACGGCAATGAAACTACTAGGTTGTAAAATAGATCCTGCATGCGAAATTAAGACCACGTTTAAACATTATGTCAGTAAATCTTTTTTCATCGGCACGGGAAACTAGAATTATAGTAGATGCGTTATATTGTAGTTAGTGCAGCTCTTCATTTTCAGCGAATACAGGGTGTAGTGTATCCCATCGATAGTTATCGATATACAGGTTGTTAAAAAATGCGTTTGAAATTTTTAGGGATTACTTAGAATCAAGATAAGATAAGATAAATACTCTTTATTGCACACAAAATACAATAGAAAACAGGAGAAATATTTAAAAAAATCCGATCTGTATTTTTTTTCAGTTTCCCATACAAATTCTTGCTTGATTCACTGTTCAGATTTACTATCGGAACTTGTATATTGGATTCTGAGTAACCCTTTAGAATTTCAAACGCACTTTTTTAACATCCTTTAGATAAATAGGCTATCAACAGACTCGATTATCGAGAAAAACCAATAGTATGGAAGTATCGATAGTGTCGATGGAATCAATTGTTTATAGTAAATGTACTAAAGAAATTATCAATACTTTCTAGTATTGTAATGTACAATGTGTAACAAAATCGAGTCTGTCTGGATAAATGCGAATCGAACCCAAGACCTCCGATCCACGAAGCTAACGTATCTTCTATTACATACATCACGCAGGCAGTTATTATAATATTTTAATAAAATACCAATAATAGAAAAACAAAATCGGGGTAAAATTTTGTACTGAAACTGGCAACACTGTCATAATGGACACCGAATTTTCTTTGACAAATATGATCGGTAAACAAAATTGAATATTTTAATAAAGTAGCTTGTGATTGCATTATTTACACATGGAACGTGATCCCATCTGGTTTTTTATTAACTCCAACAGCATTTTTACATGTGGGAATAACACAAGACGGCATGCTGAAATAAAAACTGCATAACCTCAGCACATACGCACAGTTCGGACGGCAGTCACAGACTAATAGACGAAATGTCAAACTACACTGATTCGGTGTAGTATTCAATGCTTCAGTTTCAAGCGTGCTCGCGGCTTCTGGTTTGTTTCTGTATTCTGAGGCCGTTTCGAATAAAACCTTGTTTAAGCGAAAGGCTTACTTAGTTCGAGTAAATGTACGATTTACTACTTCAAACTATTTTGTAAAGTTTTAAAAATGTGAATTTTAAAATTATGTTCTATGAAACTTTAAAATTACTGAAATTAGATTACGATCAGGGATGTTGCGAATATCCGCATCCGCAGATGCGGAGCTTCTGCATTGATTTTGACATACGCATCCGCAATTTTCAATGCAGATTTCATGCGGATGCGAATCTAGGGCATCATAGCTAATAATTTTAGTATTGTATTTAGTTTCAGGAATTTAATTTTGGACATTGTATAAGAATTAATTTCATTTTTTTTTCATTCAAATTATTTATTATTTTCAAGTAAGTACCAAAGTACTTACATCATTACACCAAATGCAGCAAAGTTACTTTTTATCAAATATAAAGGTCCAGTTAACCCTTTAATTATTAAGTATTTAATCAAAAATGTTGGGATTAGTATTATTTTATTTTTATTTATGCGCACCCAAACAAATTTTCTTTAAAAAAATATTAAGATCCGCATCCGCATTCGCATCCGCGGATATGAGCATTTAAATATCCGCATCCGCTGATTTGAAAAATCTGCATGCGCAACATCCCTGGTTACGATACTATTACTATTATACAAAAAATAAATCGACCACATAATAAAATTTTGCATATTGCTTACGTGTAGGTATAAAGTTTCACAATTGGTTGAAGTTTCACAATTGGTTGATTTTCAAGAAGTTTTTATGGGTGACGACTTATTGTAAACGCTACCACTACGGTTTATTCGCGGAAGAACAACATTAGGACTTGGTTTGGTCAGTGGTTTTTTTTTTTTTTTTTTTTACCTTCAATTGGTAAGCCTTTGGCATCATCTCACCTGATGGTAAGTGATGATGATGCCGAAGATGGAAGCGGGCATACCAAGAACAACATACAACATTAGGACTTGGTTTGGTCAGTGGTTGTCCATTTGAAGCCTAAACGCTAAACCGTTGCTCGAAAAAATGGTGCTTTTCGTAAGTAAATGTGACTTCAACGTGGTACTTCATTAATATTTTCGCTTTATGTAAGCCTTTAACCACAAAACACATAGATACAGAAGGTCCGCTCAATACGTTCACAAAAATCCTAAGCATATACATGCTTATAGAATAGACGTATACGGCCGTTGAAAGCATGATCACGTACTGTGCGATCGTGACCTTGCCTTGAACGACCGTATATTTCTATAAGCATGTATATGCATACGATTTTAGTGGTTTGTATTGAGCGGACCTGCTGTGTCTATTTTGTGCTTTAACTTACTAGTTTGCACATAGCAATGGTGCATCATGACGTTCATCCGCAATCCAACCCATGGTGACATGAGCATGAGATTATTATAGTATTATACGGTTCTCTGATCACGAGCTAATGTCGTGGGAAAACCATAGAAAAATAGGGATAAAAAGTATCCTATGTCAATGTTGCATACCTGCAATCGTATTATACCTCGTTCTAACTCAACGTAATGATAGCGCGTTTTAAAATGCTAGTGGCGCCATCTAGTTCTCCGTAAAGGAACTAACCATGGGTTTTGTTAGCAGATGATATCAACGCCTATTGGGATTTCGATCCAGTCACAAATGCCGATCCTGTGTCCGAGGAGTGAGCCAAACATTCCACCCATAGACAATCCTCCGACCATAGAGCACAGAAACGAACCTGTTGGCACGCCGTCACAGCAAACAGTACTAGACTTGAATCTTGATAACGTTGTCGTTCCCGATTCTAAGGACGAATTATACGCTGAATATCTTACCAATCCTTACAATGAAACTAAAGATTTGTCTTCGAAGGAACCTTTACTATACCATCCAGGAAATAAGGACCAAACTGTTACGGAACAACAAAATCTAGACGTAAACAATCCTTTACTTACCGCCCTTGATAAGCAGAAGTCTGTTAGCGAACATACGACTCCAATGCATAAGAGTAAAGCTCAGTTCGGCTCGTCAGATAACGTAAGACAGGACTCCAGTATTTTCAACTTTGCCAGTTATTTCGGTACGGAGAATAAAAGTGGTTCAGAAGTTTTTGATGTCCTCATGTGTCCGCATGAGGGATAGCTCGAGTGTGATCTTGGCACTTGGCTTTAAACAGGGATGTGAAGAGTCTCTAAGAGGATACCTGTATTAATTTTAAAGCTTGAATTTCCTCGAAATATGCAAGTTTTTTTTTATAATGGATGTGAACATATTAAACAGTTTAAGTAAACGTAAAAAAATTGAAACTCCGTACAAATTAATTAGTCGGATTGACCATTTTTGTATGGAGAGTTCAAAATTCCGTAATTAGAAATGTATTTTAATAAAGGACTAAAAGTATAACGGATAAATAATAAGTGGTCAAATGTTATCTGTCAATAATATTCCGGTGTTCAGACTTCGAGATTTATAACAGGTAATGGCTGCAAGGTTATAAAAATGCCTGAGTTTATGACGAATTGCAAAAAGTATTGTTGTTTTTCCTTTCGGTATAGGAGATAAAGTAACCAGTGTGACGTGTTGGGAATTATTGGTAAGCTAAGTTCCATTTTCAGTATAATACCATTAAGTTACAGAACTACTCTTATTGTCACGAGGTTACCGATTGTGTTCTTTTTTTTTTAAACTTGACAGATGCAATGCCTTGGCAGATTTGACTGATTCGGTGGCTAAGTGGTTAGTGGTCCTGACCTCTGATCCGAGAGTCATGGGTTCCATCCCCACACAGGGCAAACTTTTCTGTGATGAGCAGGATTGTTTGCTCTGAGTCTGAGCGTATTATATCTATATATGTATGTATTTAAAAGTATATGTGTATGTATATCAGTGTCTGGTTCCCAAGATACAGGGAATCCTAGTTTGAGGCCAGATGACCGTGTGTGATTTGTCCCAGATATTATTCAGTATGGGTGGAATCTTTTATATAAAAATATAATATAATTTATATAACCTATCCGTTTAAGAACTATGTCAATTGTTTCTTGTTGTTATTTATATGAAATGTGTATTAGAAAATTCAAGAATGACTTTGATGTAAAATGGAATAAGTCATTTTATAACATTGTTATACAGGATGTTTAAAAAGCGCGTTTGAAATTTTAAGGGGTTACTGAGAATCAAGTATAGAATACAGGAAAAATATACAAAAATTCCAAACTCAATTACTTCCACTTTCCCATACAAATTCATGATTCACCTTTCAGATTTATGTAGTGTGAGAAACTAAAAAAAAAAATGTTAATCGGAGTACCCCTTAAAGTTTCAAACACACTTTTTTTACACCCTGTATACTTCTTCTAATATAAAAAAATGTACTTACCATTATGAATGTCATACATAACTTCAGCTTCTGTTACTTTATTTGTCATCACCCCTCTGCAGTCGTCTTTTTCCTATTTTTCATGTTTTTAGAACCAGTATATTTTTTATATTTAGTCACCTTTGTGCGAATATTCAAACATTACATTCCAGAGAATTTGTGAACAATGTATTTACAAAATAGTAAAAAATAATACTTTTATGAATACATAAAATATATTTCCCTAAATCTGTGTAATTTGTGTAGTTTCTTCTAAAAATAAATATAATATGAAGTAAGGGTTAGGTTACACCAAGAAGCGATGCGATTTTTACAAGTTACTATTTTTTTAAATCAATCTTACTAACTTCCTGAAAAGGATCACATTTCAGTGAGAATATTTCCGCTGAATGTATTATTATTTCATTTGTGTATTTCTTATAATATTATTTCTGATGATTCTATTTCTGTGGATCTTATTTGCATGCTACTAGTAAATAGCTAAACACGCTTGACCACTGTAATTTAGTTAATAACATCTGACATGTAAAATACTCTGTTTAATGGCAAATAAATATTATGAATATGAATATAAACGTGTAAGCGCTGCCGCAGGCTTCTCATGTGAACAGCTTGCTCAGTTTTGATGTTAGCGTATTGTATTCAAAATTCAAAAATTCAAAATCATTTATTTCTTTACGTAGGTACATTAAGCACTCTTATAAATGTCATATCATTTTGCTGGAGGAATATTCCAAATGTCATTATCATTAAAATAATCTACAGTCTTATAGTATCCTCTTGAACAAATACAGCGTTTTATATGTTTCTTAAATTTACATTCTGGTAGTTCACACACGTCATTCGGAATTTTGATATAAAAGCGTACACACTGCCCCACAAATGATTTTTTCACCTTACTAAGCCTCGAGAAAGCTATCTTTAAGATTATTTTTACTTCTCAAATTACGGTTATGTCTGTCACTATTTTTGAAGAACAATTTTAGATTTTTACGAACGTACATGATATTTTCGTAAATAAACTGACCGGCAACTGTTAGAATATTTATTTCCTTAAATCTATCTCGAAGTGATTCTCGGGATCGTAGTTGGTATATAGCTCGGACTGCTCTTTTTTGTAGAATGAAAATGGCTTCAATGTCTGCTGCGTGTCCCCACAGTAAAATACCATTACTTATACAAGGTCATTTTTCAGTGACGGATATAAACATTGTATTATCCAGGCTGTTATTTGGGTCAAATGTAATTTTTTTTCTTCTACTACTTTTTGAATAAACCACAAAAAAATGTTGGACTCACCATACAAATTGATCGTTGGATTGACAATTTCTGTATGGAGAGTCCAAAAATGTTTGTCGTCTACATTATACTTCACATACACAGACTTCCACCCCGCCCCCAAGCGACGATATAAAACATCTTTGGTTACATAGATTAAAAGGACACCTTGTATTAAAAGTATACAAGTATATTATCAAAATAAAAACGTTTTTTATTTCTGCGACAAAAAAAATAAAAAAAAAGTAGATTTTTTGCACATACTTTTAAATAGTCGTTTTTTCTATTTTTTTATTTACTTACTTTTTTTTTATTTACTTACTTAAATATATTACTTTTCAAGCTGTTTGGCATCGCTTGAATCGCGTCCCGTCTTGGTGTGAACTGGCCCTAATTTATCTGTTAGATGCAATAGGTTCCAAAAAATAAATAGGTGTGCAAAACAATTAAAAATCAGCGAAAGATGTTTAACTATATTTTTACTAGTTTTATGATTTGCCTGACTGCCCAATTGAGTATATGCATGTATGTATGTCTGTTTCTTGGCCGAGTCTATAGCCTAAACGGTTTGATTGATGGACGTTGGAGCGCTAGGTGTCTTTACTTGGATTCGCCTTAACCCTCCGATTGTCTTAGGATATATCGGAAATATCTGAAAACACTAAATGATCAGTAAGATAGGAAGTCCAATCATTTTCTGTGTGAATTGAGCATAATTATATGTTCCTTGAGAATTATGTTTCTGGTTAGTTCTTGTTTGGAGGCCACAGTTTTTTTTTTCAGGTATTTCAGAACTACCCTCTTTGCAGTTGGTTGTTTTTTTAATTTATTGAATTGGTTAGGTATGTTTTAACTTTAACCAACGTTTTGTCTTTTGATTTTATTATACCTGCCAACAAACTATAGTGTACCAATACCAATATAATGTACATGGTGATTTTTTTATTGGCTGCCATGCTAGCCGTGAAAATGAACAACTTTCCCAAAGGAACATAAACAAAAAAAAACTTATTTTCATCAATTATTGACTATTATGGAAATTTAAATATTTTTGCTCTGTTTTGTTCAGTTTCTTGTGTAGAATGTCATTTGCCGCTTAGCGGCGATTAAGAAAATCACCCTGTATTTGTAATTAAAAACTCCAGGGTTTAATATATGTATTTGGATCGGATAGGAAGTGTAAATTATGTAATTAGGTAATATTGTTTCGTTTTGTATAGAGAATATTATATTATGTACCAATCTATCAGTGTATATTGAAACGTTTTATTAAAATAAATATGAATTATAAATTAACTTTCATGTTTTTATTAAAACTTCAGTAATGGGTAAGAAAACTGACAAAGCTCGCCGATAGAGGCGCTGATATCGCTTGACTCATACTAACTGTCAAAACGTATAGAAAAAAATGTTTACGTGTACTAAACATTAGATTATTAAAAAAATGCCGCGTTGTGTTGCGATTGGTTGTAATAATAATGGAAATCATTAAATTCCTAAAGATTCTCGGATGAAGAAGACGTGGGAAAAGTTACGTTTTCAATTATGTACTTTTCAACTTCGCCTTTAATTGAGGAACAGTCCAAGTCGCATAGATTTTCCATCTAAAATTTTTACAGAAAAAAAAACTAATTTATAACACCTCGATAATAAAAAACGCGGAACAAATTGGAAGTTGTTATGAGTCAAGCGTCCGTAGCGCCATCTGCAAATAGCTTTGCGTTTTCTTCCCCATTAAACCCCAAGGTATATCAGTGTTTGTATCTGTATGTTTTTATTGCTGATATATCCAATCCACTGGCGCCGACTCCACAGGGCCTGGGGGTGATCGAGCCCCCCCAATGACATTAGCAGCGGGGCTGAGCCCCCACAATGTTTTATATTCAAATACTGGTGTGGCTTGCAGCTCGCTAATTGCTGTCCAAAACACAAACTCAAAACTTTTTTTTTATTTAAGTAGATGCTTTAATTAAACATGTTTTTAAATCGTATTTTTTTCCTCAACAATAATCACAAAACCGACATCTACGCAGGCGAAGCTATTTAGAAAATACATATTATTAGAAAATTTTCCCGACCGACCTAGCCCACCCCAATATGTTTATGAAGGCGGTGCCCCTGGATATATCTTCAAAATAAAAAGACAAAAGAGTAAGATAAAAATCAACAGTTTTAATCAGTTAAAAAATAAAATATATACAAAAATATTTACAGTTATCGAGATCGCCTTCACAGAAGACAAGTTTAATATACAATAATATAATACTACGATAGGTAGGTGTTAAACAACAAAATTGCTATAAAAAAGTATACTAGGCACTTTATAAGTCTGTCCGTTAACAAAAATTAAGTCCATCACTAAATCCACAGACATGCACCCCGCTCCCCCCCCCCCCCCAACTTTGACTAAATCCTATACAATTACATTGAAGACAGTCTTGTTTTTTTGCTCATACTCTAGAGACGTGCAACGGTCGTTTATAGTACGGATGATGAGGTCTCAGAAGTGGGGGTGCGCAGCAAGGGGCTTTTCTCGGAGGGCATAACGCCTTTCGCCATACAATAGCCGACTTCCTCGTCCAAGCCCACACGCCTGCCGCTATGCCACAAGACAGAGATATACATATCGATATCCCACCAGATTTGGATATCCCTTCAATATTCCCAGCTTCCAAAGCGGCGAGAAGAGCAAGACCTGATTGGTTCTCTCTCACTCTTGCTTCGTAGACTCTTCCGCTGGTTGCCAAGGCAGCGAGAACGAAATATAATACTCCGGCAGCGGCCGCCCTAGCTGCTAATCTTCCAACACGTTTGGCTCCTCTGGAATCTAGCGCTCTTCTTACTCGCATTATTCCCGGGCAGGCGCCGATAGCCAAAGCTATTGAAGTTACCAGTAAAGCACCTCGAGGAACTCCAACGAGCGCTGCAGCGGCTGCGTCTGATATCCCACAAGTTCCGCTGAGCTCATCCGCTGTTACCCGCCTCAGCGCTAAAGCTGCTGCTGTCCACGCTCCAGCCCAACCCCATGAAACAGCGTGGAGATACGCTGCGGCTCTTTCCAGCGCTTCTGTAGACCATTCACTAGCAGCGGTCAGATACCAAGCCACGCAGGCGTTTGCGAACCACGCATCAGCTGCCAAAGTGAAGTAATACGTCAATGAGAAGAAAGCGACGCAAGTAGGTGATGCCAACCCATCTACGGCTAACGTAGGACCGGTGCAGGAGACAACTTTAGCTCCCAACCAGGTGCGAGTCACATAAGCTAATCCGACGATAGCATGGCACGCCGCCATCCATACAACTGGTCGCTCCGGGTATCTGTACCTTGAAGGTTCTGCGCAGAACGTCAAAAGCGCGAAAGAGGTTGACAGCAAAGAGAACCAGGCTAGAACTGCCATGGAGATTTCAGTTGATTTCTTCTCTGATTGCGAGTATCTGGCGTTTTGTCCGCACGCTGGCCAGCATTCTCCCGTCGGCGCTCGGGTATGGGCTGGCGGACACCCGTGTTCTCTAAGTTCATGTTCGTATGGCCAACGCGGAGGTGGTGGTGGCTCAGGCTCCAACTCGCTAGCGTTTGGTGGCCTCATGCAGAGTCTTCTGTCCGCTCGGAGCGGGAACGCCGTGCAGTCTAATATAACGTTCGGAGACAGTATCTGGAGCTGTTCCTTGCAGTCTTCGGCGACAGTCTCGCAGAGAGCTCTGCATGCACTTACGGAGCCCGAGACTTGCTCGGAGCATAGGGGGGCGAAGGCTGAGCAGAGCAGGAAGCGGGCGTGGACGGAACACTCGCTGGAGAGCATGCCAGCGAACGATGCCATCTGTAACAAAAAGGAATGGATTGTTAGAACTTGATTCAGAAAGACGAGAGATGTCAGAAGAAGTAGGACTGGGTACAGGGATAACATCTCCCTTATGCGTCATTGCATTATAGAGAATTATTATTAACCTTGGGGGAAACCTTTGTTTAGCAGTGGACGTCTTTTAGCAGATGATGATTAGGTATTACTCAAGCAATATCTTTCAGGAACTTGTCATACCTGAGTTATGCGGAAGTATTAATATTAAACAGAAGCCATTTATAAACAAGACCTGTTATTTGGTAGGTACTTTACTAACACACCTAAAACCTTTATTTATTTGAAAACTTGGCTTTGTGTCTAAACAAAAGCTTCGTTCATAATCATAACTCACGCCGACGCCATATTAAACTGGTAGATACAGTTAAAATGATCAAAAGTTTGCCAAAGCTCTACCGTGACATCTCAATGGAGCGACTTCAAAGCAATGCGATGCGTATGCGCCGTAGTAAATGATCAAAGCTGCTGGATCTCGACGGATCAATGTTTCTTTCTCACTCTAATTAAAAATATATTTTAAGACGATTCTATCTTATGTTGAAGTTATGGGATAACTATACGTATACTTCTGTAAAATAGACGAGTACTTATTAGGCATAAAAGGTGAAATTGTATTGTTACTCTCTGATTGTATGGGTTTCTTGGGGAAAGTGTTTATTTTTATTTCATGAGTAGAAGCCACGGTTAGTTTAACACATTAAAACTAGTTTTTAGCCTGTATGTACTAGTATATTCTTAAAAGAGAGAGTCCTTTATCTGCTACTATTTAATTGTTGTTTAATAAAATGTCTGAAGAGTTTTTTCTTAGCGAGCTCATTCAGCCAGTACGTAAGTACTATTGTCCATTCCGTTAACCCCTCGCCCAGATTTCATTGCGTTCAAATATTTTTAATATTTTCAACGCAGTCATAAAACCCGTTGCATCCCAATTTAGTCATCTTAGAATCTCACGAGACAACGGAAATAGCAGTTTAACTGCCTTCCCAAAACCGAAGGCATCCTCCATTACCGATCCCTTGAAAGCCGAATCCAAGTTCCATTCCGAAGCCAGGCCGGCTGTTTTGAGACGTTTTTGCTGCACCCGCGCCGGGAGTGTAACCGGCAATTATCCTCACAAAGCCGGCAAAAATCCATTAAAAACTAGTTCGAGACAACCGGCGACAGTCACACAAAGAAATGAACATGGTTGACCAATTTTCTAGTTAATAATACCACTTACCCTGCTTATTAAGATACCTCGATCCGTAACATACTATTTTGGAAGCATTGCTTATTTTTTGTGCAAGCGCTCGATGGTATCATGGGTGGGGGGTGATTGAAGGGAAATCGGAAAGAAAATAGATAAAACATAGAACCTATAACGCCCAGATAATAAAAACTTAACGCAATCTTGCTATAAATATGAAACTGATTAATGTGTAATACATATAACCGTAGCCGTGCTTACAAAAAGGTTGTTTTTGAATTTCTGAAACTAATTATAGGTACGTCATATAAGTTAGGTTTTTAAGGCCCGTATTTATAAACGTTACTCAAGTAAGACTCAAATGGCTACTTGGTTGAGACGAATTTGAGACGCAATCCGGAACTCGACATAGTTGCTGATTTATAAATAGATTTTGAGACGAACTTGAGTAAATTCAGATTTCAAGTTCGAGTTCTTTTTTTTTATTATTTTTTTTCTATTTGGCATTTCACATCTCATTCCGAGCGTGATTTTGCCAATGTCTAGTGAAAAATGGGAGAATCTTCAATAAAAAAAATGGCGAAACGCCAATGTCAAGTGAAAGTGACGGCTCTAAGGGTGATGGGCACTTAAAGACGCTCCACGTGGTGGTTTGCTGCTGGAACTCGGAAAACGGAGCTGTCTCCTGAGTTAATCCTCTTCTTATTATCGCTCATCTCAAATTGGGATCACAGCTATTTCTCCACCACAAAAATAACGTTGAAACTATTCTAAAACGGTAATAATTGTAAAATTAACTTAACAGACGTGTGCTCGGTACAAGTCCCGGCAACCAACCCCCAAGTTCGAGTTTTAGCGCCATGTCAAAAAGAGTGAATGACTGAATGAACGAAATGAAACATTTCCGTTTCCAAGAGATTTTACTTACGAATTTATATATTTTTTTCGTTTAAGTATGCGTTATTTTAATTAAATAATACGTTTATTAACAAGTTAAATGAAATAACTTAAATATAACCAATTTTAAATATATTTCATTATTATTGTTTGTATTTGAAACTAATAAAAATGTTTACTTCGTGACAAAGACAATGCTCCGAAATGGAACGTGGTTCTGACAGATAGATACAAACAAACGTCAAAATGAAAAATTTTTTTACGCGGTTATTTTGCTGTGTTTTTCTTTGGTTTCATTGTGGAATAATATTACCTATAATTACAATACTTCTAATGGTAGTCGATTTATTTTCAAATACTTCAGTTTTCATAACTTATTAACTAATTGAAACTTCAAAATTGTAATATTTTATCCATATATTATTAAATATTCATCACTTTTACGTATATTTCTTGTATTTTTCATGAAAATGTCACCACTTGTGTCAATTGTTCATCAATTTCCGCGTATTTTTTTCGAAATTCTCTATTACGCCATGTCAATTGATAGTAAAATAGTTACTTAAGTCACCAGCAACCCTGACTTGGCTTTTGACAATCTTAAATCGGACATAAGTAGCCATCTGAGATCTGAGTTCTGTTTATAAATACGCGAGCTCCTCAACTCAGTTGCGGATTCCAATCCGACCCTTAAGTTACGTCTATAAATTAAAACCCAATCTCAAAACCGGACATAAGACCTGAGATGAATTTGAGTAACGTTTATAAATACGGGCCTAAAAAACGATATACCTATATCGTATTCAAATCGGTCTACCCATTTAAGAACTACGACATAATGCCATAGATAGATAGACAAACTAACATACTTAGGCTCCAACTTAGGTATGAAACCTTTTTTGCGTCAGAGGTTAACAAACAAGATTCAATTTCATCGAAAACCTACTCTAAAAATAAACGAAAATCCAAAATCAGAACCCTAAACTTCAAAACTCTGCCTGCCTATACACCTAACCCCTTCAATTCCGTGACATCCGTCTATCACAAAAACGGGTCCTGTCGTGGCCTTGCTATTGTTTCGACGCCGACACGACAGTCTGCGCGCACGCAGCCCGTTCTGTCATTAGCAGCTTTTTGCGCAGCTCTGATTGCTGTGGGACTGCTTCTGGCAAAATGTAACTCTGATTTAGTGAGCACTTTCTGATGGGGCGTTTTTGAGATGGAGGAGTGTGGAAAATTACAGAAAGATATACTCTTAACTTCTAAGAAAATGTCAAGATTGAACCGAGCCTAAGCCTTTATAAGGCACAGAGTACTTTTTTATTAGACCAGGCCTACTCACTCACAAAGCGAATATTCCCGAAAAAATCTGACAAACTAAATATACGTACTCGTGATAGATACATAATTTAAGCAATTACTCGAAGGTTTCAACATTATACAAGTTGTAATAAAATAAATTCTAAATTGTTGGACTCCATACGACATTGGCCAAAAAGCTAATCAGTCTATTTGTACGAACATTCCAAACAGGTAAGATTAACAAAATTCTTAAAACAAAAGGTGTTCAGTAGTATTCATTGAGTAGAAGAACAGTTAAGCATCATTTGTAGTATGAAATTAAGTCATTTTTAGTCTGAGATTAGCAGTATCAATAGAACATGTTTAGAGTTCAGTCAATCGAAAACTACTCCATAAGTCCACAACATAATACAGTGACAGTAAACCCACGCTTTAAGCTCCAAAGTGCCTTTTCTGGAAGTTCGAGACGGATTAACTAAACATAACAAATACCGACCCTGATCCCATTAGAATGGTAGATCGCACTCGAAGCATGGAGTGTTTTTGTACGGGACTTCAATAGCATTTTTCTACCGATACGACTGTATAGAAAGGATATGTTTTGTTAAACCACACCACTCGTGATCCCAAATCCCAATATAACGATCGATCCATTGGTGGGACTACGAGTAAGGTACATACTTTACTTTGTGACTTAAATAAGTACAATTCATTACAATTTTCTCAGGTTAAAGTTGGTAGGTACCAATTTTGGTTGTATAGTCATGTTGTTATATGTAATCGTATAAACTGATAATTGACATGATCCATAGCAAATAGCAATAGGCTACACAAACGCTAGTCATCCGAGTTAAGTAGGTAAAAAGGACATTTTGTCCTAAAAAATATTTGAAATGTGCAATTTTTAAGAGTACGAATACGACTACTTACTATAAATATTGATTGCTATGACGTCATGATTTAATAGCCATACTCTTAAAATGGCACATCCAATAAATAACATTTTTTTAAATTTTAAATGAAGGTGCTATTTAGTGATCAATATTTCATAATTTGTTTTTGACGCAGTCAATTGTTATTTTTACCAAGATCTGTTTCGTTTCCGTTTAGAAGAGATAGGTAATTTATCTGATAAGACTGATAGATAACATAAGCGACGAATACAGGGTGTTAAAAAATTTTAGGGGTTACTCAGAATCAAGTATAGAATACAGAAAATATTGAAAAAATCCACTCCTTACATTTTTTCAGATTCCCATACTGCACTACAATCTGAATAGTGAATAAAGAATTTGTATGGAAAACTGTAAAGTTATAGGTCCGATTTTTTCAATATTTTTCCTGTACATATTCCATGTATATTTGATTCTGAGTAACCCCTTAAAGTTTCAAACGCACTTTTTTAATAACATGTAGGTATACAATAGTTTAAACATTTAATGCAAATCAAATAACTTTCAACAACAAACATTTTTTAATGGTAAAATGATGTTTTTAAATCACACAAAAGAACTCTTGAATGAAACCCGAACTTACAAATAACATAATCCTACATTTCAAGACGACATTATACACTCTACCTTTTGAAATAAGCCCTTGTAAGTTTATATAAACATTTTTTAAGTTCGTCTGTGTTTATTTTAGTTAAGTGCTCCACTGAATTCTTGGTATTTGATCGGTATATTTACTTGTGTAAACAGTTTTGATATTTGAGAGTCTATTGATGCAACCGTTGTTGTTGAGTGACGTAATAAGTAAAGGTTTCAAACGCTGGTGGTTTTTTATGTTGTTCGTTTTGATTTTGACATTTTGTTTAATTATTTTGATGTAGAATTTACTAATGGTTAAAATATTATATTTAAGCAATGCTCTTATGATGCTATGAAAGCTTGAGAATAAAATCACAAAAACATCTAAAAATATCTAAAAACTTCACGCAACTTTAACTATACTCATGGACAAAAAAATCGACTCAAAGTTTCATGCACGACTTTTGGAAAATTAACTCAATCCAGCAAAATAAAACTAAACCAAAAGTTCAAAAACTGTGTTTACTGTTAGTTTGATGGTTTTCTAGTTTTTTGCTTTTAGTGTTTAGCAGTTTTGTAGACTGAGTAATTTTTTCAAAAGTCGAGCAACACATCTTAAGTCGATTTTTTAGTCCACAGTTTATTTTTCTCTCCAAAAGTATTTTTGTTTCTTTACATTTGTAAAACAATGTTTTCACCTGCGTTTTTCACATCATGAGGTTCTTTTCTTTCATCTCATCTTTGTCGCAACATAACAAAGGGCTGACAAAAATATATTACTTTTTGTCTTGAAAAAGATTAATGAAAAGCTTAGATGTGTATGCTTTTTGTTTGATGTCTTTACGATTGGATGATGGTGTAACGTGTGTAAATACAGACTTAAACTTTTTAAAGATTTATAATGATTACTTACGTGTATTTTTAATATCGATGGTTGCATGTTTTTTGTAAGAAGTTCTGAATTGAAATACCTATAAATTTTGTATGCATTTCGATAAAAAATATTATTCACTTTGATGGAAGCATTAGGTCTATAACTTTGTTGAAATCGTAAAAACCTACCACCGTAGGATTTTTAGTAGTAGTAGTAGTATACTAATGTATTTGAATAAATTACTTACGATTTTTTGTATTAAAAAATTTTTAACCTTTATAATTTTTATCAAAACTTCGTTAAGACCTTCAAGTTATCTAACTAAACAACTATGTACCTACATAGATACTCAGATGGTTCTACACTAAATTTTCAACGAAACAAAATATCAACGCACTAATTTAAAAACAGAGAGGGCAATTAATATATTTTTAAACCCCAATGTAACGACAACTTCACTTACCATAGACCAAAATAAATTACTGCTAAGCTTCTCGAAATGAGACCTTATAACTTTTGTAATAGGGGGAGCATAACTGACTTTGATATGTTGTAATAGAAACGTTGCGCGCGCGCACCGTGAAATGCAGCCGACATCAAAGGCACCGACTTGTAATAGAGGGGTCGCTATTCTTGATACTGTGTACATATTTTGTGTAGTAATGTATATTTTTGTATTGCATGGGAATAGGAATTATGTGCTTCTCACCAGAATACATATTCATCAAATAAAAAAACTGTTACCATAAAAAAAACATCGTTTCTATATTGCACTGAACAAGTACTGAACATGAGGAAATCAGAAATCAGGCTATTCGCCAGAACACGCATGTAGGAAGATATATTATGTAATATTTGTAGTATTTTTACATGAAACACGATTTACTAAATTACATATTCTCAGTATAAGCTTACTAAAATCTCAAAATATAAGAAAATATTCTTACAAAGTTTGCAAGCGCCGCCATCATGTTATTATATAACTACAAATAGACTTACAAATGACAACTTTGTAATACGAAATTAGGACTGTACAAAACCTCTTACGTATTTCACTGATTCTCAGGAATATTATTCCCCTTCCTATCTAGATAAATTAATTATATGTAGCTCTAAAACTGAAGACCACACCGCCACAGCTCATATCTCCTCTAATAAATCGCGCGAATACTCCGGAACTCAGATATAAATCAAACAGACCGTCGGGACGGGCGGAACATCTATCTAATAGTTATCGCTTCTTCAAACGAGTCTTTGATGTAGCTCACATGATCTTTGCTAAGATAGGGATTACACATAATGACTAGGCTTCTTAACTTGGTAATTAAATTACCATAATCCTCGTATGGTTGACCACATTCCAGTAATTAGTTGTTTTACTTTCTGAGTTATTTTCTTAATTTTTTGTTAGAAAAAGGCAAATGTTGAAAACTAACTTTTTTGTTAAAATGTGTGGGATAGTGGGCTATGACATCATAATTCAATATACAACCCTGTATACTTAGATTATAAGAAAACACATGTAAAAGCGGAAACTGGGGGGGGGGGGGGGGGGTTAAACTTCTATTTTTATCGCAAAAAATTGGTCTCTTTACAAAATTGGTTAAATAGCTGAATTAGCTACAACTTAACCTTTTATACTTACTAATTATTAATTTAAAGTTATTTTATTGTTAAAAACTGTTGAGGAATCTATCAAGGAATCTAAGCACGAAATTGGAGTGTCATATAAAAGTGAGGAAGTAACTTTAAAAGTCTTGACTTCCGTTGGCGTCCCAAATCGTAAAAGTTACGAATGTGCACTATAACTAATAAACAGGATGTGACAAAATAAGTAGTTATAGGACCCCGGAGACGCTATGATACCAAATATGTACATTAAACTTAGGTATGCTTTAATATAGGTATAATGTTTATAATTTTCCTGTAGTGCAATAAACTGTTCATACCACAGAACATTATTATTCGATTGTTTGGCCTATTTTGTAAGAAGGATCCAAATGAGAAAAGTCATAGAACAAAAGCTGTTCAGAGTGATGATGAGTACACTAAAATCCATGTTAACCGTCATACTCCTATTTTGTAACACCCTGTTTTGTTTAGTTTTGATTTCTAGGCCTTCTAAACAATTTAAATCTTATCTCCTTGTCGCCAAAAAAGGATACTCCGATAGATCTCGCTCGAAAAGCAAATCATTCATAAGCAAGCAAAACTTGAACATGCTCATCCAAATAAATTGGCTCCAAAAAGGTTGCTATAATATTTTCACTATTCTGATAACGTTCTCCATAGATAACGTCGTTGATGACTAAAAAACTCTTTTAACACTGTTAAACGGAAAGCCGACAGGATGTCACGCTAAGTGTTAATGCAATACGATACCATTGTTTTGGTCATGTCTGTTTCCGCTATAGATACCAATACGTACAGTCGCTGTACAGTTGTGATCGCTTTGAGATGTGTTTGATGCATGCTTCCGTGACACTTGCATTGCTATCAGAGGTCAAATGTTCAGTAACACAAGATAATAAAAAAAAACAACAATCACTTCGGTGATAGAAATGGACGCGGGCGTTAACTTTTTTTTACCCGACCGCCGTAACGAAGGGTTAAGCTTTTCGAGTGTATGTAATCTTCTGCTGGCTAGATTTATAGAGTACAACACTATACTTAATTGCTAATTTAAGGATATGTACGTTTACCATGATTTCCAAACCTCCGATAGGTTTTTTGTTTCAATTATTGTTTTAACCAAGAATTGACGTATTACAAAATATCTAGGTCAAATCTGGGTATTGTGGTAGTACTCGTAGACCAGCTGCCTCTCTTCTCCCTGATTTATCCACCAATAAACCGGTATAGTGTTGCTAGCGAGTTATATCTATCGATAGAGCGGGACACTCGAGGATTAAACAATCTATCGATAGTTTCACTTCGTCCACTAGAATCCTACAGCGCCAGCAAAATTCACAGGGTATCTTCACCTCCCCGTTACTGCAAGGAACTGTTGCATTATAATGAAAATAAGACGTTTGTACACGCGTAAATATAATGTGTTGCGTTGCTTGAGAAACTAGCAACGGATCTTCCCCGCAGGAGGGTGACGTCGCTTAAGAGAGGGCCAGAGAGTGGTCATATTTTTTTTATATATCCACTGTTTAAACTGTGATATCGTCGATACAAAGTGCGGCTCGTGAGAATTCCGTATTTATATTTATAGTACTTAACAGGATCAGGTGGTTTTGAATAACTAGCGATTATAGCGCAATAGAAGGGAGGGCTTCGTCTAGAAACAGGACGAAGTGGCCGATGAAAAAAATCTGTTACTTAAAGGACGATAAAATGTCATCGATTACAAATGTATCGATAGCGTCGCATCCCCACCCGAGCCGGTTCGCGCTCTCCCATCAAGATAATTGGCTTTACGATGCGCCGGCGCAGATTTACGGCCGCTCTGCTTTAAACCTCGGTTTTAGTGTAATCAATAGTTCGATCGATGTGAAAGAGTTGTGGCTTTATAGGTAGGTATCTCATTTAAATGTTTATGAATGAACGCGTTGTTTTATAAATGTAAGTTTTTTCAAAAAAAAATAGTCAAGCATTTATTCGTCACCAGTTCGTCATATCAAAGATACACGTTTCAAAATCTTGGAAGAATAAATTAATTTTTAAAGTAACTTTTATTGTGTTATTAATAATAATAATATCTGGGACAAATCACACACGGTCATCTGGCCCCAAACTAGGATTCCCTGTATCTTGAGAACCAGAGACTGATATACATACACATATACTTTTAAATACATACATATATAGATATAATACACCCAGACTCAGAGCAAACAATTCTGCTCATCACAGAAAAGTTTGCCCTGTGTGGGGATCGAACCCACGACTCTTGGATCAGAGGTCAGGATCGCTAACCACTTAGCCACCGAGTCAGTCAAATTGATTATTGATTTTATTTAATTTGTGATTTTATTTAGTTTATTTTTAATCTTTCTACATTTTAGGTAGAACACAAAAATGAGTAATTTTTTATTGGTATATTTTTCCAAAGTAAAAAAAAACTATCAATTTTATTTTGTCAGTGCCAATAACCCATCTTCAAATCCTCTTAATCCCTCAAAATACAAACTATAATCTTTAAGAAAATCCTATGTAGAGCTGGGAACTGATCTCCGAAGCTCATACCGACCGACAATACCGACATATCGGTCGCTCCGACTCCAGCGTGGCTAATCCGTAATAACTGGACAACTCACGCTTGCCCCATCATGATACCCTTGGCCATCATGCCACATACAGGGTGTAACAAAAATATATGAAAACAACTGAAAAGCGCGTTCAGTCTTATGCCTAACTATAACTAAACTAAAGAAACCACTAAATAACTTCATGTCTCATTTAAGTATGTTATTCTACCAAAGAACTTTTTTTACACTAACATTCACGACCCCATAGTTTTTGAAAAATGACTTAGATAAGCAAACTTATCATTATTCTCTTTTCAATATTTAAATTATATTTGTTTAAAATAAACTTTGTGCTTTAGTCCTATTTATATTTTAAACAATGTCTCAAATATATTTGTCCATACAAAAGACATCAACGTGCACTGAAATGTGTTTTGTTGACTTTACTCGGTATTTAATATCAAAAACATTGCAAAATTAGTGACTAAACTTACAGAATTAGAGACTAAATTTAGCTAAGATTATTCCTCCAGCCACAAGGTTTCTATCAAAAAATTTCACTCCAAAACGTACGGTACTTTTCGAGATCATCACGAACTTACAAAGTTAAATATACATATTATTTTTTGTGATCCTACGACAATTTTGTAATCCCCTGTATACCTACCTTTAAATGTATCTCACAAGGTAGGTGCCACGAAGGAATGTCTTCCATTTCTGTGCGGCCGGGCCGGCCGGCCGTGGCAAATTGTAAAATGAGTTTTGTCCGCAAGATTCTTTTTACTTTGCTAAGCTTTTATAGCTTACAATGAGTTTTGATTCGATCTTATTTGATAAGTCATTTATAATTTGAAGTAAGAACAGATTCTGTTTTTATTCATCTTGAAAGATACATTGACTCTTCGGCGCTATCATCAGACCAGTTCACGTATACATATTCATATTATTATTTAGTACCTACCAACAATTTTGTAGTTAAAATATTTTTTAAGGTTTCACTAAAGTATCTTTAATTAATGTATTGCCAATAAATATTGGTTGCACTCGACTGTAAAAGTTGGAAACAGTTCACTGAATAGGTAGCTTAGATCCACCGCGATGAAACATCTCAAGTAAAAAAAAAAGTAAACTAAATGTTTCAAAACATGCAAGTTCATTTTTTCAGGAAATATACATATGTAGATACAATCTGAAAGTGTAGAACATGATATATGTAATTGTTTGTGTTGCAAAACATTTGGCAAGAACTATTTCTTGGAAAACATTCGCATATTCCACATGTAGTGTAGACTATATTTTAAAACGCACTATCAAAAGAGACCATCTGAAAAGTTATCGTTACATTTTTATCTCAGCCACGTTTCACATACTTCTGTATCATAATTTATAACTATAACATAACTTATTATAAATAAGCCGTTTCTCTTCCTTGCGCCGCCCACACCACACCAGTTTACGAGTTTACGTGTTCCACGTGAACGGACGGACAGACTGTTGACAGATCTATTCACATGTCGGTTATAAGGTGCTAAGTGTTGGCCGAAAGCGGACGCTTGCTTTTATTACACACATGAACTCATTTCTTTCACCCTTTATTTACATACTTGTAATAACAGCCAAATAGCAGATAGGCATGTTGTCTCTACACCCTAGACTTAATCCAAAAATCTAGGCAAGAACGAAACCATCCTTACACAATTTTTTATGTGCCTACTCCTTCGAAATTAATGTTATAAAAACCCAAATTAAATAGAATGAAAGCCGCCAAAGATCTTAACAGTCCCGGAAGCTCGCTCATTACATGTCTTTAGCTAATTACGTAATAACCGCGGCCATTAAAGCATCAACATTCCGGTTTTTACTGCACAATTTAAAGGGTTATCTTAGTTGTAACTGTAACTGGGGTATAGCATCTTACAAGGAATTTATAACCTAAATTTTGCTGTGAAGAAAAACTTCAGTTTCGTCTATAAGTTTAGTATTTTTAAGAAGTAATGCCACCACTATCAGTAATATAGCTATATACAGGGGGGACCAAGAAATTAACATTTTGTAATAAAACTGAAGCATAATTAATATTCTATTATCTCCTAGCTAAACTGTTCCTGTCAGTCAGTCATAAAGTCATAGTCATAATGTACTTTCATAATCATGGCGCCAGGTTATCACTGTGTAAATTTGTAGATAACAGAAATTGGAGCAGGTTTTGGGCAGGAATTTGAAGTGGGATGTTAAATTCGGCTGCGTTCCATGGCTACGCTCTGACAGCAAACGTTTCGTACCTTCTCTTTCGCTTTAAGGGATTTACATTATGTATAGATATCCTGTTGTCAGAGTGAACAGTTGGTGTCAGAAAGTTGCCTTGGAACACACTACTGGACTTATACACGACAAAAATGTCCTTTTTCTAGTAGATAAGATGCTCAGACAAAGGGTAATATTTCTCAAGATTCTGGAGACTTTGACTGAACTAAACGGCTGTGGTTGTTGAGTAACGAAGGTTCTTGATTAAAATTATACTTTCTGTATTAAAATAAAAACTTACAGGAAAAAAGTCGCGAGGGATTTCCTTGCTGCTGATTGTAGTCGGTAATCAAGTATTTTATAGCCATGTACTTTTGAAGAAAATTTTGTCAAGGATGGCTAAAGGCCAGGCAAGACTATGACTGGACTAAGCATTTTATTTCAACAAAAAAAACACATAGAATGTAAATATCTTGAAAAACTTCTCAAACATCACGCATGACCTATTACTATTATGCTTGCTTTGCTAACCAAATATGTACTAAAGTACAAACACTTGGATGTGTCCTCTCTAAGTTTGCCTTATACAAACATTGCGGAATGAGTTTGTTGTTTCTGTTGCAAATCTTCAAGCCTATGACTTCGACATTTATAGTTTTTTTTTTTTTTTTTTTTTTTTTTTATGTGATAAGGAAGGCAAACGAGCAAGTGGGTCACCTGATGGTAAGTGATCACCACTGCCCATAGACACCTGCAACCCCGGAGGAGATTGCAGATGCGTTGCCAACCTAGAGGGCTACGATGAAATGCCTCTTGTGCCTGTAATTTCCTCGGCTGTCTTACTCTCCACACCGGAACACAACAGTGCAAGCACTGCTGCTTAGCGGCAGGATTACCGAGTAAGATGGTGGTAGCGATCCGGACGGACCTCGCACAAGGTCCTACCACCCGCAAACCGCACCCGTTCAAGCTATATATGAAGTGATTAGCAAGGTAATTCACAACTTATTATCTTCTTAGTTTACCCTCGTACTTGAAATTCTAAAGTTCATACTTTTGAACGCATCCGATGTATTTACAAAACTTGTTTTTTTTTCCAACCAAACATACGTCCATTAAATACCATACATTTTGCCTTTAATCCCACCCATACAAAACGTGAAAAAAGGCATTTACCATTCATCGGTTGAAGGCTCTCCCTCCGAATTAATTGACAAGTGAACGGAGCGGCGGTGAAGTCTCTTCAGATAAACTGTTTTTATGGCTGCATGCGCGGGCGCACCAGAGGCGGTCGCAGGGTTGACGACATGGAGAATGTCATATTTATGTAGAGAATACGGCATTATTCCATGTTATACTTACTGCTAATATCTAGTTTACAAAGCATACTGTCGAGTGATAGGAACTTTGTACTAGTTAGAAAAAAAATACGATTCTAAAGAAAGAGCAAAGCGTCTACTTAAATCAAAAACATTTAGACTTTTTGAGTTTTAGATATAAATATGAACGAAACGAATATGCATTAATTAAGTATAAATTTACAAAGTATTGTAAAGGATTATGTTGACCGAAATAATTCTTAGTAACTGACTGACTGGCTCCATTAAAATTGTGTTTGCCAACCCTAAAGGGATATAAAATATCCGCTATCCAGCGCTGCCCTTTACGGAATTAATGTCCCTTAAGTGCCCGCGAAGTACTATTTCAAATTACCATTTAATTGTCAATTATCGATTAATTACGGTTTTTAGTTTCATCAT
Source organism: Coleophora deauratella (assembly GCA_958295455.1). Classification (NCBI taxonomy): domain Eukaryota; kingdom Metazoa; phylum Arthropoda; class Insecta; order Lepidoptera; family Coleophoridae; genus Coleophora; species Coleophora deauratella. Next base: position 13,569,137 of record OY282406.1, on the reverse strand, counting down.
TGTCAGTTGCGCCCGATGGTAAGATGTCACTTGAATTTTATTACGTACGCGACGTTGTGCAGACTAAGTGAGTTTTGTCCAAAGAAATTTTAAATAGCCGACGACGAGGTACTTATAAGTTCATTGGTTTTCGTCCTACCCAGATGTCTACAGTCTACTCCGTCACATCATGCCTCGATACATTTATCCACAAAATTGACAAATAGAAAAGAAGTAACACCAAGGCTTTTTTCCTAAAAAAAATAATTAAATATCTATACTGAAATTCTTTTACTTTTCAGTATTAAAGACGATGTTCCCTTCCTCGTGCGGTAAGCTGTCATTAAAATACCACAGTATTCTTGTAAACCAATCATTAAACTTTAATAGTAGAACTAATGAATGAACCTTCACACAGACAGTAAACCCACTGCATATATCTTTAATAAGCGTTCTAATGTACCCAAATTCCTCACGTTAACACCTTTCGAGCCAGGGGATCAGAGTTATACTCGTCTGACATAATAACCATTCACTATACCGTGTCCGATCAAAAATAGTGATGTGTGCCGATATGTTCATTATCGATAGTTTACTCCGAAAATCTAACACATCATCTATATCAGTATTAAGGCAAATAGAGAATAAGGGCCATGAATAACTGTGATATATCTTAGAAGTAAACTTTTTTATTGTTTATTTTACTGAAGCTCTCAGGGCTCTTATCTAAAAACTTCCTAAATTCTAAAAGAAGAACAGCTTTGAAAGTAGCTCTGTAGAGAATTATTTATTTTGGTAGACACAAAATTGCCAATTTGTATAGAAAATCACATTCTGAATAAAGCTAGTTACAAGGTATCGATAAACTCAAATTATCGATAACACACACACAACCCTAATCCAGAGGCGAACCCGGAATCTATGTAATTGGGCGGCATTCCTCGCCTCCACCGGGACCCGTTTTCAAGGAAACTGATTGTGTTGCATCGAGGTTGAAGAATGATTCTGCCATTTTGGTTTTTGATGATCTATTTCGTGATACTGATGATTTGTCATGGTGTCCGTATAGCGTCATTTTAGTTAGACAGATATCAGATTTGAGTAAGTCGATTGCGGGCCAGTGGAATTACGTTGACAGCATTGGTGTGAACAACTAACAGGAATTTTCTCGATATTGTCTTGTTTACTGACAAAAGATGATATTATAAATTTGCAACATTATCGATAATTAATCTTTAAAAATATATTCACTATTTCTCTCTTTCATTCTCTAACGCTACGCTGTTCTAAGGGATATACGTGTTGCACTTAGTATCACAAGCAGTTACATGTAGGACATGTAAAGAATTACACTAGTTACGCCAGTATGTAACGCGTCGTTCATAAACACGTAATAATCGGATGTCCAAGTTCAAATTCTAGCAAATGTAGATTTTGATAGGAACTCTATATACACTGTGGACAAAAAAATCGACTCAAGATTGCTTGCCAAACTTTTGAAAAATTAACCTCAGTCTACAAAACTCCTAAGCACTAAAAACAAAAAACTAGAAAACCACCAAACTAAAATTATAAGCAGTAAACACACAGTTTTTGAACTTTTGGTTTAGTCTTTTTTTGCTAGATTGAGTTTATTTTCCAAAAGACGTGCAAAAAACCTTGAGTCGATTTTTTTGTCCATGAGTATAGTAAGGAATCCGAGTCACTACCCGTAGAGATAAGCTTTACATTTAAAAAAGTAAAATGCGTCTGCAAAATTCAAACTTATTTCAAAACTCTTTAGATTTAGATTGATTACTGAATCGATAAGTGATATAAATTGCTCTATTTCCTAAGTATTCTATTCGCTTTTATCGATTCCATCGTAATTTAAGTCGATAGTCGTCTTTAATCGATGGTTGTCACGTACTGATTTAATTGAATCGATGTTATCTGGATTCTTGATCTAACTTGTAATTATCTCAAGATTGCTGCTATCAACTATCAATCAGTGTCTGTCGTAGGCTCTTAGAACAAGTAACTTGCTGTCTTTAAACTCTTGTTTTTTTTTACACTCAATTGGTAAGCCCTTGGCATCACCTCATCTGATGGTAAGTGATGATGATGCCGAAGATGGAAGCGGGCTTACCAAGATTCCCCAACGCAATGGGGAACTGGCTATCTTATCTTCATGCTGGAACACATCAATGCTGTTAACATTGATGTTTGGCGGCAAGACTTAGATAAGATGGTGGTAGCTAGCCAGACGGGCTGGAAAATGCCCTACCACCAACCAAACCGAGTCCGACAAAGTTGGACCCCGCCGGGAATCGCACCCGCGATCTCCTGATGTGAATCGACATATTGTACAATTGTACATATTTTAAGAGTTATTTTACTTATCACCCAACTCCCCAAGCGTTGGGTTATGTTTTCCGAATTTCTGGTATGTAATTATTGTAAATTAGTAAAGATAATGTTTATCCTGTTTTAATGTTACTGCCTGTAGTGAAAATGGCTTTGATAGAGTTTGAAGTGCGAGATCTATGTAGATTCTTCTTATCTCCAGATTGAAGAAGAATACGTTTTCCATTTGTCCATTTTAAGTGAAGAATTTTTTAGTTTTAAAAAAATATATAATTGTTTATAGATAATATAATATAAAGTAGGTATAGCAAATTCACTGTACGAAATACTTGCTCATATAACTTTTTATTTTCTTAAATTGGGTAAAAAAATATAATTGATTCAGTTCAGTTTATATCGCAAAATAAACCTTCTTGGAGTCAATCAATATCTAAGTAACAATGTTTCTGAGTTACGATTAAGTAAAACCCTCCAACACATACTACGCTAGGTAATACAAAATGGGTTAGTGGCGGGCAGTTAATACGACGAAATTAAACGCACCATCCTATCCAATAAAACGTCTATCAGATTGAACCTTTTACAATTAGCAATACTCTGGCTATAATGTAGGTAACGTTAGCCGGCGACTGAGTCTTTGAGTGCATCGCTTTGGCCGACATTAGGGTTGTCACGCGAGAATAAGTCCGTCGGATAAATATTGAAAAAGAGTAAAATCTTCCCAAGGACATACAGCTATAGTTTTATGTATGATTGTTCTACTATAAATATAAATACGTGTATTTTATCTGCAGATAATCTTTATTATTATCGATTTTTACGCTACAGAAAAAAACTAAGAGCTAAAGTTGCTTAAAGTCGAAGATAACATATAAACTAGCAACAAAGTTAAAAGTTTGTAGATCAGTAAATGAAATAAAATCCAGTATGTTTTGTTTTAAAGGCACTGGACGTCGCCATAAGGTTTGTAAATATTTTATAATTTTGGCATACGGTAGCCCTGCCCGCGGGTCGTCGCACGCGCAGTGCACATTGCAATAAAACGACTGCGCCGGCGCATCTCGGGCGGTAATCGCGCGCTTTTCATCTCGCCGCGCGACTAGGGCTGCTCAACATTAAAGTCAAGGGTTAATTAAGACTGATAACTTTGTCCATCTTAATAATTAATATTATATTTTGCAAGAAATGTTTAAGATCCTAATCCTTCTATTCTATTCTAAAACAAACCCTCTAGTCATATACAGCCAAGATGTACATTTATTCTTTCTGCATTTTTTTTCTCTGGTTTGTATTTTGATTAGAAGTAGAACAACTCACAAGGTGACTTTTATATTTGCCGACATGCGACAAACGGTAGATGCTACCGATGAAAAAATACGAAAACGAAAAACTTTCCGGAAACTTTAGTTAATTCTAATTAAAAAAAAAACAAAAGGTAAACAAACGTAGTATGCAGATGACATTGACATGTGTCAGTTCCATAGTAAGTTTGTTTAAGTTTTGCTTTTTTTTTTATTGGAATGAACCATACAATAAAATGAGACCAAAATAAATCTAAAATCACCCTATACAGGGAGTACAAAATTATTCCCAGAAACTTGGACTAAAAATTCACAAAAAAAATCTTTCCATACAAAATTGGCTATTTGCCGGATTAATTTGCATTAAAATGTCCAATATTTTTTGCGAATTCAGTATAGGTTCCTCAGAAGAAGTTGTTCAATTTCATGAGTATAATCCGAATCCTCCATCAAAGTTTCAGAATGGTTCAAATAATATTTTTACTCCCTGTATACGTGTGTGTAAGGGACAGGTTTCCGAAAACTTTAAGGGCTTGCTCAGTAGATGAAACTGAACAACTTTCCACAAGAATTCCTGAAAAAAAATATTGTGGAAAGTTGTTCAGTTTCATCTACTGAGCAAGCCCTTAAAGTTTTCGGAAACCTGTCCCTTACATCCTGTATAACGTGAAAGTACTCTACGTTAGCTGTTATTCTAAATTTTGAAAAACCTTTGTCGAATGTTGTACAAACAAACAATCTCGAATATGTATGTTGTAATTTTTTGTTCTAAAATATTGACATCCCTAAAACTAAGTAATGCAGGGCGAGCGAACTTATTAACGACTTTATTACGATGCATTGTGAATATTCCATTGTTTTGGAAAGCTTCAAAGATCTATTCTGCAGGATCATTGCATAAAATTGACAATGGTATTATGGATATACATGCGTCAGCGGAGAATATTCATAGCAGAAAAGAAATTAAGTTGTTTAATGGTCGGGAAATTGTATATTTAGTTAAACTTGCAATAAAAGAATAGAGCTGACTGTTCAACGCTGACAATACATGAGAAATTAAACATATCTTTCATTTAAAAATACACAATGCAGCATGTAATATGATATGAATTGATATGATACTTGTGATGTGTATGAAACCTACAGCTACTTACATAAATAGTGAATTATTCGCAAGACGGTAAAATGTTTCTCATGAACGTAAACAATATTCCCTAAGTCTATGTTAGGTTTGCAGATTGACTGTCGATTAGTAGTTCTAGTGGGTTTGTTCGATGTCATGTATGGTTCTATCATTTGCTTTATAAAGTCACTTTATTAGTATTACGGAGTACCTTGATAAAATAATAATAATACATTTTAGCTACAATAACTAAATATACCAATACTTTTCCAACACTAAAGAACAACACAAACCGTAAAACTTTGCTTACTGCAAAGTTGACAAATGAAATGAGTAATGAGTTCGGCTACACAACCTATTCAACGCGACTTACTTTCCAACCTTGGACACCTCCACAATAGCGAGTAAGTGCAGTTTATTACCCACTGCCCATGAAACACCAGCTGCATACTGCATATGTAACTATCTACCAAACCGCAACACGATAAAGAAAAGGCCCAGAGTCGTGCCTTGCGGGCGCCCGCAGAAAGCCTATAAAAATGAGCCTTCGAAACTTACAAATTGGTTCGCCTAATTACCTCAGGTAGGCGGTCGGACAAAGTGAGGCCGGTTCCGTTGAAAAAAGTGCTAAGTTATTCAGAATCAGGCCAAGTCGACCCTTAAAACAGCCCCGAGTTTTATTCCAAAGCTTTATGGTGTACCGTCCGACAGAAATATTCGATATTAGCTTTTATTAAATGGTGAGTTTGTTTTCTTTTCGTAATTTTAAAAGGGGTGCGCAGTAAAATAATATTCTGCATAACTATAGAACTTAACAATAAAAAGACGTTAACTGCTTCAAGTATAGATATAGTGGGCTGTGATAATAAATGACTTCGTTCTTGAAAGTAATGATGGCCTGCGCTATTATTGTTTAATCTCAATGTCACGAAGCGAGAGAAGTTATGTGTAGATACAATGGGAATATCTTTTTGATGAGATCAGGTTTCTATCTTTAGATTTTTTAGAACTAAAGCTTTTATTGTGATTGCGAAAAACAATTACGGTTTTCTTATAATATAATAAATAAATACATTATCAATTTACGTCCAGTAAATATATATTAAATTAAGTAAATACCTAGTAGCAACGCAGTAAAAAAAAATCATTTTACATCCTTTCGACAGGCATTTGAAAATAAATCTTGGAATTCAATGCAAACAGAACAACAAATGTAACGGATGTCGAGTTTACCGGACTGGATTAATTTGATACCTAATAATATTTGTACCAATTGAGCAATTTGTTTGAAAGACAAGGATTGGAAGAGATCATCTCCTTTTGATGACCGTACCATTTTTTTACTCTACTACGTCGGAACCTCTCCCTTTTGTGCCGACCCTATCATTAAGCAGGTAGGTAAGGTGTTTCATTTGACATGAAATGCCGCTTTCAAATGGGCTCAATGTAATCTGTATCTCCTTCGATTTTACCTTTAAAACTCGGAGTTTTTTAACTTTTACTGTTAGTGCTCGTTTGTATACCAAAAATTACATTGTTGAAAGTATAATAAAGTGTATTTTTGGTAATTTTGGTATCTTTATTCAATTTGTGGCGATATTCCTGTTGTCTTATACGGTAATGCCATTTAGACCGACAAAGTAAATAAAATCCAATCCAGTGTAAAATTTACCAGTTATCAAAAATTATGGCAACTTCGCTATCCTTTGAAATAATATTATATTAGACTTTTAAGTATTGCATGACATCAAAGAATTCAGTATCCAAATGTTTGTAACAGAGCAGCTTCCTGCGCCGACCGACGGTGTCGGGGGTATGTACTCACTGAGAGAATTGTTTCATTGCCATTGCCACCTCACAAGGCGCCTTTGTTAACCTAATGTCTGGCTTGGATTACAGGAAGAATTTGTATGCTTATTGAGTTACCATTAAAATTTGGTATGCCGAAAAAAATGATTTTATATGTACACTTTTTTATGATTATGATTAAGTATGAGCTTTTCAATAAAGACTTTGTTCTTTTTTTCTTTCCTTCACACTTCCCACCTTGTCTTTACTAATATGTATTCAATTTCTAGTACATACCTATCTAGTATTATTTATTTCTAGTATTTCTAGTTTCTAAGTAGGTATCTTTTGACATATTTTTTTCTCAGTCACAGGGTTCTTCAGTATCCCCAAAAACAGTTGTTCCTACATTATCAGGTCTCTGATCTACACTAGAGAGAGTGGGTTGGCCATTCACGACTGCACTATCTGATGGGCCACAAACCAGACCACACCGCCGAGGTCAGTGGCCCCACGTTAGGCAATTAGACTTTTTTACTCTGGCAATGATTAGTCGATTACGCAATCTCCGTTGTTCTTGGACGGAAACGGTGATGTAGAAATATTTTAATGGTTCAGATATCGTTTGTTTGAAATCTTAAGATTGTATTTTGTTAGTTGCAAATACATATAAATGCAAATGTTAAATTACGTATTTACTTTTCTCTGGTATTTAATTTTTAGGCTGACTGTTTGATTTGATTTGCCTGGGCATGAAGTTTCTTGAAAAAACAATAGCAAACGATTATAAAAGTATATATCCGTAGTCAAATAAATGACGTATGTATTACGTTTATGAAGGAAAACATGAATTTATAACATTACAAAATACTCGAGAAATTCATTAAAATTACTGTGAATAGCAACTTTGCGTAACATAAATTTTGATTTATTTATGAATTTTGATATATAGGTATAATATAAAATAGCAGTATTTCTTGTTTACGTTATCTTTCATATTTAAGAATCATAAACGTTTGCCAAGTGCCATCATTTTCAAACTATCCAAAACTCTGGTAGACGGCGCTTTTGAAAACCTGAAACTTTTCTAACAGCCTCCAATACTAAGGGCAAGTATAATATAGGTGTCCAGTCTATACTTTTTTCATGAAATTTCGAAACCCTCATTTAGGCAACACGGTGATCTAATAATCTTTCACACGTGCACTATAATTAAAATAAATTTACCTACATTATTATGAAGTTACCATAGAACTAGGAAAACAAAACACTGCCCGCCATAAAAGATGGTTATCAAAAGTCAATACACAAATAAAAAAAAAGATAACAATCATAAAGAATGTCGATAAGAAATTTCTGAAACACCAAACGCCTATTGGGAGCCATCCATAAAGTCACACAAACATTATTTTTTGACCCCTCCCTCGTCCTTGTCACAGATGGTCACATTTGTGGGACCAGCTTTTGTAACGTCACATATTTTGCAATTTTTCGCCCAGGATTGAATAAATAAAACCAGAAATTCTAAAATTATATATATTTTTATTATTTATTATGTGACGTCACAACGTTTATGACTCCCCCCGTTGTCACATAATGTCAAACTTCTTTGACCCCCCCCCCCCTCCGTCCCCCTTAAGGTGTGACGTAATTTATAGATTGCCCCTTGGTTATGGACTAGTATTAGAATCTTCATATTCCAGGGACACGCTGTATAATATTTTCTTTGGGGTTTGATCAATTTCATGAGAAGCATTGCATTGGCCACTTCTCATGAAATAAAAGATCACCCTCAGACAAAAAGACTTTATTTGATCATCTGTACCTGAATGTCAATTTTACACTTGCTATATTATAGATGGCGTATCATGCGTCCGATAGTGGTATCTTAACTGGCCTTTATTTGTATTTATATATCCTGTGTACCTATGTTATCTTGGTACTATCATATAAGTGCCGATTGTATCTTTATTGTAACGTATTTCGCTTAATATCGGCGGCATCGTTTCAATGCCTTATCAATCTGATAGATATTTGTCGAGTATATCTTTGTTGTAGTCATATTTGTAGTTTAGAATATTGTTAGTTATACTCAGAATGGAATATGCGTCAGAAACGTAGAATACTGAAAATATTTTTTCAATGACAAATTCGAGACGATGTTGCGTTGAAAATAAATTATGAAATATTTGCTCACTACTTTTTCATTGAAATCCCAGCAAAACATATTCGCTTACAAAGATTTTCATTACTTATATGCATAATTTTCAAAATATATTCTTTTTGTATGTAATTGACGTAATGGGTTGTTATCTAACTAATAGGCATGAAAAATACCACATAAAATTAATAAGTCTTAGCTCACTATTTCATATATTTTAAGAACAAAATATCGTTTTTAACATTTTATAAAAAAAGTACATAATTCATATGATTAGAAGTCATTTACTTTACCATATATTACCCAGCTGCTATGCTATGATGCTCAAAGTACCATGAAAACTCTAGGCAGCTAGAACCATAAAATCCATCAAGTCTTCCATCCAACAGACTCAACTAAAGAAACGCGATCAAATCAATCACCAATTCGCAACAGTAAAGTACTTCATTAATATCCAGGTACATAAATAAATGGTTAGAAAAAAAATACCTTTGATATACCGCCAATTTATTCCAACCTTATGGCTGAGTAAGCAAAAAAACAAAACGACCAACAACGCTCGCTTGATCCGAATTAAAAATGTAATAAAGTTAAGAGCCTTCAATTTATTTTTGCTAATGCTTAAGAGCGCATTAGTTTAAAAGGATTAATTTCTTTTCTTATCTTTGAATACTGACATAACGATTTTGCTCTGTTTTGCATACCTGACTGAGTGGACCAGAACAGACACCTGTCTCAGAGTCGACCACCGCTGGACAAAGACAGTTCCAGGAGTGGAGACCGCGGTTAGGCAAGCGTGATTTAGGAGACCTACGGCTGTCAGTAGAGCGATGATTTGTGCTGGGTTACTGGCAACAGCTTGATGTTCATTGCTGAAGATAGGATGAGTGACGTGCTTTGGGAAAGGCCTATGTCCAACAGTGGACTGAAACAGGCTGATAATGATAATACTGTACAACTGCAACCAACTTACAAAACCTATGATACGTTTTTCAGATGAAATTTCTAATTTGTTAGAAGTGATTCTGTTTCAGATAATTTTTACACTGAAATGTAGCTGCTAAGTAGGTATTTCCCTGTGTTTGCATGTCTAGGTAACATATATCTTCGACTAAAGATAACATTAATTCGTGAATGACATAATACACGTTACCTACATACATATCTAGGCATATAGCATTATCTATATGGAGTAAGTGTATCATTATAGTGATCGGCACTTTTGATGCGCCGACGCAAGATAAGGCCGACGCCGCTGCCGAGGCTCTGAGAACAGCGGTCAGCGGATGGAAACAGCCATGCTTCCGCTGGTGTCAATAACAACTTAAATCAATAGGTGTTTCTTTCAATCCTACCAGTAACAAGATATATGCTACCTGTATTATAAATGTGAAAGTTTGGATGTTATACGGCTGAACGGATTGGGATAATTTATAACTTGGATTGACACATAAGATTCTAATCCACATTTTTATGCGACTAAATGTCAATTCGGAAGTTCATGCAGAAGTCACGGACTGAAGCTACTATTCAATAATGATTCAATAAAATCGGAACTTACTAATATTACTAGCTCTTTACCTAACATGTAAGTACAGGAGCTTAAGAACCAAAACATACCTAAGAAAACCCCCTGAGGAGCCATGAAAAGACCGAGATAAATGATGTGGATAAAAAATGCCTGTACCCAACAATGGGCTGATTATTAGTACAGCAGCTGGCACTTCCTACGTCTTGTGAGGGAAAGTTTTTAAAATGGATTTTTGATACTGTATCACATTATTAGACCTACCCCAATTTTTGCCACTGATCCCCCAATGATACTCCTGTTAGGCCCTTACATCCCTCACTAAACCGGACTAAGTTATCAATATTATTGATGTCAATCGCCATTCTCCCCGCTGCCCGCTGCCTCCGTGGCCACAGCCTCACCGACGGCTGGTATCGCGTCTGTCACCGCGCGAGTTCGTAACGGGTAAACATAGCTTTTATTTGAGAACTCATGCTTTTTATAGACAGACCGACATACTTGTGTGTTTTATATTATAGATATTTTTATGGTTGAATTTAGTTCGCGATGTAAGACTGAATGTAGAGCAAGACACCCATTGATCCAATGCTGCGCCATCTTTTAGTCTTAAGTTTTAGTCTTTTTTCCTGAAGGATGGGTTTTTCGGGGATTTCACTCTGAAAAACTATGTAGTTTCGTCTAGGTTCTTCTTCTATCTCTTTTTTCCTCCATTTCTCCTTCTTTGACCGTTTTTAAAAAAATTACATTTCATAGTGACTCTATCTATGGTTCATTCCAATCAAAAAAAAGCAAAAGGTAAACAAACATAGTATGCAGATGACATTGACATGTGTCAGTTCCATAGTAAGTTTGTTTACGTTTTGCTTTTTTTTGATTGGAATGAAGTATAAGATCATTAACAGTCCATGGGACTGTACTTAGGTATTTTTCTTGGTATTCGTATTTTTTTCTTCTACTGATCATAGACGGCTTTTCTACTCTGGAACTCTATCTCATGACACGAGTACTTAGAATTCTCGTTAAATGATAGGTAGCATTACTCGATTAAACTTTTAGCATGTACCTACCTATTCATTTTAAACTGTATTAGTGTGATTAGTGTGTCATGTTTTTACCCAAATCTATGAACGTAATAATCAATACATGCATACTTTAAAAAAGTTAAATAATTAAAGATATAACCGTATGACTAACTTTCTAACATCTCTTAATGAAAGAAGAAGCGAAAGTTAACTTCGTAGCGCAGTTAACGAACTTCTAACACGCATGCGCCGTCTATACAACAATTCATACTTGTACGATACTTAAACGACCTGTCAAACAGATGACACTCGCATTAAAATTCAGTCATAAAGCGTTAAATAAAGATGCGCGTGAGTTGAAATTAGATTTTCTCAGCTCGCTTCGCCTTTGATTGTGGAATAGTTTATGAAAGTATCTTCGGGCTATAAAATATACGTTTCAAATTGAAAGTTTCATGTTCCCAGTTTAAAGGCAAGCTTAGCTTAGGTCAGAGGTATAAAGTTGGATTCATTCGCATCTTACAAAAGTAATAGGATCGTTATCGTTATCCCTTTAAATTGAATGACTGAGCAGAAACTTTAATTTAACAAAAATCCTATTCGATTTCAAATCTTACATTTAGCTGCATTTAGCAAAGATAATTTAGTAATTTTGATTTGAGTGGAAATCGCTGTTGTTTTGTACCTAGTTACATTTAAAAATCCCAGAAATATTTCCCACATAAAAGCTGCCTTCATGACTAAACTCACCCCATTATTCTGTACAAAACAAGATATCCTAGTCGCGTACACAAGTATCAGTTTTCGGTAGCACAACATTATCTCCCCTCCAATAACAATGTATTGCAGACGTCATAGTATCAGTTTTACAAACCATAAAATCTATTCAACCCTTATTTAATAACAAAAGGGTAACTGCCGTAAAGTATAATACCCCCCTGGTGTTCTTCTATTGATTGTTTTCACCCTAACTTTGTTTTCCAAAGTTTTCTGGTCCTTTAAGTCGAAAAATGGTCAGAGTGTCACCTTAGGATTTAATTCAGTGCGGTAAAATAAACACTTTTAAAACTATAAATACAAATGTTTCATTTTGGAGTATAAAAAAAAAAAATAGGTACATAAACTCAGTTTTAATTCAAAAACAACATCCTATTGAAGTCTTTTTGAAGTTTTCTGGTCCTTCGAGCCAGATTTTACTGCCTTGCGCAGAGATCGCTCCCCTCTAAAGTCCATCCCACCCATCCTTTTTTTAATGTATAAGGGGTAATTAATTGATTGATAAGTCATACATACCCAACCTAACATCACCAATCAATGTTAGGTTAGTTAAAAATTGCTTAAGAACTACTTCATTTAAAAAGTTGAAAATCCTTACCGATTCCTCAGCTTCTTTTTGATTGCTGTGGCCCATCAAGTTGGGCATTGCAGTCCAGTTGTACCCAAGATCCTGGCACAGAGGCAGTCTGATCCTCTCGCACTTTCCACCTTCCGACTCCTCCTGGTCTCCAGCCACGAGGACACAGAACAACAACACGAGGAAAATCCGAGCCATAGTTTCAGAACACATTCAAAATTACAAATAAAAACACTCTCAATTACTTATGTCATATTCGAAAACAATTTTATAAGTCTCGAACACTTTGCATTACAGCACTATCGTAAACATTAAAAAAATAAAATGGTTGTGTGACAGCACGTCTTCACTCCACGGGTTTTCAGAGCGAACTGACTTGAATTTTCGAATTTCGAACGCGGCGCGGCGTTTCAAAGGCAAAGAAATGGAACCGGTCGCGGCCGGTGCGCCGCCGCATGCATATGTTCCGATAAAAGGTCTGACTGAACTGAACGCATGAACAGGACATTAAAGATGAAAAAAAAGAAGAAAAAGGCCCTAATTCGTGTACGGCTCACTGCAATCAGTTGTAATTTTGTCCGTCTCTCTCTTGCTGCTATGCGACAGAGCGAGAGGCCCGACAATGGCTCCACAGTAAAATTAAGTGTATCTGGTCGTGGGGATGGATTTTTATTTTACGAAATTGCCGCAATAAAGGTGTCGGGTAATTGAGAGGTTGGGTGTATAATACATGGCTATAGTGTTAGTTATGGACTCATGGACAGTTATGTCAAGGGCACGTATGAGAAATGTGACTCTTCATAACTCTATTTACCCTATACATGAAGTAATATGAGTTTGATGTAATATTACAACGTGCAGTGCAAATTACTGACACAACACTATTACGATTATTATCGTAGTTGCATGGGTATTTCTCAAACATTAAATTAAATACCTTAAAACTACTTGATTTAAGCATTAAATACTATAAAAAAGGAAAAAACAATCAAAGTGTACATACGTACCTCTACGATCCGGCTCGAAGGACCAAAAAAATTAAAACAAAAATCTTTCCAATCTAGCTAAAAGTACGAATTAAAAAACATCGTAAAAAAGGTAGGTATTTAAAAAATTGTGCCGAGTCATGGATTTGAGAAGTATGATTAATTATAATAATAAGTCTCCATAGCTGAAGGTTTCAGCTGAATTTTATAGAATGGATGATGAACTCTAAAACTAAACCTTAGTGTCGTATCCCATTGAAGTGTTATACTATTTTGGCTGATCAACGGCTGATTCGAAAGACATGACATAAGTACTGGTAATGACACTGCACAACCCTAGTACAACAACCAAGCTATCTTTTGACGCATCTTCTCCACCTTAACCTGACATGTCGAACTCTAAAGCTCCGTTTGATATTGAAAGGCGATTGAAGCTCAACTTGCTCTGGTTATAAATTGAATAGCTGCATTGTGCGAGCGAGACTGAATGAGTGATGGCATAGGAGGGAAAGGGAGGGGGATAGCAACAAAGGCGCCGCAGACGCAGCCGGACGCCAAAGGAATGCCTAATTAAGAACGCTTGGACTGTAGGGGGTAGGGTGTGGTACCAGTAACCGAAGAAATATAAAATTGTTGGTCTATATATTCCCACCAGAATTTTAAATTTTTTGGGTACCTAAGATAGCTGGTTTTTATTTTGGAGGAAACTTAAAAATTTTCCGAAAGTTTTTGAGATACGGCTATATCATCAGCCAAAAGACGTCCAATGCTGGACAAAGACCACATGTATTCCACACCGACCAGTCCCCTGCGCTGCTTATTTCGCGACTTCTCACGACGTTCACATGCTGCTATCTGCTATTATGTGTCACTCACAATTAATTACGTAAAATATATACGTAAAATAAATACGCTCCAACTTACCTAAAGAGTAACTTCTCTTACCTTGGGTCAGACCACGACCGTGCACTCAGGTCTAAGGAAGATAACCTACTGAGACCCACATACTGTCAATCTCGTTACTACAGTCAGTATTTTACTGTAACCTCTACCTTACTCTGGAACACCTTACCTTCTCATATTCGTCACGCTGAGTCACCAGCTGCTTTTAAGCTGCGCCTAAGGAAATTACTCCTTTCTCAATAGTTTGTGCGTTATTTATCTATTAGTATATAAATATATATGTACATATTTGTATTTATCAGGTATATAAATGCGTTATTTATTTATTTATTTAACTCATATCTATAAATGTATATATGTTTTGGTTATTTTAGGTATATTTTTAGCTATTACGTTATAATTTTTTGGTTCTATTCCCATGAATGCACTATCGTTAATATTGTCCTGTATTTTCATTTCTTTACCCAGGGTTGTCTGGAAGAGATCGCTCTAAGCGATAAGACCGCCTTTGTACACATAGTCTTAGTCATTTTTATTTTGTAATGTTCTCCTTGTGTGCAATAAAGTGTTCATACATACATACATACATACATATATTTTGTGAAAATCTTATTATTATATTTTGATGAAAATCCTATTAGAGTATGACGAAAATCCAGGAGTTATAGTTTTTTGTCATTGTAGAACTCTTAGGCGAAGTCATTAGAACTTAAGACCTACTGATTTCTTGGTATTAACGCTTGCTTAATTCATCACTTTCAATAATCCCCCAAAGACTCAAATTCAGAAACCACCCGTCATTCTCGATACCAAAACAGTGGAGCCACACCTTTCTCGGGACAAGAACTATAATTAAAACGTCAGATAGGCGACGCAGGCGCAGCGGCGCGATTGATACATAAATACATACATTATATGTACAATGTACTATATATTTTATATAGATATATCTGTAAGTCTTGCAAATACAGTGTATTGCTCCGCTATCCGATATCACAACAATGTTTAGGTACTAAGCTGCGATTCAATCATACAAATATGGTGGTTTTATTGTAATATTTTTATAAAATACTTATGTATCTATTTACACATAAATTAAAACAACAATTTCTTAACTTATTTTGATTTTTATGATCTTGGGGAAAGTCGAGCAGAAGCCGTGGTTCACGTATTTCAGAAACAGAACTATAACAAATTAAATGTTTCTGCCATACAAAAGACTTCAACGAGCGATACTAGGAATTATTTATTTTATCTGAGGCTAGGAAGTAGAATTTTACTTCTTACTATAAAAGTTTATTCCTCGCATAGTAGAGACATCATTGACTGACTGACTGACTGACTTGGTGGCTAAGTGGTTAGCGATCCTGACCTCTGATCCGAGAGTCGTGGGTTCGATCCCCACACAGGGCAAACTTTTCTGTGATGAGCAGAATTGTTTGTTCTGAGTCTGGGTGTATAATATCTATATATGTATGTATTTAAATGTATATGTGTATGTGTATCAGTCTCTGGTTCCCAAGATACAGGGAGTCCTAGTTTGATGCCAGATGTGTGTGATTTTTTAATGTGAAAATTATAATATCTTATAAAATAGCCTTTCACCCGTCTATATGTTACTTTCAGGATACGAAATTATATAATTATATATATTATTATCATTAGTTATTTTATATTATATTTTATTAATATATATAATTATATATATTATTATCATTAGTTATTTTCGTATCCTGAAAGTAACATATAGACGGGTGAAAGGCTATTTTATAAGATATTATAATTTTGAAAATATTCCGGAGGTTAAATGAAAAGTACAATTTTTTTTTATTTTTTTATTTATTTATGGGATAGATGGCAAGCGAGCAGACGGATCACCTGATGGTAAGTGATTACCGCCGCCCATGGACACCCGCAACACCGGAGGAGTCACAAGTGCGTTGCCGACCTTTGAAATGGGATGGGGGAAAGGGGAAAGGGGAGGGGGGGTGGTTGGGCCTCCGGTACCCTCACTCACGCGGCGAAACACAACAAACGTTGCTTCACGCCGGTTTTCTGTGAGGCCGTGGTATCACTCCGGTCGAGCCGGCCCATTCGTACCGAAGCATGGCTCTCCCACGGTAAAACACACGGTAAAACACCCTTTCGGATCAGGTGGGCTTCAACGCCAAAAAAATAACTTCTTAATAATATGAAGAATCTGATACTAAGTAGTTAATATTTAATGATCATTTTTCTAAGAAATGAATTTTAAAAACGATCTCGTGAACATTTCCAAAAATGTCGCTCAATACAAATAGGCTACCTTCGAATATTATGAACGTGAAAACGTGTTTGTTTATTTGCTCCCTCTTGACGACTCAACGCTTCAACCAATCTTGACGAAATTTAGCGTATACGTAGCCTGTGATATGGAGAAGGACTTAGGGTATATTTTATCTCGATTCCTTACGTTGTTTCCGTGAGATAACCAACAATTGGTTACCTCGGAAAGACGGCTATAGTATCACAGAAATGTTCTACAGGTGTAACAGAAGTGTGTGACAATACTTCAAGGTTGCCTTTTACCCATCAAACTGAACAACTTTTGTTCTACAATTTTGTTGAAATTGCAAAAAATTTTTTGGACTTTTCATACAAACTTGGTTCGCCAGCTGATCGATTTGTATGAAAAGTCCAAAAAAAATTTGCGATTTCAACAAAGTTGTAGAACAAAAGTTGTTCAGTTTGATGGGTAAAAGGCAACCTTGAAGTATTGTCACACACTTCTGTTACACCCTGTATATTCTAATATTCTAAGATAGTATATTCTAAGATGGTGATGATGATGATGACTGCTCTACGAAGACACAAAACCTGTAAAGGTCAAGCCTCATTTCTCAGAGCCATCTCAGAGCGACGTTCAGTACCTCTGTAGCTGTGGAACTAATTCCCAGCTGGGCTGGACAATTACGGCCGCAGTAGGGATGTCAATGACGTAGTGATGTAAGGATCAAAAATACATATTCAAGAAAAGAAAGAAAGAGAAATAGAAGAGAGGCCATACGTAACCATATGTGTAACTAATAATAATAAATAACAATATTTTTTATTTCCTTTTTTTTACTTTGTGTCTTGTGATTTGTTTGTTTGTTTGTTATTTACAATTTATCGTACACAGAAAAGACAAAGACATACATTAAGAAGGAAAGAACATACAAAAGGTGCAGCTTATTTCTATAAGAAATTTCTTCCAGCAGACCTTGGACAGTGAAAGTTGAAGAAAAAAGGCAGAAAAGACGTGTACAAAACAAAGATATAACAATTATAAAATGGTGACAAAGAATACAAACTTATACCTAATTCTTAAGATAATACATAAACATACATTAAATAACAAATATATATATATATATTATAATACCTACATAACACTATATTATATAAATACACTAAAAAAACAATATAATATCTATATACATAAATAGTTTACATGGCTTACTTAAGGGGAGAGAGAAAGGAAATGATCTTTC
Organism: Coleophora deauratella; assembly: GCA_958295455.1. Taxonomy (NCBI): domain Eukaryota; kingdom Metazoa; phylum Arthropoda; class Insecta; order Lepidoptera; family Coleophoridae; genus Coleophora; species Coleophora deauratella. The sequence continues at coordinate 13,551,131 of OY282406.1, read as the reverse complement.
AATTTGTTTTTAAATGAGTGCAGACTCTGGCTATCGCGAATGTCGTGCGGAAGCGAGTTCCAAAGCCTGACGGCATGCACGGAAAAGGAATAAGAGTAGAAGTCAGTGGAATGTGGAGGATAGGAAAGAAGAGATTTAAGGTGAGCACGAGATTGATGGTCAGGAGGACGCTGCCAATGGAAACGCTCCTTCAGATAAGATGGGGAGGAAGGATTGTGAAGTATTTTGAAAAGGAGACAGAGGATATGAGTGTTCCTGCGAAGGCGAATCGGAAGCCACTTAAGCTGTTGACGATATTGGGAGACATGGTCAAACTTGCGGAGACCAAAGATAAAGCGTAAACAGAGATTTTGAAGACGCTCGAGTTTGTTTAGTAGCTCTTCTGTTGCATCTAAGTAACAAATATCGGCGTAATCCAAAATAGGGAGAAGAAGACTTTGCGATAGAGAAATTTTTGTTTTCAAAGGCAGAAAATATTGTAGGCGCTTCAGAGCATGAAATGAAAAATGCATTTTTCGACTGAGTTCATTGACATGAGCGGCCCACGACAAACTCGAATCAAAAATGATTCCCAAGTTTTTCGCTGTACTGGAGTACAGAATGACAGAATTATCATATGTGACTGCTGTGTTTGGTGAAAATGTAAGCTGATTTAGCATGTACTTACTACCGATGACCAAGGCTTGTGACTTTTTAGGGTTCACCAGTAGACCAAAACTTTTCGCCCAGGATGATAAGCGTCTTAAATCGTTGTTAATATCCTGAACAGCACTGGAGAAATCAGAGGCAGGAAAGTGTTTATAAATTTGCAAGTCGTCTGCGTAAAGATGGTAGTTCGAGGAAATAACCTGAGTTACAGTGTTAATGAACATTGAAAAAAGGAGAGGTGAAAGCACTCCACCCTGAGGGACGCCAGCAGATAATGTGCACCAGTCTGAAGAAGACTCTTCAACCCGAACGCACTGAGAGCGCCCTCTAAGGTAGGAGTCGAACCAAGTAATAGTTGAAGAGGAGAGGTTGAAAGAGCGAAGGACAGCAAGAAGCACATCGAAATCGACAGAATTGAAGGCATTACTAAAGTCAAGCAGGATGAGGATAGTAAGCAACTTATTTTCCATGCCATGGCGGATATCATCCGTGACTTTTAGTAATGCAGTAGCGGTACTATGCCCAGGTCTAAAGCCCGATTGAAAGGGAGAGAGAAGAGAATTCTGGGATAGATGATTTGCGAGTTGCTTATGGACAATGTGCTCTAGAACTTTAGAAAGAAACGGTAAGATAGAAATAGGACGAAATTGAGAGGGAAGAGTGGGATTTGGTGTTTTGGGCAGTGGAGTGACATGCGCCATTTTCCAGGAAGAGGGAAAGACTTGCGAGAAGAGGGAGTAGTTGAATAAATGTGTGAGAATAGGCAGGATCTCGGAAAGTATTAAAGAAATCATACGGGAAGACAAGTTATCGTTGCCCATAGCAGTAGAAGAGATAGATAAGATATGCTTCTTGACATCGTCATCAGATATAGGGGATAAAGAAAAAACAGGACAAGATGGAGGAGAAAGAAGAGACAAGGATCGTATTGTATTGGACTTAGTAGCATCACTAAGCACAACCGGGGGTAGAGAAAAGAAGTTATTGAGCAAGTTCAGTTTGTTTGTATACTCTTTATAAAAATGTTTTTTTTTTATAATATGTATATTTAGGTAACATTAAATAGGTCATGAGGGATTTATCTCGGTGCTCTAATAAAATATAGTTGATGATGTATCGATAAACTATCGATATATCGTCTGTCTAAGCCCAAAAGACTGATCTCCACGACACAGGCTTACCCTTACGTGGCGTTATTTTAATAACTTTGCTAATTTTATTTATTCATCCAAAATGGAAATACCTACTTAAAAATACTCTTAAATATACATTATATATATTTAGTGATGATATATTTAGTACTTACTTATGGACATTTCAGTCAGCCATCCCTGGCCTGTAGTCTGCACTATGCGCCGGCGCAGACCGTCGCGTCGCGGACACAATTATATTAATTTGCCACCGCATAGCAAAAACTCGACGTTATTGTTTCTGCGAGGTGACCATGGTTTAAGGTCAACCAGAGACATAGAACATATCGTAGGTCAATTAATTATTGGAATGCGAGTTGTCATAAGGTTCGCCTTAATCACCAAATTGACAAAGAATACACTTTAGACGGACAAATTTTAAATTTTTGTTATTTAATTTGGTTAACGTTGCCACTTTTTGATGTTAATTATTTAAGAGTACAAAGTTTGACGTCAATTTCTAATACTGGGTACAATGCAATTTGAAAAAAGTGAAGAAAATACACACAATATTAAAATAACAAAACAAAGTATTGTTGGATATCATATTTTTTATCTATTTAAGTTAGATAATTTATCTATTATGTTCAATCATTGTTCATACTTTTCCTATCCAGAAACACAAAGTATGGTCTTCCTGTTTGGTATAATTTTAAAAGAATGTCGGTAGCGCAGAGCAGAGGTTGTGTTGTGATGTGACACAAAAACTATGACGCGCCGACCGAAGCAAGGCAAACCGACTCAGGCCAACTCAGGCGCAGTCCATTTCAAAGCAAAAACACCACATAACACCGCGCGGCAAAAAACAAAATTGCGGACCGTGAATTTCGAAAATAATAAGCTTAATTAAAAATTTTTGCTTTTGATGGCAGAGGAAATGTTGCAAACGAATGAAGAAGCTATTAGGGAGAATTGTGATCTTTTTAATTTTTAATTGGTGGATGTTTTTAATTGGCTAGAAAAGCGAAAAGCTTGAAACATCAAAGTCGATATCACTAAAAGAGTCACATATTTCTGGTAATATTTTAAAGTGGGCTTCTATTTGTGAAACAAAACAAAACAACAAAAAAAATTCATCAGCTGATTATTGTTTTGTACGAAAACTAGTAAAGGTTGCGGAAAGCGCTAGATGCGGGCACCGCACCGCCGCCGCCGACGCGCAACGCGACGTGGAAATCCTTTTGTTCAGCAGTAAACGGCTTGTTGATGGTGTAGATGATGAGTCCAACTTAATTTGGCCACTAGATAAGATAAGATAATATTTATTGTCAAAACTGAGTAAAATAGTTGTTGTTGATATTACTAGATATTAAAGTTCAGTTTTATGAGTAGAAAAGAAACCTACCAAGCAACTGCTGCAACCTTTTTTGTTTTAGGTACTAACCCTGTACTGTAGTATTTTTATCATTGTTCGAAAATCTAAACGTTGCATTAGGGTAACATTTTGTGTTAAAGTTTGTTGAGAAAATCGCTGTTTTGGTGAACTGCGATTTACTGGCTAACAAGCATAGGTATGAGCCGCCTTGGTATTGGTTACCGAACGCTGGAATCACTACACTAATGCAACATACTTTTGACTAGGGATAGGTATAAAGGTTATAAGGGGGTGACACATAAGAACCCCTTGGGTCGAAGTGTCGCTGTCTAGGCAGCCCCCATCCATAAGTAAGATAGGAAGGTAAGATGTTAGACGAATTTAAATTACACCTGTCTCCCCTGTTATTTTAATTCCACATGATGTCTGCCTCCCTTCTTTATGACACCTTTCCGTCATGTTTACGGTCTTCCTGTTCTTCTGTACCCCTGGATGCTCAATTCAAGCTCAAATCATTATCAAAGCACGCACCAAATCAAAGTACTTATATCTCACAATTCCTAATCCATCATGTAATTTAACATAAGCTATATGTTCAGCAAAACGAATAACCTTACCCTCCTTCTGGGATAGTCGGGTAAAATGACGTCCTTGTCAATGATAGATAAGGTCATGCAAGTTGAGTTTTGGTTAGGGCGGCGTCCAACAGCGCTGCGTGGGGAGGTGTTAATGTTGCCCCCCGCTGCGTTTGCGCACCTCAGCGTTAGGCCTCTTGCAATATTAGGTTAAGTGTCTGACTATAGAAAAACCTTCTCCTTGCACCTTCGTTCTACTTTTGGGAGTCTTGTCTCGGACTTACTGAAAGAAGCTTCTTTTATTTTGTTAACCGACTTCAAAAAAAGGAGGAGGTTCTCAATTCGTCGGAATCTTTTTTTTTTATGTATGTTCACCGATTACTCGAAGACGCCTGAACTGATTAGGAAAATTCTTTTTTTGTTTGAAAGGGTATACTTCACAGGTGGTCCCATATAAATTTTATCGAAATCGATTCAGCGGTTTTTGAGAAAATCAACAAAAACATAGCAAAATTGGAGTTGTTGCGATTGAAGTCGGTTGTTTTTAACGTATTCAGCGTGGTCAATTATTTTACATCAGAGGTTACCGGCCTGCGTGGCATCATGTATCTTATATTGTACGACAATGCGGATCTGGTTGGACCAAGGGATGGAATGGGATTCCCATTACAAGATATTTTCTTTACGCCTATTGTTTTGGACGTTTATGCATTTTGCATAGCAAGAAACGTACAACTCCTGTCAAACATCCTCTTTCCTTGTCTTACCTACATACTTCACGCACCCGGCATCTTTTATCCTTTTCTCTCGCTGGATAACTTCAATGGCCGTTGGATTTGCGCGCGCAAAAATACCTCCCGCAAAGGCTTGAAAGGCTACTATTAAATAAGATATGTTTTTCGAGCTATTCAAATATCTTCAGCCCGAGACTCGAGACTCGAGCTAATACTTTCAAAGTTATTATTTAATAAAATTGCCTAGAGTCGAATGGATTCTAACTCATAGTAAATGTATTCTTGGAAATTTATTTGTTATCTTATAAGTGATATATAGAAGTTATTTTTTAAATTAATAGTCATTCAGCGCAACCACGCAACAGCCCTTATTGCCTCCCACGGCGTAGGCGCATAGTAAACAGCCACCGCACAACGGAGCGAGTGTTGTCCTGTTGTTAACAGTTTTTTGTCATAAACACCGACACCATACATCTCCCTTGCTTGAATTATTCATACAAATGAATGTGAATGGGTTTTTTTTCCCGCCACTCCTCTCTCTTTTCTTCAGAACGTTGCGTGTCAAATCCCGGCGGCGTGGTCCTATTTTGTAGAATTTAGTTTGTTTAATTTTAGGGCATCCACCTGGTCAGTGACCACCATCTTCTTCTTCTTATCGGATAGCACAATTTAACCGACCATTCAATGCGTGTCCGCAAGATATATATATGTGCCCGGCATGCTGACTCTTTGATATCGAGGCTGATCCGTTCGTTACCCTAAAAAACTGTCAGCACTCCGGTCAGTGCCCAAGCCTATTACTGGCTACAACCATTTAGAGACCAAAGACAAAAAAAAATACATGGCAATTAAAATATTATACTATTCTGTTGTTCTACCTACAGAACATACGGAGCCCTTACGTGTTGCGTCGGGTTGGCTGTACAGTTCTCTGTCAGTGTAACTATTAGGTATGTAATCTGTGTCTCTGCAACGTTTTCGTATTGGATTTCGTTAAACCGCCTCCATGACCTACCGGCTAGTCCGCTCGCTTCATATCAGGAGGTCGCGGGTTCGATTCCCGGCGGGGTCCAACTTTGTAGGACTCGGTTTGGTTGGTGGTAGGGCATTTTCTGAGCCCGCCTGGCTAGCTACCACCATCTTATCTAAGTCTTGCTGTCAAACATCAATGTTCACAGCATTGATGTGTTCCGGCATGAAGATAAGATAGCCAATTCCCCATTGCGTTGGGGAATCTTGGTAAGCCCGCTTCCATCTTCGGCATCATCGTCACTTACCACTAGGTGAGATGATGCCAAGGGCTTACCAATTGTGGATTTTAAAAAAAAGACTCTACTTGTGCCTAAGGGAGACTCAATTTTGGATTTGATTTTGAAGTTACCTTCTCTTAGGTTGCAGATAATATTAACGAGGACACGGCTCCCGTGATGACATCAATAAGATAGGTAACACAAAGTCAATTAAACTTAGTAGCTCCCTTCATAAAATATTAGAGTGCTCGCCATAATAATGAAACCAACATGACAACTTTCAGCTTCCATTTATCTGCCATACTCGTCAGCGCACGCGCACGCGCCTTCGCTGGCACAATGAATAATGCAGCATTGTGGAACCTCAACACATTGTTAAAGGTTATGTTGACTATGAATTTGTTGATGTTATACATAGTAAAATATTGTGGTTTGTCGGAACAAAACTGTAGAGCAATATCGAATACCTGCGTAACTAAAGAAGAAGCGCAAAATGTTTGTTTTCTGTCACGTCCCAGAACTAAGGTAAGTAAGATTGACCTGGCAAGAGACTGTCCCTTTTACAACTGATAATACAACAGACTTTACAAATAATAATAGAACCCTGTTAATTTTTTCTCAGCATCAAAAATAAAACTCCATGATTTTTTTTCGATTCCTGAAGATATTTGACTATGTTAAACAAAATATTCTTTTACACACAAAAAACACATTTTAATATTTTTTACGGGAAGCTGCTGTGTGAAATTCATCGTGGTTGTATAACAAAGACCTTATAAGTCTTATTAATGGGCGAGGCCATCCTACTATTTATTAAAAAAATTACCGTTTTTGATTTGTGGTGTTCACATCTGTAAATCAAATGTCAGTCGCGCGTACATTACATGGTTGTTATTTTATTTCAGTGCAGTGGCTCATGAAATGGCCAGCCATGGCTCGCGAATATAATAAAGTGAGAAAATATTGAAATGACACATCAGCTTTCTTATACAATGAACGTCAGGTCTATCTTGGCGCATGCGCGTATTGCTCAAGTACCTGCCCCCATCATGGCCCCGGCATTTATAAGGCCTCCTATTTCCTGCCAGATCACCAATCGATTAATTTATTTTGTGATAGATAATCTTATACAAACTTTTGCGCACCTTCTCCTATTCTAAACAGGCCCTCTCCCGATTTGTCTAAGCCGGCTCTAGAACAGTAGGAATGCGGTAGAGCTCATCAAGACAAAAAGGTCTTTGTTTACAACAATAGTTGTAAAAGGTCGAAAAAATTGTTAATGGCTGGGCGAATGTTGCGTTGAGATGTGAAAAGTTTTTGAAAGAGTGTAAATTGCCTTCTTGTGTAGGTGTGAGGTGTTTGGGTGGACCATAGAGCAACCACAGAGTAGGCAGCAAACTTAGGTAATCTATTATTTATTTTAATACACGTTACATACATCACTAATAGTATTTTCAGGTGCGATATATTTTTAAAATACAACTATTATAGGTATATTATAGGTATATAGATACCTAACTGAATAAAAGATAATAATAGAAGTAACAACATTTGGAACTAGTTAATCTCACTACAACACACCGATCTCCCAGCAAGTTCACTGATGGGCAATTCAGGGTTGTATTACAGGAGACTCCTGTAACAGAAGTCCACTCGCTGCCACTTCACCGATAGACAATGCTTTTCTATAAAATAATAATAATAATATCTGGGGCAAATCACACACGGTCATCTGGCCCCAAACTAGGATTCCCTGTATCTTGGGAACCAGAGACTGATATACATACACATATACTTTTAAATACATACTTACATATATAGATATAATACACCCAGACTCAGAGCAAACAATTCTGCTCGTCACAGAAAAGTTTGCTCTGGGTGGGGATCGAACCCACGACTCTAGGGTCAGAGGTCAGGATCGCTAACCACTTAGCCACCGAGTCAGTCAGTTTTACATTTTAAGTATTAAAATTAGTATTTTTAATAAAAAAAAGTACCTAATACTAATTTCAATAACTCATATTTGGAATATGATCGGTCTGGAATCTGGATTCGATCGGCATTCGTTGAAGTGAAGAGTCCCTGAACACGGCCTAAAACTTTTTTTGTATAGCTGATCTTCAAATAAAGTACGAAATTATCAAATATGTGATCATCAAATAGCTCGATCAACTAGCTAACTAGAAAGGAAGAGAGTGGAGTTTAGATAGAGCAATGTCCCCACTGCTAGGCCACGGCTCTCTCCTTCCCATACCCCAAAAAGGTTAGCAATCGTTTTTTGAGGATTAAGTTATAAAATATTTTAATGTACAGTATACATACACACTTACATATTTATAAATGAAAATACGAAAAATATAAAACAGTATAGGTAGTTTATACAGTATTGCATGCAAGACATACAGGTACATGCAAAACAAGGACAACAGATCTTATTGCACAAAAGCGGCTAGTTCTTGGATTTCAAAGTGTTAGACGTTTCCGCTATTAAACTTAAACCCTTTTATTAAAAAAAAAAGTTGCTTTCATAAAAAAATAAAAATGAGGTGCCTGTTTACCATAGCTTAAAGTTTTGAATGTCGTAACCCGTACTCGTTTCCAACATCAAAAGTGACCAGAAATTTTCTCTTTTATTCCAAAGTACTAAAGCCCAAATTTGTCTTTTCTGCACTCTTCAAAGTTTTCAGTAATAAACTTTTATAGTGACAACACGAAATTAAGTGTACAAAAAACAATGGTGTGGAGACAATGGCGGTGCCCAACAAAGGCGGCGGCACCTTTGATCCCGGCCTGCGTCGCGTCGGCTAATTTTACACCGACCCGTTCTCAGGCACACCCGGCGTAGGGTGTGTATTTTATGAGTTGTTTAGGAAACAAAAAAAATATTTTAAATTAAATATAGAATTATACTAGTGTAATTTAGGATTCTTATTATGCAATTTACCCATGTTAGGTACCAATAAATGTTTCTTATTCTATCACATACCCTGGCTAAGTCCGAATTGGTGGGGGTTGTGGGACTAGTGGCCAACCCCGTGTCAGAAGTTTTCAAGCCGCTTAAAGGCTTCTGATACGGCTTAAAAGTTGTCATCTAGTGATAGCAATCGGCGGCGGCAAACGGAAGTGATAAATGCCACTAACAGTCAAACAAACACATCCAATACAATACAATCTTTTTTGTAGAAAACATTACAGTTGTTTACACCAGTGGCGTAGCGTGGGTTTTCGCCGCCCGGGGCTGATTGGAAATTTGCCGCTCCTTTCTATATACATCATTAGTAAAAAAAAACAAATAAAGCAGCCAAATTCTGTAATCAATTAAAAATGTACTCTTCGTGTTATTTTTTTCAAAGAAATTTCGATGAACCCCACCCCACCCCATGAACTCGACACACTGTGTCTGTGCACGGGTGGCACGACACAAAGGCCGGCCCTGTGTAAAATAGTAAATGTGCCGTTGCTGTACGGGTTTCATTCTTCATACGATAAAATTTGTTTTCATGACGTTTAGCTGGGTCATATAACTTTGAATATTTTTTATCATATATTTCGTTTGCTCAATCTGCCGTCCCCGCGGGTCGTGCCACCCGCGTGCACGCCTTGCACGCTAGATTAACTGCAGTTTAGAGAAGCTTTTCTCATAACTAAATTTGGGTCTGTTGCAGCTACAGAAGCCCAAAGATGTACACGCTCAAGTTTGGACTCTTCTCTGTTAAGATCTTAAGGAGCGAGATCTAAGTCCAGTTTCGCCCAATATCACTGATGCTAAAAAAAATGCGGCGCTCGCCTCCATGTGCCGCCCCTGTCCATGTGCCGCCCGGGGAACATGGCCCCCCCGGCCCCCACCACGCTACGCCACTGGTTTACACATCAAAAGTTAAATTAAACTCATTACTGCTTATTTAATATATCATGGTTTGGATGTCTATGTTTCTAGTTTTATATCTAACTAGTCATTTTCCTTATGGACCACAGTGTTAAACCTACTTTTATGCTATTACATTTTTACATTGAGGAAATCATTAACAAAGTATTCGACGGTTAACGCTTAACAATATCTTATCTTATGCATATTTACAGAACCTTAATTTTTATTTTACCACGTACCAGAAAAATAATGCCATTATTTGTACCTCCTTATTATGTCCGTACACAGTAAAGTTTTTTTCAGTCAGTCAGTCATTGATCGCTATTATATTCTCTCCATTCAGAATTTGCTCACAGTCAGTGCTATCAGTGTTGCATTGTACGGCGGCAAAGTACAAAGCACTTCTGTTGTTGTATTTACTTTGTACTTTGTGTTCCGTTGCTGGGGTAATTAGCCCACCTACGGTGTTGATGACTTCTTTTTCTTTACTTGGACTTTTAAAGATGATGTTAATTGTAGCTTCTGATATGAAAGCCTTTTTAGCACCTTCTACGTTTTGTATACTTTTTCCCGTATTGAATACATATAGGTATAGGATTTAAATGTGGTTAAATTATGTTATATTATCGAAAAAACCTAGGTTTGTGTTGTATGGGAATGTCATTCTATAGCTTCAATAAAAAAAGATTTTACAAATTGTTACTAACATTAATATTAGAAAAAAAACCTCGATTTATACCTATGTGCGGCTTGAAAACTTCTGACACTGGGGTTGGCTACTAACCCCACAACCTCCACCAATCCGGACTTGGCCCCCGTGTGTGGAGTATGGCCTAAACCTTCCCGAGTTATGGGAAGAGACCCGTGCCCCTGCAGTGGGGACGTAATGGGTTGTTAACAACATACCTATGTAAAGTATTGCTCCACCGACAAGAGCTTTGCTCTTAAATAGAAGAAGATGAAAGTATCACTATCAGATTTTCTCCTTTATGATTCGAGAGTTGAATTAGCAAACGAGATCACCTTTTAGTTTTTAATCTTAAAAATTGTACGAATTAAAATAAAAAACAATATTAGGACTTGTGCTGTGAGTATGTATAGCTTATTTATTACAGTTAAAAGATAAATCCAGTTCCACCTGTTAGATTAAGTACCTCTTTGCTAACGTAAAAATTGTGGGACTAATAAAGTACCAATAAGTGTTTCTAACGAAACCCTTACATCGAAGCGCTACTCGTACTTTTTTCTCGGACATCGACGACCCAGGCCTGTTTCAACAAATCAAAACTTAAGCCGAAATTCAGTGAGAGGAAATGCTACCTGCGGGTAACACAAAAAACTTCACTACGAGCGAACGACGTGAAAACAGAGATTACAAAAACGAAGCGAAGAGTAGTATTTTCCTTCCCATGTATATATTACACACCAAGTATATTATAGTATATATCTTCCGAATACGCTAACTCGTTGTAGAATACTTGTTGGTTCTACCCCCCGTCTCTCCTATCCTAACTGCAACCGCCCTACACTCCTGATCGCATCTACGGGGCCACTGGTGTCTCGGGTAGATTTCAGTTGCATAACGACAGTGGGTCGAGCGATGCAGCACCTCCGACTTTACTGGGTTGCCCACCGCCGGCTGTACCTGGTAGGCTACAAAGGGAATCCAAGGTAGCAGACCGCATATACCTCCGAGACCCGTCGCATGCCAGGTGCCGCCACGACGGGCATGCCTCTAACGTAGGGTGCATCATCCTTGATCACCTTCTTTATCCGCTGATATCAATGCCCTTGCAGAAGAACTTCTTGGTCAGTGTGCTACTGGAACGGAACGGAACGGAAAGAGTTCTCTCATACCTAGCTCTTTTAGTTCACCCACAGGAAATATGAGTCGTGTCATTGTGTCTTCCTACCACCTGTGGGTAGTTAAAACGTAGATAAACCTAAATAAAGCTTATTCAAGTGAGATTCGATCATCATGCAATAGAGAAAGTATACTAATTGTACGTTATATCATTGTTTTAAACCGTTAGCTGAGCAAGTAATAAAGTTTTATGAACCCGGTGGCAAAACGTCAGAGTCGCCAAATGACATTCAGCGGTGTTACGTGACATAAATTTCTGTAAGCCCTTTTTTAGTTTTATTGTCATAGTTACATATTTGTTATTGTTAGGGTCTGGTCTAGCGAGGTACATCTAGATCTTTTTTGGAGGGGAAAGAAGGGCTACGGCCAGGAATTTCATTAGACTCACTATACTATAACATTATTACACTATTTCATTAACACTGTATCTTCGGAATTGCTAGTAAAATATTGAAACTATGACTATTGGAGCCCCAAAGTTAAATGGCTAATATCTTACCTGAATGAAAAAGAGATATAATTTTTCAAAATGCACAGCACAAAAATATACAGTGTAAAACAAAATAAATATAGGATCCGTAAACTGTTCTACTTATGAAACTGAACAATTTTTGTTTACAACTTTGCCGAAATCAAACAAAAGGGAAAATTTATTTCTCTCGTAATTCCCTTTTTTCTGTTATACTTATTTTAAAACACTAGGTACCTCAACTCCAACCAAGTATTTTGCTTTCAAACATATTGCGACTTTTACTTTCTGAAAATATGACATAATGAGAATTAGTCTTAACCATTTTACGGTCGATAGTTAATTTGTAAAACGCCTGCAGTCAGAAATGCACTCAACACAAACTTTAACAGTTACGTTGCAATATCTATTATACAATTTATAAATTAAGTATTTCCTTAGATTTCTATCATTTTTTGGATATATTTATCAGAACCCATACTCATACTCAATGCGATACGGCCACCTTAGTGTGGAAAAATAACAATTGTTTTTTTTTTCATGAAAAACATCTTAATTTTAGCTGTCGATGTCGGGTAAACACTGGATTACGTACTTAGCCAGAGCAATGATATAATAAAATAAATAAATAAATAAATAAAAATGTATTTATTGGAACTTTGGCAGGAAAAACAATATTGTTGTAAACGATAATAACTTATTAGTCGACGAATGTGTCGTAGTTATTAACGCCCACCTCCGGAAATAAAAGAGATGAACGTTCCATCCATGAATAAATGTGACGAAAGATTACATTATAACAAAGTAAAGATAGGTAATACAAAAAAGTAAGAACTATGATAAAAAAGATATGCGTACGTGCGCGCGTGTGTGTGTGTGTGTGTGTGTGTGTGTGTGTGTGTGTGTGTGTGTGTGTGTGTGTGTGTGTGTGAGTGTGTGTGTGTGTGTATGTGTGTGTGTGTATGAGTGATTGTATATATGTTTGGGTGAGGATGTTAATTTTTTATGTATAAGCTATATTATTTACAAGTTTTCTGTTTCATCGTAACTTAGGGTCTGAAGGTACTGATTTAGTTTGAATTTTATTTCTGAGGTTGATAGTGGATACAAATTGAGGGTTTTATTAAGTTTATTGTATAAGGTTGGACTAATATAGTGAAAATGCCTATTTACCATGGAGAGTCTACGTGATTCAGTCTTGCAGACACAGTGTTGTCTGCGTTTATTCTTAATGAGGTTAATATCAAATGTCAGAGAACAATGTTTGCGAATCATGGCACTTAAAATAAAAGATTGGCGTACTGTAAAAAGTCTGCAATTTTTATAAAGTTCATTAGTGGGATAACGAAAAGGTTTAGAGGTTATCACTTTTAATATGTACCTACATAATATTCATGACTGGACATGTATTAATTTTAATTTCGGCATGTTAATTTCTACTTTTGACTGACTCGGTGGCTAAGTGGTTAGCGATCCTGACCTCTGATCCGAGAGTCGTGGGTTCGATCCCCACACAGGGCAAACTTTTCTGTGATGAGCAGAATTGTTTGCTCTGAGTCTGGGTGTATTATATCTATATATGTATGTATTTAAAGTATATGTGTATGTATATCAGTCTCTGGTTCCCAAGATACAGGGGATCCTAGTTTGGGGCCAGATGACCGTGTGTGATTTGTCCCAGATATTATTATTATTACTCTATTTTCGCTTATCGAATAAATTAGGGCTTAAACCGCCACTTATTCAAAGAAATAAAATAAAACGACATCATTCCATAAATTTCGTTTCATTTTATTTTAAAAACGTTAAACACTTAAGATAAGTTCACGTGTTCTCTTTCACCGACTTATATTCTGTTACTTATATCTGCTTGTATTTAAATTCTCAAACATATACGATGTTTATAAGTTATATAACGTAAGATATCTAAAAGCTTACAAGTAAATTTCATTAGTGGAGCAATAAAATGATTTGTACGGACCATCTTAGGCCAGGAGTAGGTGGTATTTTGGAGGTCAGTTCAACGCAATGCAGTGCTCAGTTGTACAGACTTTGAGTAGGTAGTAGTTGAAAGATAATTATGGTAGGTGTGATTTATCAAACAGTATACAGAGTGAAACAAAAAGATGTAGGTTCTGTTAATTGAGATTTTTAGTAACATTATTGAACAAAATTCTTCAAAATAGTCATAGTCGTTCTTTAAAAAACGATTCTTCATAAAAAAATGCCAAACAGGATCAATTTGTATGAAAAACTCGTTTTTGTATATTATTATCCACAATTAGTAATCCCTTGGCATCATCTCTTCTCGTGGTAAGTGGTTATGATGCCGAAGATGGAAGCGAGCATACCAAGATTCTCCAACGCAATGAGCTAGCTATCATAGAACAAAAATGATGATTTTAGCCCCTGTATACGGGTACAACTGGTACACACCTACTTTGTCACACCCTGTATAGGTAAATCAGGTAAGCTTTCTCTCTAATGTTAGTTTTCAGTTATCTAGTATTAAAACGCCCGCGATTACATATAGATAGGTTCGATTTACACCTATGGAGAACGGACGAGTGTGACTACCTTCTTACCCAAAATGCATGAAAGTGAACAACTTTCCCCATAAAAACCATAGTCAGTTTAAGTTTGTTTGACATAACTAATTTACTAACAAGTCCATCGGCTGGTCAAGCAAATCTCAAAATTTAAAAAAAAAACAGCCAACAAACTTGTATGCCTGTCTTCTGGTCTATGCGCCGACGCATCACGGGCCCTAATCGAATTGATTCGTTAATGGCGGCTTTATCTGGGGCCACCATTAGTGTTGTGTACTGTAGTCGCTATAGTGAACAGCCGACTAAGTGAGCCTTTTTAATTGCTATAAATTCTATCGACCCGAATTAATATCAGCGCGGGACCGATCTCGGGTTACACATTGTGGAAAGTTGGATTTTTAAGATAATTAATATAATCATTACTATAGTCTTCCGTTTATGATGTTTTTTTGGCATTTCACATCTATGTAGCTTGATTTTGTCAATGCCAAGTATTTTGGAGAATCTTCAAATTATGATGTTATAATGTTGCTCCAGCAAAAACTGTGAAATTGGTTTCTCATTACAATTTTGCTAGGAAGAATCGTTTGTCCAGCAGTGGATGTCTTTTTGATTGATAATGAAAATGGCAATTTTAAGGTCTTACGAAGATCTTCATGTCACAGATAGTGCAAGCATCATATTACGTACTGTTTTTAACAAAAATTGCATTTAGCTGTAATTAATACATGTAATAATAAATTAACAGGTTTACAAATCATACACACGTTTTCAAAGTCATGCATTCAATAAAAAAATAAACCACCTACTGTTAAAAATAAATCCCATGCTTTTAACTTACTATACTAAAATTTTGCACTGCAAAATCCCTCAAATCATTAAGATTACTGGTTCAACTAGAGCAGTGTTTTTCAACCTGTGGGTCGCGACCTCCGGAGGGTTGCGAAGCCTTTCTCAGGGGGTCGCGGGTAAAAGAAAAAGTAGTGTTTGTAGGTCTTACACTGCAATGAAAAAATACGATTTTAGTGAAAAGGCTGAGCCTGTTTATTTTTGAACAATTTGTCAAAACGCGGTTCTATTTTGGAGACTTAATAATTTTAATAACTTAATAATTTTCTACTTGAAGAAAATTATAAACGTAGTCTTTCAAATCACTCACATTTTGTATGTTTATGGGCCTAGGGGGGTCGCAAGAATTTTTTAACTTGTAAGGGATCGGGTAATGAAAAAGGTTGAAAAACACTGAACTAGAGAAACACACTTACGATATATATACACCCAAAACCGCTACCCGCCTTTCAGGTTAGTTGGATAAAAATGTTTATGAATTCAGTTGGGGTTTACCATTGTCCATACAAAAGACATTAACGAGAGCTGCAGCGGTCGTGGGTCAGTGCGGCCTGCGTGGTCGTGTCGATCGCCCAGGTAAACTGAGTACAGATGCGGTCTTATAGATGAGCTTGACTGTTATTGACATTTATATCGACCGTTTTCGTACGTTCGTTTGCAAGATACATAACGAGTTGGTGCTGATTTCACTAGATTAACTTTACGTCGACGACTGATCAAGGTAGAATGATCGATTTTACTCAATTTCCGTTATCGATTAAATCTCCTACGCAACAGGCACGGATCCAGAATTTCGTTCAGGGGGGGGGGCAAATTTTCAGTATATCCTTATTTATGAAGCGGTCGATGGTATTAGACCGTTCATATAAAAAAGTCGCGAGCGCAGCGAGCGCGAAATTTTTTGAATAGTTAAGAAATACCTCTATTTATTTGCATTTTATAGAAGTTTTAGTACCTCGGTCAGGCTTCAGGGGGGGGCAATTGCACCCATTGCCCTTCCCCCCCCTGGATCCGCGCCTGCTACGCAACAATACCTCCTCATTGGACACATCTTTGGAGTAATATAAGTACTTCTCGGTACTCAGAGTTTGTGTGGTGTTAACACTTGGGTTTTGTACTTTACTTTCGGTATGAGAAGTTCAAATTGAAATACCTGGAATCATTTTGGTTGACTTCATTTCAAATCTGTTTTCCGAAGTTGATGTCGGTTACTGATTTCGGTATTCTGTAGAAAAAGGAGAGCAAAATGTTTATGATTTTAAATAAAATGAGTACCTAGGTTACCTAACGGCTAGACAAAGAGATGAGAAATAACGTAGCCAAGAAATATGTCGTAAAATATTTGCTATAGTGTTCAATTTGCAAAAGCCTAAAGTTCTGTGAAGCAATATTTCTAGCCATTATTAATATAGGTATTGAATGATATGCTCACGTTTTACGTTGGTTACATTACACCTGTTACCATAAGCCAGAGGCCTGACCTCCGGTAATCCGGACTGGAAGAAACTTTTCCATTAGTCATTAGTAAATGCCTCAGTTTTGTAACACCGTCTCCTCTCAAGCCCAACTTATGCGTGTAACTATAAATTACAACGCATCATTACACATTATACTTACGAGCTATATCGTACACTATAATATATACAGTATGCATTTAATTCGTGTTGGAGGCGCCGGAGAGGCGTGGTCAGCGCTAATGCAGCCCGTGATGATGATGGGGTTCGCTGCGTGCGCCCGCGCAGGCAGTGCCTAGTGCGGGGACAGTGAACTGGAGGATTTGTCGATGGAATGAAAGGAGCTCAAAAAATTATGGCAGTGGTTAACTTTTAGAAATAGCAAGCAAACCGGCCTAGTTAAAAAATAATTTGTTGGACTTCTAAAATTGTTCTTTTATGTAATTAGTTTATGTAATTATATTAATGTAATTAGTTTATCCGAAAATAAGTTTAAGACTTATGTAAAGAAATGCCTGTGTTCAAGAGGATATTATAAAACCCAAGACTATGTTAATGACAATGATGTATGGACATGTATAGATCTTCCAGCTCATAGCTTTAGTAATGACATCAATTGTAATAGATATTAAGTATTTATTTCAAAAAATGTGTTGGGGCGAGTTTCTTTTGGGCTCGACGTTTCTTCTCGCTCCGCTAACACTTCCCGAAACGTTGAGTGTACAAGTTCCGCGTGATAGGAACTTTGTACTAGGTAGAAAAAAAGACGATTTAAAAGTATGCGTACAGCATCTACTTAAATAAAAAATATTTTGACTTTGACTTTGACTTTGTAGAGGTACAACTAAAATTTTCCTTTGTCATGGAGTACGGGTCTATTTCTTATAATATCTCGATAAAAATTTGCCAAACTGTACATTAGCATACGGGAGCCAAGTTCATATTCGTGAAGGTTGTGGGGCTAGTGGCCAACTCGTTAATCAAACCACAGTATCATTTTTTTTAAACGCCTATAAGAAGTCGGCTTAATCACTGCCATCTAGTGACAATAAACTAAATCATCTATATTATACGAGCATCCCTCCAGTTACTTTGTCATCCTATCTTTTATACTTTTTTATGAAATACTGTTTCATATTTTTCTGTTTTAGGTCTTATCCTTTCATTTTGTCTCCAATAATGCTCACAAATATCGACATCCAGCTATCGACAAGATCCCATCCCTAGCTTGCCCGAGGGACCATCTTTGATTCCCGACACTAATGCACCCATCACGACACGACACCACGCTACCAACCTCACTGCACGAAACTTCGGTGTTTTGCCCAACTACGGCAAGAAAAAAGATGGGTTAAAGTTTTTACTTTAACCAAATTTAAGAAAGATCTTTATTATATCCATACTACCTCTCTACATGCGGCTTCGCTCGTACCAATTTTTGGATAACTCATGGAAAAAAGTTGAGAAATACTTAGAGATAGAAGATAGCCTATGTCTTCCTTCAAGTCACAGGCATATAGTGCATGCCATTTCGTGTTTGTGAGGCGTCAGGAATGACCAAAAAACACATTTTAATATTTATAATATTGTGTAGGGCTTGGTTATCCATTATGTTCCACTGTTCCATTAGGTATTACATCGTTTCATTCATTTAGATAAGTACTAATTTTTTTCATTTTTTATTTTCCATTGCAGCTCGCGTTGGTGTCTTTTGTATGGAGTATAAAAGAGAGCTCCGAAAACTACAACTGATATAATATGTACCTACCTAATATCATTTTTATTCATGTAATTATTTAACATTTAATTTAATTTCTTACTTCTCTCACAACATTTTTGAATTCTATAGAGAATTCTGTATAGTACAGGGTGTAACAGAAAGGTGTGATGATACTTCAAGGTTGGCTATTACCTGCTATTACCCATCAAACTGAACAACTTTTGTTCTACAACTTTGTTCAAATCGCAAAATTTTTTTTGGACTTTTCATACAAATCGATCAGCTGGCGAACCAAGTTTGTATGAAAAGTCCGAAAATGTCTTTGCGATTTCAACAAAGTTGTAGAACAAAAGTTGTTCAGTTTGATGGGTAAAAGCCAACCTTGAAGTATTATCACACCTTTCTGTTACATCCTGTATAAAATTGACCAAACAGTTGATTCCAAAAGAGAGTCCAAAAATTTACTTGCAATTTGGAGCAGTCTTGTGATGCAGT
The DNA here is from genome assembly GCA_958295455.1 of Coleophora deauratella. Taxonomy (NCBI): domain Eukaryota; kingdom Metazoa; phylum Arthropoda; class Insecta; order Lepidoptera; family Coleophoridae; genus Coleophora; species Coleophora deauratella. The sequence continues at coordinate 13,532,148 of OY282406.1, read as the reverse complement.
AGCACTAGAGGCGTGAGCCGCAACCAGGAGTCCCGAAAAGACTGTCGCATGCTTTGCACTATTCGTATTAGAAATCAAAGTAAAATATACCACAGTTGAACAAAGGAATAAACTTACTTCCCAACACTTCCCAAACACCGATGAAAACACAAAACATGTTTATCTCACGCAACAGTCATCATATCTCCATAAAAATAGCTATCACCGAACAATGGAGCCTCGGCCGGGACTCGAATGCGGACCGCGACGCCCGCCGCCGAATCGATTGGTCTCGCCACCGTGCCGAAAGGAGAATTGCCTCTCGAGGACAAAAGGGAAAATGGAAAGGTAAGAAGATAGTCGATAGCCATGTCGGAGGCCTTATATGCTTGAAATTTTCTGACACTGGAGTTGGCCACTAGCACCTCAAGCTCCACTAGGCCCCCGCGTCTGGAGTATGGCCTAACCTTCCCGAGGTATGGGAAGAGACCTGCCCCAGCAGTGAGGACGAGATGGGTTGTTAACAAGAAGATAGCGTTAAGACTTAAGATGTATTTAGATTTTTTAAGACTGAGATTTTAGAAGAAAGCACACAAATTTACAATTTGATTCGTTCGGTTTTTTAACAGAAAGAAAGAATATAAAAAAACACTTGCAACCCAGCCTTTGCCACCATACAAATAAAAATATAGTAAAGCTGCTAAAACGCGAGTATAGTTCGCGTCACGTAAAAAGAGCGCTGGCTGGCGTTCCGAGGATGCACTCTGACAGCAACTGTTTAGTTCCCTCTCTTTTACACTTAGGCGATTTATATTATGCTATCCTGTTGTCAGAGTAAACTGTTGTGACCTCGGAACGCCCGCCAGCGCTCTTTTTACGTGACGCGAGCTGTACTTTTAATACTTACGCTAATGAAAGACCTACCCACAAGACTGCAAACCGGTTTGATCGAAATACTCTAAGCGTCACGCCGCCTCCCATCCTTTATCTTTAAATCGATGAAACGGTATGAGTTCATCGAGTTTATCGGACAGAAATCGATTTGCGCTCGATTTGCTATGGACTGAACGTGGTTGAGCTTATACAGCGTGTTCGGGAAATTAAAAAAATGTTCTGACCCCTCTTTTTCACTGCATTCTGGGCAAGTGCCCACGACTACGCAATCGATGGGGCCCCCTAGTTCCTGCCAGATCGGTTCCTGTAGCGTTCTTCTTCTACTTCTTCGTCGTATGCTCATGTCTGAGGGACGTGACCATCATGGGTCGGACGTGCCACCACAGCTCTCCAGGCCGCTCGAGCGTGAGCACTATGAATGTTGGCCTGCAGTGTCATCCCGGTCGCTTCTTTGACCGCGTCTGCCTATCGCATAGGCGTTAGTTAGTCAAAATTTGACGTATTTTTTCTTTGTCAAATGGGAAAAAATACCCATGCCCTTACTTAGAGGAAGTTATGAGATGCTGCAAACAGTATAGAGTTAACAGTCATTTAAAGATCAACCTGTATAAGACATCCGCGTTTTATTAACCCTCGCTAAAAGCATTAAACGTTTGAAACGCGCAATTAAACTGTTCTCTCCTGAGTTTATGTTAATGAAACATTAATGAAGCTAAACTAGTCGGTATCATTGTATCTTGAGGTTACTTTTTAATCCCATAACTATACAAAACTATCAATTTACGAGTATAGCCTAGTTTAATGAAAAGTGTTTCAGAGGTTTTTGAGTTATTCGAATTTTACTATCGAGTGTTTCTACTGTGTGAAATTGACATAATTTAATTTTTATTCTTTAATGAATTTTTGTGACATTTTATCAATAATCAGCTTTATCAATTATTTATAAGTACTTACATATGTTTAATCTAAATGTTCAATTTAAAATTTTTATTTTAAGGTGTAATTTCCAACACAATTTACCTATATTGTTTTATGGAATAAATAAATGAAATGAAATTCTTAGTTGTTACTGTAATGTTTTTTTGAAATCTATTTTAAATCTAATTTCGTATTCACTAAAATAAAAGCGAAAATAATTTGTCAAATATATAACAAACATGTAACGTCAAATGTGTAAAAGTTTTGAATTACTTGCGTGGTAAATTGATTTTAGTCGTGCCACATCACAGTGGTCGTGGATTCGATTCCCGGTAAGGTTCGGTTTTATAGGGCTCCTTTTAGATTTTGGTTGTTATGAAAAGATAAACCCAGAAATTGTAGCGATCTTATAAAGATTTCCCAAAGCAATAAGGTTAAGGTAAGGAAGCTGGCTTAGAAAATTATGTTACCATCCTCAACCTCCTCTGATCTGATACCAAAAATCTAGTAGAATCGAACCAGCAAACTTATTATGAGAAGCGAGTGGTTTAACCACTGTGCCAAGTACAGAGGCGGTTCAAACTTACACTATAGTCAAAAATAAAAATCATCTTCTCACCTCCACCTAGTCATGCGCAGTTACAAATCATTCGATATTTCGAACCATACAATTACCTACACAAAAGGTGTTTAATAATAAGCTTAATTAATATGATCTAAGTCTACTCTATGTATAGTCGATAGATTTAAATCGAACATACAGATAATAAAAGCAAAACGAGTGTAATTATGAAGTGTAAAACAACGAAAAAAAGGTCGATAAATCTTTGGTAAAAAGGTAGACTTTGTAAAGCTTCTCTGTAACTAAATTTTTTTATGCATCAGGTTTATGAAAGTCCGTTTTTGAGGATTTTCATGATTTGCGATTCCATGCGTTTTTTTTCGTATTACGTTTGATATACATATTTTGAGAAAATTTTAGTTAATTTTGTATCTACATATTTGAGTAGAATTTATTTTATCAATTATTGGTTGCTAATTTAAGATGTTATGATGTAACAAGTGTTATAAATAAATTTTTCATTTTCATTTTCATATCCTTCTTTTATTCTTTACTTTAAGTAATAAATAAACGACAACGACAAAAAGTTTGGATACAAAAGTGGTCAATCCAACCATCGATTTAATATTAAACTTATTATCATTATTTTTTTTTTTATTTGGAGGATTCAAATCAAACACTATGTTTATTTAAAAAATTGTAAAACAAAAGTCGTCAGATTTTATCTGAATAATAATAACCTGGCATACATTTGGCATTAAAATTAACCTTTTATAATATTAAACATTTTTTTGTTTGTGTATCGAAATCCACCTAACACTGTTAGATGACTAACAATATAAAGATAAAGGATCAAAGCAAAGTCGCCGGATATCGATGGTCTTTCAATGGAGGCTGATGAACGTCCATTTTTTGTGAGGTCCGAGCTTAATAACCTTGACAAGTTTTTTTTCTTTATTCTTGTTTCAATTTTGGATCATACTACGAATAGACAGACTCGAGAGTTTAGTCAGTGAGTGTGTAAGTTCCGAGTGGTCAGGGACGTATTCTCCATAGGGTCATTCGGGCGAACGCCCGGGGCGGCCCGTCCCAAGGGGCGGCCCGCCCAGTTCTCTAACAACTCTCATTTTTTCATTAGCTGACTGCGAAAAATTTTAGATAATGTACAATTTACACGGGCGCGGGAGTCTCGATGAGTATTGATCCCTTTTTCTAAGTTGAACCTAGCTAGGTGGACTGTTTGTCCCAGGTATACATATTCGTCAACTATACTTCGAGTGTAGAGTCTCCAACATTCAGAGGAGTGGGCGGATATTATGCATAAGTTTCGTCTTGTCCCTGTTCATTTTGAGACCCACTTGTTGGGAGGCTCTAGTCCATCGGGCATTGAATTGTGCCTAGGTCCTCGTAGGTCTCAGCCATGATCACGATATCATCAGCGAATCGAAGGTGATGTACTCTGCGTTGATATTAATGCGAATCCTCTCCAGTCCAGAAGCTTGAAAACGTTTTCCAGGGCAGCGGTGAAGAATTTCGGAGATATATGTAACGTCTCCCTGTGTCACCCCACGCTGCACCCAGTTTCGAATTATGATCCTGGAGGCGGACCGACATGGTGGCGTTTTCATACAGGTACTCTAATACTTCGATATATCGATAGTCGATTTGGCACCGTTGAAAAGAGTGTAGCTATGTGTCTCTGGTGTAACCACACTCCTGTGCCATGCTGTAGGCATTCGTCCCTCGAGCCTGACGTTATTTTTATTTTGTATTTATCCATTGTGTGATTATTATTATTATTTTTTAACATTGACATTGAATTTTATATTAATAACTATTTGTATTATTCAATTTTTAATTTCAATTATTTTGACGATCACATTATACTTTGACATTTTTAATAAGCTATTATTGTAATTTGAAATTGATAATGTGAAATAAATGAATCTAATCTAATCCATCTGGCTCTCGGGTCTTCAGCCAGATTACTGACAGGAAGGCGTGTGGTCGTGTATAACTGTCCGTAGAATTTCTTGACCTCTTCCAGCAGCTCAGGGTTGTACGAGACCATTACGACACGATTCTGCCATCCTCAGTCTTCAGCTTTGTCAGTTGGCTTTGACCAGCAGACAGGTCTTGCGAACACTTTTGACCCTTTATGGCGCTCGATAGCCTCTTTAATACGATTGGTATTAAATTGGCGTATCTATATCGCGAGTCAAGGACTTGAAGACCTGTCTGTTTAGACGCCGATACTGACAAGCATCTTCAGAGCATTTTATAATCAGGCTCCATCTTTTCTCTATGAGCTTGCTGGTGTGATCCGAAATGTTCTTTTTGAACGGCTAGTTTTGAAAGCCTTATTTATTCCCAGTCGTTTGGAGAATTTCCTCGAACCTGTCGTAGTAATCGTCCACATTTTCGCAGTCTCCTAGCCATTCGAAGCGGTTTTGCACTCGAGCTGAAAGTTATCAGGGTTTTGAAGCTGGGTAAGCGCTTCATTAGTCGACATCTATCCAGCTTGGTTTTTAGATTCAATGTGCCTCTTACCATTCGGTGATCGTTTCCTTTCTTCATCAAGTTGATCACAGCTCATTTTCAGTATTGTAAAGAATATAAAAATTATATGCGCTGTCGCATGAATGAGAAACGACTCAATTATTAAGCAATCCTTAACACTGAGGCTGATTTAACGAACGCACTTTAATTTGATGATTTTTCAGAACAAATGTCGCATTGACGGTCATCGTAATCAGCTAATAAATTCGTTTAACTATTGATTACTATATTTAATTATGTTTTACTGTTGTTTCCTTAGGCTGTGGAGGGTGAGGGGCGGCCCGGTCGTATTTGCCCAGGGCGTAAAAATCTAAAATACGTCCCTGCGAGTGGTAGGAACTTTGTACTTGGTATAGGTAGAAAGAAATGATGATTTCGAAGAGTAAGTAAATTAAATAAAAAACGTATTTATTTTGAAGTGGTTGAGAGTTGTAGGCTAGGGTTGAAAATGTGCTGTGAATGAGGCCCTTGGTTCAATTTGGGTGTAAGATTTTTAATAATGGTGTTGATTCGGTTTTCACGATTCAACTTATTTGACAGGACTAAACTTAATTTAAGTAGGTATTCTGTCTTTTTATATCTGTATCGATAAGAACAAGGACAGGACGATCAAATTAAGTTTAGTCCTGTCAAATAAGTTAAATCGTGAACACCAAATCGACACCAATATTAGAGTTTTTATTACACTTAAAAAAGAACTCCTACTGAAATTAATCTTATCATACAGTGGGGTAGGATGTAAAATACCTGGAGGCTTTTCTCCAAGATAACCATGCTTTGGATTAAGAAAGTTGGCCGATCAGCTGATTATGTATCTGTAAAAAGTAAAAAAAAACGAGTATTCTTCAGTAAGATGTACTGAAATGGTTTACATAGGTTTGCATAATCAAGCCTCGACGATTATAACTAGAACCTGTAATTTTGTGTGTTAAGCTTAGAATAAAGATAATATGATAATTTGCTCAGAAACAAACAGACATCAGGAAAAATGGCCGGCCACTGGGTCAATCAAAACTTAAAACAGATTGTACCTATAATAACAAAAAAAGTGCGCCCATTAATGTAAGGTAGACTTTTACTATAGTAAACATTTGTTGTTCTATCTACTTCTTTGCTGAAATCGTGAAGTTGGGTCACTTGATCGACTTGTGTGAACTTTCCATGAAAATTCAATTATTTCAGTCTCATGGAACAAAAGTTGTTAGGTTTCGTGGGTAGAAACTCGCCTTTAAATTGTGTTACATTTTATATAAAGTTATGTCTTTTAGCCTTGCCTTTCTAAAAAATCAAAGTATATATTTGAGCCTCTTTTCAAACAAGTGATCAGCCGATCGGCCCTTTTACCTACTATGGAACATCAAATCTGTTGTAAGATTTTATGTGCTTAGACAATATGTACTTACATTATTAAACTACTCTTGTAGGAAGATCCGTCAATGATTTCATTGTATCATCTCCCACAAAATCAGACAGGAAAAGAGGAGATTACCCAAATTACATAATCACCTCTAAGAAAATTCGTGTTAAAACAGGCTATGAATCAACACATCTTCGTGGTAATGTTCTACCAAACCTCCACGTGAAGTTCGAAAATGAACACTATTTGTATTGGGATACAATGTTTTATGGAGTCTGATGTGCGTTGGGCAATCAAAAGAGACCGGTAATCAAAATGTGGCCACAAAAAAAATATAAAAAAATCATCTGAGGTCTGAGATAGTTAATGGTTCGTTCCCGTTGTAAAGTATTCAGTAGGCGTTACTTAAGCACTACGAGTATAACAGCGAAACGTAAGATAACGCTTTTACCTAGTATGTACATATTGACAATAATTCTTGAGTGACGATTTTTCTTGTTAATTATTTTGTAAAATTGGTGGCAATAGGCTGACGGCGCTGGCGTGCCGGTCCACCTGATGCAAAGTGACTACCAGCAAATATTACAGACATCTGTTACTCCATAAGAGTTATCCAGGCTTTGCACATCCTTCTCGTTCTTCTTCTTTTTCTGTAATGAATATGATAGAATAGAACGGCGATGGTTGCGTGGTGTTCCACTCAGAATCACCCGTGGTTACGTAAAGGGAACTATATCGAGGGTTCACGGGCGACTTGTATTAAGCGACATTTTTAGAAATGTTCAGGAGACTGATTTAAAAAAATATTTCTTAGAAAAATAATCATTAAAACTTAACTTCTTAGTATTATATAGATTCTCGATATTCTTAATATTTTAAATATTATTCAGAAGTTATTTTTTGTGAGGTATTTTGTAAGAAATAAATTTTTAAAGTAGAGGTTACCTGTGTTTCCAAAAATGTCGCTTAATACAAGTCGCCCGTGAACCCTCGATATGTAGATTTACACTTACGGATGTGTGCAACATGATCTGTGGACCTTCATACATATCTAGTAAAGACGTGCGCAGGTTTCCTCACGAAGTTTTTCTTCAGCGTTAAAGCGATCGGTATGAAAATGTACTTATGTAGGTAAGTACATGCATTGCATGTACTGTCTAGCCAATATCGAATGCCTCATTTCCGTTATCGTACTGTATATTTCAACCCTCCGGAACACAGCAATGTATTTTGATTTTTCTAACAAGTCGACCAGCTGACCAGCCATCTTTAGTATGGATAGTCGAAAATTTGCACAATGAGAAATTTAAAAAGTCTGGATAAGCGATAAGTTCCTTTCCTTGGGACTTTTTTGAATTTCTTTCTTCTTTTTATCAATCGTTCATAAATGTCAAAATTCTCTTTTTCTCGATGCTTTTTTGGGAATACATACATAGAGTGCTACGTTAGCAACACAGACTTGCACTCCGCTCGGAGCGACGATATATAACTTCTTTAGTTAGCATCATCAGGCCGCCAGACCACACAATACACAATCCAGTGTTGCCGGCACAGAAAATGAAAAAAGTCCAAAACCACTCGTGAAAAGTTCCGTTTTGACTTTGAAAGTTCCGTTCAGTAAAAAATTTTCGCCACTGCGTGTGTGCGTCGCCGATGCCACAACGTTATTCGCAACTAGGTATAGGTAGGTACTAGACCCCGCTATTACCGGCTCAGAGATATTTCAAACTGATATCTGTCGGACATGTCCATCGTGGAGGGGAGGCCACGTAAGGCTACCTTGAGAGGCCTCTCAACCGTGTAGAAGAACCAGTTAATGCCGCTGGTCTCCTTGAGGCTGCCGAGGTACAGCTGCACAATGCGGTACTTTTGAGGTGGTGGCGGTGGCTGCGGGCGCGGCGACGAGTATCGCGGTGGCAGTGGAGCTGCGTGGCGGCCGAGAGGCCCGGCACGGTGGCAGCGCTGCCGGCAGCGGCCGCGTCTTTAACCGGGCCGCATAAGTGGCCCGGAGAGGCGGCGTGGCGGTGGTGGTGGGTGGCGAAGCCAGGAGTCATGGGTGCCGTACTGGGCCCCGGCTTCACCAGATGCTTCAGAACCTCGGGGCACAGGTGGAGGCAACCGGGTGGTTGGTGTCGGTAGGGTGACCTGGCGCAGGCGCGGGTCACGCTGCTGTAGTGGTCCCGCGACCGGGGGCGAGAAGCAGGAAGGGCCTCTTCTCCGGGGCGCAGCGTGGCGGTCACCGGCGCTCAACGAGTGGCGGAACACCCTCGCATAGTTTCCTCGGCAGCTGAGGACTCAAAGTGGGAAAGGGGACGGGCTCATGGAGCAGCTCCAAGGAAAAAGCGCTTGGCCGTGATCACGTCTCGTCTTCCTCGTCGCGCTTTCATCGTGTGTGGAGGAGGGACAGGGATCAATGCGACTGGGCCGCCCCAGCTTGATTGCCGCGACGTCCTCCGGCCGTACAGGTCGGCTCTCTCACCGAGTCACTCCTCATGGATGCGCAAGTACGCTGCCATCCAACGGAGCATTCCCTCCGACAAGAAATCAATGTTTCTTAGTTGGGTCGTCATGAGCAAGTCATCACGCTCATAATGGCTGAGAAGATGCTCTCTTGGCAGGCAGAACTTTCCTACCGGAGAGAGCCGTTGGCTGGGGGCCGAGGGTGACGGCGAGGGAGTCTCGCGCGTGGCGAAAAATGTCTTGATACACAGGGGTTGGAACACTGAAATCTAAAAGAGGGCGAGTGAAGCGAGCCCGAAGAAAATTTTCAAAGTAGCGTCCGTTTTCTCGTTTTTAGCAACACCGGTCAAGAGAATTTGGAAGTTTTGAGTCCTTCAGTGTGAGCTTTATTTATCACTAAAAGTTCCGAAAAGTTCCGATGATCATTAAGTTCCGCAAAAGTTCCGCTGAAGCCTCAAAAGTTCCGAAATCGGAACAAAAAGTCCGCGCCGGCAACGCTGACACAATCTGACATTTTATTACAAGATCATTCGAAAATCATTTGCTATCTGAACGCGTTTGCCCCGAGACATCATCGCCTCAGAATAAAAAAAAAAAGAAAAAATGGAGGCCCATCTTTGTGGCCGCCATTACCCGAGTCGATTACCTGGTCGTAATTACCGGTCATTAGGCCGGCTCGCCCGCTCCCGGCGCGGCGCGGGCGCATTAATGCACCTACAAGAGATATTGCCTTTTAATATCTTTGCGTTGGTATTCTGGATGGGGTACGTGGAATTTGAGAAGTAAACTTTGTTGTTGAAGGATAGAACTTTTATTCGTCGTTCGAAACCATAGCTAAACTAGAGGTGTAATAAAAGAGGTGTGACGTAAAAAGTTTTGGTCTCTCTGTTCACACAAACTGATTAGCTGTTAATGGCAACGTTTTTATGGAGAGTCCCATGTTTTAGCGATTTTTTTGTAGAATAAAAGATGTTCAGTATAATGAATAAAAGCTCCAGTTAACCTGTTATTTCCTGTATGTAAAACAAAATAGCCATCGATATGAGAGACATTAGATGAGGTTAATAGTCCCCGACTGCGTAGTCGCTGATAGTGGTTTGCTCCCCTATGTTGAGTAGCGCCGCCTTTTCGCGCACCATTCGCAATCTGACAAGCGACGAGTAAACATCCCGTATTTAAATGAAAATATGTCTACAGTGCAGTGAAATGTGCTAAAACAATAAAAAAATAAAGAACAAAACTAACAGCAACATTTCTTATCACTTTTTTCTTGTTATTTTATGAATATTTTGTCATTTTATAGTGATGCTACGCTACTCGTCGCTAGATGTCGCCAGTAGATAACATTAATTAAATACATGCCTCTCTACTCGTCGCTAGATGTCGCTAGTAGATAACATTAAATACATAAACCTTAAGCTTATCACACAACAGCGATATTTGTTTAAATACATGCCTCCCTCTTCACCCCGCTTCAGCCCCCGCAAGACGAACACGCTGGTTCAGAAACAAACAGAGCGAGTAACCTTATCTAATGTTTCCCATATCGATGAAAATAGCTAACTAAGACCGTTTGTATTTGTAAAAAAACCGCGTCCCGTGTGACAAGTTTTTTGTATATACATAAATTATTTCGTTTTTAAATCAACATTTTTTCTGTGATTAAATATTTCATAGCACTTATGAAACAAATCAAACAAATAATTTTAGAAACCAATAAGCATCGTCACCATTTGGCACCATTTCATCGCAAATCCGGCACTAGAGATATGCGCATACGCAAAAGATCGCGCAATGTTTTCGGAAACACTGTTTCTTTCATAATCCACAATGGAAACACTGTCGTCAACTATACGAAGGCTTACTAAAAAGAATTTCAAAAACTTTTCAGTAATTTAAATACTCTAGATCCAGATACGAAATCACGATTTCGCTACCACACCATAAGACCGCAGAAATATTATCTCACTTTTCAAGAACATCGAGATTCAAATAAGACTGATTCATAAAAAATAAAAATGATGACCACAGACAAACGATTTCGGCTACGTTTGATCCCACGCGAAGGAAGGACATTTGATGTGATTACATGCAATCAAGGCGAGCCAAAAGTTAAGGACTGCGAGAGTAAAAAATATATAATAATCGACTTGTTTCCTACCAAAATAATGTCCTTTATACTACAAGAACTTGAATTATACGAATTCGGTCTTTCTATACCGCCCTTATTTAAATTCAGAATTTGAAAACGTTTGGCTCCAATCAGAAACGATAGAGTCGAAGTAGGAACAGGAAGCCCAAATAAAACCTGTTCCCTTTTGAAGATCTCCAAGTTAAAGTTCTGCTTACATCTCTAGTAATCAACGTACGGTTTCCCCACGATGTTTCAGTGTAACACAACACAACTGCCGCCTATCCCTTGGATAGCACGTTTAACTAGGTATGTAACACTATAAGATAGAGAAGGAACTGAGAATATACTCGTATTTTCAACAAAAAACAAATAAAATAAAACACAATCCAACCTTGAGACTAAAAGTCAAAATGTAATCACTTGTCGGAATCGTGTCGTGCCATATAAACGTCTGTAAAACAGCAATTTGGCTCGGTCGTGGCTGTCTTTTTGTCATGAACATTGTCATTCCGTCCGGAGTTCCAGCTAAATAGGCGATTACAGAGTTTTTGTCTTTAGACGACACATTCATACTCACAATCTCATAGGGTAGAATGTAGGAATTGTAGGATTCATAATGATGGGTTATTTTGATGTGACCGATCTTACAAATATAATATTCTAACAATAAAAGTTCAGGTAGGTATAAAAGTGCAATTTAAAAAAAAAACAACTACTTTAATGGAATTCGCGGCTCCAAAAGTTTGATAACTTGGAGAGAGTTATAAATTGTAATGGTACTTCCTTTTCAGTTTTTATTTTAAGCGTTTTAATTTTGGTCATATTTAATAACATCTTATTTAATTCGTTTTTGTCAAAGAAGAAACATGCTGCTGTTATTATCATTAAAAAGACAGCGTATCATATATTTAACCACCGGGCGACTACTAGATAACAAATTACCTACTAATGTTACCGATAAACTATTAGCGGCGTGTTCGGCGATTTCGTCAAAATATCACTTCCAGGCTTATAATTTGTGTTAATATTTCGATTTTTTTAAACTGTATCCTATTATTACTTCACATTTAGGGTCATATAAAATCTGTACTTGTGTTTTTTTACTTACAGATAATCTGAAATAAATAGTAAGTAAAAATATACCTGTAATTTCATTCGTCTCCGTTTCCTGGCTATATATATTTTTATATAATACATATTTTTGATAGTGCAATAAGATTTACATCGCGACTTATTATTTTATCAGTTTGAATATTTATCAAGCTATCGCATTCCTCATTACATATACTTAAAAGCGAATAAAATAATTAATTACGTGGCCTTCAAATTTTGTTACGGGTGAATCATCATTACCAACCTTAGAAATTGTACAATGAATTTATGCTAAATACGTTCCTGTGACAAGCTGATGCGCCCTCTGTTAGGCTTTACGGTTAGTATCCCGTCAGGTCTTGTGCGAGCACGACGTCGCGTCGCTTAGAACTCAACATATTTGACGAGTCAACATCCGAAGTAAACGTTTGTCACACAACTGCTTTCATCACAATCTGTTAAAAATAGCTGTAAGTATATTACTTTACTTCAAATTGTTGTAATTTTATGGTAATATTTAGGAACCAAAATTACGAGAGCTGTATGAATTACCTATTGTTCGTTCCATTATGGAACAAATTTAAAGAAACGATCAAATTATCATTCACTTCCACCTCATTACCATCCGTTCCTTCCAACATATGTGCTGGAAGGTAATGATTGTAAATGGAAGGTAATGAAATATCAATTTTAGTAGATAATTTTTTATACGCTTTTATTTTTGTTTTTATAAAAGTATGACATATTTTAATGCATTACTTATAAAAATACAGGGTTCGTCATCGCTGTGCTTTTAATTAAGTAATTTATGTTTTTTTTATAGATTCTGGGTTACGCTAATGGCACCGAAGAAAAAAATATCCAAAGAAGAAAAATTACTGAAAGATAGGGAGAGAAAAAAGAAAAAGTATGCTGAGATTAAAAATAATCCAGAGCTCTATGCTATTCAAAAAGAAAAAGAACGACAAAGGTACATGATAAGAAAAGAAAAAGGTCAGATTCGTAACATTAAAGATATGACAACAAGAGCACAAAGAGATCAAAGAAGAAGGTGGAAAAAGAACTCTCAAACGTATTTGAAAAGAAAAGCAAACCAAAAAAAATTGGAGCAAGTTTTAATGGAGAACTCACCACCACAAAGCGATGTAGAAAATGTAAACGAGGAAAATGAACCAGATCCTTTGCTAGACCGTAGTAATCTTACTGATCCACTCTCAAATTTGAATGCAGAGCCTGAGCAGTGTGTCCCCAAAAAAGATGATTTACATGATAAAACCAAAAGTAAACTAAGAAAACTCAGGTACCAAACTGCGAAGGCAATGAAAAAATTAAAAAATGAAATAAATAGACTACAAAAAGCGAAAGACGTCTGGCGAAAGCGAGCCATGGCATTAGCGAAGAAAAATAAAGAAAACACTGTAGAAAAAGATGTCAATAATATGTTAAAAGATATTCAAACAGGAAAAATCGAAAAAGTAAAGAAAAAATTATTGTTTTCTGAGACAATGTGTCGAGGTATGACACAAAAATATAAAAATTTAAGTAAAAAAGACAAAAGACAATTTATTGCAGATGTTTTTGATAAAAACAAGCTTAAAGAGTGTAAAATTCTTAGCAAAGTTCCTTTTACTGTCAGAAAAGAAGTTATCCCTGAGCAAGACACAGCATTAAAGAAAAAGATAAAGTCTTTCTTTCTAGAGGAAGAAAACACTCGCGTAGCTCCTGGAAAAAGAGACTCAATAAAATGTAAAAAAGAAACAGAAAAGGGCGAAAGGAAACAAAAAAGATTCTTAACTGATACATTGAAGAACTTGCATGAAAAGTATTGTACGGAACACGGATTTGTCCATTATTCAACGTTCTGCGAAAACAGGCATGAATGGGTCGAATTTCCTAAAAAAGAACGAGATACTTGTCAATGCAAAATACATGAAAATGTTGACTTACTTCTTGAGTCCTTGAAGAGAGCTAAAATTACTACAGAAGGATCAGCCACGGAAATGCTAAAAACCATATGTTGTAATCATTACAATATAAAATGTGTAGAGAGAAATTGCACTGTATGCAAAAACAAAACCTTAATTTTCAAAGAATTTGACAACAGTATAAAAATCCCGTACTATGAGTGGACTACAGAAAGACAAACTTACAAAACATCTACTGGGATAGGTAAAACTACGACGATAACTATAAAAAAGAAGGTGGAAGATTATCCAAGAAACATAATTTTAAAACTAGAAGCCGATCTGGACACCTTTTTGATGCACACTCGAAACATGGCTTCACAGTTCAAAGCTATTAAAGATTTAAAAGAAAATCTAGAAACTGATGAAATTCTTATTCATGTTGACTTCAGCGAAAACTACAATCTCAAATATAATTCAGAGATACAGTCCTTTCATTTCGGTGGTAGCCGCGGTCAAGTTTCGTTACATACGGGTGTAATTTATTATAGAGACAGTATCACCGGTGTTTTAGAAAACAGATCATTCTGCACAATAAGTCAATGCCTCATACATAACGCATCAGCAATATGGGCTCATTTAGAGCCGGTTTTAGAATTGGCGAAAAATCTGGTTGAGCGTATATCAAAGATTCATTTCCTCTCTGACTCGCCATCAAGCCAATATCGGAATCGTTTCATTTTTAATATGATTTCAAAATTACATGACCAAGTTCCGAACCTCGATACTGTAACGTGGAACTACCAAGAAGCAGGCCACGGCAAAGGCGCTCCAGACGGTATTGGTGGTACCATCAAGAACGCTGCAGATAGCCATGTAACATATGGTGGAGATGTTGGGACCTTTGAAGACTTTGTCAATGTGGTTCGCAGAAAAATTAAAAATATTGATTTGATGATCATTTCAGAAGAACAAATAAAGCGAAATAAGTTTACTGAAAAGGTACCTGCATTCAAAGGAACAAACAAAGTACACCAAGCTATTTGGAGTTCCTCGTTACCATATAGTGTTGCTCTTCGAAATCTTAGCTGTTTCTATTGCCAAGACAGTTATTTGCCTTGCAGACATGGTAAACATCTGGGGGTATTAAATGTTGGCACTAATGAGACGATAACTTGCCCGTCGGCATCATCTACGAACAATAATATTGACTTGGATGAGACTCTCCGTATTGATTCTCCTACTCTTGATAACAATATCAACGAGAACGTACTTCTGAATGAATTCGATGGTACCTTTTTCTTTGAAGGGAACCTCCTGTCACCTTCAAGCATCAGTTCCAATAAAGAAAATGAATTACCTTCTGGACTTCATATACCACTGGACGATACAATATGTACCACAATGCAGGCATCAAATGATCCGAAGTCGTTACAAATTCAACAAATCAATACTCAGGATTCTTCTGAATTACAAACGTTGAGTACCCTAAAGGGTTCTCATTCTCAAGCACATTGTGCTCAGAAGTCTTCTGGCGTGAAAATATTATCAAATGTTCCATTTGATTGGCAACGTTATGCTTTTATAAAAGAATGCCCTAAAGAACTCAATCAATTAGAACAAGAAGAATTTAGAAAATTTGTTACTAATGATGATATGGAAGATGATTATAATTTTAATGGCAAACAGCTGCATTTTTCAGTAGAAGAAATAAACGGTTCTAAAAAAGAAATTTTGAATTCAGATAATTTAAAATACCAAGAAAACGATTGGGTGATTGTTAGATACGATCTGAATAAAATTTCTTATTATTATATAGGACAAATAACCAAATTATTGAAAGGCGAATACAGAATAAATTTTTTAAAGAAAACAAAAGGGAAAACTTTAAAATTTGACTGGCCGATAATTATTGACGAGGACGTACTGTCTGAATTGCAGATTGTGCAGAAATTAGAAGATCCCAAGCTGAACAGAAGACGACAGTACATTTTTGACAATTTACCAAATTTTAACTTTAAATAAAAAAAAAGCTGTAACTAAGTAGGTATTGATTTGATTTTATGTTCAAAACTAAACTACGTAGATTCAGATTTATCACGATAAGAATATTTTTATAGATCTCTAATATTTGTTATTCGTTGATTACATGTATCTTAATTATGAACACAACCACTTGTGAAAATACTTAAAATTTTTTAAGATTGAAGAAAATTAAGTTTGTAGTGTTTTGTGTTTAGTTATTAAAGTATTACTGGAAAGAGCTTAGATAATGTTCTTTTTTCTGTAAGAATTTTGTTACTATTTAATTTTATACGAGTACGGAGTTTGTTCAGTGATGATTAAAATTGTTATCGTACATTTAAGTCAATAAGTTATTATCTCGTTTTATAGAAAAAAAATCTATTTAATTTTTAATATTAACGGGAGTCCACCTCGCATTCAAATAAAACACTGGTGATTATAATTTGCGTATTATATGTGTTTTATTCAATTTAATAAGCTTAAATAATTACCTTCCATTAATTATTCATTATCATCCTGTTAATTTCATTACTTTCCCTAGTTTACAAATTACCATCCAGGCGTATATCATTACCATCTTGACTTTCATTCATATCCTATGAAAAATATAAAAAGTTAAGTCTTGAAGAATGTGCCTCCGCGATATTTACGTACCTTAGGTGGATAGTATATGGTATATGGAATATCGTGACCCAAATACAAAATAGATCCAAAACTTATAAATTTAAACGAAATTGCAGAACGCGCCTAGCATAGTAGTAAAATTAATTCCAGTGACATCAAATTTATTTATTACTAAACTGAGCTATTACGCGCAATTATACATGGTGGGCTTCTTTTATTGGATACCAAGTGGTTATAAAATTCTACAGCGTGTTACAAAAAGTTTTGTTGAAATGAAATGAAATGAAATGAAATAATATTTATTCGAAGTAGATATCTCTGTACACTTTTGCGAACGTCATATTTTTTCTACCTAATACGAAGTTCCTACCACTCGGAACTCGTATACCCAACGTTTCGGGAACGTTTGCGGAGAGAGAAGAAACGTCGGGCCCTAAAGAAACTCCCTCCAACACATTTTTTTAAATTAAGTTCTTAGATGCTATTACATAATTCAGGTAAACAACAAAGTTATAGTTAGTTTAGTTGCATACTATTACAAACGAATGTGAAAGTGTTAGTTATAAATCTGATAAATGTTTGCTATAAAACATTGCAATTAACTCAAAAACATTTTTGTTTTGAGTGTTCCTAATTATTTCATCCCTGACATTGGCTTCCTCCGAGAATCCATCGCAACAGAACATGAGTAATAATAATAAAACACTACAAAATTTCTGTTCTGATAAAGGCTTTTATGAGCTAATAGCTTCTGCCCGCGACTTCGTCTGCGTGAACTTCAGAATTGGGTCCAGAGGGGAATGAAAAGGAAGTAAAAATTAGAGTTTCTAGTTGTCTCTGGTTTCTAGTCTAGCCATTCCTCCAGGAAACCTCGAGTTTTTCGGGATAAAAAGTATCTTATATGTTAAGTTTTTAACTATCTGTGTGCCTTTTTTTTTAGTTTTCTTTCAATAAATATTATTATTATATTATTATTATTTATCCAAATAAGTTTAGCCTTTTTTGCGTGATTGAGAAACAAACATTCAAACGTCCAAACTTTCACATTAATATAATAATAATAGTAGGATATTGCAGTGCAAACAACTCAGAAAGAAAGACAATTTTTAGGATTCCTAAGCCTACTGGAATTAAAGTGTGTATCCTTTTAACAACAATAAGTACCTATAAAATACTGGATTAACGCACAGGGTAATTTTTATACCGAAAAAATGCGTGTTTCTTCTTTGATATAGGTAGCTCACTCATAACGGAACATCATTGTATAAGTTTACAAAAAGAAACTTCGGAAAGTGCTAGGTACTATTTGTTATACCTATGCACAGAGTTATTGTTATAGGTATACATTGTAGGTAATGCTGAGTTCAAGGTTTACAATTTCACTCGTCTTTCTGCCATAATCAACTCTTTTTATTGTATTATACTTTCTGAGATTTAAGTGTGTATCTATCTATCTTAAGGCCTCTAAAAAATTGTCAGGAAGTTAACCATTAAAGCGTGGTGTTCCAATGATCGCGCGATTGGACAGGCCTCTCCGCTGTCAACCTGGGAGTCTGAGTGGTCGTGGGTTCGAGGAAAAAATTTCAAGGTGGATCGGTAAGGTATTTCAAATTATTCATGGAACTTATTTGTGAATGATTTCGCGAAATGAAAGAGTTACTTACTTTATAGTTTTTATGGTCACGTTGTGCCTAGATGATGCGATGACATACATACATTTTTTCCTCTGATCTCTCCTCATTCATATGTGCAATTTGAACAGACTTCTATAGCAAAAACATCTATTTAAGTCTAGTCAAATAATTATAGATCACATTTTCCATATTGAAATCATACCGAAATAAATTATTATTGTGACAGAATCGCAACCACATTACGAGTTATTCAAAGGGGTCGATAAAGCCTCCTTTACAATATTCTTCGCTGTCAAAGACAAAGAACAACTGCGCTGGCGCACGGTGAATGGGAAATAAATTATACACGACGCCATTGGGAACGGTAGGGATGTAGTTTGTGTCTATAAAATGCGTTATCGATAAAAAGTCGAGGACATAGACGTTTGTAACCTCTTTTACCCGACTGCCTCTTATGGAGAGTAATGTTATCCGAGTCTATAAAATATCAGTCAGGAGATCAAATTGGGGTTCCTGATTTAATCTGAACAACTTTTCTCTCAATATAAAGATGAAAAGTGTCGCCCAGAATATTATGTATGTTTGTTTGACTGCATCTGTAACCTAAACGGTGGATTTTGATTTTGGAGTGCGAATTTACAGTATATTTGTGTTAATGCCCTGAATATCAAAAGATACAATTTTGAGACATAGCCAGTTCCCCATTACGTTGGGGAATCTTGGTAAGCCCGCTTCCATCTATAGGCAACATCATCACCAGTGATTGGAGTAGGTAGATTGATTTTTGGTACTTGCATCGTGATTTTATAACATGGACAATCCTTTTTTCCGAAAAGTAATAATAATATAATAATAATATCTGGGACAAATCACACACGATCATCTGGCCCCAAACTAGGATTACCTGTATCTTGGGAACCAGAGACTGATATACATACACATATACTTTTAAATACATACATATATATAGGGTGTAACAGAAAGGTGTGATAATACTTCAAGGTTGGTTTTTACCCATCTGGCTATAATCGATCAGCTGGCGAACCAAGTTTGTATGAAAACTCAAAAAAAAAGGACACGTTTCATTTCGTGCCTGGACATGTACGGAGTACGAAAAATATAGAAAAATATAGGTTTTCTAGGAAAAATAATGAAAAAAATATTAGAAGCAGGGTTGCGTGGTTCAAGCGTAATGTTTTGTCAGCACTTTTTACAATATAAATGGTAACACTGAAACTTGCAATAGTAGGTCACGTTCAGATATTGCGGCGTCGTCCACATATTCCTCAGATGCTTTCTCTGTCTCTGACTGACTGAACACCCTTCTGTTCTGACTTCTGACATTGGTGTACGATTTTTAAAATCTGTGGATATGCAATGCCTCTTTTTACAAGCATAACAGCTGGTTGTCGAGTTACTTGTCGGATAACTAAATTATTAATTTCAATGGTATGTACAAAATCTAATTTCTGAACGTAAAATGCTCGAAATTGCGCTCGCTTCGCCATGTTGGGTGATTGGTGTTGCGATTGTTAAATCTGAGAATCTGGATGAACCTCGCAACGAAGGTAAATCGAAGGAAATGTACAGTTAGAAAAGACTATGTTTCTAATGACTTATTTATGGTGTTTAGTACACAAACCAGGTCCAAGCTCCATAGTCTCGTGAAACGTCTCCTTTGCGATTTCAACAAAGTTGTTGAACAAAAGTTGTTCAGTTTGATGGGTAAAAGCCAACCTTGAAGTATTGTCACACCTTTCTGTTACACCCTGTATAGATATAATACACCCAGACTCAGAGCAAACAATTCTGCTCATTACAGAAAAGTTTGCCCTGTGTGGGGATCGAACCCACGACTCTCGGATCAGAGGTCAGGATCGCTAACCACTTAGCCACCGAGTCAGTCAAAGTTCCGGTATTTCCGGATTGAGTTGAGTATTATTAAAGTAAATCTGGTATAATCAATTGGCTCTGAAGGAAGCATTTTATTTATATGAAGAATAACAGAAAGAATATTCGTTTTTGTTTGCTAAAAAATGTTAAACTCTCGGAATCCGAGCGGCGTGTCCATATTAACATATACGTTTGCGGTCATTGACCCTAAATCAATCTACCTACTCTGATCACTGATCATCACTCACCATAATCATCACCACACTCACCATAAGCCTAGATAATGCCAAGGGCTTACCAATTGTTCATAAAAGACGTGTTTTAATAATAATAACATAAAATAAACAAACAAAAAACAGTCGATATTCGTCCCACACTACCCCATCACTATCACCTGAGGCGCTGCGCGTACATCGCAATTTCCTTGTGGTGCGCGCGCGCCGGCCGGTCATTAAGCGCCCGCCCCTCCCTAATACCCCCATTACCAGTAATATAATAAAACGCATGGCACTATCGTATCGACGGACATATCTACATGAAAAATAATATAGATATGTGCGTTTAAACATACAAAAGTACAGTGGTTACTTCGTCTTACAGATGAAATGAAATTGTCACTTTCATGAAGCATTATTTTTGTCTTAGATATTGTTGATGTTTATTCTCGTTTCCATCTACTGATAATTTAGATTCTATCACAGATTCTATCGTCTCTACGTTCTCTTGTTTTTGACGAGTGTTTGCCCCAGGACCCCGGTAGGAATCCAACTCATTTGTTACGTGCCTCGGTCTGGGGTCCAGAAAAGTTAACAGTTATCTCTTTACAAACAAGAGTCTTAAATGCTCCATACCCCTATACAAGGACGGCCTTAAGCCTTACCATCCAGGCCCATCGAAAGCAATCTATATCTGTTTTTCTAGTAACTTTACTGAGATCGCAGCATAATAAGTATATTGATCTCTCCATACGAAAACCAAATAGAACAAATATCATAGCAATTTGTATAAAGGAGGGGTATTTTTTTTATTTGAGCAATGTGGTTTATGACAGTTGAATCACTTTCGTTAACCATGAATAGAAAGAACCCCCAGTTAACTGGTCCTACACCAATTTTTAACCGACTTCAAAAAAAGGAGGAGGTTCTCAATTCGTCGGAATCTTTTTTTTTATGTATGTTCACCGATTACTCGAAGACGACTGAACCGATTTGGAAAATTCTTTTTTTGTTTGAAAGGGTATACTTCACAGGTGGTCCCATATAAATTTTATCGAAATCGATTTAGCGGTTTTTGAGAAAATCAACAAAAACATAGCAAAATTGGAGTTGTTGCGATTGAAGTCGCTTGTTTTTAACGTATTCAGCGTGGTCATTATAAAACACCTGTTTATCCATTAAAGATGGACATCACTATTCTACTGATACGAATGTAAAAGTAGAGATTAAATGTCGAGTTTGTAAATAATTTTACGCAGAATGTAATTATGAGTGGTCGTAATATTTTATTGGTAGCAGTTTGGCAGTTGATCAAACTTTCGCTTTACAACGCAATACCTGCATAATTAAATTAATAAAGTTCATTTATTCCTTGTAGAAATTTGACTGTAGATTGCCAGTTGAAGCTGCTATCTTTTTTTCGGTTTTAAATGTTCTAGCCTACCGTATTTCTGAACATTTCCTTCAGTCTAGCAGTCTCTAGCTACTTCATTTCACGTAATGTCTTTTATATGGGTACTTAGAAATTCAATTGTTTCTGTCGTTGATGTCTTTTCTATAGGTTTTAGACGTACTCAAGTCATTATTTTATTAGTTTTTGCCTGCTTTTTATCAGTGTAGATATCGTTTTTATGACTGCCTTTAATACGAGTTGACTGTCTTTTCAAGTACTTGCGCACCGCACTTCCCACGAGACTTCTGATACCGAAGTCATAGTAAAATAGTAATCCCCCACTGGAGGACAACGCACCTTTTTTCCCGTTGTCCACCAGTGGTGGACAAGGGGAATAGACTAGGGCGTGCAATACCGGTATTGGAATGTAGGCATTACCGGTAATATTACCGGTAATGCATACATTCCATTACCCCGAGCCTCAACAGTTAGAGAATCTTAGGCTTGTTACTTAATGTAATATGAAATATAGATCTGAAAATCTAAATAGGTATATAACTTTATAAATAATTACATTCTGCAAACTCGTTCGCATAAAATACGTAATGTCGGGCTGCACAAAGGCTGTATGAAGACATACAATAAAGACATGGCGTCTATGGTATATGGTATGTTATGGCTGTTTTATGGCCAGCGGCTGATCTTTGATCTATGTCCTAGGGCATAGAGCATAGAGGGAGGAGTTAGCGATTTCGTTTTTGGAGTACTCCAATCTCGTTACAGTATTGTAGCTGGTCTCTGGATGTTCCCGTTTAATTTCATTATCACGTTTTGTTGATGCTATTCATTGGAAAACATCAAAAGAGAAAGATATGGCGGAAGTAGATATTCGTGACCTCCAAACTACTGATTGCTCAGGATCGTTCGAAGTGGCAGCACCTCGTATCGGGGGCCAAGACAGATTTTGAGTCGCTCAGCCAGCGAAGGTGAAGACCAAGACGAAGCTACTCCAAAATGTTGAAGGAAAAAGTTGAGGTCGTATCCTACCAGGATATAAAAACATTGGCTGAGGACAGAATACGGTAGCGTTTACTTCACTCTTAAATATCCGACGGACGGAGCCAGCGAAATAATAGCAGTACGTATGTGATATTCCGCTCCGCCTATCACTGTGCTCTAACCCGCGCAGTGACGAGATCATTGCGATTCACAGCACGCGCGGTTGCGATCACTCGCTGGTTTTATTCATGATGCTCATGCGCTGCCAACAAAGCGACGCATGCCATAGCATGACATCGCTAGATATTATAAAGAAAAATACCCCATACCAAATTGTATCCAAATCCGTTCAGTAAAGTTCCTATATATTTAGAGCACCGGATTATTTGAGCTTCTATTTGTACACGATTAAGTATTTTCGAAATTCCATTTTTATTTTAAAACTATCAAAACCTCAAAAAAAAATCAAAATTTATTTACACATTATTTTAAATCCTTTTTTTGTACCTGATTCAAAGTTCCTATCACGCCGAACTTGTACAGTATGCTCCACGTTTCAGGCAAGTGTTAGAAAATATTTTATTTTAAAAGACTATCAAAACCTCAAAAAAATATTCTTTACACTTTCTTTTAAATCTTTTTTTTTACGGTTCTAAGCTTCTATCACGCGGAACTTGTATACTCAACGTTTCAGGAAGTGTTAGCTGTTAGCGAGTCGAGAAGTATTTTAAAACGCATTTTAAATTACTTTAAAAACTTAAATCACTATAATGAAGTGACGATACTTTTTTTGTAAACCGTACACTTTTTACAATTTTAGCGTTTTGTTAGTGCTATTATCTAATCTGTGGTTTTGCTTACTTTAATAAAATTTCATTACTATCGGTGTATTCATTTTCAAGAAATTTAAAGTTTGCATGGGAGACTTTTTGTTTATGGAATATGTCCGAAATAAATGAGTCCTAAATATCAAAGGCGGCAAATCAAGACGCGACCGACAGTTATTCGAGTGTCTGGTGTGACACGTTCAGACATAAAAAAACAAGTACCTATTTCGATTTTCATGATTTATTGAATAAATATCTTAAATAAATTAACGATAACAGGCCCCGCTTTTACACAGCAGTAAAATTATAATGTGTCTAGATTTAGAACATTAGGTACAAGCACAAGTTAGGTTTTTAATCATTATTGAAAAGTACACGTTAAATCACTCGGGTTTAAAATCACGATGTAAAATCAGTTACCAAAAATCGAACCACGAAACGTTCATAAAATCTAGAAACTCTTATGTAACCGTGCAAATTACAAACCTTATAAATACAATTGACAACATAATTTAACTGGTACATAATATTGATAAATATATCACAGTTATAATGAACTACAAAATCCTTCCTTGAAAAGGGATCATCCACAAATTACGCTACGTTAAAGTTTGAATTCCTAACGTACCTGTACCAGAATCGTACTGTCGTGAGACCCCCTCCTCTGTATTCCGGTATTATCGTATTTAACCGGTGCTTTCTGTACTTTAAAAGATGGTATACGAGATCAAAGTGGTAGGAGCCTCGAATTAGGTAAACAAGTAAATGGGCTACGAAAAGTGCACACTACTTCGATTTTTTTGTGTCATTTAAAAATGGGAACATACAGAAATTTTATTAATTTTGGTATTGAATCAGAATCTTAGAAGCTGGCTTTCTCCGACATTTGCCTTGCGTTACGTAATTGTGGATAGTCCCTACAAGACAACTTTGCGCTTACTTGTAATATAATAGAGCTCTTCGGATCCTTTGGAAGATCAATTTTCGATACAAACGTTCCTTTTACCAGCTTAAGAATCGATATTTAAAAAAACATTTTTGGGTGCTCCTTCACAACCTCTATTAAAATGAATATGTTCAAAATCGTTTAGATTAGACTGTGTCTGTCAGTCAGTGAGCGATGGAACTCGTTACTATACTCATGGGCAAAAAAATCGACTCAAGTATTGTTGCACGACTTTTGAAAAATAACTCAATCTAGCAAAAAAACACTAAACCAAAAGTTCAAAAAATGTATAATTATGTACTCTTTATGATTTTAGTTTGGTGGTTTTCTAGTTTTTTGTTTTTTGTATTTAGTAGTTTTGTAGACTGAGTTATTTTTTCAAAAGTCGGGCAACAAACTTTGAGTCGATTTTTTAGTCCACAGTGTAGTTGCACTGGAATCTTCACTAAAAGTGTGAAATGGGGACATAAATAAATGACATTAAGAGGCAATCAGTACAGGCAAAAGCACACATAAATTATAAAAAATAATATACCTAGGTACTATTGAATTAAAATGTTTGTTATTATATGTATTGTTTAAAATTTTCGTGCAATTTTTTTTATAAATTTTAAAGTATGTAGTCGTAAACAAATTGTTTTGTTACACAGAAAATTTTATCAATAGCGCAAAAATACAAATTATAAAATCTTTGTATTTAGGTACTGAAATCGTTATAATTTTTTAATCCCACAAAAGCTTTTTAGAAAATCGATTGAGGTATCAATTATACTAATATTACATTAATTGCATTTATTCACATGAATATTATTTATAACCCGATGGAGATGAGTATTTGCCCATACTGGCCCCTTAATAGCCCATAAATATATTAAATATGATTTCTGTTGCTAAAGAATCAAACAATATTTAAATAAGATATTCACCGTTGCATAATACTTGGCATGCTTTCGAAGCTTTGTATACAGTGTGTTAAAAAAAATACGTTTGAAATTTTAAGGGGTTACTCAGAACTCAGAATCGAGTATAGATTACAGGAATATTATTGAAAAAAATCCGTTCTACAATTATTTATTTCAGTTTCTCATACAAATCCTTGATTCACTATTCTGAGTAACGCATTAAAATTTCAAACGCACTTTTTTAACATCCTGTATACATACACGCTGTGGTGTAAAAAGACTACTCTCTCGGTAACTTCAACAGGGTGTTCTACTTATAAAACTGAACAACTTTTAATAATTTCGCTCCCTATGGAACCTTTAATAATTTTGCAAAAAATATACAAAAACCGGTTAAATTTTACCTTTTAAATTTACGTAGTTAAAAATTGAAAATGTAATGAATATTCAAGCGGAGTGAACAATTTTTCATAATTTATTTTTGATAGTAATCGGTCAATCGGCCAAACTTTCCAAAGTCCAAAAATTTTTTTGGAGAATACAGTATGGGTTCCTACGAAAAAGTTATTCCAAGTGAGTGTAATTTCCGACAGTGGTATTTTTACACCTATATTATGTTGTATATAGATCTGTACATCACACTTGTACATCAATGTGTAAACTACATATTATTCGACGTGATGGTCTTCGACGGAGTGGTCTACGAAGGCATCATCCCCTGGCTCCTCTTCCACTGGGCTCCCTGCCGCCGGTTGTGGTTCCCCCGCGCAGACTTATGTTTCTCCTTCTTATCCCTGTTCACTAGGACTTCCTTCTCTTGACCCTGGCCTTTGGGCTTGCCCGTCACGTCCAGGTTCCTGGTAAATGATGATGAAGGGTAGCTTTGTAAATAATTGTTAAGAGGAGTTTAGGATTAATATTTAGATATAAGGTAGAGTTAGGTTAATATGTAGATATAGTTATAGATATCGATATAGTTATAGTAGAAGCGGTCGTGGCTCAGTGCGGCTTGCGTGGTCGCATCGATCACGCAGGTTAACTGACTTCAGACAAGGTCATAACCTGGATGGGTTTGACTGTTAGTGGCATTTATCTCGACCGTTTCCGTGCTTCGCAAGGCACGTTAAGCCGTTGGTACCGGCTGCTATCGCTAGCAGTCGTTAAGCCATGTCAGAGGCCTTATAGGCAGCTTGAAAACTTCTGACACTGGGGTTGGTCAGTAGCCCCACAACCTCCACCAATCCGGACTTGGCCCCCGTGTGTGGAGTATGGCCTAAACCTTCCCGAGTTATATGGGAAGAAACCCGTGCCCCTGCAGTTGGGACGTAATGGGTTGTTAAGAATGAAGAAAGAAGTTGTAGTATATAGGTTAGCTTTTAGTATAAATATAAGTGACATTTGACCAATAAAGACACTCGCAACTGAGAGCTCAACCAGCAACTACTATTTCAATTGACTCCTCCACTGGACCTTCTAGTTGGGACGCACGTATCCCACAATGAGAACAATATTGTATTATTCAGAGACAAGTCGCCTGCGTTCCATGGCTAAGTTCTGGCCACAACCGTTTCTACCTCCATGCTCCGACCGCAACCGTTTTGTACTTTCATGCTCCGACCGCAACCCTTTTGTACTTTCATGCTCTGACCGCAACCCTTTTGTACTTTCATGCTCTGACCGCAACCCTTTTGTACTTTCATGCTCTGACCGCAACCGTTTTGTACCTTCTCTTTCGCACTTACCGGATTTATATTAGGCTATCCTGTTATCAAAGTGAACGGTTGCTTTCAGTGCATACACTCGGAATGCATAATATTATAATATTTTAACACAAATCACACACAGTCATCTAACAATGCAAAAATTCCCTGAAGTATGGTTACCAGAGACTGACATACAGTATATGAATATTTTATACCTATACATACATGAAATATGTATAAATTTTAAACATCCAGAGACGGAGAAAACAAAATTACTCATCACACAAATGTTTGTTCTAGGCGGGGATCGAATCACTACTAATCACTTACACTAGCCATCGAATTAGTCAAATTAAAGAAAAATGTGGTTTTTTTTTTTGGGAGAGGACAACAGAGAAAATTTAAAACCAATACAGTACAAGAGCCATAAACTTTCAAAGTACACCGCATGGTTTAGAACGAAAAATAAATGTATTTTTAATCATTAAAATGATCAAGTTCTCCAAAGAAATGTTTTTCGTTCTAAACCATAACTTCAATTTTTCCTCCATGCATTTTAGTATGGTACATAATACCTATACTTCATTCCAATCAAAAAAAAGCAAAACGTAAACAAACTTACTATGGAACTGACACATGTCAATGTCATCTGCATACTATGTTTGTTTACCTTTTGCTTTTTTTTGATTGGAATGAACCATAGATGATTTTTTTACATATTTTTTTTCAAAAGCTAATCAGGATCGTATTGTTCTTTGGGGATTTTTAAGTGTTCATCAAAACACGTAACATATATATTATTTTCGTTAACTATTCACCGATTCATTTTCGTAAAAATCAATTGGGTATTTTGTATGAAAAAATGAATTTAAAAAATGCTATAACTTCCAAACCCTAAATATTTTCGATCAGTTTCTTTGGAGAAGTTGATCATTTAACTGATAAATAAAACATATTTTTTCGTTCATAACAAATCACTTTAATTTTTTTCTCCATACATTTTAGTATGGAACAAAAACTTGATATTTTTTCCGAAATATTTTTTTTCTCAAAATCTAATCCTAGGATTGTTTTGCCCTTCGAGAATTTTTATGTGTCTATCAAAACACTTAACATATATATTTTTTATAAAAATTCACCGATGTTTTTTTTTATACATTTTTATACATGCGGTGTATTTTCTATTTTTAGGCCCCATTTTAAAAATTGTAACGAGTTTAATAGCTTTACTTACTTAGCAGGCGGAGGGCGGTGTCCCTTCCCCCGGCGCGCCTGCCACGCCGCCTCCCTGCGCGCGCGCATCTCCTCCGGATTGACGCAGAAGTCCATTCTGCTCTTATTGTTGGCACTATTGGCGGTGGACTCATCTTCTTCGGAGCTCTCCGACTCTTGTTGGGACTCCTCCTGGTGAAGAGATTATTTGGTTGAGAAAGTTAACTGGGTCAGTTTAAAAAGTGATTATTTTGTTGAGAAGATCAACTGAGTCAATCTGAAACTGATTATTTGGATGAGAAGATCAACTGAGTCGTTGCGTATAGTTTTTGAGTTGCACACTGCTGTTATTGCGCCTATCGTCTCCTGCGCAACCGATATCCTGGAAAACTGTTAAACCTTCTAACGTCGGAAATTGGGTTATTGGGCAGAAAATCAGTCATTTGTCTTGATTTATATTGGACATCGAGGCTTCCCATTCGGTTGACCAGTGATTTGGCAACAGGAAGCCACTGAATATGACACCCTATATAAAAATAAATATTCTTTATATTACGCGGTGTGTTGAGGAGCTTTCTTCATACTAGGAAGGCATGACAAAAAAAAACGAATATCAAAATAGTTTTATAGAAAACACGTACTGTTACCTACTAAAGTTTCCCTCATTTCAGTCAAATACGTCCACCTGAATAGACTTTTTAGCACAGTTCTGAGACACGTGCATTCAGCGGCTTCCTGCAGCCCCGACTAGATCATCAGTCCACCTGGAGTCCGTTCAACACCAAGTATTTCCGCCTGAATCGCTTTTCTAGTTCCCACATATAATACCTATATCTCTTCTAGTTTCAGATTTCCCCATAACCAAGAAACGTTGTATTTCTAAACAGAGCCCTTTATCACGTGCAGTGTCGATATTATGCAAAGCAAGCGCCACTTTCCGACCTTACGGCACTACTGTCCGCGCCACAAGCCACGCGCCACGCGAATTGTAGTGTTAGCGGTAGTGGAGGTAAATAATAAAATTGATTTACATATTTTTGGATTTTCATTTAAGTAAAAGAAAAACTAAATCTAAGAGCGTCCGTTTCCGTTCGATGGTTGAATGAGGAAGGCACCCGCACTGCCTCACACAATACTGAGCAAACGATCGATTGCGACACTCATTCTCAGCACCATAACACGCGTCACCAACCTGTCGCCTGCCAAGCACCCTGGGAGTGACGAAGGGGCGGCGCGCCTCTTCCCCGTCGCCGGCGGGCGCCACGCCGTCCGAGTCGTACGTGTCGTCGTACTCGTCCGAGTACATGCCCGCCTCCACCTCGTCGTACACCATACTGGGACGAATACAATCACTCATCAACAACACTGCGTTACAAATTTAAAAAAAAGTCAACTACCTACTTTAATTTTTGCTGTTTATTTATTCTTACACATCGCTAAATAAGTACGCATACATCTTTTTTCTCTATCACGTACTGTTTTTAGCTATGGTAATAAACAATTATTAATAAAAAAATAAGATGTGAAATTAAGTGAACGTCCAGTATACAAATTGCATTAGAATAGAATATAATTTTATTTCGAATCATAATAAATTCATGTACATGATTACACACAATTAAATTTAATACAAATCGAATACAAACATTAAAATATATAACGACAGTTGGACAGTTTTCGATGTGGGGCAAGTTGGACATTTTTTACCCAATGTTTAAGTATGGGACTGTCTATCCTGTCCCTTATTATAGAAAGGAGACTACCGCGAAGTCGATAGTCTAGGGGGGTTAAAAGGTTGCTAAAAAAACATCACGTGATTAATGGACGACCCCTAACAAGCTTAACAACCCATGGGGCGGGCACGGGTCTCTTCCCATACATCGCGAAGGTTAGGCCATACTCCACACACGGGGACCAAGTTCGGATTGGTGGAGGTTGTGGGGCTAGTGGCCAATTCCAGTGTCAGAAGTTTTAAAGTCGCTTATAAGGCCTCTGACATGGCTTAACGACTGCCATCTAGTGATAGCAGCCGACACCAACGGCTTAACGTGCCTTGCGGAGCAAGAAAACGGTCGAGATAAATGCCACTAACAGTCAAACCAATCCAGGTTATGCCGTGTCTGTAGTCAGTTAACCTGCGTGATCGACGCGACCACGCAAGGCGCATTGATCCCCGACCGCTTCAGAAATCATTATTTTGCTTTAAATGTAGTCTTAGGGCTCTTACAGACGAGCGACAGTGTGTCATAGACATGGACATTATCAGTTTTTTTGGAAAACGGTTTTGTAACCGATATGAAGTTTTCATATCGATACCGAAAACCGTTTTCAGATATCGATATGGGTAGAACGATATTAATCGCTTTTTAAACGTAACTTATCTATTTGTTTAGGAAACGAACGGAAACACAAACTCACGCGTTATCAAGTCCAAACTAAACCGTATTGCAATAACCATAATCGTCAATTCGCCTATCATCCGCTGATATCCGTCCCAGTTCAATATTCGCTGCATTTCTTTCGCACTAATGAAATGTCTTTTTATTAGAAAGAGAGAAAGCGAATATATCATCAATCCATTCGATATCATATGCTTGGGTTGCGGGACTTGTGTTTCGCGCGTTACTTAGCCGATGTATAGTTTTACTAATATCCGATATTAAAATCTGCCATATCGATGTGTTATGATATGTATGTCATATCCGTTTTTAGTTAAGTTTTGATATATCGGACTCATGCCTAGTGTGTCAGCGACAGCTCGCGACTGCGGTCGCCGACGGTTGGCGATAGTCGGCGACTCGTAAATAAAGACAGTCCGCGTCAATCGCCGACGGTCGCCGACTGTCTTTATTTACGAGTCGCCGACTATCGCCAACCGTCGGCGACCGCAGTCGCGAGCTGTCGATAATCGATGACGATCGCGCGACGATTGGCGATTATCGGCGTTAGTTACAAGGCACAAGGCGGCAAGCCTAAGCCCATAAACCTTACTAAGAAAATAAAAAAAAAACGAATAAAAACACTCACTTATACTTGCTATAAACATCCGCCAACTTCTTAACCTCGCTCTTATCGTCCAACATGTCTTTCAGATCGCGGTACTTCCCCTTCTTCTTGCCGACATGTATCCGCGTCGTATCGACGTCGTCGCGTGTCATAATGTCGAACTCGTCCCCGTCGAAAACGTTTAGTCGACTGATGCCGGTCTCTAAAAACTTGTTGTCTAACGGGTCCTCTGGTATGATTGGCATTGATTGGTCTAGAGCTGCGGCAAAATGGTGATGAAGACGTAAGAATTTCATAAAACATAAGGTAGAATTAACAAGCCATATCGTACCCACAGCTGGGGCACGGGCCTCTTCCCATACCTTGGGAATGTTACTGAAGGCCCATCTCACAAAAAAGGTTATAACGCTAATAAATATCACATCTATAATACTACAGGAGATTTCATATAATTGACCACGCTGAATACGTTAAAAACAACCGACTTCAATCGCAACAACTCTAATTTTGATATGTTTTTGTTGATTTTCTCAAAAACCGCTGAATCGATTTCGATAAAATTTATGTGGGACCACCTGTGAAGTATACGCTTTTAAACAAAAAGAAGAATTTTCCAAATCGGTTCAGGCGTCTTCGAGTAATCGGTGAACATACATAAAAAAAAAAGATTCTGACGAATTCAGAACCTCCTCCTTTTTTTGAAGTCGGTTAAAAATATAAGATTAAAGATATAAGATTTTGCTTGAAATGAAAGACTTGATAATCCAGTAGTGAACTGTGTAAACGTGTGTGTGGCGTGGCTTGCGCTTAGCAACTGGCAACGGCATCTATCCCGCAGGAGGGAGGTGTGAGGTTACTTTTGAGAGGGGCAGGGAGTGGCCATACTGAATGCCACAGTACTTATATACCTATAGTGACGTAGTATTTATGTATGACAAAGCTTCATCTTACAATACAGACAGGCTCGGTGGCTCAGTGGTTAGCGCTCCTGACTACTGATCCGAGAGTCGTGGGTTCGATCCCTAACCAGGGCAAACATTTCTGTGATGAACAGATTTGTTTGCTCTGTGTCTGGGTGTATTATATCTATATATGTATGTATTTAAACGTATATGTGTATTAGGGTGTCCCTTATATGGACGAAAAATTATTTTTTTGGGTTATAGAAACGCATACCCCCTATTCTTTGTTAAATATTAAGTATTTTTACATAAATATAAAATTGTAACTCTCTAGATTAATATTAACCCGTGCCGACAAGGTCCCAATTTTTTTATAAAAGTAGCTATTTTTGAGTATTTCTTGATATGTAGCTAGATCGTTGTTAATATGCATATCTTGGGTAAAAATTGACGAAACAAGAAATGTAAGTAATGCTTTTAATTGACAAACAAATAAAATTATACAATTATTCAGGGTACTTCTTTTTTAAACTCTCTTTTTTGCAGTCTGGATACAGCTTTCTATGCTCTTGCACACAGCGTAACAAGAATTGTTTTTGTTCCTCTTCTGCGGTAATTAAACCACGAAAGTCTTGCATAAGCTTTACAGCTCTTTCAGCTGTGTCATTTACAGCTTTTAAGCTTAACACCTTCCTCTTAGCTTCGATGAAAGCTGCATTATGGTCCCACGAAGATACGTTTTCTTCAAGAAAACTGGTATCAATTTTTAATCGCGAAAAACATTTTTTGCTTTTAGCTGACACGAAATCGCTCAACGACTTCCCTGTAACAATATGATTAGTAGGTATTTCAAGGAAATTAACCAAAAGAACAAACAACTCAGTTAAAATATTTAAAAAAACTCTTACCATACAAAGAGGCAGACATCTCTTCTTTCGATGCAACATATCGCTTTTTGTTCCAAAAGCACACAAGCTCCATTTATGCGCCCTGTATTAGATGCTGTTGTATCACAACACATAATTTGAACCTTATCAGTAAGGTTCCAATCATGAAGCGCGTTTGAAATAGCTTTAGCTTGATCTTTACCGGAAGAACTATCTAGTTTTGGTACTGCAAGAAGTTGCTCCTTCTCTCCAAAGGAAATAAGGATCGGCAGGCGTTCCTCTTTAGAACTTCTCACATCTAGGCCGGGTAACAATTTTCCATCCCAATAACTACTTCTGGCACGTTATTCTGAAAATCGGATTTTATAGATTCTGCTCTATCCTTTCTTATCTGTGTTCGAATACGTTGAATACCTAGAAGATTTGTTAATTGGATAGTCGTCGCAACAAAGACCTAGTGCTTCTATTACTGCTTGAATTATATAAACTGAATCTCTTATGCTTAGTTGACATCTGTCTAAAGCTGCAACTAACTTAGGTGTGATAAAATCTTTCCTTCCTCTTTTTGTAGTAGTTACCGGTCTTTCAGATTGAGATGTGGCAGGCAAAGGTTCCTCCAGGCTTTCTTCAGAGCTGGTGAATTGGCCTTCATGTAGTTCTTGTGGTGGTGTTAAGCTGTGTGAAGTAGAAGATGTCAGTGAGCTCGCTGAAGTCATTTGCTGGAGCCTCCTTTTCTCCTCTTCTAGTTTTCTCTGCCTTGCCTTTTCTTCCTTCTCAGCTAACTTTTTGTCTACACCTGCCAAGCAACCAAGGCGCCCTGGCTCTCTTTGCTTTTGTAGGAAAATTTTATCTTCTTCAATTTTCATCCTTTTAAGAGCATCAGCGTGAGCGATATCTAATAAATTATCCAAATCCTTTAGAAAATCC
Organism: Coleophora deauratella; assembly: GCA_958295455.1. Taxonomy (NCBI): domain Eukaryota; kingdom Metazoa; phylum Arthropoda; class Insecta; order Lepidoptera; family Coleophoridae; genus Coleophora; species Coleophora deauratella. The sequence continues at coordinate 13,498,194 of OY282406.1, read as the reverse complement.
TCCTCACGGCGTTTAAAAACATCCTGTGATTTTTTGCGGTTTTTTTGAAGCTCTCGCCAGACTTGATAAAGATCCACAAGCTTCTTCACACAGTTAGGAAGAGCTTTGGTAGGTATTCTAGCCTTTTCCCAGAATATAATACACTCCCGTATTACAAGATTTGCGCTTTCATTGACAGTCAGTTTCACTTCGCGAATATTAAAAAATAGAACTGCGAGAACTTGTCGATTAGACGGCAATTTTGCACCCGTTATTTGGTGATGCACCTCACCAACCAAGAAAATACTCTTTTTAGCGCTTCTCAGTTCCACTAACATCTTCGAAATATAAAATATTACGTGTTAGTTACGCGACAATCCGAGAGTAAGTGACAAACCGAGCGCGCCCGCGCGGCACTTGCGTAGGGGCTTGTAATATGAACATGTTCCCGCTCAAGTCGGCACGGGTTGCAGTGCTCCAAATAAGGTAAAAATTTATTTCCGAGTATTTTAGGGTCAAATACACAAAATTAGAGCCTATGCGTTAAAAAATAATAACTTAGAAAAATAAGGGACACCCTAATGTGTATGTATGTATATCATTCTCTGGTTACCATAATACAGTGTATCCTAGTTTGGGGCCAGATGACCGTGTGTGATTTGTCCCGGTTATTTATTTATTTAATGTCTTCCACTGCACAAAAGATATACCGCTTACCTTTTAATGGCTCCGCTAAATTACCCTCCAAAATACTGTTAATAACTCTCTCTGAATTAAACCCATAGTGCTCCAAACACTTCAATATAAAACCATCGCCCAAATGCGGGAAAATATCTCTAACTTCGCTTATCAACGATTCTCTCTTTACATCATCTGGAATATCAACCGTGGCCTGTGATTGGTTGTTAGCTGAAACGGCGAGCTGTGATTGGCTGGAAGATGACGGCCCTGACTCGTGATTGGTCGTGCCGAATGCGTCGCCGTTTGAGAAACCGTTGAGTAAGTGCTCCGGGTGTAGTTCATCCAAATTGGAGTATATTGCTTGAAGAATAAAGTCGGTTTTCACCGTGTCACTGATGTAATTATAAGGAAGTTATTGAGTAAAATAAAATGACTAGACTATAACCACCTCCGCAGTCTTGTGGCTAATCCGGTTCGAGGACGTTGTGGGTTCGAGCCAGGCAGGGTCCAATTTTTAACAGACTTCAAAAAGGAGGAGGTTCTCAATTCGATTGTACGTATGTTTTTTTGTAGGACTCGGTTTGGTTGGTTGTATGGCATTTTCTGAGTCCGCCTGGCTAGTCACCACCATCTCATCTAAATCTTGCCGCCAAACATAAATGTAACAGCATTGATGTTTTCCAGAATGAAATCTTGGTAAGCCCGCTTCCATCTTCGGCATCATCATCACTTACCATCAGGTGAGATGATGCCAAGGGTTTACCAATTGAGGGTAAAAAAACTATACAACAAACGACAATAAGGCGACATACCGACTACCATATTTGGAGTTTGAACTGTTAAAAGTTGAAAACGAATCATCCAAGAGGGATCAATATGTTTTTAGGGTTCCGTACTTCAAGAGGATAAAAGGAACCCTTATAGGATCACTTGTGTGTCTGTCTGTCTGTCCTTGCTGAATCTCCTATCGTGCTATCAGGGTAAAAAATAAATATTACTCTCGCGAAAGTCTTCTGGAACGCCGTCCAGAGAATATCAACAAAAGGATACATCTCGGGATAAGCTTGTCGCAACAGCTCGATGTCTTCGTGGACCGGGTAACACGCGTGGTAGTCCTGGATGAGGAGTTTCTCCGAGAGGCCGTCCATCATCACAGTCAGATAGTCTTCCACGTGACTCGCTATGTTGCCTCTAGGGGTCAAACCATAATATGTATTGTTATTTTATGATAGGGCTATAATGTTTTGATATGAAAGAAAAAAACAACAGATATAGTAGTTATAGAAAATCATGTTGGTTTGGAGGGAGGGATTGTATTATTTTATTTCAATTTGTGTTGTGTGTTTAAAAAAATTGAAATGGATTTTTAATATCTGAAATAAATTTACTTATTAATAGCGGTCATTTTTGTTGTATTTTCAGCAAAGTAGTAGAAAAAAATGTTGTATAAAAGTTATTCAGTTTCATGAGTATAAGCACAGCTTAAAATACTGCTACATGTTTTTTGGAACACAGTTTGTTACACAATGTAACAAAAAATATTATTCACTAAATAGTTGTTTTACTAAAATTGCAGAGCAACAAACTCACTTGGATTTTTATTACATGCATAGATTTTTGTTAATCCCAAAAGTATGTAAACGACTATATTACATTTTATGACATAAATAGTATTACATGCTCAGACTAAAAAGTTTTTATTATCACATTTGAAACCTTTTTTCTTAAAAATTTTGCTCATCTGCCAGATTTGTAAAAAAAAAACACTCACTCGCCACTAAACAGCTTGCTCTTATACACCGCCAGTATCTCCCGGTAAGTGTCGATGATCTCGGCGCGAGCCGCCTCTATGTACTCCTCGGTCTGCGGGTAGCTGATGCTGGTCTCGTCTCCGAGCTCCTGGAGCTTCTCGTACAGCGGCGGGATCCCGTATTCGTACAGCTGGACTATGCTGGAACAAGATGTGGTCCTTTAATTCTAGTATTAATAATAATGCTCCGAGACAAATCACACAATATGGATATTCAAGAAGAGATTGGAAAGGTCTTTGATGGTTCGGCAAAGCCTTGATAGCACCCCTTGTGTTGCGAATGCCCACATGCGGCCCACATCAGGTGGGCTACCAAAAAGCCTTATGAATAAGAAAAAACTCACGGCCGGTCATCTGGGACCAAACTAGAATTCATAGTTTCATACACATAAGGGTGTAAGGGACAGGTTTCTAAAAACTTTAAGGGCTTGCTCAGTAGACGAAACTGAACAACTTTCCACAAGAATTTTTTTCAGGAAACGAAAAATAAATCGGCTTCTCCATACAAACTGTCCAATCAAGTTTATAATTTTGAATGGAGAAGCCGATTTTTTTTCGTTTCCTGAAAATAATTCTTATGGAAAGTTGTTCAGTTTCATCTACTGAGCAAGCCCTTAAAGTTTTCGGAAACCTGTCCCTTACACCCTGTATATGTTTAGACATATACAGTTCTCGCCGACGAGCAGTAAAAGTATGTAGATGTTTCTCATGAATCTGAACAACTCTCCATAAAGAAACAAAACAAATCCAAGAAAAAAAGTTAACTATTCTTAGAAATTTCGCAAACCGACAGGTAATTTTTTTATATAGTTTTTTATTATTATTTCAAGCAGTCTTATGGAACAAAAGTTGTTCACTCTTATGATGGAATCAACAGTTAAGAGATTTGTAGGTTAACCAGCCACTGTTAAATTCTTCACATTTCTTCGCTATCAAAATCAATATAACCGAAAGTGAAGAGAAACGTCGAGTTTGTTTTAAACTTACCTATTAACAAAATTAGTTTTCCTAAACACCTCAACGCTCTTCGGGTACACCTGTATAAATATCCTCAGCGTCATAGTGGTATCCAGCAAGTGGATGATCAGGTCCCTCAGCATTTCGAAGGTCATCTTATCTGGAACCTTCTTGTCCGTCGGTCTGCGGATCTCGCTGAAACCCTTGAACGTTTCTGGAAGGTTCGGCGGTTCGTCGCTGTCATAGTGCTTGTTGACTTGCAGGATTATGTATTTGAAAGCCTGGAACAAAACATGGAGTTATTGAAAATCTGGAATCAATAGGTTTTGTTTCAAAACATAACTAAGAGATTATTATTATAGTGAAAACAGGATAGCCTATTGTAAATCTCTTAAGTGTGAAAGGGATAGACTCTTTTTAAGTTAATATTAACTGGCTTTGGAATGTGGCACAGTTGTTAAATTCTAACACAATAAAACACTTTTTTTTATTATTAATAACTTTAATTCAACATTTCTACATTCCTACACAGTGGCCGCTGCTACTCATGAAACTGTACAACTTTTGTACTTCAATTTTTGTTAAACAAAAATTGAATTTTCATTTCCACAGAAAAAATAATGTTCTGTGATACGAGAAAAGTTGAAACAAAAGTTAAGAGGTTTACAGGCATATATCAGTCAGTATGTAAAAAAAAAATTAGAACCTTGAAAAATTGCTCCTACCCACCCCACATCTTTTAAAAGATCCAATTTTCTAACATGTTGGCCTACCAACATTATTCAAACTCAGATTCAAACTCAAAATGTTTTTATTTAAGTATAGATCCCAGCCTTGGTTTGGTCGGTCCTGCAAAAAGGCTTCTCGTCGGAAGCAGGAATGTTACCAAGCCTGGGCAAATGCAGCGAAGTAACGGGATGAAAAGACCAGCGCTTTAAAAAAGGAGTTTAACTTTGCCTCCAGGTCCTTCAAAAGAGACATTGCCAGGGCGAAGTCGGAGCACATAGGCAGAATTGGCGAGAGACTAGAGCGTCTTCCTTCGGGAACTCGTGCGTTCTGGTCTCTGGCCAAAGCTGTCCAGGGGAACTTCTGCACGCCATCGTTTCCACCACTGCACACGGGTAATGATTCGTTGGCCCACGACGCAAAAGAGAAAGCCGATCTTCTATGCAAACTCTTTGCGTCCAACTCAACATTGGATGACGGGGGAAACGAGCCGCCGACCATACCGCGGTGCACGAGCTGTATGCCGGATATCCGGTTCCACCAACGCTCAGTGCGTAAAGCACTTTTTTCCCTCGACATTCATAAGTCGAGTGGGCCCGATGGAATCCCTCCTGTCGTGTTGAAGGTGTGTGCTCCAGTGTTGGCTCCAGTTTTAACGCGCCTTTTTCGGCTTTCGTCCTCTTCTGGCATAGTCCCAAACTTATGGAAGACAGCTTAAGTCCACCCGATCCCTAAAAAAGGTGACCGCTCAAATCCGTCCAACTACAGGCCGATAGCTATAACCTCCTTATTCTCAAAGATAATGGAGTCCATTATCAACAGCCAGCTCCTTCAGTATCTAGAGGACCGCCAGGTGCTTAGTGACCGACAGTACCGTTTCCGTAAGGGCCGGTCCGCTGGTGATCTTCTTGTCTACCTGACACATCGTTGGGCACAGGCAATCGAGACAAGGGGGGAAGCATTGGCAGTTAGTTTGGACATAGCGAAGGCCTTCGATCGGATCTGGCACAAAGCACTTCTTGCGAAGCTTCCATCTTATGGGCTTCCCGAGGAATTATCACTAGTTTTCTTGCAGACAGAAGCATAAAGGTCGTAGTCGACGGTGCATGCTCAGATTCTATGTATGTGAACGCTGGTGTCCCTCAAGGCTGTGTGCTTTCGCCTACACTGTTCCTTCTGCATATCAATGATATGCTGCAAATCAGCAGTACTCATTGTTATGCAGATGACAGCACAGGTGATGCCTTCTATACCGGCCGTGCCAACATTTCTCGGGAAAACGTCACCGAGAGCCGAAACAAACTTGTGTCAGAAATTGAGGCTTCTTTAAAGAAGGTCTCAGAATGGGGTCGACTTAATTTGGTCCAGTTTAACCCTAGTAAAACACAGGTTTGCGCGTTCACTGCCAAGAAAATGCCATTTGTCGTATCACCTCGTTTTGAGGACACTCCCCTAAATGACTCAGTAAGTATCGGAATCCTTGGTGTCGATATATCGAGTGAAGTCCAATTCCGTTGCCATCTAGAGGGTAAGGCTAAATTAGCCTCGAAGAAGCTTGGTGTGCTCAATAGATCGAGACGGTATTTCACTGCGGCCCATCGCCTGCAACTTTATAAGGCGCAGGTTCGGCCTCATATGGAATACTGTTCTCATCTCTGGGCAGGGGCACCTCAGTACCAGCTTCTCCCTCTGGACCGCATTCAACGGAGAGCGGCTTGAATCGTCGGCTGCCAGGATATTTCAGATCGGCTTGATTCCTTGGCACTGCGTAGAGATGTAGCCCCGCTCTGCATTCTCTATCGCATGTACAATGTTCGGATTGATCCCTACCGCCTCTTTTCGCCATCGTTCTACGCGACAACAATTTCATCCCCATCACTTAGATGGTTGGCAGTCCAAAACTGTGCGTTTCACTAGAAACTTTCTGCCTCGCACAACCAAACTGTGGAATGAATTGTCGCCTGCGGTATTTCCAGACCAATACGACATTCAAACCTTCAAGAAAAGAGCGTACTCCCATATCAAAGGCCGGCAACGCACTTGTGACTCCTCTGGTGTTGCGGGCGGTAATCGCTTACCATCAGGTGATCCGTCTGCTCGCTTGCCACCTATGCCATAAAAAAAAAAAATCTTTACACATTCTTTTAAATTGTCATTTCTTTTACCTAGTACAAAGTCCCTACCAGGCGGAACTTATATTCTATTCTATTATTCTATTTGGAATTCCACATCTCATATCAAGAGTGATTTTGCCAATGTCTACTGAAAAATGGGAAAATCTTCAATAAAAAAAAATGGCGAAACGCCAAAGTCAAGCTATTTGTGTGATGGGCACTTAAAGACGCTCCACGTGGTGGTTTGCTGCTGGAACTCGGATAACGGAGCTGTCTTCCGAGTTAATCCTCTTCTTATTATCGCTTATCTTGGAATCAGGATAACAGCTATTTCTTCATCACAAAAATAATGTTGAAACTATTCTAAAACGGTAATAATTGTAAAATAAACTCAACAGACGTGTGCTTGGTACAGAGTCCCGGCAACCAACCCACGCGGAACTTGTACACTCGCTATTTTAATATTAAAGAATAACCGAATTACCTCATTAACAAAAGCGACTGCCGCCATAGCGTCCCTTTGATACTGTGGCTGCAACGTGAACACACCATTCAACATTCTCGACACGTGTTGGCTGTTATCCACTCCGTAGACCAGGCAAATATCCCACAGGATTGGTATGGTGAATATGAATTTGTCATATATCAGGTCCGCCATGAATTCCTTGGTCATCCAACAAGCCTGATAAGTTAATCAAAAGTTAAAATACTATTTATGAATCCTCTGTAATTATTTTTTGTATTCTCTCTTTCTCTTTAATTAATGATTTAGTTATTTGTAGAATTAGCATCTCAGCACTACCCTTAAAAGAACTATAAGGCTCAAATCACATTGGTGGTGATTCGCTGCGAATTTATGTAGTAAATTGTCCTCTATCTCCATTCAATAAAAAATAACAGCCGCATTTCGAATCGTGACTTCAGCAGCCGGAGTCAAGGGAATTATGGCCTATTTACAAAAAACTCAACAACAAATTTGGGCAAAAAATTGAAAGATTTCAAAAGGTAAGCGGTAGTCACCTCTGTAGCTTTATAGCAAGTGTGGTTCATCGTTTTCTTTTCAATTAAATTAACTTAAATAATGCTATTTTCTACAATTAAAAAAAAATATATTTAACTCATACCTTACTTTCCTTATTAGTAATCAGTCTACAGAACACAATAAGCACATGTCGCCGTATCTCCCCATACAATTTTTCCACTTCGGCACTTTCATGTGGTGGCAAGTAGGGCGGGTTGGCTTCCTGAAGGAATGACACTAGGCTGTCCATGCATTGGGGGTGATATAGGATTGTGCTCCAGAACCTAGAAAACAATTTTGGTTTGGTTTACTAAATAAGATACTACACAATATAAGTAGGTCAGTCGTACAAGACATCGGAGGTCGCATTGGTTGCAACAGTTCTGATTTTTAGTATGTTGTTAGGGTTGATAACAGTAGTGTAAAACTAATTTTTCAGCTTCGAAAGACTTGTGCTAACTGCGTGGTGCTCCAAAAACATCGAAATTTTCGGACTTCTTTCCGATTTTGGCTTATAACTTCTAAAAGGTGCATTTTACGGAAAAAGTCATTATACACACTTATAAGAAGACACAATTTCGTATAAATTAAGTGCAATTGCAGCTCTGTAGGTCTAATAGAACCCAAGATACAGCACTTCAAACATTGGCAATTTTCGTTAAAAAGTTCGCAATTGTAGTTTTGCCGCCTTCCGAGCAGAATATCGGCCATAATACTCATTCTACGAGGAACCTCATTAAAAAGAAAGTTATAGAGCAGTTACTTAGCTTTAATTTAAGCATCAACTGAAGTTTGAAAGTACGACTGACTCGGTGGCTAAGTGGTTAGCGATCCTGACCTCTGATCCGAGAGTCGTGAATTCGATCCCCACACAGGGCAAACTTTTCTGTGATGAGCAGAATTGTTTGCTCTGAGTCTGGGTGTATTATATCTATATATGTATGTATTTAAAAGTATATGTGTAAGTATATCAGTCTCTGGTTCCCAAGATATAGGTAATCCTAGTTTGGGGCCAGATGACCGTGTGTGATTTGTCCCAAATATTATTATTATTATTACCAAGAGTTCCCTTATAATCTGGACGAAGCAAAAAATTAAGAAAATCAGATTTTTCAAAAAAGGGAGCCTGACAAATTGCAGGACTTCTGTAAAGGATAAGAAAGACATAAATCGATGTAAAATAATTTATACTGATATTATAAAACTTAAATTATATCACTTAGTGATGGCGGGACCTCAGTTGATACCTGCGACAGAAATATACATGAAATATAGAACAAAATGTCAATTAATATTTATTATAATGAATTACAACGAAAGGGTTGGTATGTAATATTAGGTTTACCTTTAAGCACTTAGCGACGAAACAATCGTGTTCTTTTGGAAGATCTAGGTTCATCTGACAGCTCTTCCTGCGGCTCCAGAGACTGCTCTGTTGCTTGTTGTAAAGGGGAGGTTGTCGAAGTCGTCCTCTTTATTCAACTCAGTCAAGGCTATGGACGGAGTGTTGAGGCAGCAGGTCTTCCCCTGAAAACTTTGCAAAGAGTTTCAGCCCTATTATCTTACAGGAGCATCTTCCTTTTCCGCACCCATTCTGGCACCTGCATGACAGGAATTTCATAAAAACGTGTTACAAATAGTTTCATAAATACACAACCCAGGCCCAGGACACACCTACGAATGGATTCCCTTACCTGCATGACAGGAATTCCGACGTTGGTTTCTTCGTTGAGTCACTAGTGGCAGTCCCTACTGGCTCCTCGAGGTGTTGTCACAACCACTAAATGCGTAAAAGAACAACTGTATTCCAGAGGGGGAAGAATATATAAAATGTTTTTTTGAGCAAAGTGCCAGTTGCGAGAAGTTCTCAACAACATCATTCATTCAAGAAGAGCTTTCATCCCCCCTGGAATACAGTTGTCATTTCACGCATTCAGTAATTGCAACAACACCTCAATGAGCCAGTAAGGTCTGACACTAGTGACATTAACGAAGAAATCAGCGTCGAAAACCCTGCTGAAATTACTGTCATGCAAGTAAGGTAATCCATTCGTAGGTCTATCGTGGGCTGTGTATTTAAATTATTTGTCACAAGTTTTTATGAATTTCCTGTCATGCAGGTGTAAGAATGGGTGCGGAAAAGGAAGATGCTCCTGCAAGACAACAGGGCTGAAATTTTTTGCAAAGTTTGTCAGGGAAAGACCTGCCTGCCTCAACACTCCGTCCATAGCCTTGACTGAGTTGAATGAATAGGACGACTTCGACGATCTCCCCTTTACAACAAGCAACAGAGCAGTCTCCGGAGCCCCAGGAACAGCTGTCAGATGAACCTAGACCTACCAAAAGAACACGATTGTTTCGTCGCTAAGTGCTTAAAGGTAAACCTAATATTACATACCAACCCCTTCGTTGTAATTGTTTATAATAAATATTAATTTACATTTTGTTCTTATATTTCTGTCGCAGGTATCAACTGAGGTCCCGCCATCACTAAGTGATATAATTTAAGTTTTATAATATCAGTATAAATTATTTTACATCGATTTGTCTTTCTTATCCTTTACAGAAGTCCTGCAATTTGTCAGGATCCCTTTTTTGAAAAATCTGATTTCCTTAATTTTTCGCTTTGTCCAGATTACAAGGGAACTCTTGGTCTTATAAACTTCAGTTTATGCTTAAATTAAAGCTAAATAACTGCTCTATAACTTTCTTTTTAATGACTTTCCTCGTAGAATGAGTATTATAGCCGATATTCTGCTCGGAAAGCGGCAAAACTACAATTACGAACTTATTAGCGAAAATTGCCAATGTTTGAAGTGCTGTATCTTACGTCCTATTAGATCTACAGAGCTGCAATTGCACTAAAATTATAGGAAATTGTGTCTTCTTATAAGTGTGTATGATGACTTTTTGCGTAAAATACACCTTTTAGAAGTTATAAGCCAAAGTCTGAAAAAAGTCCGGAAATTTCGATTTTTTTGGAGCACCACGCAGTTAGCACAAGTCTTTCGAAGCTGAAAAATTTATTTTACACTACTGTTATCAACCCTAACTAACAACATACCAAAAAATCAGAACTGTTGCAACCAAAATGCACCTAACGCGATTTTTATGTCTACGGTGACTGGCGTAAAGTTAATTACACACTACATAATTTCCAGCTACCAATCAGGGTGACTAAATCAACAATTACAATGATTATGAAATATTTTTCACTAAAAAATAATTTTATTAGAAACAGCCGAATTTGGAATTTCATTTGTGAATTTTTTATTTACAAATAAATTTCGTTATGAGTATGCCTATGCTAAATTATGTCATTTTATACAATTTCATTTGTAGAACAAAATTTCTTATCAGATGACCAGCAGTTAACAACCCTATTGTGTAAAAAAAGGAACCACAGGCTCTTGAGAGTAGCATGGTTAAAGAGACAGATATATCTTTTTAATTTACATAATCAAATATTTTGAAGTAGCATTTCTAGCGCAGACACTTATTGCCTCACCTGAAGTGCTCCAGCCTCAGCAACCATTTGACATCATCCAGGTAGCCCTGCATCCGCACCAGCCAAGCATCTACTGCACCCCTCACCAGGCAGCCGATGGGTGGAGGCCGCTCGTAGTTGATAAGCTCCCGTTTTTCAACCCAGTATGGATCCTGGAGAATTTGTTGACAAATAAATAAGTTAACTGAAGTGTAGGTCATTATTTTGAAGACAGAAATATATACTTCATACATTGTTTTGTTTTGTATTGTTGCTATTCCACTTATGAAATAGTTTATATTTAAAACCACATTTTTTATTCAGCTTTTACTTAAATAATAGGAATTATTATATGAATAGGTATGAAATATTCAAAATAAGGTCTGGGGATTCCCGTTGAAATATCAACAGCAATATCAATTTTCAAGGATATTTACAAAAAAAAAATTACTTTAGATAAATAGGTATGTATTTCAGTTGCATACGCTGACTGCAACTCCTGTGTACTTGGAAAATTTTATACCTATGACTAATTAGATGATCAAACGAACTTACCTCAAGTGAAGTTCGATCTTAATTATCCTTCCTTGTCGGAGAGATTTAATTGGTTAACATGTAGTAGTCCTCGTCTACGTTTGACCCACTCGCACGTAGTTTAGCGCCATAAGAGAAAAAGAGACAGCTAGGTACTCTCCCACCTCGGCGCCATTGCATGGTCCAAGCCTCATTCATTTTAGAGAATAAAAAAGGCAACCTACATACTACAACATTGGTATTAGGGGTTTTAATACTAGCATCCTAGTATTGTCTACTCTAGGGCAGGGAGGGACCTTAAATCTTTCCGACAAGGAAGGATAATTAAGATCGAACTTCACTTGAGGTAAGTTCGTTTGATCATCTAATTATCCTTCCTTGTCTTCTAGATTTAATTGGTTAACATGTAGATGTTTAGAGAGACTAACAATGTTGTAGGTAATAGGTATGAGAATTATTGCAATAAAATATAATCTGAGAGATTTTATAACTGTAATTCAATTAACAGAAATTTATTTCTGGAAGAAATTTCTTTTAGAAACAAGTTGCACCCCTTGCGCATATTTGATGGTAAGCTTTTATATTATGCCCATTTTGTGTACACAATAAATTATTAAAAAATAACACTTCCTAGAAGGTTATCAAATAAACAATATGAAAATAAAATTAAATCTTGTTCAATTTTATAAATGTAATGTAATAAATGTGATTGTTAGTTGAACTTGACGTTAGGTTCTGAGTGATGAGGTTACACTTAGCATAAGTGCAGCGATAGACGATAGTGTTTTATGAAAGGTATATGCAGCGTCGTTGGGAACCGACGTCGATGCATAGGGAACCTGTTTGACATTTCCATCCTTTTAGCTATTTGGAACATCTGTTCTAAGTCCAAAGAACTGCTAAGATGGTAATCTAATACGATATTCTGGAACCTTAATTACACTATGTACCTATCGTATTTTAACAAATATGGTTTTAACCTGTACATCTTTCATGTACTGCTTGAATAATTCACGATGAACATCTGAAATTCATTTTTAGGTAATTTGACAAAAAATGTATCACAAAATAAACCCGAATAACTATAGGTATACCCGCAATGGGGATGAGCCGTGAACAAACCAACGAATCTATACTCCTGATCGATAATATTCCCCCACTGTTTAAAGCTAGACGTGAACCGAAACTTGGTATTATCGACCAGTGATAGGAATTTTATATCCAGCACTGACGATATGCATTTGTTCGTTCCTTATACGAATGAATAAGTAAATATTTGAGACAATATTTGAAAATATAAGTTCCAGGTTCACTTATAAGAAATAAAATATAGATAAATTCTGATTTCATAACTGACCCTACGTCAGGTATGAAAACGGTAGTAGCTTGAGCAGCATTTTTTTTAAGACTTATTACATAATAAGTCATAATTTCGAAATAATAATATGAAGTTCATAATAATTGGAAAAAGTGGGAACCGTTGAAGATAGTTACACAAATAAACGGAAAACATTACAAAGATGTAAAAGTGTACTTATTACATTTTGTATTTATTCTTTAAGTTAAAATTATTATTTTAGGCTGGATAAGCTTATTTAATAAGTTTTGGAATGAAGTAGAAAACATGTTTAGTATATTTATCTAAACTGTATCGATAACGGTAATTTCAGCAAGTTTTATATGTAATCTATTGTCAATACCAGCAATAGTATTCTATTGTCATAACTTTTTAACATTTTAATTTCTCGTTCTTTTGTTGTGTGTTTACTTAAAAAAAACTACCTGTTTGGTTTATAGAGAAAAAAATTGCTGTAATTTTATATAGCCACAAAAGTATATCGCGGTTAATAAACTTTCAATTGTAAATAATTTAGTTCAAAATATACCAGAAGTTTCACGTAAGCTATGACTTATAATAATTTTGTTTTTGCAAAATTCTCTGATGTTCACATTTTTCATTTTTAATTCATTCAACATATATAAATCTTTTTAATGTATATTTTGATTATAGGCGATCTTAAACAATGCCAATAAATAATTTTCACCATCCTCACAAGGACATCTCCAGTGTGCTGTGGAGGCATCAACAAAAATTTTGATTATGCAAAGTCAAAATTTTGATTATCCACCATCTTAGAATTCACAGATTTCACCCATCAAACATTGTTGTTTATTCTTATCTGGTGATTGCGGCAGCTTTATTAAGACTTAACCTGCATTAAACTTAAAAACAGGCACACCTATGAATCATTGTCATCTAGACTGAAGACATGGCTTCATAAGAAAAAATAACGTAGGTATATGTATTTATTATAATTAATACTTCCCGAAACGCTGTCATTGCAAGTTTCGTGTAAGTAGCAGAAGCTAGGTACAAAAAAGTCAATTTTAAGTATAAGGTACAGAAAACCTTATTTTATAAAATACTTTTATTTTTCTTATTATAATTATTAACGATTACTTGTCAGTTATGGTAACTGTAAATCGAAAGGGTTTTGAATCGTATACCGAAGTGGTTTCTATCAATTAATTATTTAAAGAATTAATGTGTACAATATTGTACATACAATTTAATTCGTTGATTTAAAATATATTTGGTGTTAAGTTTAACACCTCTTAATAAGATAATAATATAATGGTGATAACATCCTCAGATGGTTCCAAGTTTTGTGTTGGCGTGGAGTTTAAGTGTGGCGTAGTTCCCCAAACAATGGAGTATTTGACGTCGTGCCCTGCATGCCCAGATAACTGCCGGCAGGCAGATCTAATGAGTGCCACGGACAGTGCAATTCGCGTGGCTGAATTTTGGGCCGAGACTATTTAGGTTTGTTATCGACCGAAAAGAAGAATAACATAGAATAATATAGTAAAAACAGATTGAAAAAACTCCTGAATCTGTTCATAAAGTTAATGAACACTATAGTGTTCATAGGACTATAGTCCTATAAAAGTTGAGCACAGGCTGAAAGGTAAAACACAAGTACTTATATAGAAAAAAGTGTTTTAAGTAAGATAAAATCGTGCATGAGCACGAGGATATCGGCCTATTTTATTTATTGCTTTTACCATGTAACTGCCCTGGGCAACTATGTAGGTACGATAAAATAGATTTCAAATTATCAATATTCAAAATTTGATTAACATTTTAAATCCAGTACAAATTAAACTTGTCTTCATTTTTATGGATTATAAAAATAATACTCGAAGCAAAGAGTTTTTCATAGGGTTGCTGCGTTAACTTTTACAATTTTGATCAAAAATATACCATATTTTGGCCACGACTTGTCCAGGGCCAAAAAATTCATCTGGGGTAATGAGAGTCTTTATCTCAATATTTTGTGTAAATGGTCTAGTTATACCAAACAATACCTTTTTAATGCATCCATAAAATATTTCCATCTACCCGCTACCTTAAAATGCGGCTGAGCTGCGGAGGGCGCGCTTCGCAGCGATCGGTCAGCGCGCCAGCGCGGGGGCGGCAGCGCGTCGTCGGCGCGGCGGCGACGCGACGGGTTGCGTTTGGGCTGGCTGAGCGGCAGTGGCACATACATACATACGTATCTCCCTGCTCGCTATCCGATGCAACTCAATTCTTTTAACTTTTTGTATATGCCCTTTGACATCTTCACAAAACCACCGAACACAACACCGAATAAATGTCTCCCTTTCGATTCCAGTGTATAAGTATCACAGAACACTATTACTCGCAAATAAGTATTTTATAATATGATGAAGAAATAAATAAAAGGCTGGTATATTACTTAATTAAACTGCACTGTGCACGGGGGTTTGCCGCGAAGATTGGCTATATTAGCTATTTTCGGGCGCCCCACAGTCAACAAGTCTACTAGGAGTCGAAGTGGTCGCCATGACTCATGACCGAAATCAGTCGGGTGTTTCATCATTCATTCAATCAGTTATATAAACTGAAATGACAGGATGTCTGTTGTTTCAATAAATCAGGTTAGCGGTAGGTATTGGACATAACCGTAAGGTTATGGTTAAGAAAAATAGCTATAATATCCCTATCTTCTTCTTCTTATCGTGTGGCACATTTAACCGTTCTATCCACAAGGTTTAGACGGCGGTTCCCTATTTTTGGCTCCATCTTAGATTAATAGTTCAGCATCGCCTCAATTTCTGGAGTTATTGTCGGATGACAAACTCGAGTTTTTTTTTTTTTTTTAGATAGACCGTCCTTCTCGAGGTTGGTTTTGAAATAATAACACACGCGTTTGGAAACACTAGAAGGAATCTCAACTGCGGATAGTAGGCATCAGTATAAACGCACGATGGCGGTGGATATGTGCCGGAAGATTAAATAGACGTGATGGTGCTTATGGTACATATCACCTGTAGGCGGCGGCAGTTTTGGTGGCGGCGCCGCAGCGGTTTTGGCGGACGGCGGTTACAGCAGCGCCGTTGGGGAGGTTTCGGGAGGCAATCCGTCCATCGTCGTTGTCGATTTTTCAGCATCGTTGTCAGCTGCATAAACGGCGGTGGCTGTGGTGGCAGTGCAGTGATATGAGCCACGATGCTGCCAACGCTTCACCTGTGGCGGCGAGCGAGGGTTGATGGAGCAGCCGCATAAGCATTAGAAAGCTGGTGATTCCAGTTCATACGAAACAGGAATATTATAGTGTGGTTAATGTCTCGCATTAACTCTAATAAAAGTAGCTATTGGTCAATGTCTCGCATTGACTCGAAGCAAAACTGGCTATTGGTCAATGTCTCGCATTGACTCGAAGCAAAACTGGCTATTGGTCAATGTCCCGCATTGACTCGAAGCAAAAATAGCTATTGGTCAACGTCTCGCGTTGACTCGAAGCAAAATAAAATTATTTGATATTCTCCCATCATGTTTAAATAAAAATAACTTTCACTGCACTTGTTTTTTTAAAAAAAAATGATTTTCGTATTTCCTTTCCACATAATCTCCTTATCTAAAAGTAACGTAAGGATTTATTTTCTTCTAAGCACATTTTTGCACACTTGTTAAATTCAAATAATTAACGAACTTTTTAAGAAATATTTTTTACTACGTGCGGTAGCCGTGCGCGCACGAAAACGAATGAGGCTTGGACCATGCAATGGCGCCGAGGTGGGAGAGTACCTAGCTGTCTCTTTTTCTCTTATGGCGCTAAACTACGTGCGAGTGGGTCAAACGTAGACGAGGACTACTACATGTTAACCAATTAAATCTAGAAGACAAGGAAGGATAATTAGAAGCAATGAAGACTTCTCTAACGTTTTTTTTTTACCTCACGAGTTCCTGCTACATTTAACTTGTATGCCCACCCTTTTGGAAAACGTTGTGGACTGTGCAAAAGTGGATTCAAAATAAATTCTCTCCAAGACATTATTTTTAAAAGTTGAAGATGATAGCAATATTGGTAGATACAGTCGCCATCAGATATTTCGTAGCATTCGAGGTACTCAAATATATATGAGCAGTTATAAATTTCATTGAATTCTGTGCACTAGATATGGCAATAATATGTGAACATCCAAGTAGTTGTAAGTATATGAGCAGTTTATTTTCAATAAATTCTAAACGCACAACGAGCAACAAATATATGAACGCATAGAACGCCAAAGGTATCTACGCAGTTGGGGTGGTCACAAATATCTGAGCATTTAAAGAAAATGCGTTTTTATAGCGGTATTTTGCATAGTTTACCCCTATTACGTTGATTTCTGACCAGACTTTGTTTTTTCGTTTTTTGTTTGTGTTATCTCACCATTCTGAAAATCCGGCCACGAAGTGAATAATATGAACATTAAGAGTAGGTAGGGTGAATAAAAACACGTAATGAAACGAAAATACATTTTACTTCATAATTATAAGACTACGAACAAAAACACACTACTGCCTAAATCGGAGATAAACTTAGTATTTTGTATAACCTCCTTCTGCATTTAATACTGCTTGCAACCGTCTTCGCATGGAACCAACGAGATTTTCACATACAGGGTGTTTGGGAGATAGTGCAGAAAACTGAAAGGGGAGCTAGAGTAGGTCATTTAGAATAAATTTGACTCAATAAACTAGTAGCCTAAGTGTACCAGTTTTTTTTAAATTCGTTAAATTAAATATTTTCATGATTTTATTCGGTTTTTGTACTAAACGATAAAGTTTAATGAGTTTTATGACAAAAGTTCAATATTTTTTTAATTATTTATAATTTATGGATTCTTTGTAATCAGCTAAATAACAATTCATTGTGGATATTCTTATTTCTAGTAGAAGTATCATCAAAGAAGGTGAAAAAAATTGATATCGTAAAAATTAAACTGAGAGTTTGGACACTTGCAAAAAAGTGGAAAAAACTACTACAGTCATTCAAATTATTTTAAAAACTTGTCTATTGTGTGTGCTTTCCAAAACAAAAATAATAATAACACTTATCCATAAAATACGGTAGTTATGATTTTTAAAAATAATAAACTCGGTTTCTTTAAAATTAAAGTAGAGCTTCTCTTTTTTAACTAAAAGCAGTCAAAGTGAAATAAAACTAATCAAATTGTGTTAAATTAGTTTATTTAGCTATTTTCAAAATGTGATCCACGATTTTGAATGCATTTGCGCGCTCTTTTTCGCATTTCTGTCGTTGTCACGCCCAGACGCATTTCTTGTCGAAGTATTTCTCCGGCGTGGGTGGGGAATGAGAGGTAATTGGGCCCTTCATCCTGCCGAATACCTTAACAGGTGCAAATTACCTCTCATTCCTCCAGAATGATTTACCCCATGCTTTGGCCCGCCAGATCGCCGGACTTGACTCCTGTGGATTTCTACGTTTGGGGGCGTATGAAAGAAATTGTCTACGAGGTGGAAATCATCAACCAAGAGCACTTAATGGAAAGAATAACCCACGCCGGAGAAATACTTCGACAAGAAATGCGTCTGGGCGTGACAACGACAGAAATGCGAAAAAGAGCGCGCAAATGCATTCAAAATCGTGGATCACATTTTGAAAATAGCTAAATAAACTAATTTAACACAATTTGATTAGTTTTATTTCACTTTGACTGCTTTTAGTTAAAAAAGAGAAGCTCTACTTTAATTTTAAAGAAACCGAGTTTATTATTTTTAAAAATCATAACTACCGTATTTTATGGATAAGTTTTTTTTTTTATGGCAGAGATAGCAAACCACAGGCGGATCACCTGATGGTAAGCGATTACCGCCGCCCATAGACACCCGCAACACCAGAGGAGTCACAAGTGCGTTGCCGGCCTTTGATTTGGGAGTACGCGCTTTTCTTGAAGGTTTGAATGTCGTATCGGTCCGGAAATACCGCAGGCGACAATTCATTCTACAGTTTGGTTGTGCGAGGCAGAAAGTCTCTAGTAAAACGCACAGTTGTGGACTGCCAACCATCTATGTGATGGGGATGAATATGTTGTCGCGTAAAACGATGGCGGAAAGAGGCGGCAGGGATCAATCCGAACAATTCCTCGGAGCACTCCCCATTGTACATGCGATAGAGAATGCAGAGCGAGGCTACATCTCTACGCAGCGCCAGGGAGTCAAGCCGATCTGAAATATCCTGGCAGTCGACGATTCGAGTTGCTCTCCGTTGAATGCGGTCCGGAGGGAGAAGCTGGTACTGGGGTGCCCCTGCCCAGAGATGAGAACAGTATTCCATATGAGGCCGAACCTGCGCCTTATAAAGTTGCAGGCGATGCGCTGCAGTGAAATACCGTCTCGATTTATTGAGCACATCAAGCTTCTTCGAGGCTAATTTAGCCTTACCCTCTAGATGACCACGGAACTGGACTTCACTTGATATGTCGACACCAAGAATTCCGATACTAGTTGAGGCATTTAGGGTTTAGGGGAGTGTCCTCAATACGAGGTGATACGACAAATGGCATTTTCTTGGCAGTGAACGCGCAAACTTGTGTCTTAGTGGGGTTAAATTGTACCAAATTAAGTCGACCCCATTCTGAGACTTTCTTTAAAGAGGCCTCAATTTCCTACACAAGTTTGTTTCGGCTCTCGATGACGTTTTCCCGAGAAATGTTGGCACGGCCGGAATAGAAGGCATCACCTGTGCTGTCATCCGCATAACAATGAGTGCTGCTGATTTGCAGCATATCATTGATATGCAGAAGGAACAGTGTAGGCGAAAGCACACAGCCTTGAGGGACACCAGCATTCACAGACATAGAATCTGAGCATGCACCGTCGACTACGACCTTTATGCTTCTGTCTGCAAGAAAACTAGTGACCCAATTGCGTGATTCCCGGGAAGCCCATAAGAAGGAAGCTTCGCAAGAAGTGCTTTGTGCCAGACCCGATCGAAGGCCTTCGTTATGTCCAAACTAACGGCCAAAGCTTCCCCCTTAGTCTCGATCGCCTGTGCCCAACGATGTGTCAGGTAGACAAGAAGATCACCAGCGGACCGGCCTTTACGGAAACCGTACTGTCGGTCACTAAGGAGCTGGCGGTCCTCTAGATACCGAAGGAGCTGGCTGTTGATAATGGACTCCATTATTTTTGAGAATAAGGAGGTTATGGCTATCGGCCGGTAGTTGGACGGATTCGAGCGGTCACCTTTTTTAGGGATCGGGTGCACCAAAGCTGTCTTCCATGACTTCGGGACTACGCCAGTGGAGTATGAGAGCCGAAAAAGGCGCGTTAAAACTGGAGCCAACTCTGGAGCACATACCTTCAACACGATAGGAGGGATTCCGTCGGGCCCACTCGACTTATGAATGTCGAGGGAAAAAAGTGCTTTACGCACTGAGCGTTGGTGGAACCGGATATCCGGCATACAGCTCGTGCACCGCGGTGTTATTATTATTTTTGTTTTGGAAAGCACACACAATAGACAAGTTTTTAAAATAATTTGAATGACTGTAGTATTTTTTTCCATTTTTTTGCAAGTGTCCAAACTCTTAGTTAAATTTTTACTATATCAATTTTTTTCACTTCTATTCTATTTTTCTATTTGGCATTCCACATCTCATTCCGAGCGTGATTTTGCCAATGTCTAGTGAAAAATGGGACAATCTTCAATAAAAAAATGGCGAAACGCCAATGTCAAGTGAAAGTGACGACTCTAAGGGTGATGGGCACTTAAAGACGCTCCACGTGGTGGTTTGCTGCTGGAACTCGGAAAACGGAGCTGTCTCCTGAGTTAATCCTCTTCTTATTATCGCTTATCTCAAATCGGGATCACAGCTATTTCTCCATCACAAAAATAACGTTGAAACTATTTTAAAACGGTAATAATTGTAAAATTAACTTAACAGACGTGTGCTCGGTACAAGTCCCGGCAACCAACCCATTTTTTTCACTTTCTTTGATGATACTTCTACTAGAAATAAGAATATCCACAATGAATTGTTATTTAGCTGATTACAAAGAATCCATAAATTATAAATAATTAAAAAAATATAGAACTTTTGTCATACAACTCATTAAACTTTATCATTTCGTACAAAAACCGAATAAAATCATGAAAATATTTAATTTAACGATTAAAAAAAAACTGGTACACTTAGGCTACTAGTTTATTAAGTCAAATTTATTCTAAATGACCTACTCTAGCTCCCCTTTCAGTTTTCTGCACTATCTC
This sequence comes from Coleophora deauratella, assembly GCA_958295455.1. Classification (NCBI taxonomy): domain Eukaryota; kingdom Metazoa; phylum Arthropoda; class Insecta; order Lepidoptera; family Coleophoridae; genus Coleophora; species Coleophora deauratella. The sequence continues at coordinate 13,477,298 of OY282406.1, read as the reverse complement.
CCAAACACCCTGTATATTTCGACTCTTCAAAAGAGTTCACATGTATATTCGACTATCTCAGAATTTAAATTTCATATCAAAATCACTTTAAAAGTTGATTCAAATAATATATTCCTATTTCAAATAAAACAAATGCCACTTATGTCAAGTCCAAAATGAAGACTGGCATTTGCATACCAAAACAATTTTGAAGTGTATATTACCGGCGTAAGGTATATTTTCCTTAAATGCTCAGATATTTATGACCACCCCGACTGTGTAGATACCTTTGGCTGTCTGTGCGTTCAGATATTTGTTGCTCGTTGTGCGTTTAGAATTTATTGAAAATCGGCTGCTCATATATCTACGACTACTCATATGTATGCACAGAATTAATTGAAATTTACAACTGCTCAGATATATTTGGGTACTTCGGATGCTACGAAATATCTGATGGCGACTGTACATTCAGAAATTAAGTTTTTCTCACCAAAGCCTTGACTTGTCGCACAACGCCCGCGTTGGCAACTGTAAGCGTGACATTCTCAACTGGCAAGTTATCCGGGTTCTGTGAATTACAAATAAAAATGCAATAAAATATGTGAACACGTAGATAAAACAGAAAAACCTTCTACAAAAGTTCTTACCTTAAATTCAACAGTTTTATCACACATTCCTGTACGAATTCTTGGAAAATATCAAACTTTTTTAGATGAAAAAATTTAATAAAGTTTATTTCTGTAAGTTTATGTGGAAAATCAAAATTATAGACGAAGTAACATTACCTACAATAATTACAACTGACTGCGATTTTTTTCATTATTTTGACGTGAACGTGTTCACGTTGTGTTTTGTTTGTACATTAATTAACATATTTGTGAATCAAGCAAGAGATAGGTAACACTTTTTAAGGAAAAGAACTCAAACATTGCAGTAAGGAAGGACTCCATTTTTCATTTCTACTTTCTCTCTATAGTAAAAACGGATTGTACTATAGAATAATATTTTATTTATTGCATTGTGTTCACCTGTCTTTTTTCCTGAGCATATAAACGCACTTGACATTTAGAGCGGACCATTCGGTTTATCAATTATTATCATTATCAAGGTGATATTACTATATGATTATTATTATTTTTACCATTTTAATTCTTCATCAGATCAAATATTTCAATATCTTTACTATTATACTACAGAAAATACATAAGCGTTATTATTTTATTGCTGATGATAAAAATAAAATACCTACTATAATTTAACGAAAAGACCCTCCCTACTTCATCTACCCTACCTACACAAATGTCAACAAGTGTCCGGTGTTTTTTTTTTAATTTAAATGTTTAATTTTTACAGCAAGATAAACAATGAATAGACCAGGAACTGATCCAAAAGTGAAAAAGACTCTCGTGCGCAACTGTGAACGGAAAATTAGACCTTCACCTCAGTCAAGAGTGGTGCACGAAGTCGAATCATGTTCACGCGTCGACGTAGGGAAACCAAGCTTAGAAACACAGGCAGAACTTAGCACACCGTCGCTGTGTTCCAGCGAGGCGCTGGCTAATTACCTGTCTGAGATGAAGAAGAGCCTACCGGCGCCAACGTCTGCAGAAGATTTAAATTTTGACAAAGAACAAATTTCTACCAAGGTAAGACGAAAAAACTATACAAACTGGAAGGAATGGCTCATATTCCACCAACAAGAGCACTCTTTGTATAAGCTTTCCGCTGAAGCTGTTAGTCCATATATGTATAAAGTAACATTTGAGATGTCAAAGTATTTGAGGCATTTGAGGTAGTGGCTCCAGTAGAGTCTGATTGGGGCAACTGGAGACCCAATTTAATGTGATTATTGTAGAATGTAATATTGTTACATTAGTTACATATTACATTTAATAAAATTCCTTGGTTTAATTAAGACAAGTTTAGCGAAGTACCTTAAAGAAACTCCCAAATTGTTTGTTTTTCAATATTTTGTTTTGGCAATTTATAGTAAATAGTACAAATACTTAGACTAAAAGCTTAGTTACCCTTCAGCTCACAAAATATGTGTTAGTGTATCTGTGTATGTTTTGTTTGTTTCAGATTACCAAAAAACTAAACTTTCATATGAATGACAGAATCTATAAAAACCTTATAGAACTAAACACAAATATAGAGCAGATGAAAATAAAGAAGGAACGACGTCCACACAGTGCTGTCTTCAAAAAAGATATGGAGCCTAACATTGAAGACTTTTGTGACGATGAAAAAGAACCTGACAATCCACCTACCCTGCTAGCGGTCAATCAGAAGTTCAAACCAGTAAGAAGAGTGGAATCTGGGGACTTACATAAATTAGTGGCTGCATTTGAAGTGTTATGACATTGTGAAATAAAGAAAATTATTGTTTATTGGACATTTAATTGCTTTTTTATTGTTCCCTATTTTAATGCTTTAAAGAAATTAGCGCCTAAATAAATTCAAACTGATTGAGCCACAGCAAATAAATATGTAATGGCTTCGGATTTTGGATAATTTGAGTGGGCATCAATACAGGACCAAAAACATGCTGAATGTATTTTATCCGGTATAATAAAACTCGCCAAGCGCCAGCATGGACTTATTCACCGAGAATTCCGTAGAACCGCTCAATATTTATGTACTAACACTGAAAACAAGAGTAGGCGGGCTGATCAGACTCAAATTATTAACCCGTGATATGTTGGTGATCCCTTATTTGTATTAAAATGGCAACACCAACCATTTTAAATGTCAAAGTATCGTTCGTGCCAGTTCGGCTTGAAGAAAAGGCTAGCCTATCTTCTCGTTTCACTCGTTTGCCAATAATATTCATTCATTCCCATTCAATCAATCAGTCAATTTCCGACTTGTAGACGTGACGGTTGTGCTTCCCAACACTCGCGGTGAAATATTTAGAGAATTTTTGGGATTTTGAAAGGAAAAAGAATAACATAATATCGCAATGGCTGAAAAGGAAATAATATCTAGTAGTGAAAATAATGACCAATTTTTCGAGGGCGTTGAGAAGCTCATTGAAATTTGGTTCACGCCGGCAAAAAATGCGGATCTCAGAAAAATCACGCGGTAAGTGTTACGAATTAGCATTTTACAAGTTTCTCGGGATATTTTCTGTAAAAAATCAATAAACAGCTACCAGCGATTCGCGCAATCGATATTTTTTTTACTGCAAACGAAAGCACATCGAAAGAATATCCGACTATAAGTCGAGTTAAACTTGTATTTTAACTTAAAAATCAGCTTTTTTCAATGTGTTTTCATTACATATGGACCTTTTATGGGGTATGGGACTTCTGTTGATGGAACATTCTGGAATCAGCTGATAAGTAAACCCCGTCGATTGGTACCTGTCCGCGGTATCACGGACTGTTTATCTGATTGGCCTAGTCTCTGGTGGTTTTGCCGCGCACGGTTTAAATGCTTATCTCTTCACTCGTATGGTTTTGGACTAAGTTTTGGATAATGTCAATGAACCGTTGAGTGCAGGATATTGGAAATTTACTGGGTTTTTCAGTTGATACTGACCTGTGAATCTATGTTTTTAGCAATTGTAGCATGCTCACTAAATATCACATATAAATAAAGATTAGCTCATGAATATGAACAAAATAATTAACTGGTTATGTAAAGTTTGTTTAAATGTACTATGTTAAGATTTACAGTAGGATATAAAATAAACCCGTACCAAATAAATAATTGAGAATAAGTTTCCAATTATCAATTATTAATTTTTTTATACATAATAAACCTTATCTCCTATATATGGGGTATCCTCTGTTAGAGGTACTCAGTGCCCAAGATGGTGGTAATGCTTTTCGAGTGTATGTTTGTGTGTCCATTTCATCGTTTAATGCCTGCAGTCAAAATAATAATAATATCTGTGACAAATCGCATGGACATCTGGCCCCAAACTAGGATTCCCTGTATTATGGGAACCAGAGACTGATATATGTACATAAATATATACTTTTAAATACATACATACATTATAGATATAATACACCCAGACACAGAGCAAACAAATCTGCTCAAAATACCTTGATGGATTGAAAAGAGTACAACATGTTGATCCCCAAATTAATGCTCTGGCGATAAGTAATTGTTTTGTCAAAATAGTTTGGTTATTTCAATGATCATATCTTTTTGTCAGAAAAAATTCCAACCCTTTTTTTTTCCCGTGTACAAAACATGAGTGTTTCCAGGCGCGGGTCCAGGATTTCGTTCAGGGGGGGGCAAATTTTCAGTGTACCCGTATTTATGAAGCGGTCGATGGATTAGACCATTAATATAAAAAGTCGCGAGCGTAGCAAGCGCGAAATTTTTTAAATAGTTAAGAAAGGCCTCTATTAATTTGCATTTTATAGAAGTTTTAGTACTTCGGTCAGGCTTCAGGGGGTGGCAATTGCACCCATTGCCCCCCCCCTGGATCCGCGCCTGAGTCTTTCATATAATATACAATACTGAGCGCATTTGTTCTTTGCAGCCAACAATGGGAGAACGTACTGAAGATAGTCCGCTGTGAAATCATCTCTTTCACCCAGAGTGACAAAGTCGACGCTTATGTGCTGAGGTAAGTGACGAGTTTGTTTGACAATTTCAAGAATACTTAAAGCCGGTGGACATGGAAAACTGACTATAAACTTTTTAGTAATCTTTCATTTTAGTTTTCAATGAAAATAAATTTCAATTTTAGTTAATTTTATTGAAAATAAATTAACAAATATCGGTGTCATAAGGATTCTTTTTGAAACAAATTTTATCATAATATAAAACAAACTCTGTAAACAAAATAAACTAAACTAAAACTAATAATAAAAGGTGTGGTAATATTTCAAGGTGGATTTCTACTCATCAAACTGAACAACTTTTGTTCTACAACTTTATTGAAATCACAAAAAAAAATTTGGACTTTTCATACAAACTTGGCTCTCCAGCTGATCGATTTGTATGAAAAGTCCAACAAAGTTGTGGAACAAAAGTTGTTCAGTTTGATAGGTAGAACGCCACCTTGAAGTATTACCACACCTTTATGTTACACCCTGTATATTTTTAACTATAATTATACAGGATTTCCGATTTAGATGCTTATGTATTTCTGAAATATTCAAAGTTCCTTTCTTAACTTATTAAGTACTCAAGTCCACAAGATTTTTTTTCAGGAAACAAAAAAAATCGGCTTCTCCATACAAACTGTCCAATCAAGTTTATAATTTTGTATGGAGAAGCCGATTTTTTTTTCGTTTCCTGAAAAAAATTATTGTGGAAAGTTGTTCAGTTTCGTCTACTGAGCAAGCCCTCAAAGTTTTCGGAAACCTGTCCCTTACACCCTGTATATACTTTTATAATTACTTTCGAAACCGTTTGAATACTCTAGTTTCTAGTACTTCCTGGATAACACCACACCCGTTTTAAACCTCTTTTAGTGTGAAAGGCACAAACTGGTTTATGAAAACAATTCAAAAGTAGTTTTGTCATGAGTTTCAAATATCATCAATTTATCTACCTTTTTGTGTAAAAAACTTAAGAATGAACAGAAATTCATTATTAGACTTCACTATCTTTCAAAATGTAATACGAATCTTTGCTTACCATGCAGAATATTAAACTATTGATATTACGTAATTAATACCATGAAAAAAAAGCTGAACATGTTTCCTTTTAAATTTGACTCATGGGCAGATTTGAACGATAATAATTTAGCAATAAATGGGCATATGAAATTAATTTATTATAATTTGTTGCTATGCCACCTAATTCTCAAGGCAAGCATGTCATATTATTTGCTAACCCGACAAATGTAAATAACTATCTACTACCTATATGCATAATGATATTATGGGCCTTGTAGTCAAATGCTGTGTTTTTTCTATAAATAGATGTATGTTTGTTCAAATAGAAATCTGCTGATAGTAGTAGTAGTATCAAAATCAGATGTCTGCATTATTCATATTATAAAAAAAAGAAAATGTGTTGGAGGGAGTTTCTTTAGGGCCCGCCGTTGCTTCTCACTCCGCAAATACTTCCCGAAACGGTGGGTATACGAGTTCCGAGTGCGGTGGTAGGAACCTCGTATTAGGTAGATAAAAGAATGACTTTCGAAAAGTGTACACTACTACCTACTTCGAATAAAATATTTTCATTTTTCATTTCATTTTGTCGATTCAAAAATTATGTGTACAGTATCTACTTAAACAAAAGACGTTTTGAATTTGAATTTATAAAATGTATTTTCAAATAAATTGAGCATCCACAAAATAAACATACGATAGGTGATAGAATACTAAATTAAAAAGATCCAATTACATAATAGAAGTCACAAAATTGAAGAAAAAATATACATCAAATAAACTAGGTAAAAACAGATTTATAATTTCATGAAGGTAACACTTTGTTGTTAACAGTAACAGTTCAGGTCAGAATTTTCCATAAATCTCTCAATATCTGCCTACACAAAGTGTGACTCATACATAGACCTCTTATCAACAAATCACATTTGCATTGCTGCAAACCTTACTTGCGAACTATTTCTATGCCTTTATCACAGACAAGAATATGATTTTTCTTTGTCTTTTTAAAAAATATTTGAAGAAACTAGTGGAATACTCGCGAATTTTGTCTTCCTTACTCTCTGGTCTCTCTGGCGTTATCGGGGCGCTTATCCTTGTGCGATATTTTCTCGAAATCGTCTCGTTGTCGTGTCGAGGTTACTGTATTATTCGATTATGCTCTCGATTCGAATATGAATCAAAACGGTACATACTCGTATTATCAAGACGCGTTTGGCGACTACTACGTTAACTCGATTGCGTTTTGATCGCTACCTGCGTTCAAAAAAACTTTTTTCTCGATGATGAGAAGAAAAATGGATAGATGTTCTTGCTTGTCTTACGTAGCAAGCGCCTTCGGTGAGATCCAGTGACGTCCACGAAGTTACTCTACCGTCCTACCGCAGTGACCAATACGTTTTTGTATTGGAACCACACTGGAACTAATTCTGCCAGTACATAAAAGAAGTTTTAATCATACACGCATAAGCCATAAAGAGTGTAGTGCAAAGAACTATTCTCGCGTCGCTATCGTTCAGAATCTTCCACATAACAACATTACCCTTGGTTGGTCTTCAATTTATTCATAAAGATAACCCCAACAGCTATTGAGTAACTGACGAAGACCTTATCTCACTTCGCTAGGACAGGGCCGTAGAATGGATCCGATTCGGTGCAGCCCAAGTGGAGCTCGTATCTGGAGTGTGGAGAAGTGGAGTTAGTAATTTACGTCAAATACTCGTAATTTGGACAGTAAACCTGCACTTCTGATTTCTAGATGTTGTACGACGTCGGTCGCTTTGCACACGTCCGTGAATTAAAAAGAACACCAAACAACAGCTGTTCTTATGCCTTTTGAGGATAGCATTCTTACTTATGCTACATGATAATAGAAAGTCGAATATTCACTTAACTCCGTTGCCTTAGCGATCCAAAGAGGTCGAGAGGCAATCGACGCAAAATGACGCCAATTTCTTTTTAGTTTCGTTTCCAATTTGTATTGGCCATGTCCATAGTGATGGGTCTGTAGTAACAAGCTATTATGTACTTTACATGTTATCTCATATATCCTGAGACGCTGTCTCGATGCAAAGTGGTCTCGATGCAAAGTGATTTATAGTCTTGTCTGTCCATTCGACCCGGACAATTGGTATTGACCTTTTGGGCTATTTTTGTGTTTAGTTGCAATGCCCACGTATGTACCTACGTACAGATTATGGCAACCGCCACGTTGCAGGCTTTGTACAACGTGGATATTTTCAGTTGGCGTATGGATAAACCACTGAACCATTTATAAAAAGATATACATATTACAGAAAATGACAGAATATTGGATAAAAAAGATACCTACTATAAATAGGTTCTATTCTAACGAGATAACGCTAAGGGTTAATTAATATTTTTTATTTGATATCTATGTAACCTCAATGACGTCAGAGCCACGAGTCTATCACGAAGTCCAAATACATCAGCAATTCCATATCTCAGAACATTGTCTTGCTCGGAACCTGAGAGGCTATCTATCGCCCACCCGTTTCGATAACCCGGCTATCACTATCGCTTATAGTAAACTACTGCGAGTATTTATATTGTTATTAAAATTAAAATATAACGACCGTTCCAGTGCGTATGATAAAATTGTCTACGTTAATATTTGAACTTTTAATTTGACTAACAAAATTAATAACTTTACGCAACGACACTAAAAGTGGAATAACTCGAAAACCACTGAACCGATTTTCACCAAACGTAGCTAAGAATCATCGCTATGAAACGTGGTTTTAAGTTAAAAAAAACGCCATAATACAAAAAAATCGTTACATGGTGAGATAATGCCAAGGGCCCAATACCCAATAATTAGAACAAAATGTTGATTTTGACATGATAAAAAGTAACTCAAATGACTAGTAGTCATCTGAGTTACTTTTTATCATCTGTCAAAATCGACATTTTGTTCTAAAAATGTTTGAAATACCTAAACGTGAGCGTGACGTCATAGTTTTTCGGCGTCATTGAGCGACTAATTATATAACTTTTGTTGATACAAAATTGAAAATGGGATGAAAGGCAAAACAAAAAAGGTTTTTCGAAATTTTATTGCGAGATCAATTTTGTGAATGACTGTTTACAATTTATTTTTGTTGCATCTTCCCAATTGTTGATACAAAAGAAATATTAGCAGAATGTAATCCCACTATTAATAAATGCAATGCAACAAGTTTCGCGTTTGAGTATGACCTCAAGCCTCGAAGTTAATATTACCACAAAATACACACAGAAGGTCCGCTCAATACAAACCACTAAAATCGTAAGCATTTACATGCTTATAGAAATATACGGTCGTTCGAGGCAAGGTCACGATCGCACAGTACGTGATCTTGCCTACAAGTATATGCTTAGGATTTTAGTGAGCGTGTTGAGCGGACCTTCTGTATCTATGTGTTTTGTGATATTACGGCCATTTATTCAAGACCGCGTCTTGTTGCTATGCAAAGTTTTCGGTCGTGATAAAAGCAAGGACTAATGATGGGTTAAAGGTCATGAAAACAATATACGACGAACAGATTGAGGATTAATTTTGATAATGTAATAGTTGTGGATATTTAATTTATTCATCTCATTTGTGTAAAAAATAACTTGTTGGATTGTTAAAAAGAAATATTATAAAATAAATATGAACATAAAACACTATAAAAAAAAATTAAATGGTAAAAAATATGTTGGGGAGTTTCTTTTCGACCCGACGTTTCTTCTCTCTCCGCAAAACACTTCCCGAAACGTTGGGTAGAATATTCGAGTTTCAGGTGGTAGATAGAAACGTATTAGGTAAACTAAAAAAATACCTTCGAGAAGTATACATCGCTACCTACTTCGAATAAATATATTTAGATTTTTAATTTGATAATTTTTGTTGAGTTTTATGGAGTTTTATTACAGTAGGATTGTTCAATTAAAAATAAAAAAAAACCTCTACGATTAAATCACATGTGTATATTAAAAAGCTAAAAAATAAGGATAAGTACAAATATACATTTCCATAAATACGCCATTACTCATTGATGTTGTTTGGCACGCAAACACCTTTAAATCAGCTGTTGCCAGCGTGTTTTGGCGAATTATAATCTCCTTGCGTCATAATATTACGTCAAAGCTTAGAAGTTTCCATTTTTAGAAAAAAAATTGGATAGAAAAATACTTTTTTAGTCATAGACTTGGATTCAATGCTCTATTACATGACGGTAAAGTATGATTAGTTAAAAAGGAGTAGATTTATGCCTAGACTGACTCCGTGGCTTATAATATAATATAATAATAATATAATATAATATAATAATAATATAATATAATAATAATATAATATAATATCTGGGACAAATCACACACGGTCATCTGGCCCCAAACTAGGATTCCCCGTATCTTGGGAACCAGAGACTGATATACATACACATATACTTTTAAATACATACATATATAGATATAATACACCCAGACTCAGAGCAAACAATTCTGCTCATCACAGAAAAGTTTGCCCTGTGTGGGGATCGAACCCACGACTCTCGGATCAGAGGTCAGGATCGCTAACCACTTAGCCACAGAGTTATTGATTAGCGCTTCTGTCTGATTATTGATCCGCACAACGCGGGGACGCGGGTTCGATTCTTTAAACAAAACTTATTCATTGTACATGTTTGAGCAGACTGTTAGCCATTGATAAAAATGAGACTAAAGCTTAAACAGGATACGCCGAGGCAACGTCACAGCACGTCACGTCGCGTCTCCGTCGTAGGCATTCTGCCAATCATCACAATACATAGTCGTAATTGCATAATAAAACAACAACATTTTAAAAGAAAATACCTTAATCTTGCCATATTTATAAATGACTAGAGCACTGTATATTTTGATTATATTTTATTTTAAATAAGTACTACATTATTTTCATAATAAATGTTTAAAGTTTATTTATATGAGTCTGTAAATAACAAATAGCCATAAGTCCACTTGTAACCATATGGACTTATGTTATGACAATTTGACATACATACATATAGGCAGATGACCAGCGTAGTAATAAGACCCACAACTCTGTAAATCTTTCATATACCATACAGTATTTCATAGATCCGTCAAATTAGCGACCTAATGTAACGATTACTCCGTTCCGTTCCGTTCCAGTAGCACACTGACCAGAAGTTCTTCTGCAAGGGCATTGATTGATATCAGCGGATAAAGAAGGTGATCAAGGATGATGCACCCTACGTTACAGGCATGCCCGTCGTGGCGGCACCTGGCATGCGACGGGTCTCTGAGGTATACGCGGTCTGCTACCTCGGATTCCCTTTGTAGCCTACCAGGTACAGCCGGCAGTGGGCAAGCCAATAAAGTCGGAGGTGCTGCACCTGTCGACCCACTGTCGTTTAGGGACCTAATGCAACGATTACTTAGATAAATTATTTTTTCAAAAATACGTTACAAAATAATACAAAAAAATACACAATGCACACAGTCGTCATTTTAAAATTATGCTTCCATTTTGCAGTTTCGTTATTTTCCTTCGTTTAATAAAACCTCAGAACAGAAAATTATAATATTTGAATTTTAATTTTGGATGATAATGTACAAGCTGGGGAAAACATATTCCGGTTAGTGTTATTATAACATAAGTTTATGACACTTATGACAGTTTTCTGATCCGAAGAACAGTCAAATTACAATTGTATAAAGTTTATTCCAGTATAGTTCGCGTCACGTAAAAAGAGCGCTGGCTGGCGTTCCGAGGATGCACTCTGACAGCAATTGTTTAGTACCCTCTCTTTCACACTTACGCGATTTATATTAAGCTATCCTGTTGTCAGAGTGAACTGTTCTGCCCTCGGAACGCCCGCCAGCGCTCTTTTTACGTGACGCGAGCTGTATTACAATACAGTATTTAAAACGCGATCCTAAACCTAAACGCACTCAGTATCAATTGCAAGTTTGCGTTTGCAACCACACACAGCCATCCTTCACACGCAAGTGATAAGTCGAATCGACTGAGATTACGTTACGTATACATTTCGTTACGTAACACGTCACACGAGCCATGTCATGACCATGAGTTAATGTTCAATGTTCACACAAGCGAGATAACTATAGTTGACAAGACGTTAGATTAAAGGTTACAAGGGTTTCTTGACGTGTTTGCTTTGATTAGTGATAAGCAGAACAATGTAATTAAAAATCCGGCTGCATAAAATGTATACCTGGGTCGTTCTTCTTTTCTATCGACAATGAGTTGTCTCCCGTAATCTATGAACTTAAAATTGTATACCAATGATATAAGTACTACAAAAATATTCATAATCTACCATAAAATGACAAATGAATTGTGTTGTCATCTCGTAGGTACTTCATTATTTAACTTGTGAAAAAAGTTACAAAGCGTGATGGAGGTGTCAGTGATGCTATTTTTGGTGACCGTGATGGAGGTGTAAATTTTGATCAAAAAGTTTTGCTAATAAATTAAATTTTACATGGTATGGTAAAAAAATATAATGACACTCTGCACTCTAAAAACACCAAGCAAGCTGTTTTGCCCTCTTAGAAAGAAGTTCGCAAAGTATACGGAAACACCATATATGTACTTTGCGGCCTTCTTTCTTATGAGGGTAATGTTTTGGTTATAGACGGTAACAAAGAAACGAATATACATTGATTACAAACATAGTTTTTTTAATGGCATAGCTGGCAAACGAGCAGACGAATCACCTGATAGAAGCGATACCAGAGGAGTTACAAGTGCGTTGCCGGCCTTAAGGCGCTAAGTATAGCCAAATCGCAATATTCAATTCAAATTCTTGAAATAATGGTTAAAGCTATCACCATGGAAAAAATATATAACATACTTCAAACAATGAAAAACAAATTGTATTGAACAGAATCATAAAAATCATAAAAACTTTAATGAAAAAAATATCCTGTAGACCCTGTATTTTGCATTAATTGCAAATTCTCTCGGAAACACAATATTTGTTTATGTTGAAACCAACACACAAAAATCGGCCATTTTAATACCTTCAATTTATCTTGAACGGATTTTTTTTACTTATCTGAAAGCCAAGAAAAGTAATAAAAACATCGAAATCTCGAGAATTTTGCGTTCGGCCTTGACGTAACCGCCGCGATGGTACCCACACTGATCTGAACTTAAAATGAGTAGGGCGTTACGGTCGATATTATATTGTCATGCATCAACCTGCTCAGATTGAGTGTACTTCGCGCCTTAAAAGACGTGCTGGACTGCTGGACATACAATTCATACTTATATACACTGAAAAAAATATGTTTTTGTTTATTAGATTTGAACACGTTTGGAACAGCTCATTTGATGTTAAGTGACGAGCTGCCAAGGATATATTTATTTATCTGTCAAGCATTACTCTTAGCTTGGACAACATTATAAATTATATTTTATTTTGCTCTATTTCTGCAAGCTCTTTAAGTTTGTTTATTTTCATTTACGGTTTTTTCTGTAGTCCTTAAAATACCACTTAGATTCGTTCCAATATCGAGGTGTGAATAGAGGCTGTATGTATATCATACGAGTATTTATAATGTTATGTTATGACTTTGTTTTCAAAATTTTGAAAGAAATATTTACGGCCAACTCCTATGACCTCATAACACCGTATAATACCGAGTACCGACCGACTTATAATGTTATGATATTGTTTTCAAGAGGTTGAAAGAAATCCCTACAGCCAGCTCCTATGGCCTCAAAACACCTTATAATACCGAGTACCGACTAACTCATAGAATAGACACCTAACATTTAGTTGTCAGAGCTATAAATTAATTCAACTGAATAAAAAATGACCTCGCGCTAATTTTAAGTCGAGCACGTCTTTTATAGTGTACTCACAAACATACTTGGGCTTATGGCTTATTCACACTCGTCGCAACTGCCAGGTTTGTCGGTGTGGTGCCTAGCGCCTTTTCACACGACGGCGGCGGTAACATTACGTCGATGGTAACGCTAGTATGAAGCAAATTTAGAGCAGAGAGAACTCTCCCGTGAACTTGTGTCAAAATGTCTTATTAGAAGATATGTTTGTTTGTATCGCGTTCGCAGCGCGTCTCAGTCGCGACGACGCGAGACGCCTCTGAAAAATGTCGCCGTGGGAAAAGGCTCTTAAACAAAACAAAAAAAGAAAACACTTGCGTTAAATATATTACGATAATTTCTTCTTCTTATCGTGTGGTACAATGAACCATTTATCTCCAAGGTAAAGACGGCGACGCGGCGGTTCTCTGGTGTTGTCGTTCGTTACTGTCTTCTTTAATAATGAAGAAAACAGAATAAAAATTATTAGAACTCCTAACTCGCAAAACACCTACACTTTTCCCTCTAGTAGTCCCAAAGCCTACCCACCACTTAAAGCAATTACCCTATTTCAGAAGCACTATAAACCTAGCTAGGCCAGGAGCTATAGGAGACGAAAAATCGATATGTTTGTTTTGATTAAACGGCGCGGCGCGTTGGGAGACAGGGATTTTGTGGGTGGTTCTATTTTTAGTTACACTCTGTGGGATAGTTGATATTTCTATCTTGTGTTTACTGAACATAATATTTTTCTTTGACAGACTCGGTGGGCTAATTTGTTAGACTTGTTAGTTAGTGCTCCTGATTACTGATCCGAGGGTCGTGGAATAGACTGAGTTTCCAGGCCAAACGTTTTTGTGATTAGCAGATTGGTTTGTGTCTGGGTGTTCATAGCTTTATAATATACATAGTAGTATAAATATAGTATATATTTCAATGGTCGGCAACGCGCTTGTGACTCCTCTGGTGTTGGGGGTGTCTACGGGCGGCGGTAATCGCTTACGAGTACCATCAGGTGATCCGTCTGCTCGTTTGCCACCTATTTATACTTTTTTTCATAAGATAAAGTCAGGACTGTATTCTAAAAGATTTTTGCTTTGATATTTGTCTGCCTCTCATGTTCCTTCTGCATCTCTTAAAGACTATACTTATGCTATGTTGTCATATTATAATACGGATCATTGTAATCCGATATGTATTTATAACCGATTTTACAAAACACAAATTAACAAACTGAAATTATGTTAATTTGATGCCCTAATGGAAAGCTTCGACAAAATCTTACGTAAATAGTATACCAAATTCTTAAGAGCCCCTGTAGGCCTCCCTGACTCCCCTTGAGAGGATTAGGGGGCGTCTAAGGTCAAGGTGGTTTTCTTTGCGCATGCGTGTTGCAACATAACTATGCAAGTATACATCTCCTGAGACATAGAGTCATGGTCCATAAAGTATTTAATACTCTGTGGGCCGACTGTACCGGAACTGTGGTACAGGAAAAGCGGTCTTGTTAGTTAGGAGACTGAGTTGAAAGCAGTTTGATATCAGGTTTTGTTTCATCGGTACTGTTATGCGATTTTTTTTCAGATACTTTAAGTTTCATAGATTTCTTTGTAGCACTTACTACATTTGCATTTGTAGATTTCCACTTGAAAAAAAATTCGTATTTCTTCAGACACTACAATATGACGTATCTGATCATTAATTTACTATCATATCAACCGAAAGATGTCCACTGCAGAACAAAAGCCTCCCCCAAGGATTTCCACACCGACCGGTCTCGCGCTGCCCGCATCCAGCGGCTTCCCGCAACCTTCACCAGGTCATCGGTCCACCGAGTGGGAAGGTGACTTACCTGATCTACCTCTTGTATATGAACGCACCAGAATGCTCTATTATTTTTTAGAAAATCTTATCGAAATCAGTTCGGTACATCAAGTAAAGATATATGGCAGATAATGATGTTCAAACTGGAAAATTTTGTTTATCATCTCTTTAATCAAGATGACATCAGAAGCAAAGTTGAATGCCCGCCCTGTTAACAACAAAATTGCCTGCCACAAATATCTAAAAATGGAGTATAACAAATCTTGATAAATGCTTATAAAATGATGCTTGATAGGATTTGAAGGGGTCGTGGCTCAGTGCGGCTTGCGTGGTCGCGTCGATCACGCAGGTTAACTGACTACAGACACGGTTATAACCTGGATGGGCTTGACTGTTAGTGGCATTTATTTCGACTGTTTCCGTGCTTCGCAAGGCACGTTAAGCCGTTGGTGCCGGCTGCTATCGCTAGATGGCAGTCGTTAAGCCAATCCATGTCTGAGGCCTTATGGGCGGCTTGAAAATTTCTGACACTGGGGTTGGCCACTAGCCCCACAACCTCCACCAATCCGGACTTGGCCCCCGTCTGTGGAGTATGGCCTAGCCTTCCCGAGTTATGGGAAGAGACCCGTGCCCCTGCAGTGGGGACGTAATGGGTTGTTAACATAATAATATAATAATAATAATAATATCTGGGACAAATCACACACGGTCATCTGGCCCCAAACTAGGATTCCCTGTATCTTGGGAACCAGAGACTGATATACATACACATATACATTTAAATAGATAAATATATAGATATAATATACCCAGACTCAAAGCAAACAATTCTGCTCATCACAGAAAAGTTTGCCCTGTGTGGGGATCGAACCCACGACTCTCGGATCAGAGGTCAGGATCGCTAACCACTTAGCCACCGAGTCAGTCAATGAAAGGTTTTATGGTATCTCATGGTCGAACACTGACTTTTCCTCTTATTGTTTATGCATGTATGGTATTTGCGACGCGACGGTGTAGTTAAAATTGGCAGAACCGGTTAGAATTTGCTCGAGAGATTCGAGCAGTGATCTCAAAAAACCTGAGGCAAAATAACTAAAATGGAATATAATCAGTTTTAGTATAAGTATGTTGGAAATGCTGCAACGCACTTGTTACTCCTCTGGTGTTGCGGGTGTCTATGGGCGGCGGTAATCGCTTACCATCAGGTGATCCGTCTGCTTGTTTGCCACCTCTACCATAAAAAACAAAAAAAAGGTGATTCATAATGGGTTTGTTACAGAAATCAAGAGAAATGTTGAGTAAAACTAATGATTATGGACACATACAAAGGTTCTATTTTTATTGTTTTCTATGCTATTGTGTATCTAATCAAGATGCCTTTCTATTTCAATTTATTTCTCTATTTCATGCCTTTTTATTTCAAACATATTTTGTTACAACTCTACTGTATACAGGGGACCTTTGTTACCTAACCTAACCATATTTAAAAAAATAACCCGACTGCATTGAATGTATCCTTTGTCACTCTCGGGATCAAGACAATCCATCAAGCCGTTTAGGCTACAGAGCGTGCCAAAGAAATATACATACATACATAAACATACACTCGGAAAACATAACCCTCCTTCTGGCGCAGTCGGGTAAAAAAGGAATAGCGGTTTCCATAATTTCGCCAATGACATATGTAACATTAAAGAGAATTGTGCAGTTTCAACAGGCGAGGCGTGCCAAAAACTTGTCTCGCTGTCGCGTAGTGTGTTGACAAGCTGCATATACGTTCTCCGCGAAGATCCGCGCTGTATCGATCCGGTCGGGGCACCTGCGCCCTGCAGTGCCGTAGACGTGACATGACGCAGTTACGTGCTGTAAATGTGTGCTGTGTGCATGATTTGCTTGACGTCTATGGTCGGATGTGATAGAGATAAATGTATTATACGGACAAGTGATTTTAACGGTGGTGGTTACCATTGGTTAAATCCTCGTATTTTTGTCCAGTGTACATTTGATTAAAGATATTGGATGACTTCATTAAATTTACTGGCAGCTTTTGCTATGGAAGAAGAAATACTGCATAGCATAGGATTTGATCAAATTTTAGACATCGAAATCGGACAAAGATATAGAGACAGTGGACTCAGAAAGTTTCTCTTGTCAGTGGCAGCCTAGCCATTAGGTCCTCCTGCATGTTTGTGTATGAGCACACAGGACAGAAAGCCAAGCTGTCATGATCTTAGCCAGCCATATGTGCTATGGGTCTACGGACTACTTCTGTCTATACGAGTTTAAAAGTTGGGCTAACATATTGTAGATAGAAAAGAGTGTAGTCTGAACGATTTATATAATAATAATAATAATATCTGGGACAAATCACACACGGTCATCTGGCCCCAAACTAGGATTCCCTGTGCTATGGGAACCAGAGACTGATATACATATACTTCATTCCAATCAAAAAAAAAGCAAAACGTAAATAAACTTACTATGGAACTGACACATGTCAATGTCATCTGCATACTATGTTTGTTTACCTTTTGCTTTTTTTTTATTGGAATGAACCATACACAAATACATTTAAATACATACATATATATGTCGTGGCCAGATCATAGAATTGATCACTTCATGGTGTGGCCGACCATTTCATGAAATGGTCGTATTTCATGAAATGGAAAATATCCGCTGATCACATCATGATATGGTCTGGCCAGATCAATGAATACATCAACGTTTGACGATATACAGCTAAACGCACGGCCATTTCATGAAATGGTCAAGCATTAGTGATCATATCATAAAATAGTTACAGTATCCACCGTTAGAGGCGCTGATATCTTTTTCTTTTTCTTATGTCATCATGGCGGCGTACAATTAATAAAAAAAAAATGCTATTAATAACGCACCCATTGAATATAAAATAGAAGTTAAATCTCGACGACACTAAACTATCTACAATAATTTTTCAAAAGTCAATCAAAAACGAGCGCTACGTAAGAACCTTGAAGTTCGGAAAGTATTTCATAGGTTAGTAGATATCAATCCTAAAAGCTAAGTATCAAAAATGTATAATTTATTTGTTAACCAAGATTACTCAGATTTAAATAATGCCAGTAACTTTTTAACGTATTTTTAATTTTTATTAAACTTTTGATATCATGGAAACCCTACATTAATGATATGGCCAAACGTGGATGGACATATCATTAAACGTTGACGTTTAAACGATATGGTCAGTTTTAGCTGGCCATTTCATGAAATACGATCATTTCATGAAATGGTCGGCCACATCATGAAATGATCAATTCTATGATCTGGCCACGACATATAGATATAATACACCCAGACTCAGAGCAAACAATTCTGCTTATCACAGAAAAGTTTGCCCTGTGTGGGGATCGAACCCACGACTCTCGGATCAGAGGTCAGGATCGCTAACCACTTAGCCACCGAGTCAGTCATAAAAAACATGCTTTATTTTGACAAGAAAACACTGTTTATTTTGGTTCTTAAATAGCATAGCATTGAGTTTGCAGAAGCAAATGTCAAGCGATATTTTTAAAACATCGGACAATAAAACTTATTATTAAATAAGTTTAAAAGCCGGATATTATAACAATACAAGGAAACTTTATTGTTTTTATACAATTTCGTCGTGAGTTTATAGCGACAGGTTGGGTATAGCCTTGCCTCTTGTACCTTGCCTATAATAAATTTACAGATATTGAGTTGAAGTTTGGCTTAAAAAGTGACCTCGGTTTTTTTGTAATCCATACTTACAGAAGCGAAAGTTTATCTACTTATTTATAATGTGCTGGTTTCCTGACGATGTTTTCCTTCACAGTTAAATCAATCGGTATGTTAAAAAGGATTACTCTGAAGCGCTCGATTGCGCTTGGAAACAGTCGATGATTCAATTAAAATTCTAGATATCTAGATAAAATTGCAACTAGGATCTAGAAAAAACTCAATATCAAACGCGATCAACAGATCTACTATAAAAGATATTTCTGGAACGTTTGCTTTGGAAACACAACTAAAAATAAAGTCAGTTCAGTCACTGCCGGCCGAAGAGTAAGATGCAAATAAATGAAGCGTACGGGAAAAATTGAGCCAACCATGAGCCATCATGAAAATCTACAACAGTGTTCTCTATAACTTGATTTTCCTGTATATCGATATTGTATATGTTTGTTTGTTAAATAATCCTTCCCCTCCCATTACGTTCCATACCTACGACGGCCGACGTTACGTTGGATAAATGGGGAATTTGCATAAATCATAGAGATAGAAAGAGTAGAAATTTGAAAAACTTAAACATCTGTGAAAGTAGTTTTTTGTTATCTCCATTATTCATTGAGATATTGCAGTCTGAATAGAGTGTCGCGAAGCGCAACCCGAAAACGCTCCATACAAAAAGTAGCTATTCAGTGACGTCACTGCATAAGTTTTTCGCCGTCAAATGTATGAAGTGCGTTAAAGAAAAATTTTGGAAATTTCACACTTTTAAATCCTAAAAAAATTGTAAAAAATAAGTAGGCTAAAGTGCTACATTTCTTACAGTCGTTTTGTTTCGACATCTCCTATAATATTTATTTTCATTTACTTAAATCTAAAATTTGTGCAATTTCCCCATTACGTATACCGATGTGTGTTACATATAACAACGAACGTAAACCCGAAATCGCTGAACAAAGTAGTGGGCTAACGCTAGTCAAGCTGTAATAGCTAATTTTTCACATCGCATCTCTTCAGCTGGTGCCAATGCCCAGCAAAAAACAAATAATATTTTGGCAGAGTCACCGTCCTTGTTTTCTTTGCCGATGATAATATTATGAACTTGCCTTTTTATCGCGGTACGAAATGAAATTTCGGTAATTTAAATTCTTATCAAATAGTGTAACTAGAGCATGGTAAGGAAAAAATGTAAATTTGTTTATTCTATGCCTTGAGTAATTAGTCTTTCCGGGGTGATCTATGACTTCATTACAAATAATAATGCTATTTATATTTGAGAAAAAAAATCTTAATTTACTTCTCAGCAACTCTGGTACTTGTGTGCACTCATAATATAAGCGTCCGTGGAGTGTGAAGTACTACCAAAGAAATAAGAATACTAACCAAAGAAGCGACACGCACCTTCTACGACAATATGCAAGGTGATTGTGAACATACCCAGCCTATTTTTCGATTTAAATGTTACAACTCTTGTTTTACCACTTTTTAAATAAGGACAAAAAAAAGAAAGTGTAAGGCCTGTTGTATTTTGGCAATAAATACTTTTCTTATTCTTATACCTGTTTTATACCAAATCAGTTATTAAATAAAAAAATAAAAAAATTAAAATCTCCGTAAAAAATCGATCTTCGGATTGCCCACTTAGAATAGAATAGAATAGAATAGAATAGAAAAATGTTTATTCAGAAAAATACACACACAGAAAATATGGAAACACAAATAAGAACAGCAGTTTTAAAGTACATAACATAGTAAAAAAAAAAAAAAAGTTGAAAAAAGAGAAATAAAAATTACATCAGTAAAATTAATTCTAATATACTATCTTACGACTAAAATTACATTGACTACATCTATGATATTTAAAATACAAATTCACTTGTGTTGAGAGTCCAAACATTTTTGTTTTTTATTTGTAAAGTGCTCTTTGCTTTTCCGTATTGTTTTAACTGACAATGATAAGATAAATGACACGGCGACGGCATTTAATAACAGCAAAGCGAATAAAGTAAGAAAATCTGCAATTTTCTCCAGCTGTTTTAACTGATAAGATAGGACAAATGACAAGACATTGCATAACTACAAAGCTGGGAAAATATAAATAGTCGTAAAAGTGAATTACTTTAATAATAATTATGCTTTAATTATGTCTCCAAGAATCTTATTATAAAAAAACTTTAAAAAAGCTTATTACAATTCGGTTAAAAGTCCAAATCAAATTGAATTTTTAGTGCATTTTTATATAGGGTCCTTCTAAAATACCTGAAAAAAATTTAACAGTGCGTTCTACTCATGAAACTGAACAGCTTTTCCCAAGGAACCTATACTCAATTCGCAAGAAAAATTTTGGACTTCCCATACAAAATCGGCGAATCAGTTGATTGATTAGTATGAGAAGACAAAAAAAAGTCAAATGGCTGGCCAAATCGTTAAAGGAGCTCCGGAAAATCTCTAGCCATACAACACTCACCTGCTTACTTACAGCTAATTACAACTCACTAGAACATCTTACATCTTAAAATCTACGCTTGACCTATGGGCTTATTACTACATAACTATCTACTTATTATACACATCATACTTGATCTACATTCACTTTTTCATTTTCATTTACTATATTAACACTATTATTTGATATTCATTTGTGCCTGGCATGTTTGTTAGATACACTGAGGTACGTACATTTCACCTACCATCGCTGGTCTTGGCTGAAAAACAGCGTTGTGCATGTTCTTTGCATGCATAACTATATGCTGAGCCTGGGCCTTTTTCTCTGGCCAGGTAGCTACCTGTTAATTATTCTATATTTTTAATTGTTTCCAAATTATTTTTCTTTGTTATTTTTTATTTCGTTATTCTTTCTATTTTGTTTTATTTGTATGGTGCTGCTTTTTTAGAGAAATAAATGAATTATCTATCTATCTATCTAGGTTAGGTTCCTGGTGTTATCGTATAAATAAAGACTCTGTTACATTTGTCGGAGCTCCTCCATGATCTGGCCATGACATTTGTATGTCATCCAGCTGGCGGCACGTAGCTTTCGTATAAATCTAGCTATTATCTCTTTCCATTCTTTAAAGTTAGTTTTAGAATAAAAACCGAAATACACGTTTTATTTATCACAACAAATACAATCGTACATGTGACCTGTAGCACTGCGCGTGCGATCTCGTAATGTCATTTCTATGTAATGGCATCCTCGAGAGTGCGCGAAATAACGATGTGTTGCCTATTTGATAACAATAGTTTATTTTTTTTAATACGGTACTCTGGGTGCAACCAGAGATAAATTTATTTTTTCTAAAGTGAATCTACCAGCCCATCGCTAGCTCCATATGCGCGCACCAGCATTTATTAAAATTGCTGACAACCATTAAACTTCGCTTCGGTTACAGTCTTCCAAGAAAGTCTTGAAGATAAACGAGGGCGCTGTTCGTTTCAACATTCAAGCATATGCAACAAATGAGGATTCAGAATTTTGAGGTTGCCATCACAAATATGTAATTGTGAATCCAATAAAATCAGAAATGCAAGGGGTAAAATTAGACCAAAATCGAAAAAAATATATAATGAGAGGTTTTTTTAAGAAAAAAAAAAGTTACCAAATCTCTTTAATAGGTGGCGTTGATGAAAAGTGAGGTGTCAAATGAAACAGCTGGCAACCCGTGCTCGGCTTTTTTACGTGGAAACTTTGTATGGAGAACACTTTTTTTTTTTCAGTAAAGTTGTGAAACAAAAGTTCTTCAGTTCGATAAATATTATAGAATCGCTGAATCGCCCCTCAAAATGTACCTATGATATAATTTTCCTGATACACAGAGTATCAGGCTAGCAACCTTTTTGCTGGTATCTTTGTTTTCCTTTACCAACAAACTCTAGCAATGATATAATAATCTTCTTTAATGTCCAATAAAGTAGTTACCGTACAAACATGAAATCTCAATATTTTTTCTTTATGAAGATGACGCTCGACTTCAGTGCAGCGCCATCTATTGTCAGTGTTGAAAATCGCTGGTTTTTTTAAGAAAACCTCTCATTAAAAATAAAAGCAAATTTTTTACTGTTTTTTTATTAATGAAAAATAACATATCTTTTGAACTACTCGGGTGGATTGATTGGTTACTGGTTGGTTATTTACACGTAAATCGTAAACAATGGTTACTGTAAACCATTGAGCCATATCCTTATAAAGACAATAACGAAATATTTTTTTATGTTTTTTACTATTGCAAATGTTTCATTTTATTTTTCCAATATTTTATTGACGATATAGTTCGTTCTTGTTTTAATAATAATAATAATAATATCCGGGACAAATCACACACGGTCATCTGGCCCCAAACTAGGATTCCCTGTATCTTGGGAACCAGAGACTGATAGATATACGCATATACTTTTAAATACATACGTAGTCGTGTATAGATATAATACACCCTATGTTTTTTTTGTACTCTTGATCAAGACACACGCTATACAATAATAAATAGTTAACTAATGTCAAGGCTAATTATGGCACAATAGTATACAAACAAATGCTGACAGCACGTGTCTGTTATCGATAAATTAACATACACGAGTAAGGGCTTGCGCTTGCGCATACCTGCGTGCGAGTGCATCGCAGTACGATCTCAAACACAATTTAAAATATTATAATACAGCATATATACCATATTTTTAATGTTTTGCTATCTAAGTACTTGTTCTAATCTAAGTCGGGTAAGACAGCATAGCGATAATTTGCTAAAAAAACACCTATCGAGATTGTTCATGGACAGCTCATAGCGTCCCCGTCCCCGTTACGTGATTCGGAAGCTCCCCCAGGAAGCCCAGTAGCCCTCGCAGGTTGCTGACGACTTCCGGGAGTGTCCTCGGGTCTTCGAGGTGTTTGCCCCTGTCTTTACACTCCAGAAGAATGTGAGCAGCTGTCTCTTCGGCGTTCATGCACGTAGCTCGGGAACGTTAGGCCATACTCCACCAGAGGGCCCAGCCGGATTGGTGGAGGTTGTGGGGCTAGTGGCATGCCCGTGTCAAAAGCTTTCAAGTCGCCTTTTCAAGTGGCCTGTAACATGACTTAATGCTACCATCTACAGTGATAACAGGGTTGATCATATCACTTTAACAATGATTTTAAAAACAACTTTATACCGAAAAGCTGTTTGATATTCTAAAATATTTCCCTATTGACAAAGTCTTTGATGGCCGACATGGAAGTCTTCAAACGGATTCAGATTCAAGCTGGCCGTCGTCGTTGTAAGGAAAACATGTGCAGATGGGGCTACCACATTTAAAGGTTTTAGCTCGTACAAGGATCGTATCGTATCGCTAAAAAGACCGCAAAATTGTCACTGATTTAAGATTTAGGTGACCGAGCAGATAAGAGTTACAATTATTTGATAAGACATTTGACATAAATGTCTGGCTCCATGACTTTTGATAAGAATGATGGTTGATTCTTTACGTAGCTTAACACTAGTGCCACAGTATATTTAATAGTATTACATATAGAGTGGACACTTCTTTCCGCTTTCTAAAGACGACCTCAGCCCTCTGCGACTAAAAGCCGGAAACAGTCCATACAGTTGATACTCGGTTAACAGTTCTTGCTCGCTCCTACGTCTTGGAAAGAGATGTCGTAGTAGGTTATATAGGGTGACTTTAAATTAGTTCTTGATACCAAAGCATATGCATGTGCTCATGATAACAAACAACTTTCCCTAAGGAAACCATAGTCAAATCTCAAAAAAAAAAAATTGGACCATTCATACTAATTTGGCCGATCCATTGACCGATTTTTATGGAGGGTCCAAAACTTTTTTTTGAGATTTGACTATGGGTTCCTTAGGGAAAGTTGTTTGTTATCATGAGCACATGCATAGCCTTTCGTATCAAGAACTAACTTAAAGTCACCATATATCATAGTTGGATATTATATTTATGTTTACCGAAGTATTATAGTATCAGTGTCGTTAACAGATGTTTTAGTTTACTTATGTCATAAAAAGTTACGTAAGTTGCAGTTATTGAGAAATAGTTTACTTATAAATGCTATTTACGTATGTTTGTAGGTAACTCGAAGTTTCTTGCAATGATATTCAGATGCAAAACACGTTCCTTTATATTATGTATTCACTAAAATTACTTCCTTAACAAACTCGTACCATCAAGTCCTACCTAACAGACATATGTAAGGTCCCTCTGAAAGTTTTAAGAAAAAAATGAAATTGAAAAGCAGAATGTCACAAAACAATAAACTAGGACTAATTTGAAGTGTTATTACTTGTGCTTTTTGTAACGATTTTGAATAGATACATTGAAATATTAATAATAGGTACGGACAGAAATGGACAGCCTCTTCTGAACTTACGTCTGACCCGGTTCATCCTCAGATAATAAATAATTGGTGAATTCTTTGATAAAATACTTTGCATATCTGTCTGACTCACTGACCTTTGATAAGAGTAATTCCATAGTGTCATATTATTGAAAAAAAACCTTAGTAAAATGGAGATCATTCAGGCTCCATACATTTTTGGGCCTTTTCTGAAAGTGCCGGCCAACAAAAAAAAATGTATTTATGGTTAGAACTTGCTATTTGGAGCAATAGTTAATATGACACAAAAGTTGTAGGGTTAATTCTTAGCAATGTTACATACCTTCGAAATGAATTTTCAACCGACTTCAAAAAAAGGAGGAGGTTCTCAATTCGTCGGAATCTTTTTTTCATTTTTTTTTATATTTTTTTTATGTATGTTCACCGATTACTCGAAGACGCCTAAACCGATTTCGAAAATTCTTTTTTTGTTTAAAAGGGTATACTTCACAGGTGGTCCCATATAAATTTTATCGAAATCGATTCAGCGGTTTTTGAGAAAATCAACAAAAACATAGCAAAATTGGAGTTGTTGCGATTGAAGTCGGTTGTTTTTAACGTATTCAGCGTGGTCAATTATCATACATTTAGATATTGCTGGAGCATATCATCTGAAACAATTTTTATTCCATTTTTCAACTTTGGTGTCATATTAACTATTGCTCCAAATACCTAGCTAGTTCTAACCATATGTACTATTTTTTTTTGTTGGCCGGCACTTTCATAAAAGGCCCAAAATGAATGATGTCCTTTGAAATTTCTTCTCTTACTTAACTGACTTAACTGACTTCTCTTACGAAAAATATATTTTAAACGTTTCGTGACAAATAATCACTCGGACGCCACAGTACTGCAGGATTTGTTATCCTTATCAATAAACTAGGTGACACAAGCCATTAGTAAATGAAACTATTTAAAAGTAATCAGCACGAGTTACCGATTGTTTGTAGAAGTGGTTTGTAATAGTTTTCGACATTAAATAGAAATAATCTATTTTTAAGTCATTTGCTTTAAATATTGTGTCAAACAACAGATAAACTGAGTAACATTTCTCATTGTTATTAGATTTTATTCAATGTATTCCTATAAAACTGCATCGTAACGTAACTGACTGACAGATGCTTAATTATGCACTATGTTGTACAATATGCATAGCTTAAACTACTGAAATGGAATAAATTATTTTTTTGATACATTCTTGACACCAAAGGACTTTTATTTCGTTGCTCCACTGTAAAGTGGGGGCGGGGTGCAAGCCTGTGCATGAAACAATCATTTTATTTTAAATTTTCTAACTACATACGTTATTATATTTCAATTATTTGGCATCTTTATGGGGTTTTTGTTGCCATTCAGGCCTCAAGCTGGCCATATCTTTGTTTACCTTATCCAGTCATTGCTTCTTAGGTCTTTGGTCTTCCCCCTGCCTCTATATCCTTCTACATGTAAATCCATCAGTCACTCTTCCGTCCCCTCACAATATCACCCAAGTTCGAGTACAAAACATTATTGAAACAAACAATTATTTAAAACCCTTATTTCCTCCCACAGTGAAAGCAGCATGTTCGTCTCCCGGCGGCGGTTCATACTCAAGACATGCGGCACGACGACGCCGCTGCGCTGCGTGCGCGCAGTGCTGGCTCTGGCACGCGACGTGGCTGGCCACTCGCGCGTCCACAACGTGTTCTACTCGCGGCGCGAGTTCGCCCGTCCGCATGCGCAGTTGCGACCGCATCACCACTTTGATGCTGAGGTGAGAATGTCAGCAAGCGCTATGCTAAATTTCGAGTACCCACCTATTAAAAGTTACGTTTAAGTCCAAGCCGCACAGATGCGGGAGTGGCGCGGTGCTCGATCGTTTAGGGGCGGGAATTTTTCGTAACATTCTAGTTTTCACGTACCCTACCTCACAGAGAGCACAAAAACTAGAACATTCGATGACTAGAACCATAACGAGTAATTTTGATTTTTAGGTCATGTCTAATATGAACTAGATTTATTTCATATTCAGGATCGAGAAGAATTTAATACGGGATAATCAACTAACTTTATTTTCCTATGATATTTATAAACCTTCCTTGTTGCTTTGCCGTAGTCGGCTAAAAGCTAAAGTGTACTGTTAACACCTTTATTGTACAGCACCCTTATTGTGACTGTCACCTCCCGCACCGAGAATACCTTAAGCGACGTCTCTGTTAAATTGTCACGCGCAATTTTATCCTTACAATCACTTGGAAAATAGCTTAAAAATTCATCTGGAGTTACCATTTGTCCTCCTTTATTAGATTGTTAAATTAAAAAACCTATACATATGTATTGCTGTACTATTTACGTAGTTTTGATTAAAAACAGTTCATAGTTGTAACCCAAAGGTTATCATCATCTATCATGCATCCAATCGTGTTTTAACATTTAACATTACCCAACTGATTTGACACACTTTATCGAGAAAATTGCGAAGGTCCGACGTACCAGAACGTTCGATTACTCATTTGCTATCATCTATCGGTATTTGACTCCACTTGAACCAGGATAAAACTATCCGAAGTCGTACTGAAAAGTAACGAACTAGTAATGATACGTTTCACTGGACGAGTTGTATTGACCTCTAGATAAGGAAAATGTAGTTAACCGGAGATTGAGAGCTAATCTGCTTTAAATATAGTTCATTTTATCTTTTGTCACCAGTAGTAAAGGTCTTATTACGACACGTTTGCCTGTATAGTACCAGTGTTCACTAAATCCTGCTGCTAATTCATCTGTTCGCGTTTGGTGAAGCGAAATGGTTTCCGCAATAACCGCCATACGAATCATTTATCCATCTTCGCCTTCAAAGATCGTTCGAATGTATGTAAAGAAAGTGGTTATAGTAAATCGCCGGGGGGCCAATACAGCTTCCTTTTTATCTCGGATAATGTATAAATAGTTTTACATGCGAATGCGAATATCACAAAAATTAACGGATGCGATTATACTTTCCTGGAAAGTTAATTAATATAATAATGGGTCATGTCATGATTCATGAGTTGATATGAATTCCAGAAATTTGATAAGACCTACAACAAAAGCAGGTTGTTTCGTGGAGTCGATAACGCGGAAAGTTTGCAGAACGCACTAGTGTGAGTTGAGTGATTGACATCAGTTGACCTTAATGTATGCTATGTGTTACTGTGATAGGTGACTAAATGGTATTTTAGCGTACAGATGAGTAAAAAAATGAGAAATCAATTTTGTTTTAGATGCTTCAGAAACACTGAAGCTTTCCTTCACGTTTATAATAACTGATCTTCGTGGGGAATTAAAAATTAACGCTTTTGTGACGGTTGTTTTTTGTCGACTCTTAAAATGAAGGTATTCGGTTTATAGATGTACATATGTTCATATTTTATTTCGATATTCCTATGACTAGATTTGAACTGAAGTCACTATCGTTTGAAGCCAACTGAAATTATTTTCGATCTCGTATCCTTTAAACGTGGTTAAGATACGAATCATTTGGTCACGTGACTCTAACAACAGCCACGGAATAGAGAAGTGTAAATAAAAAACGGAACATTGCATTGTGTCCATTGTAAGAGTCCAGTTGCAATATCGCATGGAGGGAAACCTGATTGCGCGACCGGTCGCATGCTTCGTGGGGCACAGGCTGCTTTTGATAAACTATGTCAATTTCTATGCCAGAGGAGAAGAAGTGTGATGATTTCCCAGAAGGAGATTTTTTTCGGATATCTGTATATTTGGTTGAGCCTGTAGTCTTAATGGCTTAATGTTGTTTGGAGTTCGCGAAGTGTCTTTAAATTCGTCTCAAAACTCTAGTGCTTAGAAAATATTGTACGTATAAGCAGCGTAATGTTTTCCGAGTGTATGTGTGTCCTTCATTGTACCATAAACAGCTTGATGGATTTCAGACTTCGAGGTGTCGTTAGATTCGTATTGATATCCAGATTGACATTGCATAGATTAACGACAGATTTAGTTCTACGAGTATGCATTCGGGGTTTTTCTTGTTAAATTGGTTATATATAACCAATAGCATATATGCTATTTGGTCAAAAGTTGTGCGACGAATCATAGCTCAGAGAACTCGCTGCTAAGAGGGAAAATGTGTCACTAGGGCGGCATCAGTACAGCCGCCGCTAACTTTCCTGTCGTGCCAGTGGGCAAGACTGTCGCGCTCGCATCGGTCTGATAAATCATCGAAAGCGTTGCGCCAACACACTGCAGTGAGTCGTCTGTAATAGACGCATAGGTCATTGATTTGTTTGATGATGATAAGGGCTTACCTTAGTGGATAAAAAAACTATTGTTTGTTACAGGTGGAGCTCCTGGACTCGTTCTTTGGCGATGGGCGCGCCTACGTCATGGGGCCCGAGAAAGACTGCTGGTATCTCTACACGCTGTTGCCTTTAGAAGGTACGTCGCTTCACCGTATGTATGGTTTGAATTTTAAGAGTTTGTTACGGACGTTATTATTTTATTTTTAAAAATTCGCACTTCCAAGTTAGCATTGATGTACTTTGGTATGAAGATAAAATAAGACAGTTTCGCATTGCGTTGGGGAATCTTGATAAGCTGGCATCCATCTTCATTATCACTTAGCATCAGGTGAGATGAATCCAAGGACTAACCAATTGAGGATAAAATACCTGCTGTCACCACTCAAGAACAAACCCTTATAGACAGTTTCGAAACTTATTCAGGTAATATTGAAAAATAATTCAAAAACTCCAATCATCTACAGGCACTGTAGACGCCCTAGAAAAGGAGCAAGAACAAGAAGACGACACTGAAGCCTCGGAGCCGGACCAGACCATCGAGATACTGATGTCTGACCTCGACCCGGAGGTGATGGACATCTTCACAAGGGCATGCTCCAAGAGCGCCGCACAGGCCACCAGGGTGAGTAACCAGGATTCATAGAAAATCTTGGAATCATTGAAAGAAATTGTTAAAGGAAAGTTTATTTTGGAGTATTTGGACCCGACGTTTCTTGTCTCTCCACAAACGGTTTTTGAAACGTTGGGTATATGAATTCTAAAACTTCGAATTTTCTTCTATTGAAAACTCTTTGATAATTTTTTTATTGTTTGTACAGGACTCTGGCATAGACAAGATAATACCTGGCATGGTGATAGATGATTTTCTATTCGATCCCTGCGGCTACTCTATGAACGGGGTCGCTAAAGATGTAAGTTAACTAATAAATCTTAAGTGTATTAATTTTGAAGTTATGATAATAAAATGTTATACGTGTTTTGCATGCTACTAAAGGAGGATAAAGATTTGCCATCTGTAAGTTATTTATTATAAACCTTTAACATCTTCAAAATGTAAACTATTATTTTATCAAAACTTTTAAAATGACCCTATTGGAACATTAACGGTTGGACCACGGTCGGTCCCCAGGCATATCACCTCACCTAGCAGATGTACCTCCTTTTCCTCCGAAAAGCGAAAAGACCGACGTGACCGAGGGTGATGATAAGTCCAACACCAGGCAACCACCGCCTATATCTAGTGGATAGGACGGTTAAATTGTGCCACACGATAAGAGAGAGAGAGAGAGCGAAAAGACACAGTTCCTACAGTTGCATTGATCCATCTTGTTTCTCTTTCTCGCAGGGCTGCTACATGACGATCCACATAACGCCGGAGCGGTCTTGCTCGTACGTGTCGTTCGAGTCGAACGTGCCCGCTGCGAGCTACGACGCGGTCATAGCGCGCGTTCTGCGCGCTTTCCGCCCCGGCAAGTTCGTGCTCACTGTGTTTGCTACTCCGGTGAGTTGATGTTTTTTTTTTTTATTATTACCTTTTTCATCGTTAAACCTGTGTTTTTGTGTTAATTTTGCATAAAGGTTTTCTATCTGTCGCAGCAAGATTATAGAAGTAGCAGCAGCTTGCTAATTTGTA
This sequence comes from Coleophora deauratella, assembly GCA_958295455.1. Classification (NCBI taxonomy): domain Eukaryota; kingdom Metazoa; phylum Arthropoda; class Insecta; order Lepidoptera; family Coleophoridae; genus Coleophora; species Coleophora deauratella. Next base: position 13,446,061 of record OY282406.1, on the reverse strand, counting down.
AAAATGTTAATTCTACAATCCCGCTACGATATATCTATAACTTGGACCCCGCGTGGGGAATATGGGTGACCACATTCTTGAGATATGGGAGGAGATCCGTTTTCCAGCAGCGGGGGGACACTATGGTGTAGGTCGTTAACGATCTAAAGGTTTTATATTTGTAAGTAAATGAGTAAGCGTCTGTGCGGTCAGGACGCAGAGGGAGCGGAGGCGCCGCGCGCGCTGTCCGGCGCGGGCGCGCTGTGCGGCTACTCGCGCCGCGACGCGCAGTTCGTGCGGTTCAGCGGCTACGCGCTGCACTTCTCCCTGTACAGCCGGTTCCCGAGCTGAGGCCGCGCCCCGCCGCCCGCCGCCCGCCGCCGCGCGCCCCACGCGCCCCGCGCGCCCCACGCGCCCCACGCCCGCCGCATACACGGTCAGTGGCTGCCCCCGCCCGCCAGCGCACGCTGCACGCTGCACGCTGCACACTGCACGCTGCACGCTGCACGCTGCACACTGCACGCTGCACACTGCACGCTGCACGCTGCACACTGCACACTGCACACTGCACGCTGCACGCTGCACACTGCACACTGCACGCTGCACACTGCACGCTGCACACTGCACACTGCACGCTGCACACTGCACGCTGCACGCTGCACACTGCACACTGCACACTGCACGCTGCACACTGCACGCTGCACGCTGCACACTGCACGCTGCACACTGCACACTGCACACTGCACACTGCACTTATTTTTATGTATTCATTTTTAGTTCAGTTCACATAACAGCAAAGTTGTGTGTGCTCGCGTTCATTGTATTAATCGGAAATAAAACATATTTTCCTGTATCAAGATTTTATCATTTTTCAAGATATCACTACATCTGTACGGATCTAGCGAGAGACCGTACAACTACACAGTACCCACATTGCATTATGCAGTACATACACACTGCACTAAACAGCACACACACTGCACTGTACACAGTGCACACATTGCATATTACACAGTGCACACATTGCATAGTACACAGTGCACAGTCGTCCACATTGCACTACACACTACACACACTACGCTACACAGTAAATGCACTTTACTACACACTACTCCTGCACTACACAATTTATACACTGAACTACACAATACACTTACTGCACTACACACATTACACTACACAGTACACACAATACACTTACTGCACTACACACTACACACATTACACTACACAGTACACACATTACACTACACAGTACACACATCGCACTACACGGTCAACTTAGTGGCTCGCGCCAGCGATGTCACAGCGGAACAAGTTTGTGATAACATTACTCTCTATCGTTACAGATATATTAGCGCACGCGCCAGATCTATGGCCGGAGCCGGCCAAGGACCCCGTGGAGCGCGTCATCCGGTGCGCAGGCGCAGTGCTGCGCTCGCTGCTGGCCTGCCGAAGCCACGCCGCGTGACCCGCCGCCTCGCCCCCGCAGGTAGCTTGCCCCCGCTACGAGTGACCTTTCTGTAGGGAGTTTGCCTCAAAACTTCCTGAGTGACCCTGCACCGGGTAGCCAAAAGTTGAATGAGAGTTTGCCTCAAAACTTTCTGAGTGACCCCGTACCCCGGGTACTTAGAGTTAGATGAGAGTTTGTCTCAAAACTTTCTGAGTGACCCCTCACCGGGTATTTATAAATTGAATGAGTTTGTCTAAAAACTTTCAAAGTGACGCCTCACCGGGCACCTAGAAGTTGAATGATTTTTCAGTAGGGAAGATTTGTGTCAAAACTAATAGAGTGACCTTGTGATAGGTAGAAAGTAGACGTTTAGGAGTGATCTTTTTATAATGTGTTTTAGTAAATGTAGAGTAAAACTTTATAGGTGATCATCAGAAAATATATGATTGTAAAAATAAATAGGTAACTATAATAATGAGTGGTTAAGATCTCAATTACTTCTTGTCCAGACAACAGGAGTGATTGTGTGATCTAAAAAAGGTTTTAAAACCAGTGTTTAGATCTAGTCACTTGATTATGATCGAATATAATAGAGTAATTCTAGTTCAAGTGATTATATTTCATTTAGCGTCACATCTCATTAGCAATATAAGTTTCAAGTAAAAATTTTATTTAAAAAAATAAATACAGAAAGGTCACTCGCTGGTCGAGAAAGTGACCTTCAGCTGGGCTGTTGCGTCCGGTGGTGAAAAGAGCGCCAAGCGTATTCTGTCAACTATTATGCACATGTAATGTTGCTTAATAGTCGATTAGAACTTGAACTGAACTATTATAATCAATGTTGCTAGAAAACTTAATTGCTAGAAACTATTTTTAATTTAACAAAAGAAAAACTGTTGCATGTCAAAAATGTTGACTCAGTGTGAGATACTTTACAATAATAAGATCTGTACTTACCACATGTAAAGCAATAAAGAGTTATCATTTACAAACAAAAAATAATAAAAGTTTTGCACAAAAAGGTGACTCAAAACGTTTTGAGAATGAAAATAGCTCTAAGTAAAGTTTTTATTTCTGGCAACATTGCGAGGCATGAGAATAGCGCGTCACGCGACGTCGGCCCTGGCAAGCGTGGCGGTAGCTCCTAGCTTTAGATGTTAGTTTCGGCACCCTTAGGCTTACCCAAATTTACTTGCACTTAATATAATTTTTGATTGTGGTATTGTAAAATATTGAATCGAGTCTTTTGTGATGTGAATGAAAAATACGTGGTCATAAATACAAAAAAGTAATTCGAAATAATTTACAAATCAGCCAAAAAAATAATTAAATAGTTTAGCTTATAAAGCATACAATAAGCCTATTTAAAATATTTTACAATACTAAACTAAATAGACTCATTTAAGAGTAGATCACATTTTCAGTAATTATAATTTAATTATTCAAGTAATTTGTGTAAAAAATGCACACATTATTACAGTAAATATAAATGAACATTTGAAGATTCAATACTAAATGATAAAATGCATTTGTTTCATAAATTAGTAAATTATAATCGATATTACAAAGTAAATGTCTGTGACTAAATAGTAGATAATCTCGTAAGAAATAATGATACAAACTATGTGGGCCCATTTATGTCAAGTGTAGTTAAAAAACTAGGTTAATATTTGACCCAAAATATATTAGAGTATGTGTAATTAAAAGAATAGCGACTAAGATGTAGCTCAATTGATGTTTCAGTAATTTTAAAATGAGTATTTAGTGTTTTAGCAATTTGTAATTCTGACTAAAGGACAAATGTGGGCCTTCATTTTTAACAGAAATCTGAAATAGTAAATAAACGTAGACATCAACTACCCAACAATGGCAATTTAGGCCATGATGCAGTACATCCTTACGCGAAATATTTTGTCTAAATGAACTGCTAATTTGTTTGCTGCATAGTATTTCGGTACCTACACACAAAATATGTACAAATTATTAATAATTCAATAGTAAAATCGAAATGGACTTAGTTATGCTGCAAATGGATTTTTAACCAGATGAAAAAGTTTCCGAGTGCCCTCCTGATTTCATAGTTTTTTCATTGAGTGTTTTTCGAATGCTATGTTTATTCCTCAATTTTTGATAAGAATTTTAGTGACATATTATTATAATTTTGTAGAAATGTTACTAACACGTTAATCTATTTGCTGGATAAAATTTTGTGACCATGTATGCAGGGTTTAAAAACCCCCATATTTGTTTTTTCATATTCCATCAGTTTTTACACCTTGCATATTTTACGTGTAACCTATGATGTAGTTATGTCAGCAGGGTGCCGTTGTGATGTAAACAGTTCCATTCCAATAGAAAAGTGATCCACAAGTGATATATTATTGTAACTATCTATTTGTACCTTAGGGTCTCGCCAAATGTATCGATGACGTCGACTCAGTTCTGTTAAGCTTAATTTGAATCGAATAAATGGTTGGTCACGGCGATAATGTAGTCATTACCGACCTTATTCCCTTGATAAGGATATATCTGCTGATATACGCTTTTGACGTGACGTTATGGGGAGACCCTTAGTCTTATTAAAAGGGCTGTCACAAGTCATGTTAAATCTAAGAGCTGGAATCTTGGAAATTGCCTATACAATTCTTTTCAACTGGGATTGGTTGATGGACATTCAGCAGGGTTTGTGATCGCCCTTTCGCTTGGTCCACACGTTGACCGAAACTTTTTGGCAAACGCGCGATCGAATTTAGTAAGTTAAGATACAGCATCACTCTTCTAACTTCTCTCTAGCATTGTCTTTTTCGCTTGTACATTCTGCGAAAACATTCGGCCAATGTGTGAACCAAGTGTTAGACATCTTTCGAATCTTGTCAACGTGCTACAGGGGACGTTATTTGTAAATAAATAATGTTGCATTTTCGATCCAACAACACAGCGCAATCCTACAACCCAACTTCCAAAAAATGGTACCAACATCTGCCACTTTAAATTTCGTATGACGTCATAAGTACAGGCTCGGAAATAGTCTCGATTGTGATAGATAACTGATGAGTATTTTTGGCCGTACGACGCGATGTAACAAGATTTGCTTACCATCTTTTTTAGGTTGTCGGGTGGTTAGTTTTGTTATTTGCGCAAACATGTTATTTTTTATGCGTCATTTTGCATTTACATGGCGACATATTAACCTACTCTGTTTGAACTGTACACAAGACGCGGCGAAAGATCATGTTTAAAGCCCTATATAGCTATAACTACGCTACGTACAATACAGAGAATTGAAGGACTTTCCTTCAATGCAGTGCAGTCTGCGTTTCGTAGCGATCTCTTGTACGACAAAATAACAAAAACATATCTTACTCTCTCGCACAATTCGTCGCGTTTTAACTTTTAGTTCAACCAAGCAGGTTAATGTATCACCATGTGTGTTATGTTGTTTGAGAATAAAGATGTATTGTAACCAAAATTTTCACATGCATTTAATGAGTCCAAGGAATCTCAGCATGTTTCTTTAACAAATAAAAAAATATCCTAAAGTATTATCAAGATTTTTTGTTAAATATTGTATTAAGACAATTTTAGATTAACTTTATCATAAGTATAGCTTAGATTTCAGTTGTGTGATGATTCCTGTTGAGATAATACAAATATATATGGAATTTATGAAGATTATATCAGTACGAAGACATGCAATGTTGAACGTGTGGTATCATCAATCACCAATTTTAATCTAAGTATACATTATTATATTTGACGTGTCATAATTAGTTTAATGTTATTGTATGTCGCGGTAGCATCCCTGGTGGGCGAAGTTGCGTAGTCTGTGGTAAATAAAATAGCTACAGACTCCCTGTAGCGGGCCGTCGAGGCGGAGCGCGGTACATGTTGTACGAATACATAAATAAATTGATTCTTCTATCGAATTTACTTGACTTTTATTTTTTATTTGCAGAATACTATAAAACCCGTAAAAAAATCCCTTTGACCGCCAAAGTCGGCTATAGAACGGTTTTTCGTGCCACACACAAAGATTTGAGATTTTCATACATTTTCGTCGCATGATTTATCATACATAGCGTATACAATCTCCAGTTCTTACTGACTTGACTTCTAGATAATCTCTATCCCCAATCCTTGGGCGTACGGCATGAAAGAAGAAGAAGCGTTGCGGTCAATGAGTTAAACTTATCAAGCAAACCCAAAGATGGGGTCATGATGTTAGAAAATGGCAGTTTTGCTGGTATTTAAAAATAATTTTATTAGGACTTCACACAGAAAGATGGCAAATCGGCTATTATCTATACTCATGGACAAAAAAATCGACTCAATGTTTCATGCACGACTTTTGGAAAATTAACTCAATCTAGCAAAATAAAACTAAACCAAAAGTTCAAAAACTGTGTGTTTACTGTTTATGATTTTAGTTTGATGGTTTTCTAGTTTTTTTGCTTTTAGCGGTTTTGTAGACTGAGTTATTTTTTCAAAAGTCGAGCAACAAATCTTGAGTCGATTTTTTAGTCCAACAGTGTAGTTCAGTTTACGTACAGTAGAAACCCACTTCAAATACCTCTTTTTATAATAATTTCAAGATAAATAAATCAGGTTGGCGCATCATATCTGGCAAAGTAGTTCAATCTATCGCGAACACGAATAATGTTTCGCAAACCTGACGCTAAAATTAGGCGCCAAGTGCGAAAAAGGATTCAGGATTTAAAGTAAACTGCAAAGTAAACACTATATTTACAGAGTAATAATTTAATAAAGACTTAATCGATTCTGATGTAACAACCAATAAGTAAATATAAAAAAAGATAATACCTTCACCATTTATATAAAATTGAGCACATAGCAATACTTATCATAAATACACCACAAGTCAGGTACAGCGATTTCTCAAAAATATACAATATATATATACTTTAATAATACTCAACTCAATCCGGAAATACCGGAACTTTGACTGACTCGGTGGCTAAGTGGTTAGCGATCCTGACCTCTGATCCGAGAGTCGTGGGTTCGATCCCCACACAGGGCAAACTTTTCTGTGATGAGCAGAATTGTTTGCTCTGAGTCTGGGTGTATTATATCTATACAGGGTGTAACAGAAAGGTGTGACAGTACTTCAAGGTTGGCTTTTACCCATCAAACTGAACAACTTTTGTTCAACAACTTTGTTGAAATCGCAAAGAAATTTTCGGACTTTTCATACAAACTTGGTTCGCCAGCTGATCGATTTGTATGAAAAGTTTATAATAATTTATATATTCAGTCGTGGGGAAAACTTTACTCCGATCAAAAAGCATTTTTAATTATTTGCACAGTTGCAATTCACAACTTGTTTGAGCAATATTCAAATTCATAGAATTCAATGATTTAAAAACATGTAGTGCATAAAATATTCTTAAAAAAATAAAATCACTATATTCAATTGAACCAACAAAAGAACTCAAACGCTAATTCAAAGTTCTTTGTTTTGATATTGGTGCAAATTTGAAATTTTCCAGATTTTCACGGCTTACTTACATGGCGATATTGCGATGTCATTTATATTATTTCCTGACAAGAGTATGTCCCTTTTACACTTAGGTTGCGTTCCAATACCAAAGATTCACTCGGGGTGATGCGAATTTTACCCTAAATCGTTCCAAAACCGAGCCGAGGTAAACCGAGGGTAACCGAATGATCGCCTGACAGTTCTCCGTCGTCGGGATTTTGGAACGCCTTCGTGAATGCGATTTTCACTCTGACAAGTGCGATTTTTAACGCTGTTTGATTACCGTTAAAATTCGCCTGACAGTTTATTCGGCGGGAAGTTCGTAGTCAATGTCAAACAGACTAAGACAAACAAACATTTTATCTTCGGAATTGTTTTGAAATACGATTGCTTGTATCTGCTAAGGTGTTTAAGCCATAAATAAGACAGAACACTACCCAAAAAAGCTAGAAACCTTTCTGAATTATTTTCGATGACGTTTGTTACCCTGTCACTCTGGAATCACTCGCAAGCGTTCCAAAATCATATTTTTTTCTCTTTCTCAAAATAGCTACGTCTCTTTAATTTCTCCGAGTTAAATTCTACCTCACCCTACCTTGGTTTTGGAACGACTTCTTAGAAGTTTTATAATAGGCTATCCTGCTGTCAGAATAAAAAATCACTCTCACGAAAGTGTTCTGGAAGTCTCAACGCTCCCAAAGGCGATCTGGAACGCTTTCTAGATACGACGTCACAAACAATGACACGAGAAGACGTAAATCAAGAAATGTCTTCAAAGAATTAGAAATTCGCATACATTGTATATCAAAACAAAACACTTTAACAAACAAAAAGTTCTCTCGCGTCTGGCAAATAGTAGCTTTGCGTCTTATGCCATTAGGTTAACCCTTCAGCAGCTCACAAGGCGGGGCGATCCCGCCACAAGTGTCGCGGATGCGGCGCGCCACGGCCATGCACAGGGCTTCCTGCTTCGGAGCGGCCACCACTTGGATGCCCAGTGGCAGACCGTTCTCGTCTAGACCTAGGGGTACCTGCGGGTATGGAAGAGTGTTTTGTAATGTAAAATACTAAGTATCCAATAAGATAATAAGATTAATAAGTCATGTTATATTTTTCACTAAATTTGAAACAAAAACTTACTTTTTTTTTATTTATAAAAATGTAATGATAAAACGACTGGACTGTACGAAATTTATTTGACTGCATTAAAAATTATATATGAAATATCCATAAATCGCAGTACTTCTAAAACAAAAGAGAAACTCTCATTTGATATTTAATATTAAATCCATTTTCAATTTTATATTTACTTTATTTATTTATGAAAACTATCAAATTAGTTCTTTGGTTGCTGGGACTTTGTACCAAGCACACGTCTGCTGAGTTAATTTTTCAATTATTTCCGTTTTAAAGTAGTTTCAACGTTATTTTTCTGATGGGGAAATAGCTGTGATTCAGAGATAAGCGGTCATAAGAAGAGGATTAACTCGGAGACAGCTCCGTTTTCAGAGTTCCAGCAGCAAACCACCACGTGGAGCGTCTCTAAGTTTTTCACTTGACATTGGCGTTTCGCCATTTTTTTTATTGAAGATTCTCCCATTTTTCACTAGACATTGGCAAAATCACTCCTTTAATGAGATGTGGAATGCCAAATAGAATAGAATGATGTCACATGTCAGTAACAAGAACAATTTCAATTTAAAATATCGTATTTAAAAGTTGATGAAAAGTATCTCGGTCAACTGGCGGCAGGGGCGCCGGGTTTCAGAAAGCCTCGTGGGTGCCCGAAAAATTTTTAGGTGGTGCGAGATCTAATGGTGGCACCACCTCCATATACAGAAGTTATGTTCCTTCGATACATTTATTTATTTGCTAGTTATTATGCTCTTGTACAAAGGTAACCTTTGTTTATTTATTATTTATTATATACTTTTTTTTTACTTTGAAAAAACGAATTAAGTATTGTCATGCCAAAAAATGGAACTTGAGATTTTGATTGGGATCATGCGGTGCAGGGTTGCGACTTGAGATTATTTGATGCCCTAAGAAATCCACGTCTGTGGGCCTTTATCCACTATAATAGTAAAGTCCACTATAGACTGGGCGCAGAAGAAAGAGAAATGGCGGGTTAAGTTTGAAATGGCTGGTAGCTCGAGTAATAGGTAATGTTACGAAGTTCAGTTGCGTACCCAGATTTCAAAACATAGGGGCAGGGTCCTTAAAAATTTTTAGATTTTTTTTATGTTACTTGTTTTCGGCTAATCGTGTACAGCCAGGTTATACATATATGTGTAAAAACTTTTCCAATTTATCTTACAAAGCTCTTCGAATTGATAGAACTTTTGAACAGTTTTAGCTGTACTTTGCAAGTCTGGTATTTTATAACGTTTCATCCAAAACCATCAGAGCCTTTACAAATTGTGTTAAGAAAAAAATATTTAAAATAACGCTCCTTTACAATACGTATTTCCTTCTTCACGAGGCAGCATGATTGATTATCGTGTACATCAGGTGTACATACAAAATTATGCGAGCGAAGCGAGCGCGAAAATGTACCGGGCCAAGATACAGTAATCACTTATCCGTTTTTTCTCTTCTCGTGGGTGCTCCGCACCCACTGTTTGAGTCTCGTGGGTGCCCAAGCCCCCGAGCACCCACGTAGTCGGCGCCCCTGACTGGCGGACAGTATTGTGTATGTTACCTGCACTGCGGGGAAGTGTATGGCGTTGAGCACGGCCCAGTAGGCGAAGTTGTATGGGCGCGAGAACAGCGCGTAGTGGTACGGTGCCGGCTGCGGCGCGCTCGGGAACAACAGCACGCCGTTCTCGCCCAGGTGCTTCTGCGAAATGATAATTATCTTTATAAATAATTAATATATACATTGATAATTATCTTAAAAATACAGTAACACCCCGCTTTACGCGACCCCGTTATACGCACACTATAGTTCCTCGCTTTACACGGATAAAATATTCTCAATAGATACATTTCTCGTAAAACAAATACTTAATGTAACTCTGCACAATGTGTTTTTAGAATAAAATATCGATTTGCATTTTGTACTGATTTTTGACTATGTTTAAACGAATACCCCGATATACGCGAATTTCACTTAACGGGAGTTTTTGCGGAACATATCCCTCGCGTAAAGCGGGGTAGCACTGTAATAAACAAAAATCATAATACAAATACAATGGGGAAGGCGGCTGCAAAATTTGAACTAGGTGGCGCCACTAGAGTTTGTGACGCACTTGTGACATCGTGTTCTTCATTTATGGTTTTTCTGGACAGACGTGGACAAACTGTGTTTAATTGTGCATTTTTATTTTTATTTAATATTAGTTAATTAATCATTTACATTTTTAATAAGACATTTAATGCAGGCAACGAGTTGTCTCAAACCATACACAGAAAAAAAAACAAGACTTCTAGGTTTTCGATATAAGCAAAATCGAAAATATCTTCACCTAAGAAATAACCAAAATGTTTCAACTGATATTTCTTAATCTCAAATATAAAGGTATTGCTGGAAGACAATCGCACTATCTTTGCACAAATGGTAAATTTTAAAAAATCAAGATTTAATATTTTGTGACAAGAATTTTATGACTCGGTTGAAAACGCATATCTTGGATCAAGATAGACTGACTTCTCGCAATAAGAACGACACCTTTACAATATTGTTACAAGACATTTAGTAATTGGGCTAAGAACTATAAATACAGAATATCTTATTTCTTAGGCGAAGAGATTTTCGACTTTCCTTATATCGAAAACGTAGAAGTCTTAGTTTAAGACTTTAAGTTTAAGACTATTAAGAGCTTTGCGCCGCCTAACTAATTTTATTCTTGTTAGTTCATTAATTATGTCTGTTGTGTCATTTTTGTATTTTGTGTCGTAATTCTGTGAATAAATGATTTATCTATCTATCATTAATTAAATGCTAACGCTATCATGCAGCGTTGAATCGTCTGTAATTTAAGCAGAGGCCATTGATGTTGATGACTTACAGTGAGATCGTCCTTGAGGTCCTGTATGGTTTTCTCGGCCCACTCCTTGTTGACCGGCGGCATCACCTGCTCGTTAATCAGCATGAAGACCGCAGCCAGCGTGTACTGGGAGGCACCCACCAACTGCATAAGGGAATTCTGTTAAGTAACTTCCAAATGGTGTCCAAGAGTACGCCAGAGAAAGGAAGGAGTTAAGTGACTTAAGGGTATCCCGGAAAATTGAACTCCAAGGAGATTTTATTACTACTTTAAGAACTTTTTCAAAGAAACCAATTCAATCGGAGCAGAAAATAAAACATTTGAAATTTTCTTCCATAAAGAGTTGACTACTCAGCTCATCGATTTGTATGGAGAGTCCAAGAGTTGCTGGTGTTATTTCGGACTCTGTTTTGTCGGAGCTCCTGTATACATTATGGTTACTCCCCGCCCCTCTTAAGAAGACCCCACCACCCCCATACAGTTTCACCCCCTCCTCATACAGTTTCCTTATAGTTCTCAGCCACTTACCTTTTCCCCCAGCTCCACCCAGGCCTTACCTCATCCCCCCATACAGTTTCCTTCTTACGCACTTACTTTTTTCCCCAGTTCCACCTAGGCCTTACCTCATCCCCCCCTATACAATTTCCTTCTTACATTTTCCCCAGTTCGACCCACGCCTTGGCCTTTCTTGGTTATTGGCCAGAACCTTGGCAAACGAATTCACCTCCTTGGTAATCTCGTTGCGCCATAACGAGAAGATGTAATCGAAACCCACGTATATTTCGGGCTCTGTTATGTCGGAGTCCCTGTATACATTATGGTCACTCCCGGCCCCTCTCTAGAGGACCTCACCCCCATACAGTTTCACCCCCCCCCCCCCCATATAGATAGTTTTACCCCTCCTCCCAATAAAGTTTCACCCTTCCCGCCATACACAGCCTCACCCCCCCCATACAGTTTCACCCCTCCATACAGATTCACCCCTCTTCCCAATACAGTCTCACCCTTCCCCCCATACAGTTTCCTTACACACCATACGCTTACCTTTTTCCCCAGCTCCACCCACGCATTGGCCTCCCCCTGGTTGTTAGCCAGCACTTTAGCGAAGCAATCAACCTCCTTGGTCATCTCGTGGCGCCATAAAGCGAACATGCGATCGAAACCCGCGTGGTAGTACTTTGAGGGGGCTGTGTCCGTTGAGGATGCCTCTTCAGCGAGTTTAGCTATAACTCTGAATAGAATAGAAAATAATTTATTCATGGTAAGAAGCATGTTGAATCACAACACTAATTAGAACATAAAGAACACAGATCTAATACACTACTTATTGTAGTTGCTCTGCGGAGGTAATTATGAAGAGTCCAAAATGACTGACTATGAGTTACTGGCAGATATTTTAACAGCAGCCTATACAGGGTGTAACATTCAAGGTGTGCAATATTTACGGAGGTGATTAAGCTTCTCGAACTGATTACGAATCACTGAAAAAGTAGGCATCTCAAAAAAATAAAATTTTCGAATGATTTTCAGAATAGGTAACTTTTTTCTATCGACTTTCGATAATAATCCCCCAACGGCGCGGCTCCGACAAGGTCGCGCGACTGTGCAGTGGCCCGTGGCGTCACAGAGCAGACACGTTCAGTGTTCTAATGCCACAGAATAGTTAAAATGGTACAGAGAAAAAATAGGTTAATTAATTCAATGTAATTTTAATCATGAATTTAATAAATTATTCGTAATTAATAAATGCTCATACATCTTCTCAACAAATATTGCACACCTTGAATGTTACACCCTGTATAAAGGGCGACCTTCGAGTTAGGCGAAAAAAGTCTTACAAAGTTGGACCCCGCCAAGAATCGAACCTGCGACCTCCTGATGCGAAGTGCCTAGCCACTACGCCACGGAGGCGTATGACTTATCATCTAGATTCTAGGTGAATAGAATTTCGAAAAAATAGAAACTCACTTTTTCATGGCCTTTCGTAGAGATGGGCAGATGGGGCTCACGCGTAGATCTTTTGCTGTTTCCGTGTAATAGATTTTGATATTCTGCAATAATAACGAATGCGCTTAAAGTAAAGCAGATTTTTTCATGGCGCGTAGAGCTAGTATAATGATTTTAGCAAAAAAAAAATCGTCGGAGAACAGAGTGAAAGTCTGCAATAAAAGTCAATTTTAATTAATTACTCTTAAACCTTTGTTTATTTAAAAAAACGCTAATATGTGCTCTCGAATACATACTGAATTATTTTATGGATTTCTACCATAATAATAATAATAATATGCGGGACAAATCACACACGGTCATCTGGCCCCAAACTAGGATTCCCTGTATCTTGGGAACCAGAGACTGATTTAAATACACATATACATTTAAATACACACGTATATAGATATAATACACCCAGACTCAAGAGCAAACAAATCTCCTCATCACAGAAATGTTTGCCCTGGGTGGGGATCGAACCCACGACTTTCGGATCAGTGGTCAGGAGCCACTTAGCCACCGAGTCAGTTCATTATAAAAAATATAATATTATAAACATAAGTCGCAAAGCGATTGCTGAAAATTAAAATTATAGTATCGTAATTACTCCCTCAGAAAGTGTTTTAAAACGCAACCCCCATTTGTTAGTAACAAATTTTTATTAAAAAAAAACATACATTCACATCAGAAGCCTCCCACTCAGTGGACCGATGACCTGGTGAAGGTCGCGGGAAGCCGCTGGTAACGGGCAGCGTTGGACCGGTCGGTGTGGAAATCCTTGGGGGAGGCCTTTGTCCAGCAGTGGACGTATTTCGTCTGACGATAAGGATGCCATACATTCGACTCACCTTAACATCGACAGGCCTGTCCAGGTCGAGCTCGCTGGCTTTCTCCCCCAGCACCACCTTCGTCAGAGGCACCAGGTCCTCGACGTGTCTGCTGGCAAACCCCACGGATGCCATCGACGGGTGAGTGCCAGTTCTGAGGGCAAGACCTGGAAGGATATGAACAGATGTTTAAGGTCTACAAAAATCAAGTGAAACTTAAACTGGAGTCTACCTAAAACAGAGACAAGTTATATTAAGACTGTTCACGTTCATACTAAGACGCGTATGCAGAAAATTTGGGAGTAAACCTAGATGGCGTTACTGAGTTGGTTAAGTTTCCACTGGTTTTCCTCCTTTTCTCTGCTAAAACTGATCAACTTTTCTCAAGGAACCCACAATAAATTCGTAAAAATAATAATTGAAGCGCTGAACACGTCAAAAACCGACTTCAATCGTGACAACTACCATTTTGGAATGATTTTTTAGTTTTTGTCAATTTTTTCAAAAAGCACTGAATCAATTGTGATAAAATTTATACGGGACCACCTCTGAAGTATTCCCTACCAAATAAAAAAAGAACATCAAAACTGTCGGAGTAATCGCGTAAGTTTTGAATATATGTGTTTCTTCTATTAAGTGCCATGTAAGTCTTCATACATTTTTGTCGGCTGAGGCGTTGTTGGTTGGGGGGGAGGGGGGGGAGCACAATTTGTCAAGATTAGCGTGGCTGTCAATGGGTTAAACTAGGGCTTGCACTCATGAAACTGAGCAACTTCTGTTCTAAGATTGCAGAGATCGAAAACTTTGTACTTTTCATACAAATCGATTAGCTGATTGGCCGCCACTTTAGTATGGAGGGTAATCAAGTCAGCAAAATCGTAAAGTTTTCAGTATATGAGTAGAAACACCAGTTAACGGGTCCTGCACCTATTTTGTCACAAAAATTGTTTCCTATAAATACAGAAAACATAAATGTCATTTTTACCTCGGAGATTGGTGAACCCAGCAGTGGGGTTGAGAGCGTACAGTCCGCAGTAGAAAGCCGGCATGCGAGTCGAGCCCCCGATGTCCGAACCTGGCGAAAGTTAATACATTATTATTATACAGGCTGTTACAAAACTACCCCTAATAATGGTTGAAACGCCGTAGACTGTGAGTAATTCTAAAATTTGGGTACTTTTTCTTTTTGCTGCATTAGTTCATGTTTCGGAGAAATCTTCTATCGAATTTCTTCAAAAATATCGATATGATATTTACAATTTTCCAACTCTAGCGATCATCTGGTCGCGGTCATGACCCCGCGCGCAAACGCGCCAATCACAGGGCAGCGGCATATGAACGCAGCCTATCATAGCGCGGCTATCTGTACTCCTATCATGAACTGACAGGTGAATAAAATAGTGCTGTGGTTCTACATAGTCGATATTATTATTTATGATTAAAAATAATTAGACTTCGCATTTTTTTTATTTAACGTTTTGTTAAAAAAATATTACAATGGACTCCTTACATGACACACTTTAACATCCTTAATTCATTAGGGGGAGTTTTGTAACATCCTGTATTATTTGGGTAAAAGGGAGACAGGACTAAAGGTGGGACCTATTGGACCACTGCCTCCTTATTATTTCCTCAATGCCCATAGTTTTAATGAACTGCAGAATGCACTTGGGTTCGAAATCCTTAATGACCTCTGAAGTTACCGTTGATCCACCTAGAGAACGGCTTCTGGCTTGGACCAGTGCCTCGCACTCGCAAAGTATATGAAGAGGAGTATTCTCTCTTCTTCGAGGCAGAATCGGCACTCGTCCATATCTGCAAACTTCATTTGACTAATGTGTTTATTGAATGAATGAATGAAAACACTTTATTGTATAACAAAACAGGAAAATAAATAAAATAAACATTTAAAAAAAGTTATACAGTTGTTTATTATGCTTGCAGTGGAAACTAAATAAATATACATACACTTACATATATACATATACTTTCTTGGGGAAAGTTGTTCAGTTTGATGAGTAGAAGCTAAAATAGCTCAAATAAAGAAAGTCATACTCAAAAAGCAAAATTTTTGGACTCTTCATACAAATCCTTAAATTTTTTTTTGCTTTTTGAGCATGAGTTTTTTGGGAAAACTTGATCAGTTTGATGAGTAGAAGCCACAGTTAAAATATTGCTACACATTTTTTTTATCACCCTGTAAAGGGTATTTATGGGAAACCTGAAAAAAATAACTACAGCCTCTACTCATGAAACCGTACAACTCCCCCAAGGAGCCTATACTAAATTCGCAAAAAATAATTTTTCATTTCTCATGCCAATTGATCAACTGATCCGCCAAGTTTGTATGGGAGTAGAAGGCCTTTTTTTAGGTACTTCAGGACCCTGTATAGCACACCCCGGACACTTCATACTTTCGCGCCATTGTTTACTACATAGACATTCATGTTTGTACACATGTAAATGTGTGCGTGATGTACTAGGGTTGAATCGAGGTTCAATTAGCCTTCATTGTTCTTTATTGGTAGCTAGACTTTTACAAATAAAGTAACGGATGTATACACCAGACAAGGCTGTATAGCCTTAGAAGCCTTTAACTCTTTCCTTAAAAAAATAAAATTGTATTTGGTTAATAATCTGTGCTTTGGTTTGCCAACCCCTTCACAAATGATCACACATCGGTCACACGGGGGGGGGGGGTGAGGTAGCCTTCAGAGAGCGGCAGGGAGTGTCCATACTGTATAAGTTCCTTATACTGTGCTGTATTATAGTTCACCATCGCGTCGATATACTTAGTAGTGGTAGACAACAGGCAAGAATACAGGGTGTTAAAAAAGTGCGTTTGAAATTTTAAGGGGTTACTCAGAATCAAGTATAGAATCCAGGAAAAATATTGAAAAATTCGCTCTTCAATTTTTTTTGCAGTTTTTCATACAAATTCTCGATTCACTATTTAGATTTAGTATGAGAATCTGAAAAAAATAATTGAAGAGCGGATTTTTTCAATATTTTTCCTGGGTTCTGTACTTGATTCTGAGTATCCCCTTAAAATTTTTTTTTTACACCCTGTATAACGAGTGCCCGAGTGATAACAAAAATAGCAAAGTATCGTAGCCACTTACACAGTGATATAGGGGTGGCTATGGAGGCGCAGAGTGCCGCCTCCCCGCCGCTGGAACCTCCCGTTGTACGGCCAGTGTGATATGGGTTTTTGGTCTGACCGAACACCATGTTTCGTGTCTCCTGCCTGCACCGAAAAACTTATTATTAAACATTAAAGATGACATTCGACATTTTGTATGGTGCCAAGTATCACAACTATTTACGTATAGGGGCCAGTTAACCATGTATGATTTGTGTACATAGTATCACAACCAGTAGCACAACCAGTTTGGGACCAGATGCCCGTGTGAGATTTGTCCTGGGATATTGATTGTATTTCAGTCTCACCAGCTGTTATTAAAGTTCTCGAGTGACGACCGCGCACCGGAAAACGCAGTGTAGGCAGGCCTCCCACTCGGTGGACCGATAACCTGGTAAAGGTTGCGTGAAGCCGCAGGATGCGGGCCGCTCAGGATCGGTCGATGTGGAAATCCTTGGGGGAGGCCTTTGTCCAGCAGTGGACGTCTTTCGGTAGATGGTGACTTTTTAACCTCGGGCACATTGGCGAGGACGACGGGAATGGCGCCGGCCGCCCGCAGAAGTCGCACGCCCTCAGCATCTTCAGTAGCGCCAAGTATCATATCTATGCATTTTGGGGCCAGATAACCGTGTGGGATACATAATATGTACCGGGATATTTATGGTATTTCAGTCTCACCACTTGTTGACCTCAGGCACGTTGGTGAGGGCGACGGGAATGGCGCCGGCTGCCCGCAGTAAGCGAACGCACTCGGCGTCTTCGGGCGCCCGCGTGTGCCGCCGGGACGCCAGCCCTAGTGAGTGAACCATGCCCGCCACAGCCGTACTGTCTTTGGTCGTGAATGGGACGCCTGACAAGAAAATAATTGACAACACTAAACACGTGAAAAACAACCTACTCCAATCGTAACAACTACAATTTTGCTATGTTTTGTTTTAATTTTGTTTTTGTTAATAAAAACCGCTGAATCAATTTCGACAAAATTTATATTGGACCACCTCTGAAGTATGATCTACCAAACAAAAAAATAATCATTAAAATCAATTCATAATATGCGTAACAATCATACAAAAAAACATACAGTCGAATTGGGAACCTCCTCCTTTTTAGGGTTCCGTAGCCAAATGGCAAAAAACGGAACCCTTATGGATTCGTCATGTCTGTCTGTCTGTCTGTCTGTCCGTATGTCACAGCCACTTTTTTTCCGAAACTATAAGAACTATACTGTTGAAACTTGGTAAGTAGATGTATTTTGTGAACCGCATTAAGATTTTCACACAAAAATAGAAAAAAAACAATAAATTTTGGGGGCTCCCCATACTAAGAACTGAAACTCAAAAATTTTTTTTCAACAAACCCATACGTGTGGGGTATCTATGGATAGGTCTTCAAAAATGATATTGAGGTTTCTAATATGATTTTCTTCTAAACTGAATAGTTTGCGCGAGAGACACTTCCAAAGTTGTAAAATGTGTGTCCCCCCCCCCCCGTAACTTCTAAAATAAGAGAATGATAAAACTAAAAAAAATATATGATGTACATTACCATGCAAACTTCCACCGAAAATTGGTTTGAACGATATCTAGTAAGTAGTTTTTTTTAATACGTCATAAATCGTAAACCGCAATTTATCTTTCATTCAAGTTACAACGAACTACAAAAACTTTTATATTATGTTACTTGCTGCTACGGAACCCTTCATGGGCGAGTCCGACTCGCACTTGGCCGCTTTTTTTTTTGAAGTCCCTTAACAATACACTACAGGCTACTTAAAGTTCTCGAGTGGCGACCGCGCACCGGAAGACGCAGTGTAGGCAGGCTCCCACTCGGTGGACCGATGATCAAGTGCAGGTCGCGGGAAGCCGCTGGATGCGGGCAGCGCAGGACCTATCGGCGTGGATATCCTTGGGGGAGGCCTTTGGTCAGCAGTCGACGTCAGCTGATGATGAGGTGACTACTAGTCATTTGAATTTAAAAAAAAAATGAAATAATAAAGAATAAAAAAAATAATAAAAAAATAAAATAATAAAATAATTGAATTAATAAAGATTTAGAATTTATTTGAATTACTTTTGATAATCCGTCAAAAACTACATATTGTTCTAAAAAAAAGTTTGAAATACAAAGACGTGACGTTGGTCTATTTTTTCATGGAATGGAAAACAAAACAAACAATTTTTTTTATACTTTTGGTAGGAGAGCAATTTAGTGAACTTCTGTTTATAATTTATTTTTGATGCACTCATCTCGCCTATTGGGCACATATTTGAAATACCTACACTCAAAACGGTCGTGGCTCAGTGCGGCTTGCGTGGTCGCGTCGATCACGCAAGTTAACTGACTACAGACTATTCATAAACCTAGATGGGTTAAACTGGTTAGTGGTATTTAATCTCGATCGTTACCGTGCGTCGCAAGGCACGTAAGGGGTCGTCCATTAATCACGTGATGTTTTAAGCAACTTTTTAATCCCCCCTGGTGATACGTGGTGAGGTTTTAGACTACCCCCCACCCCAACCCAAAATCACGTGTATTTTTTGGTACAAATTATCTTAAAAGTTTTCAGAATATTATCTTTAAATACAGGTGTAATGTAATTTACGTAATTCTGGAAAATTAAGCACCGTGATAAAATGTCCAGACAGACATTAAGGTTGCCAGTTGTTCCTAATGCCTGAAGTCGTTTCGAACGTTGGGATGAGTTAATGGACGACCCCTAAAGGCGAGTTGTTAAGCCATGTCAGATAAGCGGCTTGAAACCTTTTTGACACTTGGGCTGGCTAGTACCCCCACAACCTCCACCAAACCGGGCTTTTTTATTTTATTTAGGTTTATTGGGACATTTAACATACAAAGTAAAATGCTAATTAAAGATATCCACATCTTATACATGATACTATACTTTGTCGAAGACAGAACGCATAAAATGCAAATATTATTCTAATAGAAACAAGATAATGAAACATAACTATTGCTGATCTTAATTATGGTATTTACATAATTATATGGTGGAGCTGTGCCGATAATCAAATGCTTACATTACGGATTAATGTGGTTCCCAACATCAAGATTACAATGAGAATTTTATTATACTCTAAGACCCTAAGTTAATTGCCCCTGAGTGCGGAGTATGGCCTAACCTTCTCGAGCTACGGTAATAAAAAATCACTTTGTACAAGTTATAAAAGTATATCACGAGAATTATTTCCTACTTGATGACTTACCCAGGAACGGTTTATCCTTGAAGCTCTCCTCAAACAGACCACTCTCGATCTTACGGTCCACCTCTTGCGCTTCCTTCAACACGTCTTCGAAACGCTCGTCCGTTACCGCATTTACTACAGGGTTCACCTATTCAACGAAAACTGATTTATACATCTTATTAACTGATTTAAGTATGGTCACACCCTCTGCCGTGCATACGATAAGAACAGTAAGTATTTATGTAAAAGCAGTACCTTCATCCATTTCCTCATTTAATAATGTAAGAACTAATAAATAAGACAATTAAATGATAACGCTGTATAAAAATACTGAATCTGAGCTACACATTTCAAAAAACGTATTTAAAATAATCTAAGGAACCTTTCGGACAATGAAAAAATGTGACGAAAACTCGAAAGTGTGTCTCACAGACTTACTGCTCTTATCGCGCACGGCAGCCCTGGACTCTCCATACAAATTATCGGAGCGAGGGAGATAACCGACTGACGGTGACGACGACATTAAATTGGGAAGTAGAGTCATGAAACTGAAGAACTTTCCCTAGGGATCCCATAATCAATTTAAAAAACAAACTTCCATATAGTAGGTAAATAAATATTCCGTGACAAAAAACAAACCGACTTCAAACTAGGATTGCCTGTATCATGTGAACCAGAGACTGATCTGCATGAACATATACGTTTACGTTTCTACATATACATATATTGAACAAGTCAAACAAATAATGCACCTAGATACAGAGCAAACAAATCTGCTCACCCATAAATGTTTGGCCTGAGTGGGAATCGAACCCATGAACGACTCTCGGATCAGCAGGCAGGAAAGCTAACCACTGAGCATATCGTGTCAGCCAATAGTCTTCATATAGTTATCACGTGTTAGAAAGAGAAGTACATAGTAGATGCATCTATGGTATGACTTGTATGAGATGTCAGGAGGCTGGACACATGCACTCACCTGTTTAATCCTCTCAATGCACGCCAGCACCAGATCGGCGGATTTCAACTCCTTATTGCGTATCTTCTTTGCCAGAGTTACTGCGCTCTCCAGCAATACTGCGTGCTTCTGTTCCAGAGGAGGCAGCGTCTTCTTGTCGGCCTCCCAGAGAAGAGCGAAGATTAGGTCTACGACCATCTCGAAGTAGTAACGGAATAGAAGGAATATATACTTCAACATGTTGAGAAAGACGCCTCTGAAGATTTTGGCGGACTTGTTTTTGCGTTTCTGAAAAGAGTGCTCTAAATAGGTACCATAAATAGACATAACTGTTTGTTATTAGAAGCTGAAATGTGTTTAGTTATTTTAAATTTAGTTATTTTAAATTTAGTTATTTTAAATTTAGTTAAACACGAAGAACAGAAACGATTTATCTGGTGTACTATCAATTCGATTCAAACCAAAAAAAGGATTTTAAGAACCCATAAGTTTAAGAATTAAAACATAAAAATAGTTTTAAAGGTAATCGAAGAATTAGTAGAAACATGTTAGATAAAAAAAACATCATTCAATTACAAAATGCACATGCAAAATTAACCCATAAAATTATAGCTATAGTTAAAGTATATTTGATAAATACGTACCTCTTTACTAAAAAGCGTAAAAAAAAAACATAAATTATTAAATGTATAATAAAAATTGTAAAGGACAATGCTCACGAAGTATGATAAAAAAAACCAGAGCGAGCAGATACAGAATGTAGCTCAAAATTTTAGTTATATTTAGTAATATAATTCTATGAATATTTCTCTATAAGATTATGTGGCTAAATGTGTGATATTGCTATTTGTTTTTATAAGGGGTGATTTTTTAACCTTTTAGATATCGTCAAATTGGGTATATTCGAGGATATAAATAGTACCCTAGTAGTTTTAGTAGTGTTACAACACTTTCACAACCACAATAGAAGAAAAAATACAGTAAAAAGTAAGGTTGAGAAAATCACCCCTGATAAAAACAAGAATATAGACTCAACAAAAAAAAATTAAGAGTTAAAATTCCGATATCTACTTTGAAAAAAAACTACATGTATTTCTTATGAATTTGCGATTTACATATATCATAAGTTTAATCATTTATTATCAACAGGACATCCTTAATCTGATAGCTGTTGAATGCTAGTTGTCTAGACTTGATTACGTGACTGCGACAGACACAAAAGCGAATAACCTTTCTGCAAATGTATGTGAGTGCGAAAAAATTTTTCATAGCAAGAATTCAAATTTTTGGATTTTTATACAAATCGGTGAAGTTTTAAGTTTTTTTGTCGCTCTAGCAAAGACTGTCTAAAGTTGTTCACTTTTACGCCTTACACACATTCAAATATGCTATCTGTGACTTGAATTTTATATTCCCTGAAATCTGACACATAATCTACCATGTAAAAATATCACCTATTATAAGTACCAAAAGTAACTGACTTATGAGAGTGAAGTGAAAAATCTTTCTTCAAGTCTCCTTTATTTCTCAGTAAAGCAGCAGGAACTTTATACTAACAAAATAAATTGTAAAAGAATTGGTCGACAACGAGCTTTTCAGGGGTGATAGTATACATGATACTGATACCAAAAAAAATATAAAAATGGCACCTTAAATTTTCATAAGAAAATCTTAGAAAACAATTAATTATGGTATCCTTGTTTCCATGCGTAAACGTATTTTAACAATGAATGGTTGCGTAGCAACGAGGCGAGGTGTGCGGGGGTGCGCGAGGGGCCCCGACTGCGGCAGCGCTGCGGGCGGGCGCGTGAACTGAGCGATGTAGTTGTTACTACATCGCTCAGTTCACGACTATTGAAATGTTTTTCGTGTGGTGTAAATCAAGTCGAGTGTGTAAGATTTGGAGTTATTTGAAGTGACGTCGCGCCGCCGTAATGTGTTACGCAATAAAAACATTATTTACAAACTCCATAAATCGTGTTCTACCGAAAAAACATCCCATGCTCGAGATAGAGCCCAAAGTAGACAAGAGTTCAAGGAAGAAGCTATCTTGAAATACTTCTCCCGACAGCCACGTTTATGTAAGTGTCATTGACCTTTTTGTAGGAAAATTCGTGAATGAGCCGGCCATCATTGACTGACTGCGCCAACATGCGTTTTGATAATTTTAGGAAAATTTGTAGATCATTTCTTCAGTAGAATCAATTTATAAAAAAAAATATTATAGGTATTTTCAGAACAAGTATTTTTTATACTTTCATCCCTTAGAAGACCGTTGTCGACCAAAACAACACCTTGTATATATGTCGTGGCCAGATCATAAAATTGATCACTTCATGATGTGGCCGACCATTTCATGAAATGGTCGCATTTCATGAAATGGAAAATATCTGCTGATCACATCATGATAAGGTCTGGCCAGATCAATGAATACATCAACGTTTCACGATATACAGCTAAACGCACGGCTATTTCATGAAATGGTCAAGCATTAGTGATCATATCGTAAAATAGTTACAGTATCCACCGTTAGAGGCGCTGATATCTTTTTGTTTTTGTGATGTATCATGGCGGCGCACAGTTATTAATAAAAAAGGCTATTAATAATGCACTAATTGAAAATAAAATAGAAGTTTAATGTCATTACGATACTGAACTACAATAATTTTTCGAAAGTCAATCAAAAAACGAGCGCACCGTAAAAACCTTGAAGTTCCGAAAGTGTTTCATAGGTTAGTAGATAAGTATTAAGAATGTATAATTTCTCTGTTAACCAAGATTTGTTGCCAGATGTCATGGCATGAAGATGCCAGTAACTTTTTAACGTATTTTAAATTTTTATTAAACCTTTTATATAATGGAACCCCTACATTAATGATATGGCCAAACGTGGATGGACATATCATTAAACGTTGACGTTTAAACGATATGGTCAGTTTTCGCTGGCCATTTCATGAAATACGACTATTTCATGAAATGGTCGGCCACATCATGAAATGATCAATTCTATGATTTGGCCACGACATATATATATTTTAATAAATTAAGAATTGTGCATGTAATCCAAACAAGTTTTTCTGCAATTTCAATAACAGAGCTATTTTAGTGAACAATATGCCATAATTTTCACTAGCTGTCTGTCTGTCAAGACCCTTTTTCTCAGGAACGCATAGATGTATCAAGTTGAAATTTATATCAAATACTCAGGCCTGCAATCCCTTGAAGCTGTGAAAAAATCAAACTTCTATGCCAAAGCAATCAAGAGATACGGCCGTTTATACCGCATATTTGGATGTAACTAAAGATTTTTGGGTTTCGGACTTTTCCCTTTACTTGTGCTATAAGCATTGTTTGTTGCCAAATTTCATGATTCTAGGTATACGGGAAGTATACGTTTTGATTCCCATGCGAGTGTCCAAATATGTGGCATAAACGGCCTTATCTCTTGATTGTGTTTGCCATAGAAGTTAGATTTTTTTTACAGCTTCAAGGGATTGCAGGCCTGAGTATTTGATATAGAGTTCAAGACATGTGTGAATATGAAATTACACGGAACCCTCGGTGCGCGAGTCCGACTCGCACTTGGCCGGTTTTTTATTTTGTTGCTTGAGTCAACTTCTCGACTGCAAAACTATAGTTTATTACTTATAATACTTACCTAATGTATAGTATCTATAACAATGTTTAAAATTCAATTAAAAACAATGGCTTTCACAGTTTGGTGGCCTTACGAGGACAAGTGGGTATGAATAAATGTATTTAGTTAGGCACTAAGTAACCTTATGTTTTCAAGTGTATGTGCAAAGGTCAATAAACAGATGGCAGAGCGTGGCTGGCTGTATATATCAACTTAATTGCCAGTTGACATAATCGAAGCTAACACAGAATGAGAATTTCATATTTTTTTCTGATGCCCTTTTTAATATATTACTATAGTAAGTTTTTTTAAAGACACTTTTTATTATAGTATTTGTATATTTTTAAATGTATTGTATTTTATATATTTCTATGGGCCCTGTGCCTGAAATAAATGGATAAATAAATAAAATAAATAAATATGTTATGTAAATACTGAAGGTAGCCATTCAATTTGAGTGTGCAAACATTTTTTTTTACAGCAATTATGTATTTTTAAAATGTCATTTTTGAGTGCATACATTGTATGTAATTTTTTTGTACCTATACAGGTATTTTTGTAGTGAACTAAGTATTTATGTGCAATAAAGTATATTTTATTTGATTTAAGCCCTAAATATACCTGCTTAAAGTACCTAGGTATGTAGAATTTTGATTTCAAGATTTGTGAGATATTTTTTTTTGCCCTCTATTGGTAAGCCCTTGGCATTATCTCACCTGATGGTAGTGATGATGATGCTGAAGATGGAAGCAGACTTAAGTTTTTTATTTCCAATATTTTCTCTTCAATGGTTTAAGAAGAAGTTATTATACTGTTTTACATGACTGTCTATGATATTATCCCATGAAAAAAAATATATCTGATTACTTTAAAAGAATTCAATATACTTAATCAGTTTGGAAAAATCAAAACAGAGAAAAAGAAAATATATGGAAAATTGGGCAGCCTTATCACTGGTCACGATTACTTCCAGAAATATATTGGGTGGGAAATTTTCAATTTTCAATCATTTATTCATTAACAATATACATTGTATTTGATTTGAAAACAATGGTACAATAACAATGAAAGGTATTAGAAATTAACAAAATGAAGTTTAACTTGTAATACACCCCTATTCTCCTTCTCGCTTTAAATAAATAACTATTTAAATATGTAGGTAGTAGTAAAAAACATAACTACATAAGTATCAAATAAGAAGGAGTCAGGTGGAGTCCCTGCTAAGTACTATATAAATATGCTCACTTTGAATACATGGTAATTGATTGGTAGAATATAAAGACATCTTACCTCAGCAATGTCTCGTTTGCTCCTGTTCTTTTCTGTGGACATATCGCAAAGTATCGCAATGACTGGCCCGAGAAGTTTGTTTACAATTTTTAATAACTAACTTATAAATATGAAACGAAGAAAGAAGATTTCTATTGTTACACGATAATGTTACACATATAATAAAAATAAAGGTGCAATTATAAAAAATAAAAAACAATGTGTAAAAAGCGTAAAGACTTTTGAACTTTCAATTCATTTGACGTTTCCTTTCACTTCACTTTCACAAGTTATCTTGTGTTTCTGTAGCAGTTTCGGATGTAATGTTTTTGTTTTATTTTGAATTTCATAAATTCCCATATGTAATGCCGATAACCAAACCGTTTTTTTTCTGTAAAATGTTATTATTTGTGATTTCTTCAAAAGACGACAGACGTTGCTGAGGATTTTGTAAGTATCTAACGTTTCTTTCTTAAAACATGTAAGTAATTACTACAGAAACAAACAACTACGTCAATCCCATGGATGTCAAACCAAACGTCAAAATAATGGATGCGTTCATGAGCATCTCAATTTAGAAATAAGTACGTATAGATACCTGTCTTTAGTAAATTAACACCCCTTTTGTGTATAATTTATGTGTATTTTTACGTATTTTCAACATTTACAATATTAAACTGTAGTTTAAATATGCTTAGATAAATATGTGAATGTCTTGTGTTGTCTTCTTTGTTTCAGATGGCTCAATTACTACTTTGTTATCTCAATAAATAATACAGCGCTTCTTCAATTACTTTGCAAACTGGCGGAATTGCCATAAAGGAGAAGGTCCACAATGTATGAACCAAAAACCCAGAATTTAAAAAAAACATGGAATACATAGGTAAACAAATTTCTTTAGTAAAGCTTCCTTACAAAACGCAAGAAGCGCTTGATCTGCTCTAGATATTTAAATACCTACATAATGTACAACAATCAAATAAGTGCTTCTCTTGGGAAAATTAAATAAAACACATAAATAAAACCGTAAAAAACAATATTTCCAAATAAACAAAAGTTGAGTAGGTAATACATTCAAGGTATGTCCTTAATCATAAGTCACAAAACAAAAAAAATACATCACGATTGTTTAACTTTGCAAGCCATGATGGACCCTCCGAATTCTTTCTCCAGATACTTGGCGACTGCCAGACACAGTGCGTCGTTGTATGGCGCGGCTACCACTTGGATACCCAGTGGTAGACCTTCACTGTTTACCCCGAGTGGTACCTGTAATATACAAATACATATGTATTTACAATATAATGTACTGTTTATATTTTCCTGTTTTACATTTGTTATGCAATAAAGAAAGTGTTTTCATTTCATTTATTTAAATTCCAAAACCTGTCGTCCTGGAAAAGAAATACTTGGGGGAGGCCTTTGTCCAGCAGTTGAATGTAACATACAAACATCTCACAGTCACTCCAAACGAGAAATTACTATGTACTTAACGATGTACACTTTTCAAAAGTATTTTTTTTTGCCTTAAAGTGTTTGCGGAGTGAAAAGAACCGACGGGCACAAAAGGGCTCAAAGAACCCCTCCCAGCACTTTTTTTTTTCAAAAATGGTCTTGATTGTGCTAATTAATAGCCAAATTAATATAAAGAGTCCAAAAATTTTTGGACCCTGGAAAATTAATCAGAATCACTGACTAAAATATCGGGCGCTAATAAAGTAGCACCTTATATAAAATGTCCTCAAGTCATCAAGCAGTTAGAATAGGCATTCAGAAATCATACTTTGCGGAGTGAAAAGAAACGACGGGTACACAGAAACTCCCTCCAACATATTTTCCCTAAGTTGGCGCATTCAGTAACCGTACCTGTGTCGCCGGGCACTTGAGTATATTGACCACGGCCCAGTAGGCGAAGTTGTAAGGCCGCAGAAGACATGAGTAGTGGAAGGGCGCTGGGTGGGGCGCACTAGGCATTAGGAGCACGCCGTTTTCACCGAGTGTTTTCTGTAAAAAAATAAAAAAATATATTTCCAAATAGGATTTCGAATAAAAAAATTGAACAACGTACCTATTACGTACGAACATAAATAATAAAAAAAGGAAAACAAATATTTATTGAACCAAAAACAGAGTTAAAATCAGTGTACAATAAGTAACCCTGGTCCCCAAATTAGGATTCCCTGTGTTGTGAGCGTTGTGGGTAACCAGTCTCTTGTCTCTTATGAAAATAACAAAGTGATTGGTTCTCAAAATACCTAATCTGCGAATTTTTTTGAAGTAGAAGCCAAAGTTAATGGGCCCTACACCTATTTTGTAATACCTGTATACTCATTTATACAGACTTTAGTCAAAAAAATAATAAACTGGAGGCTGGATGTAAATTCGCAGTTATATTAGGTGTACGGAGGGCTGTTCCGAAAGTTTTTAGCTGAAAAAAAACTACTCAGTATTTTGATATTATTTTTTTATTGTTTTTCAAAATATTCCCCCCCAGCATCAATACACTTTTTCATTCGTTCAAACCAGTCATGAAAACATTTTAAAAATTCTTCTTGCGGCAGGTCAAAAAAGTGCGTTCGGAATGCTTCTACAGCTTCTTCCGAATTCCTAAAAGTGCGCCCACGAAGCATTTTTTTCACTGTAGGAAACAGAAAGAAATCGCAAGGTGCCAGGTCTGGACTGTAAGGAGCATGAGACACTAGTTGGACACCAGAATTGTTCAGAAAATCCATTGTTCTGGCAGCAGTGTGAGCAGGCGCGTTGTCCTGGTGAAAAAAAATCCCACGGGTACCACTTTTGGGCCGGTCCTCACCAAGTTGTTCAAATGCCTGTGGCAGACAGGTTTCGGTATACCACAGACTAGTAACTGTCCTTTGATCTTCTAGTGGTATGACAGCTACAGGGCCACTACGACGGAAGAAAACAGCAATCATTTTTTTATTGACGCTCCGGCCACGAACAACTTTTGTAGGCAAACTGTCTTCTTCGAACACCCACTGAGCCGATTGTTGCTTCGTAAGTGGATCATAACAATATATCCACGATTCATCAGTAGTTAAGATATACGACACAGCTTGCGAACTCCCTCCATCGAATTTTTCCATCATAAATTGACACCAATCGACGCGACGGGCTTTTTGGTCGTCGGTGAGTAAATGTGGTATCCAACGAGAAGCGACCTTCCTGACCTTAAGGTGGTCGTGTAAAATTGTTGCTACTGCCTGGGATCCAATGTGAAGTTTATCCTGAATCTCACGGTGGGTTATGTTTCTTTGTTCCTTAATCAGCCACTCCACTCTGATGACATTCTCATGAGTAACTGCTGTAGGTGGTCTTCCTGGTCGAGGTTCGTCTTTGACACTATCTCTGCCTCGTTTAAACTCACGATACCAGTATGTAACCGTGGCCAGTGATGGAGCAGAGTCACTAAATGCACTCTTCAAATTTTCGTACGATTCGTGAAACGTTATCCCTCTTTTATAATCATAGTAGATCATAGCCCGGAATGACTCGCGCGACAGCTCCATGGCGGAATGCAAGCTACCAAGTGATACGTTAGTACAAAAAATCATAAAAAAATAAGTAGTTGACGGTAGGTTACGAAATTACGTACACAAGTTAACAGTTAAATTACCCTCATATTGGCATAGAAACTAAATCTGTAGGAAGTATATTTTAGGTACAGCTAAAAATTTTCGGAACAGCCCTCTACAGAACGTAGAAAAAGTGCGTTTTAATATACAAACTGAACTTTTTGAACCAACGCGCAAAGTTTTTCAGTTGGACACACCCCAAAGTACTAGGTGATTCCGTTTTTTGTTACACTCTGTATAGTGTGTAGGAAACTATAAACTTACGAAAAGGTCCTCCTTGAAATCTTTGGACAGTTTTTCCGCCCATTGTGCGTTTATTTTAGGCATCACTTGCAGCTCCAGTAACCGCACTACAGTGAAGAAACAATGCTTGCTCATGCAGAACAACTGAAACATTTTAAATTTTATCAATTTACGTAAATTTTCGCACAAAATGCCTTAAATGATTACTCTAGCTTGTAGCAAAGAACTTAAGTCACCGTCATTTAGGTATAAAGTGCCAGGCCCTTACGTACCATCGGCTTATAAATATATATATGTTTTTTTTTCTGATTATGTTTTAAATCTTTGTTTCTATCATATAAAATTTAATTAATGTTGAGTACGTTTTTTTTTTAATAATGGCGAAACAAAATAATCCAAAACTAAAGACAGAAGGGATATAACTAGTATTTTTCCACGCCTATAATATAATTAAATAATTATTAATCTCTACATTCTAGTCACCAACTGATGGTAAAAAAGAGTCTATCTATCCCGTAGTAACAAACGCTAGACGTCACTAATAATGATTTTTTTTTAAATAATGCTAATTTCGAGGACGAAGCTGAAGTTTCAAACAAACCTTTTTAAATAGCTCAACGATGCCATTAGCTGCAGGGCCATTGTTGTTATACAAGCTAGCGTAGTTCTCTGGTTCCTTTGACATCCAGTAGTTCCAGAGAGTGTACATATGGTTGAAACCTTCGTGGGTGTACGACTGTGGTGCATTAGGAATGGTAGCTACTTCTTGACCGATTTTGGATATTACTCTAAAAATTAAAGGAAAAAGGTTTTAAAAGATTTCAAGACTTTATTTTGAACAGAATCAGAGATTTTTTTGAACAGAATAACAGAAATTAGTAAAAGAGGATGAAGCGTCCGGTTGGGCCGTTGGGCCGTTTGAGTATTCGGCAAATTCCAATGCGTGACTGCGTGGTTAATAGTGGTTAGACTTTGAACCCACAACACTCAGTCATATCAAATCACCTATACTGATTTAAATTACATATATTTTAAAAAGATATCAACTTTTAACTAAATATGTGTCGGAGCCGTTAACTGAACCACTTTTTTTCTACATCTTTTCTATCATAGGGTCGCATAAAAATCTTCAACTTTCAAACAGCTGATAAAATATGGTGAGTCCAAAACTTTTTAGGGTTTCAGAAAAGGCATAAAGTATTAGTTGATAAGTATGATGAGTAGAAAGCCCATTTAACGGGTCTTTTAATTACTTTTTTTGACACTTTCTAGTACTATTTCTAGTAAAGTCTGTAAACATAACTGAAAAACAGTTTAGTATAGGTACCAAGCATTCAAGTACCTTTGTAAAACGACTTTCAGTTCCGGTCTGATAGCGCTCACGTGACAATCATCAGAAGACTCCAGGTAAAAATACTTCAGATCCTGAAAAACAATAAAATTTAAGTTTAAAAGATCTATCGGTGAAAAATGATATCTGCGGTTCTTCATTTCGAACAGAACATAACAACATAACAAAGGGATATATTATTTGTTTCGTAGCAATCTGAGTGTTGTACGATTCCTAGAACTGTATTTTTACATGTAACTATAAAAATAAAATGTTATGACTGTCGTCTCGCAGAGGGTGCGCAGGGCGCGAGCCGCCAGCGAATACATTTTTCGCGATAAAAATATTGTATGTTGTTCCCGCACTAAATCTAAGCTCTTTGAAACGGTTGAATTATAGCAATAAAAACCGTTGTTTTCTAAAGTGGAATAAATTCTAGAAGGAATTCGATATTTTTACGTGATAACGCCTACACCATATATTTACGCCTATGTCAATGTCCCGTTCCGTCAACTAGATATCTCTGTGCAATAAAAAAATATGTCGATCCGTTACTACGCTGCGACGTGAAAAAAGCCAAACAAACAAACAAATTCACTTTCGCTTTAAAATATTTATTTATTAGTAAGGAACAAAAAATATTGCGAAAGTTGTTCAGTTTCAGGGATGGACGCGCCGACTTCTTTTTGTAACACTCTGTATAAATGAGAATTTGGTTCAAGCCTACCTTTAGATTAACTTCTCGGTCCAACTTCAGCAGTTTGGCCTTGTCACCAGCCACGACACTGGTCAAGGGCCCTAGGTCTTCTACGTGCTTAGATATGAATCCAAGAGCAAACATAGTTTCTTCATCGCCTTTCCGGAACATAACTCCTGTAATTGGGTGAAATTGCGTGAAATAACTATTTTTCGTCACCAAAAAGCTTAATAAATATTTATTGAAATTAAATTGCAGGAAAACTCTTTCGCTTGAATTTTTATTATAGGTGCAATTAAAAATAATAATAAAAAGCTCGTAATGAGATTAGAAAATTATTATACTGATTTATGACGTCATGTTTTGCTCACTATTTTAAATACGGTATTTACAAAATTTACAAAATATTTTCTTGTTTGTTTTATGGGTTTCATAATATTTTTTTACCTTTAACATTGGTAGTGTCCGGTGTGGAGTGATGGCCGAACATTCCACAGTAAAAAGCGGGCATCCTGGTAGAGCCCCCTATATCTGAACCTGCAGAGTTGAAGTATAGGTATGCATTTGTGAAATGTATAATTAGTAGAACCATATTATTGTGTAAGCCCTTCGGCCGTCTATATAACCGTAGTTTTAAGCAAGAACCCTTTTTCATTATCTCTATTACCTACTGCACGCACTATGCATAACCAGTTAGGATTTTATAGGCTGTGGCTATATACATAGTACCTATGGTGCCATGTGGTGAGTATGCCAACTGGGGGAGAACCAAATAAAAAAAATGTGAACTCGACCTGGCGGAAATGCTTCTTAAACTCTATAAAGCCTAACAAAGAAAATAGTAATTAATTATCCAATCTCGAGAAATATCCTAACTAATCAAAAAGTCGGGTGTTTTATTTCTGCATATTCTACGTAAGACTTTCATAAAAATGACAATGAAATGACAATTTACAGCTTACAACTTTTATTAGTTGAAAATCCAAAATGGACAAGCTGATGCGTCTAGCCAATGTAAAAACATCAACACTTAACTCACATAAGCTAACAGTGGTGGCATATGCAGCAGTCAGCGCGGCCTCCGCACCGCTGGATCCTCCAGGAGTGCGCCCCGTGTGGTGCGGATTCAGCGTCATTCCGTATACAGGGTTGCGGGTTTCTTGCCTGAAAAAACGTTAAAGGACAATGGGTGTATTTGTATGTAGCCAGGTTCTAATTGAGAAAACTCCTGCATCGAGTTATAAGAACTCAGAATGGCATCGTATTACCAGAGACAGTATTACGTATCTATGAATTCGAACGTGTTGATAACTTTCAATGTATGTTGATGTGTAAAGTTTTTTACAGCAATTTATACGATTTCACATGGGTTTCTAGAATTCAAATTAGATATTTGCACTGGGGAATTTTGGTAAGCCCGGTTCCATCTTTCGGCATCATCAATCGCTTACCACCTGGTGAGATAATGCAAAGCAACCCAAGTAGCACACTAGTGATAGTGGCAGGCTTTATAACACCTAATAGCTGTACAACAGTCGTATAAGAGAGACAAATAACTCTTTAGCCTGTATAGCAAAGTTAATGACCTCTCTTGTACAGTAAGGTTGTATAGTGACCGTATAAGTGAGTTGGTTAACTTTTAAGCCTGTACAGAAGAGAATAAAAACACTCTTATACAGCAAGGTGGTATAGTCACCGTATAAGATAGTTGATTAACTTTTAAGCCTGTATAGTAGAGAATAAAAACACTCTTGTGCAGCAAAGCGGTATAGTAGCCATATAAGAGTGTTGATTAACTCTTAAGCCTATACCAAAGAGAATAAAATCACTCTTGTACAGTAAGGTGGTATAGTGACTTTCTAAGAAAGTTGGTTAACTCTCAAGCCTGTACAGAAGAGAACAAAATCTCTCTTGTATAGCAAGGGGGTATAGTGACTGTATAAGAGAGTTATTTAACTTTTAAGCCTATAAAGATGAGAAAGAAAACACTCCTGTACAGCAATGTTATACAATGGCTGTACAAGAGAGTTGATTAACTGTGTAGCATGTATATAAGATACAACAAACAAACCATAACTCCCTAGGTGGTATAGTGGCCTATATTGTATCAACGATAATGTCTAAGGAGTTACAAGAGCGTATAATAGCGCTTTTGTACGGGTTTTCGATCTAATATAGAGTAAAGAATATAATTTAAAGCACTGTCGGAGATACTAGGTTATATTATGCAGTCTACAGCGTTACAAGTGGTTCCAAACACGTTTCTGTAGCACTCACGGTACGGTACGTATCCATAGTGGTATTAAAGGAGTATGAAACTTTATTATACCTGCCTAGGTGTCACAGTGGCGACCATTACAGCTATTTTATTCTTGAAGGAGTTAATTTACTCTGTTATACGACGGCTGTAGATGCTAACACTGTAAATATGGAGATCAGTAGCGCTTTCTTACAGCTTAAACAGTTATAATGGCTACAGTGAATACCTTAGGCTCTTGAACGAGCCGCCATTATAGGTTATGAAGTAGGAATAATTTGCGTTGATAATAAATCTTTTTTCTTAACTATTTAGATGTCATGAATTACAAAACGAACTTTAATCTTGCATGCAAAACCCAAACCAATCTATCGCAAATCACAAAAGGACGCTAAAAGAAAAAAAGAAATTTGCTCATAAATAAATATTCACTTAATTTGATGGTTTATCCACGATTTCTGAAGGCGCATAAAAAATTTAGCTAAAACATATGCCTATATTAACAGTAAACTTACACTCGCACAAATACCTGACGTAAATAAGAAAAAAAAGTATCACTACCGTCATATTTCTTTTATATTCATCCAGCGACAGACATTATTCACATAACTTATGCACAGTACATTTCTGTCAAACAGCGATAATACAATTAATATAAAACTTCAGATCTAAATCAGAGTTACAACAAGCGTCGTAACCGGTAAAAACTGCACAATGATACCACAAGAGCTTCTTATAGCGCTTTTAACGACCACCAGCACCGCTATACGATGACTCTAGCACTCATGGTGGTACATTGACGCTACAAAGGCTTTAACATAGCTCCATAAACAATCGCTATCACCACTGTATGGCGACTGTAGCACTTAAGGTCGCACAATGACGCTATAAGAGCTTCCTTAGCTCCTCCAGCGACCACTTTCGCTATTTATACGGCGACTGTAGCACTCAAAGTGGTACACTGACGCTACAAAGGCATTTTATAGCTCCATTAACAACCGCTATCGCCACTTTATGGCGACTGTAGAACTCAAGGTCGCACAATGAGACAGTACAAGAGCCCCCTAGAACCGCTTTCGCGACCACTTTCGCCATTATACGGCGACTGTAACACTCAAGGTGGTATAATTCGGGGCCCTTTTGGGTGGTACAGAAGCGTTATAGCAGGATATAACACTACTGTAGCGCTTACCACAGTCGCTTATAGAGTTAGTGAGATCTGTTTTAGAGCTACTATAGCTCTCCTTATAGCGCTTGTGTGCTACTTGGGAAGGGCATGCCTATTGTGAATAATAAAAATATTTACAGTATACAATACAGGGTGTAACAAAATTAGCGTAGGACCCGTTACCTGGGGATTATACTCATCATTCTATTCTAAACAACTTTTGTTCTACGACTATGCGATTCTAAATCAATTTTTGCAGTCTCCATACTAAAATGGCTAAACGGGTGACCATTTTGTATGAAATAGGTATCCAAAAACTTTTTGATATTGAGTTAAGTCGTAGAACTAAAGTTTTTCAGAATGTAGAGTGAAAGCGTATTTCATCATATCCTATAAATTAAAATTATTTACCAAATGAGTAGTTCTGGAAGATTGGTAGCAGCAATAGGGATGGCACCAGCTGTCTTCATTCGCACGACGGCTTCGCTGTCTTCTGTCTCGCGGATGTCACGTCGAGACCAAAGCCCCAGGGTACACTTCATGCCCTTCATCGCTTGGCTTTCTTTGGCCGTGAATGGAACTCCTTTAAAGAGATTTATGATCAGAACGTACAGTTAAGTTATGTACAATCAGAACGTAAAGTTATGTACAATCAGTAATCAGTACCATGCGAAATCAAAACAAAACAGAATCCTTGAAAATGCATTTTTTTATTTAAATATATTTTCGGAGTGCATAACAAGCGTAATCTATTTACTTTCTCTTTTTCTTATTTTTATCTTTTTGTGAAATCATAACAAGTTTATGGCGATCGGAACAACATACCGTTTTGCATATCATTACACTTATTTGAAGTTATTGCAGTTAAAAAATACTCGTAAGTACTACCTTTAAAATCTATTTAGCAAAAACCAGCCGGATTTCTTATAAATGTATCTTATATGTAAATCGAATACAACGCGTTCAATTCGCACTTCTCTTAATCCATCTAGCTAGAGACAAGATGTAGCTATTTTGGATACAATAGGTACAACACACACTAGACATTTGACTACAAACATACACTAAAAAACATTACCCCCTGCCTTCCTCGCTTGGATGGTTGGTTACCTATTTAAGTTTCTTTCAATAAATATTTAAGTGTCACGTAAATCCTGAGAAGATGGCGTGTAGGGCAAAATTCCATAACGATGGTGAAACTAAACTTTTGTGTTATGTAAGATTTGTTTGTAACGTGTTTATTAACTTATTGGATACCTAGAAAGGGCTTCGTCCTTGCGACATCCTCAGATATTCCAGCGGCAACCAGTTTATCCACCTGCCTCGCTTCCTCCAAAGCGGCGTCATAGCGATCCTCCGCGATTGCGTTGATTATTGGATTCACCTGTTTAAAAATTTAGATAAAACAGATATACAGGGTAATTCTTTAATTCCCAAAAACCTTGATGTACGTTCTGCTGATGAAAGTAAACAATTTTACTATCCCCAAGGAACCTGTACAATTGTTGAAAAAAAAAGTGTAATTGTCGCGATAATTTATGAGTCGGTTTGAGAATTTTGTACGAAAAGCAAAAAAAAAATTGCCTCGATTGTATTGGTTCCTAGAGCTAGAGGGAAGTTTTATAAGGATCACAGATTATTTAAGTACTTAATTCTATTCTATCTATGTATATTTAGAACTATTGGTTCTAAAAAAAGACTTTCTAAAAAACAGTTATTTTTCTCAAGAGAAATATTTTATGTACCTACCTAATGTACAATCATGCATTATATTTGACTAAAATTAAAGTTGTGTCTCTCAGACAAAAATAAGTCATGGTCATGTCAAGGTAAACAAGTTTGAAGTTTGGCCGTCTATATTTTTTGAGGCACCAGTTTTTACAATATGCTGCATTTAATTTTCTTGACATTGACGTTGCGTAGTTCCTCAACCTCAAAATAACCTATTGTGTGAGCTTATGCATAACTTAGTAGAAGCACTAAGAATATTATAATATTAACAGAACGTAGATAGGTATCAAAATAAAGAGAGTAAGAATTTTTCACCAGTGCTTTTTTATGCTGATATTCATTCACCTGATAGTTTAAGCATGGCATCGCGCGCCATTTTTAATTATTATTATTATTATACAGGATATAAAAAAAGTGAAGATAGTTCATAAAATATTTTTGGTTTTCTTATTACAAATTGGGCCAATCAGCTGTTCGATTAAAATGCGTCTTTTTGGCAGCAAGGTGGTAGAAATGATGATGGTAGAATAAAACTTGTTTAGTTTTATGTGTAGGATTCCCCTTAATTAAGTGATGCTACATGGTTTTTGTTATTATTACGATGATGAACCAACTGACCGATTTCAGTCATGGTCACCATTTCGAATCCTTAAATAAGTAATAGCTTAATTAAAGTAAAATAAATATACTACAATTTATTTGGAGTTAAGAGGGTTCCTTCTAAATGGCACCCTTTAGAAAGGTGTCAAACTTACTTGGTGTATTCTTTCAATAACAGCTCTGACGAGGTCCTCAGATTTGAGCTCTCCCTGCCTGATCCTCCTCGCCAGAGTGACAGCACTCTCTGTGAGGATGACATGCTTCCTCTCCAAGTCTGGGATAGCTTCTTTCTTACAGTTCCAGTACAGTGAAAATATAAAGTCTATTATTTTGTCTAAAAAGATTCGCACGTAAGAGAAAAAAGATTTTATCACTTTGCACATTTTGTAAACAAATGTTCTTGCTGGTCGGTATTATGAAGTAACCTGCTTCTTCGTACCTATAATTAAAAACTCGATTGATCGGAGTCGAGTCGATCAAGTTGTTATACCGGTGTGACTATTATTAATTTTGTTTAATATCCTTAGCCATCGTATAGATCCTTTTTCAAAACAGAAACTGTTTTGAACGTAATTTGTAGCGAACGAGTTAACGTCCTATAGGTCAATAGGACCTTACCTGTGGTTATTAAAGGTTGACTTAAATATAAGGTGCTACTTTATTAGTGCCCGATATTTTAGTCAGTGCTTCTACTCCTGATTCTGATCAACTTTCCCCAAGGAACCCATAGTCAAATCGCAAAAAAATTTTTGGACTCTTCATACACATTGATCAGCCGAGCGGCCAAATTAGTATGAAGAGTCCAAAAATTTTTTTGCGATTTGACTATGGGTTCCTTGGGGAAAGTTGATCAGAATCAGGAGTAGAAGCACTGACTAAAATATCGGGCACTAATAAAGTAGCACCTTATATTTAAGTCAACCTTTAATAACCACAGGTAAGGTCCTATTGACCTATAGGACGTTAACTCGTTCGCTACAAATTACGTTCAAAACAGTTTCTGTTCAAATCAGTTTCTGTCAGTGTCACCTTATATATTCCTTAACTAGATAAGCCTCCCTTATTATGATTATTGATTAATATTATTGTTGGGTTTGTTTATAAAACTTGAGAAACAGACGACACAACATTTCTTTATAGCCCATAACTTCTGCGTTTTCAGGGGTTATAAAAAAAGTATTCTCCTTTGGTAAAAAATATAGATATAAAATATTATTTTGTTGTAAATTACGGTTACGTGTCGGTTTATTATACCTGCGAAGCGCGATGCATGATATCATTGCACAATCTCAAGTTAACTGTAGACTGGTTGGTGAACCAGTTATGTAACAGTTAAATGGAGTTACGCCAACTTTACTGAACGAAATTATAAGTTTCGGCTAAATGTACTTTCTCTAGGTTTTTTACAATAGGCTAAAACTATTCATATTATAACCAACCAAAACACTTTATTATTTGTACTTTGTTAAAATGGGTAACTTAAATAGTCTCACAAAATATTATAATTAAAGAAATATTACCTTTTT
Source organism: Coleophora deauratella (assembly GCA_958295455.1). Classification (NCBI taxonomy): domain Eukaryota; kingdom Metazoa; phylum Arthropoda; class Insecta; order Lepidoptera; family Coleophoridae; genus Coleophora; species Coleophora deauratella. The sequence continues at coordinate 13,406,973 of OY282406.1, read as the reverse complement.
ACGTACTTTCAAGAGAAGAGTTTACTATAAATAAGTAACTAGAAAGTTGAAGGTTTTAGAATGGGAATTAAAACTTAACACCAACCCTAAGCCTAACTTACTACTAGGTTACTGTGCTAAGTTATTGTACCTGCATACTAAGTACTAAGTATTGCACGTACTAAGTTATTGTATGCCCTGCGTTTATTTTAATTATCCGTTAAATCAGAGAAAATATAACTTGTTTCTGGTTAAATATTGCATCCAAGAACGCTACGTGGTTGTGACATTGTGTTATTTTGTATATTAATGATATATAATGACAAGCCAGTGTTATCTAAGCCCCATGTTACCATCATTATAAAATATGATAGCATTATTTATACAGGTTGTAAGGAAATAGGTGTTCAGAAACATCCATGCTGAATTTTAAAAAAAAAGACCATCCATACAAAATTGGCCAGACAGTTGATCGATTTCTATGAAGATTTTAAAAAAAATCTACCAATTCAGCTTAGTCGTAAAACAAAAGTGGTTCAGTAAGTAGAAAGAAGCCCCAGTCAACGGCTTCTGCACCAATTTTGTTACACTCTGTATCTAGGTAGGTATATATCTATACAGATTAAAAAAGACCAGTTCCATAAACTTTATAGATGGGATTCCACTCATGAAACTTACTAAAAAATCCCAAGGAACCAATTCATGCTGAATTCTTAAAAAAAAACTTTGTACTCTCCTCTCCATATAAAAATTTCCTGATGGGCCTGATGGGATAAAGTATTAAAAACTTTTTGCGAATCTAGCATAGGTTAAATAGGAAAAGTTGTTCTGTTTCATGAGTAGACCACCCTGTTATCATTTTGGGAGTGTTTTTTAACACCCTTTATACAATGATACATACACATAGACAAGTGTTAAATAAATAAGTGTTAAGTATACAAAAAAATAAAATTCAAGGTAGGTAGGTTTTATAGCGTATAAAACATAATCATCTTGTAGTGCGATCAATCGACTCTACATTTATACCTTAGTAACAAGGTAGTCATCATTAAATAGATTTCGCGTAAGTATATACAACGATTCACTGCATTTTATATCTAAATCCGAACATCAAATCGATTAGTAGATAAACATTATACATAAAAACTTTACTAAAGCAAAACAAAAAATACGTTACCAAAACAATATTTTATGCAAAATTACAAAACCATGTCTGGTAATTACGAATTCCCGAAAATGACTGAAAAATAATTATTACGTCAACCTCTACCTACAAGTTGAGAGGCCAATAAAATTATATAGAATTACTGTCAAGTCACACAATTTTACGTGTAATTAATTGTAATAATCAGTTACACCGAAAAAGCCAGTCGATTCGAGCTGCGATATACGCGCGCAGCGCCCGTGAAGTACGAATACCAACTAAAACAACTTTTTTTTTAGACATGAATAAAAGAGCACGAGTAAACAATATACAACGTTTTAAATTGACCCCCGCAATTTATTTGTGTATTTTTGTAGAATATTAAAAAATAAGGCACCTATTTACATTTTATATCTTTTTTATTAGGTAGATATTGCTCGAGAATTTTAGAATTATGAGTGTATGAAGCTACGATAAGATGCGTATACCAAACTAACTGAGTAACAAATGTCAGTTCTTGGTATAAGTTTTTGGATTTGTATGATTCTTAGAAAGTAGAATAAATATTGAGATAGTGTTTATACTTTCGGTCCCAGATAGCAGGGAAACTCTTAAGAACACGCACTAACTTGGTTATTTTATTGTTAGTTTTTCTCTACCTTTTTTGAAACATCTTACATACGTCACTCTTTAGTGTTCTTTGGAACGTCTTAAATTGAAGCTGTGTGCCTACTACCTATGTAGCCTTAAATAAAATAATGACAATAATATAAATTATCCTTCCTTGTCTTCTAGATTTAATTGGTTAACATGTAGTAGTCCTCGTCTACGTTTGACCCACTCGCACGTAGTTTAGCGCCATAAGAGAAAAAGAGACAGCTAGGTAGTCTCCCACCTCGGCGCCATTGCACGGTCCAAGCCTCATTCGTTTTCGTGCGCGCACGGCTACCGCACGTAGTGAAAAATATTTCTTAAAAAGTTCGTTAATTATTTGAATTTAGCAAGTGTGCAAAAATGTGCCTAGAAGAAAATAAATCCTTACGTTACTTTTAAATAAGGAGGTTATGTGGAAATGAAATATAAAAATCATTTAAAAACAAAAATAACAAGTGCAGTGAAAATTATCTTTATTTTAACATGATGGGAGAATTAGCTTCGAGTCAACGCGAGACGTTGACCAATAGCCATTTTTGCTTCGAGTCAATGCGGGACATTGACCAATAGCCATTTTTGCTTCGAGTCAATGCGGGACATTGACCAATAGCCATTTTTGCTTCGAGTCAATGCGAGACATTGACCAATAGCTACTATTAGAGTTAATGCGAGACATTAACCACACTATAATATTCCTGTTTCGTATGAACTGGAATCATCAGCTTTCTAATGCTTATGCGGCTGCTCCATCAACCCTCGCTCGCCGCCACAGGTGAAGCGTTAGCAGCATCGTGGCTCATATCACTGCACTGCCACCACAGCCACCGCTGCTTATGCAGCCGACAACGATGCAGAAAAAGCGGCAATGACGACGGATGGATTGCCTCCCGAAACCTCCTGAAACAGCGCTGCTATAACCGCCGCGCCGTCCGCCAAAACCGCCGCCGGCGCCGCGCCGCCACCACCAACTGCCACCGCCTACAGGTGATATATTGTATCACAACAATTATAAGCATTTGACGTCTGATTAATTTTCCGGCACATATCCACCGCCATCGTGCGTTTGGACTGATGCCTACTATCCGCAGTGAAGGTTCCTACTAGTGTTTCCAAATGCGTGTGTTATTATTTCAAAACCATTCTTGAGAAGGACGGTCTATTTAAAAATAAAAACAATTTTCTTGAGTTTGTCATCTGACAATAAACTCCAGAAGTTGTGGCGATGCTAACAATGAATCTACGATGGAGACAAAAACACAGATTTTGTTGTGTATTAGCTATTTTGCTTACGTTACGGTTATGTCCAATACCGCTAACCGGATTTATTGAAACTACGGACATCCCGTCATTTCAGTTTAATTGATTTAATGAATGAAAGAACTATCCGACCGATTTCGGTCATGTCGACCACTTCGACTCCTAGTCGACTTGTTGGCTGCGGGGCGCCCGAAAATAGCTAATATACTCAATGCAAACCTGTGCACAGTGCAGTTTAATTAAGTAATATATCAGCCTTTTATTTATTTCTTCATCATAAAATAAAATACTTATACACTGGAATCAAAAGGGAGACACTCATTTATTACGTGTTGTGTTTGATCCGGTAGTTGACTGCTAGTCATTTGAGTTACTTTTTATCAAATGTCAAAAACGGCATTTTGTTCTAAAAATGTTTGAAATTTTGTACGATGACGTTATTGTACAAAATAGTAGTTTCCATACTAATTAGGAAATTCTTATAATTTAAAAATTGAAAATGTAATGAAAATTTAAGTTTTTTAGTTTTTCAACAACCTTAAATAAAGAGCTATTTAGTACATCATATTTCGTAATTTATTTTTCATGCAGTCAACTCCCGGATTGTTTTATGAAGATGTCATAGGGCATGCAGAAAGCTAACGAGTCGAGTTGCATCGGATAGCGAGCAGGGACATATTTATGTATGTATGTGCAACTGCCGCTTAGCCAGCCCAAGCGCAACCCGTCGCATCGCCGCGCCGCGCCGCGCCGCGCCGGCCTATTACTGCGAAGCGCACCCGCCGCCGCGCAGCCGCATTTTAAGGTAGCGGGTAGATGGAAAAATTTTATGGAAATATTTTATGGATGCATCAAAAAGGTTTTTTGGTATAACTAGACCATTATACACAAGATATAGAAATAAAGAATCTCAGTCTCCCAAATGACACATTAACCTTCTTGGCCCCCCCCTGGCCAAGTCCTTGCCAAAATATGGTATATTTTTTGTCAAAATTGTAAAAGTTAATGCAGCATTCCTTTAAAAATCTTTGCTTCGAGTATTATTTTTATAATCCGTAAAAGTGAAGATAAGGTTAATTTATACTGGAACTAAAATGTTCATCAAATATTGTTGTACATTTTGAATATTGATAACTTTAAATCTATTTTATCGTAGTTACCCAGGGCAGTTACATGGTAAAAGTAATAAAATCGGCCGATTTCCTCGTGCTCATGCATGATTGTATCATACTTAAAACACTTTTTCTATATACTTGTGTTTAACCTTTCAGCCTGTGCTCAACCTTTATAGGACTAGAGTCCTAGGACTCTAGTGCTATGAACACTATAATGCTCATTAGCTTAATAAACAGATACAGGAGTATTTTCAATCGGTTTTTACTATACTATTCTATGTTATTCTTCTTTTCGTGTCGATAACAAGCCTAGATGGCCTTAGTCCGGGATTCAGCCACACGAATCGCACTGCCCGTGGTGGCACTCGTTGGATCTTCCTGCGTGCAGTTGTTTGGGCATGCAGGGCACGACCTACACTCCAATTTGAAACCGTCTGAGAATATTACCACCATTATGAAATAAGGTTTTTTGTACCTTATATTTTAAATTGTCTTTTTTTATGCCTAGCTTCTACTACTTACACGAAACTTGCAATGACAGCGTTTCGGGAAGTATTAATTATAACAAATACATATACCCACGTTACAGGTATACGTTTTCTTATGAAGCTATGCCTGTTTTTTAAGTTAATGGAAGTTAAGTCTAGAAGCTACCGCAATCACCAGATAAGAATAAACAATAATGATTTATGGGCGAAATCTGTGAATATTTATATGGTGCACAATCAAAATGTTGACCTTTGCATAAGCAAAATTTTCGTTAATGCCTGCCTCCACAGTACACTGGAGATGTCCTTGTGAGGGTAATAATGAGGATGGTTAAAATTATTTATTGATACTGTCTAAGATTGCCTATAATCAAAATACACATTAAAAATATTTATATGATGAATTAAAAATGAAATTGAATGAAATTTCGCGAAAACAAAATTATTATAAGCCATACCTTACGTGGAACTTCTGGTATATTTGGAACATACATTATTTACAATTAAGCGACATCATTTCGTGGGTATATAAAATTACAGCAACTTTTTGTCTGTATTAACCGAAACACACAACGAAAGAGCGAGAAAATAAAGTGTTTAAAAGTTGGGACAATAGAATACTATTGCTGATGTGCTGAATAATAAATATATTTATATTTGCATCACACATATACATATAAAACTTTCTAAAGTTACTGTTATCAATACAGTCTAGATAAATCTACAAACATTTATAAAACAAGAATGTTTCCTACTGCATTCCAAAACTTATTAATAAGCTTATCCAGCCTAAAATAATAATTTTAACTAAAAGGATAAATACAAATGTAATTAATACCAAAATGCATTTTACTGAACAGACCTCAAAACCCTTTTTCGGTTAATTATCTGTGTAACTCTATTCAACGGTTCCCACCTTTTCCAATTATTATGAACTTCAAATTATTATTTTGAAATTATGACTTATTATGTACTAAGCAATAACTAATAAGTTAAAAAAAAAAAAAAACACCTGCTGATCAAGATACCAAAGATCCGTTTTCATACCTGACGTAGGGTCTGTTATGAAATCATAATTCATGTATTTCTTATAAGTGAATCTGAAACTTAATATTCAAATATTTTCTCAAATATTTACTTATTCAATTCGTATAGGGAACGAACAAATGCATATCGTCAGCACTGTGCTGGACATGAAATCCCTATCACTGGTCGATAACACCAAGTTTCAGTTCACGTCTGGCTTTAAACAGTAGGGGAATATTATCAATCGAGAGTATAGATTCGTTGGTTTGTTCACGGCTCATCCCCATTGCGGATATATTATATAGTTATTCGGGTTTATTTTGTGTTATTATTTTTTTGCCAAATTGCCTAAAAATGAATTTCTGATGTTCAAGGTGAATTATTCAAGTAGTACATGAAAGATGTACAGGTTAAAACCATATTTGTTAAAATACGATACATAATGTAATTAAGGTACCCGAATATCGTATTTGTTTACCATTTTAGCAGTTCTTTGGACTTAGAACAGATTTTCCAAATAGCTAAAAGGATGGAAATGTCAAACAAGTTCCCGTATGAAATTTTCAAGTATATGTCAATAGATTATTCATTTATTACTAAAGTAATTCATATCCGGTTATGTAAGACGTCTAGAAAAAGCATACTTAAACGACGCTGCATATACCTTTCATAAAACACTATCGTCTATCGCTACACTTATGCTAAGTGTAACCTCCTCACTCAGAACCTAACGTCAAGTCCAACTAACAATCAGACTAACAACCACATTCATAAAATTGAACAAGATTTAATTTTATTTTCATATTGTTTATTTGATAACCTTCTAGGAAGTGTTATTTTTAATAATTTATTGTGTACACAAAATGGGCATAATATAAAAGCGTACCATCAGATATACGCAAGGGGTGCAACTTGTTTCTAAAAGAAATTTCTTCCAGAAATAAATTTCTGTTAATTGAATTGCAGTTTTATAAATTCTCTCAGATTATATTTTATTGCAATAATTCTCATACCTATTACCTACAACATTGTTAGTCTCTCTAAACATCTACATGTTAACCAATTAAATCTAGAAGACAAGGAAGGATAATTAGATGATCAAACGAACTTACCTCAAGTGAAGTTCGATCTTAATTATCCTTCCTTGTCGGAGAGATTTAAGGTCCCTCCCTGCCCTAGAGTAGACAATACTAGGATGCTAGTATTAAAACCCCTAATACCAATGTTGTAGAATGTAGGTTGCCTTTTTTTATTCTCTAAAATGAATGAGGCTTGGACCGTGCAATGGCGCCGAGGTGGGAGACTACCTAGCTGTCTCTTTTTCTCTTATGGCGCTAAACTACGTGCGAGTGGGTCAAACGTAGACGAGGACTACTACATGTTAACCAATTAAATCTCTCCGACAAGGAAGGATAATTAAGATCGAACTTCACTTGAGGTAAGTTCGTTTGATCATCTAATTATTCACTACCCTGACATAGCAATAGCTTTCATTACGCGAACGAATTATAGCAATAGGTAGGAATCGAACCCACGATAACCCAAGACAGGAGTGCTAACCACTATATGAAGACCAGGCAAAGTAGATAGTACATTTTATTATCGTTACTTCATTGTTTTTAAAATAATAATAAAAATTAATATTCAGTTCATAGAAGTAAAGTGTAAAAATATTGCGTACTATATTATTTTATTTATTTGTTAAAAATAAGCAGTTTTTATACTTTTGAGTCGCACAATTGGATTGATAATGTTTTTTTTCTTAATTATTGTCCATAGTTTTAACATTATTGAGCATTCTCCTTTGCAGTATTTTTGAGAATGTTTGATGAACTTTCTATACATACTTAAACTTATGCACCTAATATGCACATACATGCACCCTTTGCTAATATGTATTCAGAATATTAGGTATAATATAATCTTTTTTCCTAGTGGGTTTCCTATTCTTACGTCAGCCACTGAAGTTCCAAACAAAGCTACTTATTTTTAAATCACCCGCCAAAATAATAGATATAGTTCCCGGTTGGTTCCCGGTGTATTACTTTACTCTTTGGTGCGTAGGCAGATGGGGATTCCGTTCGGAAATCAAATAATATTTACTCGACGTTCGTGAACGCGACCATATCATGACCTTGCTTGACATTGCTTTGACAGCCAGCTGATAAAATTACAAGTATCCAGCAAGTATCCTTCAGTTCGAAACTTGACCTCTCGCACTGATAATTTATATTTAAAATTGCCTACTGTATCCATCGCGTCTATAATTCTTGTTGCTAGCGGTAACACTAACATCGTTTCATTCATAAAAAATGCCTGGTGTGGTGACGGTTAACACAAGTCCCTTTGAGGGCCAAAAGCCGGGTACCTCCGGTCTTCGGAAAAAAGTCAAAGTTTTTCTTCAAGAAAATTACACTGAGAACTTTATCCAGAGTATCTTAGACGCGAATAAAGACAAAATAGTCGGTTCCACGCTGGTTGTGGGCGGCGACGGTCGGTATTTGGTAAAGGAGGTTGTGGATAAGATTATCAAAATCTCCGCTGCTAATGGGGTAAGTAAAAAAAAGATATTTACCACCCTCATTATCTTAGATATACTGTTTGTTTGTCATACTATTTTGTGTTTGAAACTGCAACTTTTTTATATCTGAATTCTAAGTGGAAAGTTAAATTGTTGTCATTTTATTTATTTTAAAAATTAAACTTACCGGATTCTTGTGTTTGTCATATTATCTGTGAAACGTTTATAAACATATCTTCTGAAGAACCCAGGGAATATTGAGCTTTTCACACATTTGGAGGTCTCAATTGTCCACTGCGTCACCATTTACAATTTAAGAAATAAACAAATCCCTGAATAACAAAATTGGAAATAATTTGTCCCCTTTAGAAGTTAATGTTTTGCCTATTATTGTTGACCTTAGATTCTATAAACTGATGTCTATTATACTTGTGAGGTTTTGATATAAACATGTCTTTTGTAATGTCCTGATAAGAAAATAATTGTGTTTGTAATGCTAGCACTTCATACTATCTTTATATTTTGTGTTGTATTTTTATTCTGTATATTATGTAGCTACTTCTATATGAAGTCTTTCTGCCTCAGTAGTATGAAAAAAATACTAATTATTACTACTTAACTACCTTATTACTGTTTAAAGAATTTACAGTCACTTCCACCCACTAACATATTATTTACTGCAATGAATTCCACTCGTTTGTACATGTTACAATACAAAGAAAAGCACACCTTTTTGCATGTTTCTGTTCCATTTCACTGACCAACATGTTTCTATTCCATTACACTGGACAACCAAAATATTTTTTACAAGCTTTTTTTAACTTGCAATGTATGTATGTAACTATGTCTGTTCGGGTGGAATCTTGCAACTGAATTTTTTTCTACTATCAAATCAAATCAAAAATATTTATTCGAAGTAGGTAGCATTGTACATGTTATGAAGATATTTTTTGTAGTCTACACAATACAAAGTTTCTACTGAATTTCAAACTTCTTTATCTCCTAAATCGATAAGGTTACTATAAACAAAGATATATATATCTTTTTACTATCTCTAATGCTATTAAACTAAAACTTCATGGTGAGTGTAGGTATTAATAAAATTTTGATGATTTGGTCATTAATTTACAGATTTTTTAAATTTAATTTTAAATACTTTTCTTTCAATTACAGGTGGCAAAGTTATTGGTTGGCCAAAATGGGATCCTGTCAACCCCAGCAGTATCCTGCATTATCAGAAAATATAAAACTCTTGGTGAGTTAGCATAGAAACAAAAGTGATTTATCATATTTTTGATGGTAAAAAAATATGCAAATCATTCTAAAAAGTACAGAGTCATATAAGTTCATAAAATCAGTTGTGTCGGCTCTCAAGGTTATAGTGTTTAATCAAATGGATGGGGATATACAGGTTGTTAAAAAACTGTGTTTGAGATTTTAGTGGTTACTCAGAATCAAGTACCTATTTGATTCATATATTTTTTTCAGTACTGAATAAAAATCCCATACTGAATCTGAATAGTAAATCAAGAATTTGTATGGGAAACTCAAAAAATTTAATATTGGATTTTTCAATATTTTCCTGTATTCTATACTTGATTCTGAGTAACCCCTTAAAATCTCAAACACACTTTTTTAACATTTTGATATAAGTAAACGTAAAAATGGATCTAAAAATACCTAAAAAAAGCTTTATTATACAGGGTGTAAGGGACAGGTTTCCGAAAACTTTAAGGGGTGGCTCAGTAGACAAAACTGAACAACTTTCCACAAGAAACTTTTTCAGGAAACTAAAAAAAAAATTATAAACTTGATTGGACAGTTTATATGGAGAAGCCGATTTTTATTTTCGTTTCCTAAAAAAAAAATCTTATGGAAAGTTGTTCGGTTTCGTCTACTGAGCAAGCCCTTAAAGTTTTCGGAAACCTGTCCCTTTCACCCTGTATATAAAGTATTTGTTTAAAGGTGGATGTGAAATGTCGGTCAAAGAAATTCAGACTCCCTTTGTAACAGACTTCCAAAAATACTGATGAAAATAATAACGGTAAACGGAGTAATGTCACGATCATGATTTATGACGTTGCTGCCGCCATTTTTTAACCGTTTTACATAAAAAAAACAGGAAGTTCTCAAGTTTTGTGTGGAGAGGTTTATTACGTGATATCATCGGCGATTTTGATTTTCTTATTTGATAGATGACTCCGAGCTGGTTCCAAAAAAAATATTATAATAAAAAAGTACTTCAGTACTTTTTAGCAAAACAGGTAATGTAACGATTGAAGTCGGTTCTTCGGTAGTCGGTTACTCTTTGACCGCCACAATCGGCTAGGGCCGACAAATGTTTTTCGTGCCACATACTACAGCCATAGTAGCATGGCGACATATCTCGCGCGCGACGCGAGTTTTAAAAGCATTTGTTCCGTTTTAAAGCTAAGCTAATGAAAGAGACGAGTGCGTAATTCAACTTCGAAATATAAACGTGCGATGAATAATGGTTCGAAAGATCGTACTTACGACTAATTGATGCTCGACAGATTACTTCTGCGACTAATACTAGTACGAAAGAATGGCAGAGCGATTACCTCTGCATCGATAGAATACTTCTTCGACGAACGCTAGTGCGAAAGAATGCTACTCCGGCGAACCATGCCTCGACTGAATACTTCATCGGCGAACGCTAGTGCGAAAGAATGGCAGTGCTATGAACAATAGGTTGGACGATCATCCTTTCGACAAACTGAATTGCGAATTTCTAAACTATTAATCTCCTTAGTAGTACGTACTCAACCTATTAATAAGTATTGACAGTTAAGGTATCGTACATATGTGTCTTGTTTAAAAAATATATTATGTCCGTATGTATATATGTTCATCTGTTCCCGCATAACTTCTAAACTACTTATCATAATCCAACATATGTTGTATCATTGGAAGCGTCTTGATTTTTCGCTAGTTATAGGTTATGTGATGTCGCACTAAATTAAATATGGCGCCCTCTAGAGTACATAAAGTCATGACCAAAAAAATTTTTTTTCTTAAAAGCTACCGTGCTGGATATCAAATTAAAGGGCTTAACGAGCACATTTCAAAAATATATACATTACTAACTGTTGCTTGCTTCTTTGCTTGCATTCGCTCGATAATTGTGTCAGATTTGAGTCAAACTCCAAAATACAATAATAATAATCAACAAAAGTTCAATAAAAAATAAAACTCGACTACGGAAAAATCCCTTTCTGAAAAGTATGAAACAAGTAAATATTATAAAGTGATGTTCAGAGGATAGCCGTGGTCGTATGCCACCTTGCCCTAAGGATCGGTTACTAACATTATACTGTTATACTAAAAACATATTGTTGTATAAACCAAGGTTCGGAACCGGTTAACAAATACCGGTTAATTTCGTTCGAATTTCGGTTAACGATTCCGTTCAGGTTAAAACCGGTTTCCAGCTAAACCGGTATTTTTGAATATAATACCGGTTAAGCAGGGAGCGGTATTCTAACCGAAATAAGAACGAAATTAACCGGTTAAAACCAAACGCAGTCAAGGTCAGGCGCGCCGCGCTGTTGCCACTGTTCGTGTCTTTCGCTCTCTTTCTCGCAGTCACCGCGCCGGCGGGCGCCGCACGCCGAGCCGTTGCATTGTTTTGCGTGTATTGTTTACTGTAATTAACAAGAACGTGTTTACTATGACGTTTATAAGATATCGTTATATTTTGACCTTACTTTTTAGGTTACATATATTTTTTAATTTAGTTCCATGTTTAAGCTACATTGAACATTAAATCAGTTATTGAAGGATAAAAATAAGTAATTCAAAATTATGAAAATAGTATTACATAATTATTATGATTAGTGATTAGTAGATTTTAAAGTATGTGTACAATTATAAAAAAGTGCGTTTGAAATTTTAAGGGGATACTCAGAATTAGAGATTTAAAAACTGGTTTTTCTGAGGTGAAAAAAAACGTTCGATTTTTTTTCTGGCGCAGGTTTTTTTTCAGGTGTATGAAAATGAAATAAAATATCCTTAGGTAGTTATCGTTAAATAAGTGTATCATTGTTTTGTTTATTAATTTTTAACATTTGAAACGAACGTATTTGTTATTTATAGTAATTAAATAGCTCGAAATAGTTGGCACTCTCTAGGAAAAATATTGAAAAAACCGATCTACATTTGATCTCGACCTCCGTTACTTTTTGCAAAAACTGCAAATATCTGGGAAAAGGTAAAATATATCAAAAATATGACAGAAAATTTTAAAAGGTAAACGAAAGGCGTGCATTACATGATACGCACATTGACTATGAAAAAAAAATCGTAAAACTAATTTCTTTTCGATTTTACATACAAGTTCTTGATTCATTATACAGATACCTCGACCACCGCTTTTTTTTGTAAAAAATGCAAATATCTCTGAAACGGTAAGAGATATCGAAAATCTAACAGAAATTTTGAAAAGCTTAACTAAAAGCATATTATACATGAGATGCATGTTGACTATGAGAAAAATGGTCTAACTCATTTTTTATCAGATTTCCCATACTAAATGTGAACAGTGAGTTACGAATTTGTATGGGAAACTGAAAAAAAATTGAGTTTGGCTATTTTTTTATAGTCAACATGCGTCTCATGTATCATATGCTTTCACAACAGTTTTTCAAAATTTCTGTCAGATTTCCGATATCTTTTACCGTTTCCAAGATATTTGCAATTTTTGCAAAAAAAAACCGTGGTCAAGATATCTGAATAGTGAGTAAAGAATTTGTATGGGAAACTAAAAAAAACCATACAAATTCCTTACTCACATTTTTTATATTTATTTTATTTTTATAAAAAATGTAAATATCTCTGAAACGGTAAGAGATATCGAAAATCTAACAGAAATTTTGAAAAGCTTAGACCAAAGCAAATAATACATGGGACGCATGTTGACTATGAGAGAAATGGCCTAACTCATTTTTTTCGGATTTCCCATACTAAATGTGAGTAAGGAATTTGTATGGGAATTTTTTTTTAGTTTCCCATACAAATTCTTTACTCACATTTAGTATGGGAAATCCGAAAAAAAAAGAGTTAGGCCATTTCTCTCATCTCTTCCTCTCGACCTCTGTTACTTTTTGCAAAAACAGCAAATGTCTGGGAAAAGGTCAAATATATCAAAAATCTGACAGAAAATTTGAAAAGGTTAACGAAAGGCGTGCATTACATGATACGCACATTGAATATGAAAAAAATGGCAAAACTATTTTTTTTTTTCAATTTTATATACAAGTTCTTGATTCACTATTCGGATACCTCGACCACCGTTTTTTTTTTGTAAAAAATGCAAATATCTCTGAAACGGTAAGAGATATCGAAAATCTAACAGAAATTTTTAAAAGCTTAACTAAGAGCATATAATACATGAGATGCATGTTGTCTATGAGAAAAATGGTCAAACTCATTTTTTATCAGATTTCCCATACTAAATGTGAACATCGAGTTAAGAATTTGTATGGGACACTGAAAAAAAATGAGTTTCGCTATTTTTTATAGTCAACATGCGTCTCATGTATCATATGCATTTATTTCAGTTTTTCAAAATTTTTGTCAGATTTCCGATATCTTTTACCGTTTCCGAGATATTTGCAATTTTTGCAAAAAAACCGTGGTCAAGATATCTGAATAGTGAGTAAAGAATTTGTATGGGAAACTAAAAAAACCCCATACAAATTCCTTACTCACATTTTTTATATTTATTTTATTTTTATAAAAAATGTAAATATCTCTGAAACGGTAAGAGATATCGAAAATTTAACATAAATTTTAAAAAGCTTACACAAAAGCAAATAATACATAAGCAAATAATACATGAGACGCATGTTGACTATGAGAGAAATGGCCTAACTCATTTTTTTTTTCGGATTTCCCATACTTAATGTGAGTAAAGAATTTGTATGGGAAACTAAAAAAAAATCCCATACAAATTCCTTACTCACATTTAGTATGGGAAATCCGAAAAAAAATGAGTGAGGCCATTTCTCTCATAGTCAACATGCGTCTCATGTATTATTTGTTTTTGTGTAAGCTTTTCAACATTTCTGTTAGATTTTCGATATCTCTTACCGTTTCAGAGATTTTTGCATTTTTAATTAAAAAAAAAGTTTTCTTTTCAAAGGGCCTAGCCGAACTTCCATAGCAAAACTGCCCCCAATAGGAACTTATATCGTAACCTATGCTATATTGTAGAGGATGCTAATAGAAGTTGATGGAGTAGATACTAGCTCCATATCTTCCTTAATTGAGGAGCTATTTGAAAAAAAGTGTCTGGAGACGACGTTTTTTCAAAATGATATATTTTTATTATTTTTAAAGTTAGGAAAATAAAACCAATTCCAGTGTTTATGGTACACTTTATAGTTTATTTTATAGAAATTTTCTATGAGCCAAGCCTAAATAAAAATATCAAAAAAATGCAAACAAAATATTTAAAAATTGATTTCTATCAGATCTTATAAAATTACCACTTTGAAAAAAATATATAATAATTGTCTATACCTTGCCTAACAGCATGCCAAGTTTCATTAAAATCCAGAAGGTGCAAACTGTCAAAAAAAAAAGTTAAATAAGTGGACCACCTTACGACCACTACGTTGAACGCTTTTAAATTGTAATACATTTTATATTTTTCCAATATTGGACATGAACAGTCTATAAAAAAACCGGCCAAGTGCGAGTCGGACTCGCGCACCGAGGGTTCCGTATAAATTCATAATCACACATGTCTTGAAATCTATATTTTTTATATTTAAGTTGATTGAATGAAAGGTAATTTGCGGTTTACGATTTAAAAAAAACGTATTAAAAAAAACTACTTATTAGATCTCGTTCAAACCAATTTTCGGTGAAAGTTTGCATGGTAATGTACATCATATATTTTTTATAGTTTTATCATTCTCTTATTTTAAAGTTACAGGGACACACATTTTACCACTTTGGAAGTGTCTCTCGCGCAAACTATTCGGTTTAGGAAAAAATGATATTAGAAACCTCAATATAATTTTTGAAGACCTATCCATAGATAACCCACACGTATAGGTTTGATGAAAAAAAAATTTTGAGTTTCAGTTCTAAGTATGGGAAACCCCCTAAATTTATTATTTTTTTTCTATTTTTGTGTGAAAATCTTAATGCGGTTCATAGAATACATCTACTTACCAAGTTTCAAGAGTATAGTTCTTATAGTTTCTGAAAAAAGTGGCTGTGACATACGGACGGACAGACAGACAGACAGACATGACGAATCTATAAGGGTTCCGTTTTTTGCCATTTGGCTACGGAACCCTAAAAATGAAATAATTTGTTCTGAATAACAATTAAAACTAAATTCATAAAAGAATAACTTTTATTAATTATCATCACTATTTTTGTAAATTATAACGTGATCTCTATTTATCGAAATAAATTGAACAGCCACGCTGTACACACTTTCTTGGAAATCCCTTATATATATCATTTGGCATACACAAGATTGCAATAGCTTAACATAAATCAGCAATAAAAATTAATAATAACTAGCAAGTGATAGCCTAAAAATTATCAGTGTTATTTTGTATGGGAGGTACCTTATTCTGGCTTGGCCCGTAACAATTCATGAAAGTTATTAAAAAGTACACAGTTTCATTTAAATCGTTACAGCTATTTTTGAAAAACAAAAAAAACGAAAATCTATTTTTTGTATGGCAGGTATCAGAAGCAGATTTTTCCTATGGACCTATTTAATATCATAGGTAATATAAAAATATGGTATTGTACAAAGTTTCATCAAAATCTTTAAAGCCATTTTTGAGCAAAAAAATTATAAGTATTTTTACCATGGTGGAAAACCTAAAATATGGCGTTATTTAAAAAAAATTAAAATGGCTAGAGATATTAAATATTGCCCTAATCCAAATTTTATTCAAATCCGTCCAGTGGTCTTGGCGCTTATTGAACTTTTTCTACAATTTATTTCGATAAACAGCGATCACGTTATAATTTATAAAAATAGTGATGATGACTAATTATTTTTTATGACTTTCGTTTTAATTATTACTCAGAACCTATTATCTCATTTTTTTATAAACTGTTCATACCCAATATTGAAAAATTTAAAAAGTATTACAATTTAAAAGCGTTGAACACAGTAGTCGTAAGGTGATACACTTAATTTAACAATTTTTTTTAACAATTTGCACCTTTTGGATTTTAATGAAACTTGACATGCAGTTAGGCAAGGTGTAGGCAATTATTATATATTTTTTTCAAAGTGGTAATTTAATTAGGCCTGATAGAAATAAATTTTTAAATTTTTTTTTTGATTTTTTTGATATTTCTTTTTAGTCTTGACTCATAGAAAATTGCTATAAAATAAATTATAAAGTTTACCATAATACTGGAATTGGTTTCATTTTCCTAGCTTTAAAAATAACAAAGTTATATCATTTTGAATAAAAGTCGTCTCCAGACACTTTTTTCAAATAGCTCCTCAATTAAGTGAGATATGGAGCTAGTATCTACTCCATCAACTTCTATTAGTATCCTCTACAATATACCATAGGTTACGATATAAGTTCCTATTGGGGGCAGTTTTGCTATGGAAGTTCGGCTAGACCCTTTTCTGTCAGATTTTCGATATATTTTACCTTTTCCCAGACATTTGCAGTTTTTGCAAAAAAAAACATTTTTTTATTAAAAAATGCAAATATCTCAGAATTATGTATGGGAAATCCGAAAAAAATAAGTTAGGCCATTTCTCTCATAGTCAACATGCATCTCATGTATTATTTGCTTTTGCGTAAGCTTTTCAAAATTTCTGTTAGATTTTCGATATCTCTTACCGTTTCAGAGATATTTGCATTTTTTATAAAAAATAATGGTTTTCTTTTCAAATTTTCTGTCAGATTTTCGATATATTTTACCTTTTCCTAGATATTTGCAGTTTTTGCAAAAAAAAAAATTGTTTTATTAAAAAATACAAATATCTGGGAAAAGGTAAAATATATCGAAAATCTGACAGAAAATTTGAAAAGGTCAAACGAAAGGCGTGTATTACATGATACGCATATTGACTATGAAAAAAATGGCTAAACTATCTTTTTTTAAAATTTTCCCTACAAATTCTTGATTCACTTTTCAGTTATCTCGACTACCGTTTTTTTTTATAAAAAATGTAAATATCTCTCAAACGGTAAGAGATATCGAAAATCTAACAGAAATTTTGAAAAGCTTACATAAAAGCAAGTAATACATGAGACGCATGTTGACTATGAGAGAAATGGCCTAACTCATTTTTTCGGATTTCGCATTAGTCCAGTCAATCTACGAATTTTTGTATGGAGTAGGTTGCACTATTTAATGCACTTTGGGTGAAAACTTAGAATATGTCACTTAAATAATTGCAAAATGAAAATTCATGAAAATCTCTTATGAGCATTTAATAATTTTTCGGTAGTTAGCCCCTAAAGAAACAAAATTAAATTTAAGTGTGAACAAAAAATAGAAAACTGGTGATTTTTTACATGAGGGCTTCTTATAAGACGTTTTATTTATATATATAATCGTCCCCGATCAAGATCAAAACATTGAGTAGATATTTAATATAATATATTTAAAAAAATGAGTGATATTTTGCCTTAGGGGTACATAGCCACTGTCAATAACCATGAGAATTATCTCCAAGGTGACTTCGTTTTTTTTTTTATTAAGTTTTATTCGATTTTAACCCTTGCACACTAAATACACTAGGAATATTTTTATGAAATCTAATAGTAATATTTTTTAAACTAAGACAAGAAAATCCCCGATCAATCTGTTGCACATTTTCTGTAATAATTTAATACAAATTATAATTCGCGAGCGGGCGAGCGGGGGGCGCGGGCGGGGGAATGCGGCATGCGCGGCGCCCGCACGTTCTTAGGTACTTCTAGCTTAGCTGGTGATTTGCTGCAACATGTTGTATTAGAAATATTCTGTTCTATTATACTTTTCTATTTGGCATTCCACATCTCATAACGAGCGTAATTTTGCCTATGTCGAGTGAAAAATGGGAGAATCTTCAATAAAAAATAGCGAAACGCCAATGTCAAGTGAACGCTCCACGTGGTGCTTTGTTGTCGGAACTCGGAAAACGGAGCTGTCTCCCGAATTAATTTACAGTAGGTAAATCTATATGGTAAACCAGTAGGTAGGTACTATGAACACGTTTGGATGCCCACAATCCAATCAGTATGACAATTATTGAATACCTACCTATTAATTGTGTTTTTTATCACATTTGCGTTTCGTACTATCCATCTAGCTATCCGCGCACTCGTCTTTTTCGCACCCAATAGCTCCGTCTCTGTCGCACACTGGCTATGCGTACGTGGCAGTTCACGCATCTTCTCGGCGTTTGAAATATACCTAAGTAATGTCTAATACATTTTAGGTAAAATGCGTTTTTAGAAGAAACTTCTTTGTTTGTACAAGGGACGATGATGATTTACAATAGATAACATTAGTGTTACGGCACAGCCAAGAAAATAATTGAAGTCTCTTTAATGTGTAATACAGAAATATTAAAAAAATCATTTTTAACTGGGTTCTGAAATAGTCACCTAGGTGAAAACTTAACACATGTTCAAGCCTTATAATTAGATTTAAAAAACATAAAAATATCCGAAGGCTCCATTTTGTAAGTATTATTTTTGACGCAATAACATAAAAAATATAGTAATGTTAAGAATTTATTGCTTTAAGCTAGAGACAACTTAAGTACCATATTTATAAGGTAACTATAGTTAGTTTTCACCAAAAGTGCATTTATTGTTTGGCGTATACAAGTTAAAAGGCGTCTTTAGGTATTTCTAAGGGTTGAACGCCCTTAAAATCAAACAAATACCACGAATGCTTAGTAAAACACCAATACTTTTATTTCCAAACCATTTTAGTCAGGTGTCTTTAATGCCACCTCAAATCTTTTATTAACTGGACTACATACTAAATGTGAAAAGTGAGTAAAGAGCTTGTATGGGAAACTGAAAAAAAAATTGAGTGTGGCTATTTTTTAGGGTTCCGTAGCCAAATGGCAAAAAACGGAACCCTTATAGATTCGTCATGTCTGTCTGTCCGTCCGTATGTCACAGCCACTTTTTTCAGAAACTATAAAAACTATACTCTTGAAACTTGGTAAGTAGATGTATTCTATGAACCGCATTAAGATTTTCACACAAAAATAGAAAAAATAAATAAATTTTGGAGGTTTCCCATACTTAGAACTGAAACTCAAAATTTTTTTTTCATCAATCCTATACGTGTGGGGTATCTATGGATAGGTCTTCAAAAATGATATTGAGGTTTCTAATTTTTTTCTGAACCGAATAGTTTGCGCGAGAGACACTTCCAAAGTGGTAAAATGTGTGTCCCCCCCCCTGTAACTTCTAAAATAAGAGAATGATAAAACTAGAAAAAATATATGATGTACATTACCATGCCAACTTCCACCGAAAATTAGTTTGAACGAGATCTTGTAAGTAGTTTTTTTTAATACGATTTTTAAATCGTAAACCGCAAATTACCTTTCATTCAATCAACTCAAATATAAAAAATATAGATTTCAAGACATTTATTTTTTATTTTATTTTTTTATTTTTTTTATTTTAGGAAAACTTACAGACAAACTTAAAACTATGAATTAGGATACAATAGAATATAACAATGCCAATGAGAAGTTTCCACCAATAGATTATGAGTTTATACGGAACCCTCGGTGCGCGAGTCCGACTCGCACTTGGCCGGTTTTTTTATAGTCAATATGCGTCTCTGTATTATATGCTTTTGATTAAGTTTTTCAAAATTTCTGTCGGATTTCCGATATCTTTTACCGTTTCCGAGATATCTGAATAGTGAGTAAGGAATTTGTATAGGAAACTGAAAAAAAATTGAGTTTGGTTATTTTTTTTATAGTCAATATGCGTCTCATGTATTACATTCTTTTAGTTAAGTTTTTCAAAATTTCTGTCCGATTTCTGATATCTTTTACCGTTTCTGAGATATTTGCATTTTTGGCAAAAAAAAACGGAGGAGTAGATTTCACCAAAAAAAATAACCCTGTCTTGGAGCGAGCTTCGTAAATTAAAAGGTTTTTGACATGTACGTAAAGTAGCCTTATTGCATTATTAGTCTATTAAGAAACGGGCTAGCCGCTTTGTAAACAGGTACCATAAAGCAAACTTGTTAATTTTTATTATTTTAATATATCCTATATCACTCCCACAATCTAAGAAGAATCTAATTAAATTTCATGTGTGGAAATCCATCAAACGGTTAAGGTTGTACAGCGCACCCTTTGGTGCATAAATACATACATTCGAAGCAGGGTAAAAACATACATCTTTTTTCGCCCTAGAACACTACATATTCGCATACTTTTTTATTTCTTGTGTCGAGAATGTCAGGTATAGCAAGCTACTGATAATCAAAGCGAGTAAGCATTGTAGTGCTAATTTATAACACGAAAGATACACCTTCTTCCTTTTTCTTCCGTGTTAAATATACGGGCTGACATGTACTTCAAGGACAAAAAAATTACAAGCATGTATGTACTTTGTATATTCATATGAAAACGACAATGAATTTTTTTCATATTATCTAATAAGAGCGACCACCCTAGAAAATATGGAAAAATGATAATGTTATTTTTATGTAAATATAATATTCAAAGTACCTATATGTTTAACATTTTTATGCTTAAAGTAGATGTCACTCAGAATATCAATTTAAAAAACATGTATATTCACAATGATCAAAACGTTGTGGGGCAGCGTATAATTAGTACTATCGAAGCGCGGCAAAACTGATACAGGTCCTTCCTTGACGGGCGCTCACGCCCCGTACTGATCAATCCACGCGGAGGCAATGAAATATATCGTAGATTTCTGGTAAAATTTAATTTATTGTATTTTTGAAACTTTTTTAATTAATGCAGATATATTTATTCATTTTTATTGCTAAAATAACACTGTTTATTTTGATGTCAGTTTCAATCAAAAATATTTTGGTTTTATTATAAAAAGTCGCGGTTTAATATAGACGTATTTCGCTGAAATTGATGTTAGAAATATTTTTTTTTACTAGAGATTGTGACATTTAATCGAAAAACGAGAACATTAACTTACAATAAATTTATTTAAGTGATTTGTAGATATTTTTTTCTGGTATAATAAATATTTTCTAGTTAGAGAATTAGGGGCTTGAAAATGACCGTGCGAACCTTTTTTGCGAAAACATGACTGCGTGTTATTTTTTATATAAAATAATGGAACAAATGTTTTAAAATCTGAAACATTAACTTACAATAAGAAACACGAATCTACTGAACACATATTTTTTTTAATGTATAACTCTTTCCGAAAGTAGAAAATTACGAGCTCAAAATGTGCGATTTCTGGAAAAAAATGTGAATGGGCCCTTATTTTTTGTGTACTACTGTAATACTTCAAGGTGGGCTTCTACTCATCAAACTGAACAACTTTTGTTCTACAACTATGCTGAAAACGCAAAAATTTTTTTCAACAAAGTTGTAGAACAAAAGTTGTTCAGTTTGATGAGTAGAAGCCCATCTTGAAGTATTACCACACCTTTTTGTTACACCCTGTATATTCAATTCATATACTTTACTGTAATAACTAAAACAATATATACAAAAACAAATATAATGTGGATGCCGGCTTCCTCACTATGACAATCGATTCAACTGTTTTGTCGATAGTGCGCGGACTCACGTACTGCGCCATTCAAAGTCAACTATCGGCCGACAGTCGCTCAACTGTTTAGTTGAGTCTAGTGCGCGCACTTGCGTACTGCGCCATACAAAGCCACCGATCGACTCAACTGTTTAGTTGAGTAGCGATCGTTCAGTGGTTTTTGATAGTTTGGTCGATCAATTGTTTAGTCGAGAGTGCGCGCACTCACATATAGCTCCATACTGAATGCAAGATCGACTAAACTATCGATGGACCAAAAAGTCGATAGTGCGCGGTGGCTGTAAGCGTCGCGGGCTTTGTGCCGGTGAAGTCGGAGGTGTTCTGTCGATCAGCGACCCATTAAGGCCATCTTACCCCAAAATTACGTTTTTTGAACAGTTTTGACGGAAAACTGTAGAAGTTTCAAGTCTGAAAAATTATACTTATTTTTGACTATATTTCCTAAGATCATACGCCATCCGAAACACGATTCAACAATTTCGGCTGGATAGAAAAAAAATCCAAAAATGGGTCTATCGTTACTTAAAACTTAAAACAGATGCCTGTATATTAAAAGAATAAAATTGAAAATTATATGACAATATTGCTTTCGACGATATGAAGGAAACTACGCCATTAGTTTGAACACTTTCATTCAGAAAAAAAAACCAAAATAAAAACGTAAATAATTCGTGTGGCGCGTGCGGGTGGGACTTGCATTTAGTACTGCGCAGATGGATGCGCAGTAGCTCGGGGTAAGATGGCCTTAAGTACTAGGACTGCAGCAGGACAAAGAATCTCAAGGCGGTGATTACGGAGAGGTCAGTCTTTAATGGTTGGTCGCGATGATTTCATACAAAACGGCTTTCCGTCCAGTACAACTTGACCCGTGCGTATTTACAATGGTATGAATCACTCACGGACGGCGGCGGAGGTGCTTGTGTGCGTGCGGTGCTAGCCGGCTACCGGAATGTAGAACATCTTGTGCGTTTATGTTCTCCTATTTTAGTTGCACGATTTTTAAGAATTGAAATTGTAATTAAATTTAAAAAATAAACAATACAGAAAACACGACTGATCTTATCAGCTGTTCGGGGGGAGAGGGATTCTTTAATTTAACCGGTTAATTCCGTTCGAACGAAAAAATATCGGTTTTGGTTAAACCGGTTAAATATACCGGTAACCGTAACCTGAACGAAACCTTAACCGAAATTATTTCGATATAGGGGTCAATGACCGAAACCGGTATTTTCAGAAAACCGGTTTCCGAACCCTGGTATAAACAACCCTTAGGTGGCATACGACCACGGGTATCCTTTAAACATCACTTTATAATATGTAATTGTTCCATACTTTTCAGACAGAGATTTTTCCATAGTCCTGTTGTAGCTTTTATTAAACTTTTTTTTAAAGTAATTGGTTTAATGTAAGTAGTTCATATTTGTTTATTTAGCGTTTTATCAACAATGAAAAATATATGATATTAATTCAGACTGATTAATTTACAACGCCGTACAGAGCTAGTCAAAACAGATATAACGTAAATATTAGTAATGTAAATATCTATTAAATTAATGGCTGCATTGCAACACTAGACAACTGCTACCTATCGTTTGTGACAGATACGGTTAAATTGTGCCACACGATAAGTTGCAAAACTAATTTAATAAATTATTCATTCTATATCTTGTAGGATAAAACCATCATATAAAATACGTAACTAGTATCCATGAATATTTCGCAGTTTAGTTTATCGAAAGGATGATCTTTCAACCTATTGTTCATAGCACTGCCATTCTTTCGCACTAGCGTTCGCCGATGAAGTATTCAGTCGAGGCATGGTTCGCCGGAGTAGCATTCTTTCGCACTAGCGTTCGTCGAAGAAGTATTCTATCGATGCAGAGGTAATCGCTCTGCCATTCTTTCGTACTAGTATTAGTCGCAGAAGTAATCTGTCGAGCATCAATTAGTCGTAAGTACGATCTTTCGAACCATTATTCATCGCACGTTTATATTTCAAAGTTGAATTACGCACTCGAAAGAGACAGCTGAGCTGTTTTCTCGCGTTTGGCCCGACAAACAGCTTTGCCTACGCCTCATGCTACCCGTGCAGGATTTGAGTTTTTAAGCGTGACGGAAATGAAAATATAAGTATCTAACTCGGCCCCAATCTTCAGTTCTCACTGACTTGACACATCATGATCACGATCCCTTATCCCTAAGGTTACGACATAAAATAATCTTCTTATCGTGTGGCACAACTGTCAATCCCTAAGTGTTAATTGCAACCACCATCTGTACTTTGGGAATAGACAATTGTGCCACACTATAAGAATAAGAAGAAAAAGAAGAAGTGTTAATTATCCAGGTGGCATCGTCCTCACCGCGTCGCACAACCCGGGGGGCATTGACAACGACTTCGGCATCAAGTTCAACTGCAGCAACGGCGGGCCGGCCCCCGATGGGACAACCAACGACATCTACCGGCTCACCACGCAGATCAAGCAGTACAAGGTTGTGCCCGACTTGGTCTGTGCGATCGATAAGATTGGTGTTCAGACTTTCTCTGTAAGTATTTGGTGTGTTTCATGTAAATTAAGCTGTTATTATTTTGAAAGCGTAATTTTATGACATTAGGCAGAATCGCGATGCTTTATTTATTACGTGATCATACGAAACACTGTGACCATTTGTGGCAGATTTCTGCCGCTTAAAAATTATTTATTAAAAAAAGTAAAAATTATAAATTTAAAAAAGTTGCAGAATTCGGCAGAATACCTGGAAATCTCCCGAAATCAGCTACTTTTTAAAATTTTTATATTTTATTTTTTTAAATAATTAATTTTTAAGTGGCAGAAATCTGCCACAAATGGTCACACACGAAATGCATACCGTAATTTCGCGAAAAACTGTTTCATTTCACTCTGTATGTTTGAGATGGGCACGGAGTGGCCATGGTGTACGAAATGCCCCCCTGGTGCCCTGCCCTGCCCCCCTTTGGTACAATCTGGTGACAGTCCATACAGTCGGCAATTAGTTATCTCGCTCACTCATTCCTACGTGTTAGAAAGGGAGTAGGAGGCCTACCTACACTGCGTCTTCCGGTGCGCGATCGCCACTCGATAACTTCAACGTCCCAACTGCTATCTGTTCTACGAGCTATGTGCCGCGCCTACTGCCACTTCAGTTTAGCGATCGTATGACGGAGGTCGTAGCACCAGTATAACTCGGAAGATTTTCACCGTGGGAGAGCCATGCTTCGGCACGAATGGGCCGGCTCGACCGGAGTGATACCACGGCCTCTTAGAAAACCGGCGTGAAGCAACGCTTGCGTTGTATTTCGCCGAGTGAGTGAGGGCACCGGAGGCCCAACCTCCCCGCCTTTCCCCATCCCCCCATCCCATTTCAAAGGTTGGCAACGCACTTGTGACTCCTCTGGTGTTGCGGGTGTCTATGGGCGGCGGTAATCGCTTACTATCAGGTGATCCGTCTGCTCGTTTGCCACCTCTGCCATAAAAAAAAAATACAAAAAGATTTGTATGTAGTGTCACGTCTGGCACATACTCATTAAACTTGCTTCCCAGGTGGAAGACCGTCAATTCACAGTAGAGGTGATCGACTCAGTGCTGGACTATGTCAGCTACATGAAAGAGATCTTCGACTTCCCCAGCATCCGGGCCCTCATCCAGGGCTCAGAGCAACGGAAGCCTTTCAACGTGCTCATTGATTCTATGAACGGAGGTGAGAATTTGCTATACTAACAGCAGTTTTTACGGAAACTCCATATACCTACTTTGTGGCATTATTTCTTATGAGGGCAGTATTACACTAATAAGAAACACTATAAGAAAGAAATGAAATGAAATGAAATATTTTATAAACAGATACAATTTTTACAATTATGTAACTTATTCTATAACAGTTTACTTAATGTACTTATACAGGGTGTAACAGAAGTGTGTGACAATACTTCAAGGTTGGCTTTTACCCATCAAACTGAACAACTTTTGTTCTACAACTTTGTTGAAATAGCAAAAAATTTTTTGGACTTTTCATACAAACTTGGTTCGCCAGCTGATCGATTTGTATGAAAAGTCCAAAAAAAATTTTGCGATTTCAACAAAGTTGTAGAACAAAAGTTGTTCAGTTTGATGGGTAAAAGCCAACCTTGAAGTATTGTCACACACTTCTGTTACACCCTGTATAAGGACATAAAGGATTACATTGGTAACCAAACTAGGATAACCTGTGCTATGGAACCAATGTTCACAGTACGAATAGTTGTCATGAATACAAAAAATATATATTAAGGAAACAACAAAATAATCACCTAATCAGAATATAATTGCAGCATAAAGAAAATGTTAGGAAAGCAGAAACTGTACTTATTTGTGTATGTTCATGCGAGCAAGTATGGACGTGCGTGAGCGTGTGTGTGTGTATGTGTGTGTATGTGTATGTGTGTGTGTGTATTTGTGTGTGTGTGTGTATTTGTGTGTGTGCGTGTGTATTTGTGTGTGTGCGTGTGTGTGTGCGTGTGCGTGTGTGTGTAAGAAAGAAATAACTAGTTTATTTGAAAAACATAAACAGAATACATAGTTGTTGTTTTCGTCCTGTGGTACCCCGGTGGTACAGAGAGCCTTTGGGAGTCGACGACATCTCCTCTGTGCTGCGCTCCGCATCGAATAACAAAAAAGCGAATAAAAAAACTTTGGAAAATTAAAAATAATAGAACTAAACTAAAAAACTAAATGAGAGTGAAATAAAACTTCTGTGTAATAAACATTGTTTGCGAGTGAAGTTGTTGAAAGAAAGCTAGTTTATAAATAAATAAAATAAAATAGTTTATTTCAGACAGGTTTCCATAAATTTTGAAAGTAATCTTATAATTTATTACAGTAATTTCGTAATTAATTTATCTTATAATTAACCAAAGAAATCTTGTAATAATCTTGTAATCAATTAAAGCAATCTTTTAATTAAACTAATCTTGGAATTAATATAATTAATCTCCTAATAAATAAAAGCAATCTTTTAATTAATTAAACTAATCTCGTTGTCGCAGTTACCGGCCCCTACGTCCAACGCATCTTCATCGAAGAGCTGGGCGCGTCAGAGAAGTCCACCCGTCGTACGGTTCCTCTGGAAGACTTCGGCGGCGCGCACCCCGATCCTAACCTCACTTATGCGGCGGACCTGGTGGCTGCCGTCAAGGCGGGAGATTACGACTTTGGCGCCGCTTTCGATGGGGATGGTAAGTAAATATTAGCTCTTAAAATTGGGGCTGAAAGTAATGGTTAAGTATTCAATGTTATTCTTTTTTTTTTTACGAGCTTTTTTTTACCCACAATAAAAAGTAAAATTTACGAAAGTTTGTGGCATTCGTGACGGTTAGTGGAACTTATGACTGCTAATGTTATTGGCATTTATGATTGTTAGTGACGTTTATGACTGTTATTGGTATCTTGTCTACTGTGGTAACCCTTTAAAAACTGACAATGGATTTCGCAACCCAGCATTACGACCTACACCAATTCGGCCTAGGCCCCTAGCTTGGGATACGGTCTAACTTTCCATGATGTGGGAAGAGACCCGTGTTGCCAGTGGGGACTTTGGATTGTTATATTAATGACTTGTGTAGATTATTATTAAATATTTCTTTATTTATTGTTTCCTTAGGCGACCGCAACATGATAATTGGTCGCAACGCATTCTTCGTTACGCCCTCCGACTCTCTGGCAGTTCTGGCTAACAATCTCGCCCATATCCCCTACTTCCGTAGTGGGGTGAAGGGCTACGCCAGGAGTATGCCTACCGCCGCCGCCGTGGACAGAGTGGCCGCTAAGAGCGGAAAGGAGATGTTTGAAGTTCCTACTGGTGAGTGCTAAGAATATTGAGAAACATACAATAGGGTAATTGGTTGCTAGTCATAAGAGTTATTTTTTATCAAAAGTCAAAAAAGTTTTTTTTTAAATGGTATCAAAATCAGCCGATACGAAAAGTACAACCAAAAAGGTTTTATGACAACTTTATACCTACAAAATATGAAAAGACTTTCTCCCCGACCTTCATCAAACAAAGACCTTAACCACGGATTTCCACACAGACCGGTCCTGCGCTGCCCGCATCCAGCGGTGCTTTTACCAGTGTGTGTTGCTAGTGATGACATACATATGGAACCGAGACATGATCGCTTACTATAAACGTCATAAGAATGGTGAATGTCACTCAAAGGGCGATGAAGCGTGCTGTTTGTGATGTCGAATAAATGTATTTTCTTTCTTTTCTTTCTCTTCTTCCTTATTCTTGGAGTTTCCCTACGTGATCGAACCAGAAATGGGGAGATACGTAGGAGAACTAAAGTAACCGACATAGCTCAAAGAATCGCTAAACTGAAGTGGCAATGATGGCCGTTGTGGGATAGAATAATAATTATTCTGCTATCGCCAGGCTGGAAATACTTCGGCAATCTAATGGACGCCGGTCGCCTTTCCCTCTGCGGGGAAGAGAGTTTCGGAACGGGCTCTGACCACGTGCGAGAAAAGGACGGCCTATGGGCCGCTCTAGCGTGGCTCTCTGTCATAGCGGCCACCGGGAAGAGCGTGGAGGAAATACTGAAGGCGCATTGGGCGGAGTTCGGGAGGAATTACTTCACTAGGTAGGCGGAAATGTTTACGGTTAAGACGATGTTTCTTCTCGCTTCTTATTATTCTCGAAATGTAGTGTGTGCCAGTGTTTGTTTTGGGTGGTAGGGACTTTTTAGTGCGTAAAAAAATATATTTAAAATAATTAGTACACTAGTCCACAGATATATGTAAACCTACGTT
Source organism: Coleophora deauratella (assembly GCA_958295455.1). Lineage (NCBI taxonomy): Eukaryota > Metazoa > Arthropoda > Insecta > Lepidoptera > Coleophoridae > Coleophora > Coleophora deauratella. Next base: position 13,378,214 of record OY282406.1, on the reverse strand, counting down.
TTAAAACGTAATTCGCGCTTTGCTTTGAAACAGCATCTATCGCAATTTTCAACTGGTAGATGTCTTCTCTGTATTCCATGGCTTTTTCCTTATAACCCGATGGTTCTCGTTTTCCTAAAGCTATTAGTTCAGTTTTTCGTGATACAAGGTGTTACGGGGGGTTCAGATATTTTTGTGGCTGTCTGTACAGTATCTGAATTTCAGTTTACAATGTGATTACTTATTATTGCTTTTTATTAGCTGAAAATCGCCATATTTATTTATTTATTGAATATTCAACATATACACAATACACGGTTAATGTTATGGAGTGCACAACAAAACCACACAGAGGTTTATCTGGTGCAAACGAGTCGGTCTTTTGTACAGTACCATTGATGTAATGGCTTTTTAATTTCTTTTTATACTTATGTTTGTTGACATACATGGTTCTGATTACCTCTGGCAGCTCATTAAGATAGCTAGGGATTAGATAATTTAGTGTTCTAGTGCCATATACATTAGTAGTTTTGGGTAGTATGTACTTATTACCATATTTAATGTTTCTTAAATTGTTCGGTCGGGTTTTCTGTATTAGAACATCGGGATTATTTTCTTCATGCAATATTGAAAATTTAACTTTATCATGGATAGGTACTTAGTGTTTTACAATATTTAATGATTGATATGATTGCTTATAAAACTCAACTTTCCCTTTTTTATCAGGTATTTCATAAATAATATCTTATAAAAAAATCTATATTATGTAATATGTATAGATATCACGGGAAAAGTTGTTTAGATTCATAAGTAGCGGCTATCGTTTTCCGCTTACCAGCAAATAAATTTACATTAATAAATCTATTCGGAACCACCACACAAAATTCCTAACGTTCTTTTTAAACTTCACTTATTCCAGCAAAAATATTATAAGTGTTTCATCCGTTGGATTGACCACAGATACGACTACGAGGAATGCGCAAGCGACCCCTGCAACGAGATGATGGTTGCCCTCGAGGCCCGCATCACTGAGCCAGGGTTCGTGGGTTCGACGCACGAGAGCGGGGGCAAGACATACGTCGTCAAGATAGCTGACAACTTCTCCTACATGGACCCCATCGACCAGAGCGTGGCCATGAAGCAGGTGGGTCATAGACTATACATTTACGAGAATAGAATGGAATGGAATGGCATGGAATGGAATAGAATGGAATCGAACGGAAAAGAACAAACTTTATTCATGGCATGATGGAAATAGTTACTTGATGATGACTGCCCTCGAGGCCCGCATCACGGAGCCAGGGAGTGGTCGAACCCACGAAGGGTTCGACGCACGAAAGAGTGGGCAAGACGATAACTAGCTGATAACTTTTTCTAAATGGACACCATCGCCTAGAGCGTGGCTATGACGCAGGTTGGTGACTGTAAATACATGGGAAATGAATGGAATGGAATAGGATGGGAATGGGAGAATGAAATGGAATGGTATGTCGTGGAATGGAATGGAATAGAATGGAATGGGATCGAATACTTACATATTTAAAAAAGCGTCACTCCCCTCCCAGCACTAATAAAATGGCGACTTCTTAATAGCGAGGTATCATTCATAACATTCAATTATTAGAATAACTAAACTTCCTAACTGAATTCTGCTTCTGTCTGCAGGGTCTCCGCATCATCTTCGAAGACGGATCCCGCGTCGTGCTGCGGCTTAGCGGCACCGGCAGCTCGGGGGCTACTGTCAGGTGAATACGCATTGATCATACAGGTAAAGCGATCGCGGGCGCGGTCAGGACCAGGATAGGTGTAGCAACCGCAACTACGTATATAGTATGAAATTGCATAAATAAATGCGATTGTTGATAAAGGTGAAGTGAAATGTCTGTGTTGAGCGGGAAGAAAATTCGCTCCAATTCAGGGGTTTTACCCATTTAGGTTTTAATGTAAAACATCTTGTAACTCGGTAAATATGCGAGTCAGTTAGTACAAAGAAAGCGAGCGTGCTCATTTGATGCCTTTTTTAAAGGTAATAATTTCGTTAATTTAGGTCAATATGTCAAAACCGGAAGAAAGATGGCTGGTAAATTGTTAATACAAATACAAACATTTTTATTGCAAGCAACACGGTACAATAGATAACAATGTATAAAGAAGTGCATGCGTGATGCGCCAGAAAGGGCATGCAAAACATAAAAATTGAATTTTAAGAGAATATTATAGTTAATTACAAAAAAAAAGAATACAAAAAATAATAATATTCAAAAGACAAAATAGAAATATCACATCTAAAAATAAAATTTAAATAATGTCAAGTAAAATATAATGAACGTCAAGCAAACAATGAAATATACAATAAAAATGTCAAAACTTAATAAAACAGGAACTTAAGAACACAAAAAAGAAAATTAACAAAAACAAAGAAAAAATAAACATGTCACCGCAGACGCAGACAATTAAATATTGAATGCCAGAGACTGTTATGTCATTTTGCTTTGATTTGTTTTTTTTTTTGTAGTCAACAAATTCAGAAAGACTGTAAAAGCAGTTTGCAACTAGCAGTTTATGTAGAGCTGTTTTAAAGGGCGCTTGAGCTCTTCAGGTAGCATGTTAAATAATTTGATACTGAAGCAATTTGAGCAAAGCAACTTTTAGTACGAGATGGTGGAACAGCCAAACGATTCGGGTATCTAGTGTGGAACATACAGGTGTCACTCTTTTTTTAAAAACTTTATTTTTTCTTGACAAAGAGACAAGTTTCAAAGATATACAGGCAGCTAACGTTAACAGATTTAATTATAATAGAAATAACTTAAAAAAGTCTATACAAACGAATTGAAAATAAACCAATTCAATGAAACATAAGGCCTTTGAGGCGTTTACCCATTGACCGCTTCGCGAATCTTTGACAAAACACCACCCCCACCGCCGACGTCAGCTCGAGCCGACAAAAATAATATGAAAATCTCAAATCCTGGCGCCTGGGGCACGGAAACCGGTTGTGGGCCGATGATATGGTGAAGATCGCGGGAAGCCGTTGGATGCGGGTGGAAATCCTTGGAAGCAGTCTTTGTGCAGCAGTGGAGGTCTTTTGTTGATGATGACGATGAATTAATGATGACTATAAATAGGTTAAACTAGAAAAATGTGTTGTCCCTTAATGTACATAATGATTTTATGTTTTTCATACAAATTTACAGCAAAAACAGATAACTCTCAACACCGAAACATCACAGTATTAAAAACGGCGATTTGTCCCCAGACTGTACATAGACTCGTACGAAGCTGAGAACGTATTGGGCGACGCACAGGTGATGCTCAAGCCCCTTATCGACGTGGCGCTGAAGATATCCCAACTGCAGCAGTACACGGGCCGCGAAGCCCCCACCGTCATCACGTAGACTGAAGATCAGAGAACCCCATACACAGATCACCCCCCATACAAATTAAAATTGAAATCGCAGGCCGAATTTTAGCTGTGGTTTCTTGTTGAACATAGACCAACTTTTTCTAAGGAAGGATTTAGTCCGAGCAAAAAAAAATACTTTCCATACAAAGTCAGTTACTCAGCTCATTGACTTGTATGAAGAGTCAATTTTTTTGCTCCGTAGTTTCGTAGAGAAAGTTGTTCAGTTTCATGAGCAGAAAGCACAGTTACTTGGACCGCGATTTCACCCTGTAGATTTGTTTAAAAATTAATGAATTTCTTTAAAAAGAATAATATTTTAACCTAAAGTTGGTAAGAGAGCGTTGTAGAACAGTATGGCGAACAAAATAATCTCTATTTTTTTTATCGAAATATTCGATATTAAATTTCCCCATATTGTCAGCTTGTCCAAATATATACCCTAGTTCAGTGTATTTTTAACCTATGGGTCGCGAAGCCTTCCTAAAGGGGTCGCGGGGAAAAAGTAAGTGGTTATAGGTCCTACACTGCAATGAAATACGAAGTGAGGAGGCTGGTCCTGTTTACTTTGTAACAATTTGTCAAAACGTGGTTGTATTTATTTTCTAATTGAAGAAAATTATAAACGTAGTCTTTCAAATCACTAACATTTTGTATGTTTATGACCCTAGGGGGGTCGCAAGAATTTTTAGGAGTTGGGTATTAAAAAGGTTGAAAAAAAACTGCCCTAGTTACTTTTACTACCTGAAATAATAATTTGAATAAAAGTTTAAAAAAAATGATAAGGGCTGCCCATTATCTTAGAATATAAGGATATCTATGGTTCATTCCAATCAAAAAAAAAGCAAAAGGTAAACAAACATAGTATGCAGATGACATTGACATGTGTCAGTTCCATAGTAAGTTTGTTTACGTTTTGCTTTTTTTTGATTGGAATGAAGTATATATATGAATATTTAAGAACCTACAATTTTATAACCTGTTCGAGATTTTGTTATTTCCCTGTGATCTGCCACGTGGCCGTAAAATGCTACAAGTTAACAAGGAATGTTCATACATAAGTTAGAATTAAGGATTAAAAAATGTGCAATATTTGTATTGGCCAGTTTTAATTAATGAAACGATATATTTTCGTTAATATTTTTTTAATTGTTATCATTTTTTTATATAAAACTAAAAAAAAAACATGTTCTTTACAAAATTACATCTTATAATAAAAACAAATGTCATGCATGTTGATCGATATGTATTGTTTTTTAAGTTTGAAAAATATACTTTTTACATTGTTCAAAATTTAAAAATCTTATTTAATTTTATTAGTTTTATTACATATAACCTACCTACTTAACCTATTTTAAAAATACATGACTAGATTTTTTAAGAAATCGAGTCCAATTTGTAAATGAGTCATAATTCTTTAAACTTCATTATTTTGTATTTTGCATTTCCAATTATTGATTATTTCTGCTTTATTGAGATCTTTTTTTAAATGTCTTACAATTTCGATAGCTTTTCGAAGTGGGTCTTTTTAGCCTCTCTCACAACACATTAATTATATTGTATGATAGGTCTTTATCATAGATAATTTGTATAGGAGTGTTCCATCATTGAAGCACAATTACCGAAAAAAAAACGAGTGAATGGAGCCCTTAACCTATCAACTGTAAGCAACTTACTTTATGTTTCTCGGCTTGAACAGAATTGAAAAATAATTCAAACTTTTGATTCCCTATTTTTATAAGATATCTCAAGATAAATTACTTTTTTCTTTATTAGGGTGTATAGGGTGTGAAAATCCAAATAGCAATAATTTTATAGCTTTTTTTTAAGATTGAGTTCACTTTGTTTCATATTTGTTGTCACCCACTTGGCATAGGCACCATACATACATACATGCATACAGCCTATAAAAATCTAGCGGAGAAAATAGTACATTGTTCATCAAGGCGAGAATGTGACCGATTACCAACGAGAGATGTAGTTTGGAAATCGCACTTTCTTCCGAGTGATACATAGTGCTTTATACTACACCTACGAGGATAATTGACCACGCTGAATACGTTAAAAACAACCGACTTCAATCGCAACAACTCCAATTTTGCTATGTTTTTGTTGATTTTCTCAAAAAACCGCTGAATCGATTTCGATAAAATTTATATGGGTTCACCTGTGAAGTTATACCCCTTTAAACAAAAAAGAATTTTCCAAATCGGTTCAGGCGTCTTCGAGTAATCGGTGAACATACATAAAAAAAAAAAGATTCCGACGAATTGAGAACCTCCTCCTTTTTTTTTGAAGTCGGTTAAAAATAAAAACACATGTTCTTTTTTAAAAATAATGTTTGGAAAAAGCTAGTGGCCAGTATCATTTTTCGAACTTGGAGATAAAAACTTTTTGGCATTTTACATTTAGTTTACCGACATACCTAATCTTACCCAAAATAAAAAAAGCACGTTAGTAATGGATTTTCATACACTTTTCCCTCCTGCTCAGCGCGTTTTCTTCCCGCATATTTGTACGATAGTAATGACGTACATTCTGCCTCAAATTCGATACAGTATTTAGATACTTACTATGTAAGTAGGTGTAGTATAAATAATATTATCTCAAGAAAAATGTGAACATTTCAATATTATGGCCTTTTCTCTGTAATACACACATAAAAACTGGGCGTCAAAAATTTGTAATGTCAATTCTTAAATCCTTAAAAGGTCAGTTAGTTAGATTTGTTAGTTAGTTAAGTTGATAGATCACGTCGACTTGGTTTGTAGAACGATATTTTTTCGGCATTTATGCATTCATCATTATTTCATTTTATTATTTCCGTGACAGAAGTGTCAAAGAATAATAACGATAGTCAATATAGTCGTCACTCTTTTATGCCGCTCGCTCTTACATGTTAAAAAGAGATAGACATAGTAGGTACACCTGTGGGTTGACTTGTATGGGTGCACGCACTGTATACTCTACTCTACATAAAGTCTAACAAATGAGTTACAATTATATTTGACTATTTGTTCCTTGAGGACTGTCCATGACTGTAGGTTCATGACTAAGGCGGTTATCACACTGCACCAAAGTGTGTGTGTGTGTGTGTGTGTGTGTGTGTGTGTGTGTGTGTGTGTGTGTGTGTGTGTGTGTGTGTGTGTGTGTGTGTGTGTGTGTCACAGTGTCGAAAGTAAAATCCGCAGCGCCACACACGGGAGCGGTTTTCGGTGCAGTGTGAAAACCGCCTAAATGTTCCTTGAAAAATGTTGTTTAGTTACACGAGTAGGAACCCCAGTTTAAATAGTTCATTTTTTTTTTATGGCAGAGGTGGCAAACGAGCAGACGGATCACCTGACAGTAAGCGATTACCGCCGCCCATAGACACCCGCAACACCAGAGGAGTCACAAGTGCGTTTCCGGTTGTTGGTCCTATGTGCTACGAATTAGGCAGACATAATTCCCTTCTATTCGTTAATGAAGAACTGCAGTATCAGATTGACAGTGCCAAACAGCATTATCAGCACGTAGAACGCGGTCTTCCACCAGGTAAGCTTCCCTCTGAGCTGCAGCGAGCGGATCTGGAGCAACGAGGGCAGAGCGAACACGTGAACCAGCCCGCTGACCGCTCCTGTGTACCTGCATTCGAGAAAACAATAATATAATAATTATATCCAGTTCAGGGAAGAGGCCGTGGCTCAGTGCGGTTTGCATGGTCGCGTCGATCACGCAAGTTAACTGACTACAGATACGGTCGTTAATTGGATTGCTTTGTTTGTTTATCGCATTTATTGTGACCGTTTCGGTGCTTCATAGAGCACGTTAAGCTGTTGGTGCTGGTTGCTATCAATCGATGGGCGCCTTTGTTCCCATTAGTTCAGTTGTTGAGTTCAGTTAATAACTGAACAGATGGGTTTTTATCCCATTTTTTCAGTAATAAATGAACATCGTCGTTAAGTCATGTCAGAGGACTTATAGAAAATTTCTGACACTGGGGTGGGCCACTAGTGCTTCAACCTCCAGAAATCCGGACTTGCCTCCGCCCATGTGTGTGGAGTGCTTAATCTTCCCGAAGTATAGGAAGAGACCCGTGGTGATCTTGTAGTGGGGATGCTGTGGGTTGTTAACGTAATATCCAAGTATCTACAATGATAACGCACAGTCATCCGGCCCCAGGATTCTCTGTATTGTGGTAATCGGAGACTGATTTAACAAAAAATAAACAGGAATACGTAAAATGTATGTCTATCACAAAATATAAAAATCTGCAGATGGCTGCTACAGAAACGGACATACATAAAAGTTATCTGTACCAGAAACAGGTTCAGATAAAAAAATATTAATTTACGCATTTACGCAGTCTTTAACTTTTGAACTGTACTACACTTATCAGAATGACCTCTTGATTTTAGCTAAAAGTTTCAAATTATATTTTAAAACAATTAACCTTATCTGTATATAAAAAAACGCCTAATTTATCATTTAATAAACGTCACTACTTCATTATCTAATTAATTCAGTTGCCGTGCATGTTGCAAACTGAATGTTTTCATCATCAGCCGAAAGACGTTCACTACTGAACAAACGCCTCCCTCAAAATTTCCACAATGACCGGTCCTGCGCTGCCGCATCACGCGGCTTCCCGCAACCTTCACCAGGTCATCGGTCCACCGAGTGGGAGATTGCCCACGCTACGTCCTCCGGTGCGCGGTCGCCACTCGAGGACTTTAATGCCCCAACGGCCATCTGTTGTACGAGCTATGTGTCCCGCCCACTGTCACTTCAGTTCAAATGATTGAAAGGTATTTCTTACCGTATAATAGTGCCGATGCTGGGACAGAAGCAAGCTACTAATATGCATATAGTGACTATAGCGATGTTGACGGTGATGGTGAGACATCTTGTGTCACGAAACGGCAACAGTAGGATTGCTTCGCAGCGCAGCATGTATGCTACTAGCGGGTAAACTGTGACAACCTGGAAATGGGTTCAATTTTAATAAAGAGTCGTTTTGTAATATCAAAATAAACGTACTGAACAAAACTACACTTTATGAGCTATTTTATGAGCTTAAAATTTATTTGTTTTGCAAACAGATCACGGTAAAATAAAAACAAATGTTGAAGTAACCAAAGAATTCGAAACTTATTTTACAAATATCCCGCTAAAGACTACTGAAGCCCTGAATTCATCACCTAGAAATGCCAAAATATTGCTAGAAGAAAATGTCAGTACTTGTGATCAAAAATTCTCTTTTAAAAAAATTTAACCAGATACTATTGTCAAAACCTTTAAATCTCTTAAAGTGAAAAAAATCAAATTAACGTTATATTATTAAAGTTATTATAAGATAATAGATTATGTGAATGACAAAGACATTTGGAAATGTATTGCTCTTCCTGATAACTGTATTGTTGATAACATACATTGTATTAGTAATTAAGTATTATTTTCAAAAATGTGTTGAAGCGAGTTTCTTTTGGGCTCGACGTTTCTTCTCGCTTCGGAAACACTTCCCGAAACGTTGAGTGTACTAGTTCCGCGTGGTAGGAAAAAAAAGACGATTTAAAAGTATGTGCAAAACATCTACTTAAATAAAAAACATTTTGATTTTGATTATAGTCATTTCTGTATTCATTGGTGTCGATTCCGTGTTTATGATTAAACTTATTTGACACGACTAAATTTAAGCGTTCTGTCCTTGTCTTTTCGATATAAAAAGAAAAAGACAGAACATTTAAATTAAGTTTAATCCCGTCAAATAAGTTCAATCGTGAAAACCGAATCGACACCATTATAGTTTAAGGAACAAAATATCGATCATAAAAAATAATTGGTTTGACGGTTTGACTAAATGGAAAATACCTATAGTGAGTATTTGACAAGTTTAGAGCGACTGTCCTGTTTCATATGCTTGGGTACAGAAAAAACGTTTTTTACTTATGGAAATAAATTGTTACTTTGGTGATCTGATACTCACTTGAAACAAAAGCAGTATTCTCGCAACTGCTGTCATAACATCGTGCATCTCAAAGTTGTTCAAGATATTCTGAAAACAATTAGAATAGAATTTAGCTACTCGTAATTTAAATATTCTATTTCCACCGATAAATCACACACGCTCATTCGTCTACAAACAGGAGTTCCTGTATTATGGGGATCAGATAATGATATACAGTCACCCAAACATAGAGAAAACAAAGCTGAGTCATACAAAAATGTTTGCTCTGGGTGGAAATCGAACCCAAAGCACTCTGATCAAGAGCACTAACTACGGAGCCACCACGTCAATCATTTCGCAAGCAACCAATTGACAACCCTGGTGAGGTATAATTACTGTTAGGGCACAGGTCTCTCCCTATACTTCGGGACGGTTAGTCCGTAATTCACACGCGGGTGCCAAGTCCGGATTAGTGGAGTTGCGCGGGTTAATGGCCAACCGCAGCGCCAGAAAGGACTGCCGTCTAGAAACCGGTACCAACGGTGTAACCTAGCGAAGCACTGAAAGTCAATTATTTACACATAGGTAAAAACCTTTTTATCCGTGGGAGAGCCATGCTTCGGCACGAATGGGCCGGCTCGACCGGAGTGATACCACGGCCTCACAGAAAACTGGCGTGAAGCAACGCTTGCGCTGTGTTTCGCCGAGTGAGTGAGGGCACCGGAGGCCTAACCTCCCTCCCCTTCCCAATTCCCTCCATTCCCGATCCCATTTCAAAGGTCGGCAACGCACTTGTGACTCCTCTGGTGTTGCGGGTGTCTATGGGCGGCGGTAATCGCTTACCATCAGGTGATCCGTCTGCTCGTTTGCCACCTATCACATTAAAAAAAACTAACAAATCAATGGATTTTCTATTTAAGTATATTTTATGCTATGAGGTAACTTACGTCTTCAATACAAGATTTGGCGAGGGGGAAGCAGATGTAGAACACGGCTCCGACTAGAGTGTAGGTCAGTGTTACTAGTATAAATGCTATTGTGAGATCGCGACCCTGTGAATAAAACATTTGGTAGGTAAGTAGGTACTAAGCACTGAGCATGTGATAGATAACATGTATAATTATCACACACAATATTATGTTAATTATCGTTGCTGGTCATGACGGTATAATTATTACTTACTTTCACACATTATTATCTTACTTCTCTTCGCTGGACATAGTGGTATAATTATCCCTCATATTATTCTCCTGCTTATTCTTGTTTGACATGATAATATAATTACTACTCACAATATTTTCATGATTATCGTTGTACTCACATTATTATCTTACTTATCCTTGTCGAACATACAGGTATAATTATCACTCACACCATTCTCTTACTTATCCATATCAAACATATCGGTATAATTATCACTCACATTATTCTCCTGCTTATCATTGTTGGACATGATGGTGATGATGATGTTGTGTATGTAGAAGGAGAGCGCCAGCATGCCGCTGAGCACGGCCGCGTCGCGCCCCGCGCGGCCCTCCGCCAGCGCGGGCACGTTGATGCCCCACGCGATGCCCTTCACCGTCACGAACACGAGGAGGTATACCACTGAGAGAGTGCCTGGGGAGATAAAAAAGGAGTTATTGTAGTTACATCAAATAACCAATGTAAAAATTAAAATGAAGTTACAGCAAATAAACCTACTTAACAGCAAACAAATACTCTCTTGTTATTTCTGTATATGCTTCTTTGTTTTATACCTATGACAAGTACAAAACAAAGAAGCACATACAAAAACAACAAAAGAAAAAAGAAACAAGCAGTACAATCTCGACGGCCTTATCGCTAAAAGCGATTTCTTACAGACAACCCTTACAAAAACGTATATACTTCGGTACACATATATGATTTATTTATTTATTGTATTAATCAATGATTCAAATGGAATCAAGATGGATCTACTTATAATAATAACACCTCGCACTTCGATATCTAACTAATAACAGTAATGTGTACAGGCGGTATCGGTAACATTTAAACGGAAATACAAACATACATACATACAATCGTAATCAATTTCGGGATCAAAAGGAATGTATGTAACGACACCTCGAACTACTAACAAAATATATTAAGCTGAAAAGTACTTTAAGGGAAAAAACGTAAAATTATAAACTGAACCTCACCTAAAGAGTTAAACTTGGTGAAAAACGATACATTCCTGAAGTTCAGCAATGGGAAGATGATGATGGCTACGTAAATAGGCACTGTGGTGTGGAGACCCCAGTACGGCAGGTCCGGCTCGTCCTTCGGCGCGGGGATGATCAGGGAACCGTTGAGGCCGTCGTGGTGGGGGCAGATCGGGGCGGACGAGTAGTCTGTGTCGTTGGAGGCGTTGAGATCTGGGAAGAGGGTAGTTGAAGCTAGTCATATGAGCTACTCTTTCATTAAATGTCAAAATCTAACGATGATTTGTTCTAAAAATGTTTGAAATTGCAACCTGTGACGTCATAAGTTCCTTTAGTCGTTTTCATACTAATTAATGACGAAAATATTTAGTCTCGCCTTGCCTTAATATCTAGATATTATGTTCTTTTCTAGCGGTCTTGTGTTTAGCACTGATACGTAAGTATAGATAATTTCTTTTTTTAGTGTTATGTTTGTGTTTGTGTCTTCGACCAGAAAACCGACTCACTCATAAAGTAATTGACAGTGAAATACAAGAAGTTCGTAGTCAGTATCCAGTAGACGATGTTGGCTCCCAGCAACACGATCAGACTGAAGGCATGCGCGACGCACTCCGCGCCCCTGCCCAGCAGCGTCCGGCAGAGCGCCGGCACTTCGCAGGTGGAGGACCCTGGAGGAGAAACATGACGGTTAAATTGACAATATTAGGTACTTTTTACTAAGTTTAGTAATTTAATGAGTTTTTATGTAGATAAGGAATGATGTGTAGAATCCTCAGTTAACGGGTCTTACACCAATTTTGTTACACCTTTATATAGATAGAGTCTTAGCACAGAACAGCCTTAGGTGGAATTAATAAATGTTTTAAATAACTTATACAGAATCAATGGAGCACTTATTGTGTCACTGCAATGTACTGGCTAACAAGCGTATGTGCCTCCTTGGCAATGCCTACCCAACGCCGGAGGAATACAGGCACCTACTCCTCAGCGGAATCACTGCGTTAATGCAACATATTTTTGACTAGGGATAGGTACCCTTTGGGTCGAAGTGTCGCTGTTTGGACAGCACCCACCAACAAGATAATAATAAATAACTTATCATCTAGTCTTACTACCCACTCTTCTTCTTCTTTATCTTAAGAGCTAGGCTCTTGTCGGTGGAGTAACCGCCATTCTTTTCTACTCCTTGCCAACTCCTTGACTTCCTGGTACGACACGACATTGACTTTGGCCTTCACTTGATCGATGTAACTTATTCTTGGCCTCCCTCTACCTCTCTTTCCTTCTATCTTTCCTTCCATGATGTTCGTTATGAAGTCGTCGTGTCGTAACAAATGTCCAATCATATTTCCTCTTCTGTACTACCCACTAACCGAGGAAAAAACTCTTAAAAATATACAACCTATATGAAAAATGTGGGTGTTTTATTGTTATTGCTCTTTTCTACATAAAATAAAACACTCATATAGATTATGTCTCACTAAGAATGTCGACTGTCACCTAAAATCTTCAATAGTGACTCTTCTTCTTCTACTTAGCGTTATCCCGGCTAAAGCCAAGGACCGCATTCCGACTTAATTTACTCCACTAATCCTCAATCGTGACTACCAACTGACAGTGTGCCCTCTGACCGTGATGTTTGTTGACGATGAGCAGCACGTAAGCCGTGTAGAGGCAGAGCGCGGCCATGGCGGCCAGCAGCAGCAGCGCCGCGGGCAGCCCGGCGCGCTCCACGCCCCACGCCATCGCCAGCAGCGACGAGCCCATTATCGTGTTCCATACCGAGAAACTGGAAGTAATATATGAACTAGTGTATTGTATTGTATTGTATTTATTAATTAACAAATTATATTGTGTATGAAATATTTAAAGTTACAAAATATTAAAATAAATATGTCAACATATAAATTAGTAATACATGCCAAAGAATAATAATTAAAAATACCTGTTTCAAACAATAAATAATTTTTCCTAATGTCAATCTCATTCAAAATAAAGTAATAAATAATACATCAACAATAACACTCAGTACCTGTTCCAGACAATTCAACAAATTTTTGCTAATGTCAGTCCAATTCAAACAATTTAATACCTCTAATTTAAATACTCATTTATACTATAATAACATTTTTCTAACAGAAACAACTTGAGCCTGGACCGAAATTGACTAGTATAATATACTAAACTTTTCAACTCCATTGGTAACTTATTAAACAACCTTACTGCCTGATAGTGTGAGCCGTGCTTAACAACCTCGAGTGTTGGCTGTATCTTATTGACCAAATCTTGCCTTCTCGTGTTTTCTCTGAATTCTCTTTCTTGTGTATTTTCAAATTCGTGTATGTATTTTGCTAGACTACCCAGGACTACCATTATGTAGAGACTAGGCACAGTCAGTATCCCCAACTGCTTAAAATGGTCCCTGCAAGAATCCATTTGTGAGATACGTACCATAGTTCTGATGGCACGTTTTTGAAGGACAAATGCTTTGTGTACGTTGTAGCTATAGCTTTTACCCCAAAGCTGTATGCTGTATCTCAATTTCGATTCTACAAGGGCGTAATAAACTGTCTTTAAATGTTCCATGCTAACTTCGTCGCGTAAGCTTCTTAGGGCGTAACAAGCTGAACTCAAAGAACTTTCTATATTTGTAAGCTCATGTTTCCAATTTAATTGGTCATCTATATGTACTCCTAGAAACTTTGCTTTTTCAACCAATTCAATAATGTTGCCATTCAAATTAATATCTAATTTGTCTTTGTTTCGGGCAGTTGAACGAAATAGTATGGAACGACAAGCTAATTACCGCGTCAAGTGTGTTCCATACCGAGAAACTGAAAGTATAACCGAGTTTATGTAACGACGAGCAATACCGAGAAACTGGAAGTATAACTGAGTTTGCGAAGCGACGAGTCATGCATGGAAGAAGAAAGAAAGAAGCGACGAGCCCATTATCGTGTTCCATACCGAGAAACTGGAAACAGTATTTATAAACGAGTGTATTTTTATTTTGAATTGAGATTTAATCCAACTAGTTTTAAAGGCCGGCAACGCACTTGTGACTCCTCTGGTGTTGCGGGTGTCTATGGGCGGCGGTAATCGCTTACCATCAGGTGATCCGTCTGCTCGTTTGCCACCTCTGCCATAAAAAAAAAAAAGTTTTTTTTACATTTACTTCTTTAATTTGTAGTTACCAACCCATATCGTCCCACAGCAGGGGAACGGGTCGTTTCGCATACATCGGGAAGATTAATAGGCCATACTACAAACATGGGTCCTACGTCCGGATTGGTGACCTCCACCAATCCGGCTAGGGGCCAACCCCAATGTCAGAACTTTTCAAATATCTGTTCTGTTTTTTGCGAAAAATATTTTATTATTTATTATACGGAACTTCGTATTCATATTATCGTTTCCTCTGAGACAAAGAAACTAGCTGGATCAGTCTAGCTAGCTAGATATACAATACATTACTCAGACGATAAAGTCATTGCAAGTATGTACCTATTTCGCATAAGAGTGACGACATCCACAATCGCTGGATGGACCGATCTATCGGGCTAGCTATAAAAACTTTGTGTTTCCTAATTCTTAAGTGTATGTGTGTGTGTGTTTTATCCCCAAGGTAAGCCCTTGGCATCATCTCACCTGATGGTAATGTGACGAATATGGAACCGCTTCCATCTTCGGCATCCGCTTAACCCGGCCTAAAGTCGCGCTTACCAAGATTTCCCAACGCAATGGAGAACTAACTATCTATCTCTATGGTGGGCTCAGAAACTGCCCTACCACCAACCAGACCGAGTTTTACAAAGTTGGACCCCTCTGGGAATCGAACCCGCGACCTCTTGATGTGAAGCTAGCGGACTAGACACTAGACCACGGAGGCGGTTGAATTAACAATTTTATAGGTGACACTGACTTGAAATTAATTATAATTTATGATTATTTAATTCATGAAGCTGCAAGAAAGTTACTTACATAGTGACCAAGGAACTCTGTCTTTTCTTCTCCTTCTTCGAATTCTCCTCGACCAACTTGTTGTATGTACCGAGTATCTCGGTCGACGATAAGTCCGCCGGGCCCTGGGAGTGACACAAACATAGTTTTTATGAGATATCGGCCTGTTGCAGAAACTAACTATAATTATTTATTAAAGGAGCGATCACAAAGGCTAATCTCTCATTACCTAATTATATTGTAGTAGATATAGTATCTTACAATAAGTAGTTATAAGTGTGTGTGCCGTAGATGCGACAGACAGACAGGTCGTTGGCACAAAATATACAGATACAGAAGGTCCGCTCAATACGCTCATTAAAATCCTAAGCATTTACATGCTTACAGACGTATACGGTCGTTGTATAGTTCATTCCAATAAAAAAAAACAAAAGGTAAATAAACTTACTATGGAAATGACATATGTCAATGTCAGATGCATACTATCTTTGTTTACGTTTTGCTTTTTTTTGATTGGAATGAACTATAGGCAAGGACACGATACTGTTGTGATACTTGCCTCGAACGACCGTATATTTCTATAAGCATGTATATGCTTACGATTTTAGTGGTTTGTATTGAGCGGACCTTCTGTGTCTATTTTGTGTCGTTGGGGGCCATAAATTACGTCACAGGAATTTCATGATTTTTTTGACCTCCACCCGTCCTTGTCACACATGGTCCCCCAACCTCCACATATTTTGCAATTTTTCGCCCAGAATTTTATAAATGAATACATATTTTTTTATTTATTTATTATGTGACGTCACAACGTTTATGACTCCCCCACCCCTTGTGACATAATGTCACACTTCGTTGACCCCCTCCCCCGTAATTTATGGATGGCCCCTTGTGGAAATCCTTTGTGCAGCTTTGGCTTCCCACACGAAGTTCACAAATCAGCTGTATTTATGAAGCACCCTATATAGGGTCTAATGGTCTGAAATCTAGAATCAGATGAGTATATTTAAACTGAGGCTTCTACTTGTAAAAATTTAACCACCTATAGAGTTTTTTCTTTACTTACATTGGTGTCGATTCGGTTTTCATGATTAAACTTATTTGTCAGAACTAAACTTAATTTAAGTGTTTTGTTTGTCTTTTTCTTTCTGTATCGAAAAGGCAAGGGTAGGACGCTTAAATTAAGTTTAGTCCTGTCAAATAAATAAGTTAAATCATAAACACCGAATCGACACCAATGGTCAACTTAATTCTTTACGCGCCGCTGTATGGTAGCATGGTAGCGAATTTAAAAACTATAAAACTATAACATCTCAGCTACAGTTTCTCCTTCACCCGGGTCTGCTGGAAGAATTTTATGCTGGAAGAAATAAGTTGCACCCTTTGTGTATATTTTGTGTTAAGCTTGTATATTATGACAGAACTATTGTTAAATTTGAAATTTGTATATTTATTTATGTATTTTATCTGTCAAATAAATGTATTTTATTTCTTTCTTTCTTTCTATGTATATTTTGTGTACACAATAAATTATAAAATAAAATAAATAAATAAGTACCTAGCTACTTGAAAAAATAGGAATCATAAGTACAAACAAAATAATATTATTTGGCCTTATTTATAATGCAGTTGATAGTTTGTGTAAATAAATAAAAATATAGTTTTTGATTCTCTTAACTCTTAATTAACATGTTTGCTCAGTGGCACGAGCATGTGATTATTCACACAATCCGTATTTACTTGCCCTGGTTAAACAGTTTGTATTTGGTAAGTGTAAGCTCTATTTATTGTTTATTGGACGAAGCTCGGTTTCTATTCCCTGAGCTTAATTGAAATTTCATTTTTCACTTCAAATTTTTTTTGTATTTAACGGAGAAAAGCAAATAATTAAACACCCCACATTTTTTTATAATTACATAATCTTGCTTGAGAAAAGAAATATATTTTTTCCCTTAGGGTTTCAATTAGACATGTACCGGGTAC
Source organism: Coleophora deauratella (assembly GCA_958295455.1). Lineage (NCBI taxonomy): Eukaryota > Metazoa > Arthropoda > Insecta > Lepidoptera > Coleophoridae > Coleophora > Coleophora deauratella. The sequence goes on along the minus strand of OY282406.1, from coordinate 13,360,777 downwards.
TCGGTTTGGATCCGGTACCCGGCGGATCCGGCACTTTTTTAAGGATCCGGCCGGGTACCGCGCCTGGTGTAAAAATACGAGTTTTTTTAGATTGATCAGTACCTACTTTTGTATGGGAAGTCCAAAAATCTTTTTTCGGATTGAGTATCGTATAGTTTCCTTGGGGAAAGTTGTACTGATTCATGAGTAGAAGCCATTGTTAAAATTTTTTCAGGTATTTCAGAAGGAACCTATATCTGCATCCCTTGGAGCTCCGGAAGAAGAATGCTGCAGGAACGGGCTGAGGAACAGAGTAGAACACTCTGGGCTAGTGCACCAGGCCAAAAGCATTCGAAAGCGCTTATATCTGGTTTTTCGCGGGAATACATGTCTAGAGCCCTACGACTTCATAAGCCTAGACTTAGGATTCAGTCAGAACTCTAACTGGCCACTGCTAGCTTAATAAACACGTCAATAAAATAAAGCTTGCAAATACCGACGAGTGCCGATTCTGCCTCGAGGAAGAGGAAACTCCTCTTCATATACTCTGCGAGTGCGAGGCACTTGGTCCAAGCCAGAAGTCGATCTCTAGGTGGACCGATGGTAACTCCAGAGGTCATTATGGAACTCGATTCTAAGTGCATCCTACAGTTCATTAGAACTATTGGCCTTGAGGATATAATATAACAGGGGCAGTGATCACAATAAATCTACCCAGATCACTGTGATCCAATAGGGCTCTCCTTTGGTTTTTTTTTTTTTTTTTTTTTTTATGGCAGAGGTGGCAAACGAGCAGACGGATCACCTGATGGTAAGCGATTACCGCCGCCCATAGACACCCGCAACACCAGAGGAGTCACAAGTGCGTTGCCGGCCTTTGATTTGGGAGTACGCTCTTTTCTTGAAGGTTTGAATGTCGTATCGGTCCGGAAATACCGCAGGCGACAATTCATTCCACAGTTTGGTTGTGCGAGGCAGAAAGTTTCTAGTGAAACGCACAGTTGTGGACTGCCAACCATCTATGTGATGGGGATGAATATGTTCTATACCCCTTTACCCCAAAATAATAATAATCCCTTAGAGCTCTGGGAATGTTTAAGTAATGATTTAAGACGTGACCGTGACGTGTTCCAATGCTGGGTACCCGGCTACCCGGCCGATTGGACCGCCGAGTATCCGGAAAATCCATTACCCGGTACATGTCTAGTTTCAATAAGGTGCCTATGCCAACTTGATGGCCAAAAAATTATTAAAAAATATATGAACTCGACCTGATCGAAAGGCTTCACACTCTTTACGGCCTAATGGAGAAAAAATATCTCGAAAAAGAAATAATTGTCAAAAAAAAGTGAATATTTTCATTTTACATATTCTACATAAACATTTGAAATTTTGTCAATCGCCATACAAAAATTTTTGAAATACGTTTCTGATCCCACACTATTGGCGTGCCCTGATAGGAAAATTCAGCAAGAAATAATTCACAAACTTTGTGTTAAGCAAACACATACATTTACGCGAGTACAAACGTCATATTATCATATCATATGTAACAGTAATAGGTAAAAAATAATAATATATTTATCAGTGGTAGGTAAAAATAACGCAACATAAGAATAGAGTGTCCGGCTTGTGTTGTGTTGTATAAAGCTGTGACCGTCAGTTGAGACTAACAGCCTCTAAGCTTCCTTGGGAACTGAAGATAGGTGTTCGAATCTTCACGGGTCACGCTAAGAGCACAAATTCTCAGCTGAAAATATGATGGTGGTTATGATGAAGGTACATACCAAGGAATCAGAGGAGATGCTCTTGTAAACTGTGGGCGCTGCGGTGCCTAGTAACGGCGAATTCTCCACCTCCATTGCAGTGTGGAAGCTGTTGTTTGCGGAGCTGGGGGACGATAGTGAGCTGTATGAAGACCTGGGGAAGAGAATCTGTTTTTCCAATTGCTCATTACAGAAATGTTTGCCCTGCCTAGATTGGAATGGAACCCACGACGTAAAATCAGTAGTCAGGATCGTTAACCTCTAAGCTATTGAGCCCCCGTGTGTGGAGTATGGCCATACCTTCCCGAGGTATGGGAAGAGACCCGTGCCCCTGCAGTGGGGACGATATGGGTTGTTAACGAAGCTATTTAATCAGTTGATAAAGGGCTATACTAAAATAATATCTACTTACCTAACAAAAAGTTGACTCTGGCATAAGAAACTGACACAAAAGATTGACTTTCTTGTTAATCGATTAGCTGGTTAGGCAGCTCTGCAGGTCCAAAAAAGTCACTTTCCATATATCATAGATATTTTGGAAAAAAAAATGTTTCACTCGCTGTGCAGAATCTGCTCTGTTTTAGATACTCAAGTGAAATCTTTGTGAAATAAATGAATAAGTCCGTAAAAAACAACTGATCTAAAGGTTCATTTTAGTACTTATTTCTGGTCAACTTACCAATGTCTGTAATTCGTTCTCCTTCTTCGTTGTTCTTCACAGTATTCACAATCTGAGAGATCGGAGCACGCACTCCCGAATATTCTAAAAGATATATTAAGCGCTTATTTAAAACTTAATACTTTATCATATCTGGTAACTTTTTATTGTTATTTAATGGGTGCTTGTGTTTTTTTTTATCAGAGTAGGCCGGCCGGCCGCTTGGATGACGGAGCGAAGTGTAATGTGCTAAGATTTTAACGTTTGTCAAGATAGCGCTCAGTTAATAAATAAAACCGCCTATACAGGCTGACTATTTGTTCCATGATAAGCGGAGAACAAATAAACTGATCATGAAACTGAACAACTTTTTGCAATGAACCTATACAATCGGAAATAGTTTTAGAGTGTCTATACAAAGTTTGTAAATCGACTGAACAATTATTGATAATCAGTATCGGAAGTCAAAAAAATATTTTGCATCTATTGTAGAGATTACTTGAGGAAATCATGAGTAGTTTCTATCACTTGCCACTTTTCAGCAAATACAACAATAACTAATAATAAGCCACCCTGTGTATCTAAGTAAAGATGTCTACTAACGTATACCGTTAACGATCTTGCAAAATAAGCATACAAAGTCATACAGTGGGGTCAGGGATGAATGATGGTGATGTCCTGAACATCGTAAAAACCAAATCTGTGATTTTTTAAGAAAGTTAACCGGTGTATTTTAGAGTAATTTTATATTTGTAATTGGATTAAGTTTATCTATGTCGTTACAAACTTCAAAAACTTAATCGAAATAAATTTATAGCTAGCTAAAATAAATGTTCCTATGATTTACGCTAAAAGGAGTCTCGTTTAAAAAATTCAGATCCAGCGGATCCAGGATATCGTTCGGGGGGGGGGGGGGGGGGGCAAATTTTCAGTCAATAATCATATGTTCAGGGCAAACATATTTATTAAGCGGTCGATGGTATTAACCGTTAATACAGTTAGTACTTCGGTCAGGCTTCGAGGGGGAGGAGGGCAATTGCACCCATTGCCCCCCCCTGGATCCGCGCCTGACTATATGATGTATTTTCAATAAAACAAAGAAAATTTGAAAATGCTTGTATTTATCCAAGAATCACAACACATTCGCAAATACTTCCCGAAACGTTGAGTGTACAAGTCCTGCGTGGTAGGGACTTTGTACTAGGTAGAAAAAAATATTGACCATTTAAAAGCATGTGTAACGCATCTATACTTAAATAAAAAACATTTTGAGTTTTGAGACATCAACCGCAGTTTTTGACGTTTTGTGAAAGAATATCTCAGTGCGTGAGCGACCTCGCGAATCAGAGATCATGGGTTCAAGTCATCGCAAGAACTCTTTCACTAGAAGATAAGTACTAAAAAAGAAACTACTTATTTATCTAAGTTCAAACTTCAAACAATCAAATACCTACGTTGTATAGATAGTACGTTTATGTAACCACACACTGAATTTTAGAAAGCGTTTCATTTCACGTATTGTGATTAATAGACTATTGTGATGTGGATTTCCAATTGTAAATAAGTATTTTAATGTGAAAGTGATAATTGCAAGTGTAAAATAATGTTAAAATGAGCCGGTTTCTTTAAAAAAAAAGAAATACTTTAGGACTCCCTTATCAACCATTATAATTTGTAATGTACTTTAAGATTCTTAGCCACGTTACATTGCAGCTCTGCCCTGCCGTTCTAATAAGCATAAAAATATTTAAATATCTAATAAGGTACCCACTAAGTGCCCCATCGGTGGGGATTCTCTGTTGTTAAACTGTATCACAGTTATAATTTTGCCCCTGAACGATGCAGATATTTTATCAACAACCGATAAATAACAGTTTAATTTATTATCAAAATATTGTCTTGTTTACAAGGAGAGGTCCCCCATCAAGCCAAGTCTTGTTTATTAAACTACCTTGATCCCAGATAAAGAGTATTTTAAGTTAATACATGTTTTACTTAACATGTAATTCACGGGTCCAGCAAAAACAATTTCAAGGGTAAGAAAGAATCTTATATTCCTAACGACTCCCAGTAGAAAAATAGAATAATCTTGGGTTGTTAAAACTATACCATCGACATATTATGTCAATAACAACAACTAAAATTACGTGCTCAAAAAAAAAACTAAATAAATATCCAGGACAAATCACAAACGTAGAATTCACTATATATTGTACTATATTTTTCTTGTGGCCCTTTATTACTTTCCCTGATTTTAGTTTTTTTAGTTGCCTTTAAAATTTTAATTTTATTTATAGTAGCTATGTATGTTCTTAATAATTTTATTAGTTTGTGTGTATAATATGAGTATTTGTTACCCGAACAAAGCAAATGGAGACAACATCAACAAGACAAACGCTAAGTAAATAGTTTATTTCGAGCCTTTCGATTTATAGTGTTTATAAGTGATCTGACGAAAGTACTATCAGAGTTTCATCATACTGATATTTGTATAAATATAGGCATAGTAATAATTAATTGATTTACATAACAAATACTGGATATTTGCTATTTATAATAAAGTAAATACATATTAGAGTAAGTAGTAAATTGTATTGAGTATTTAATTAAATAGGTGTTCAAGTAAAAAACTCTAACCAGTCTAACAAAAAAAGCGGTCAAGTGCGTGTCGGCGGCCACGCGCAGTATAGGGTTCTGTAGTAATAGTTTTCCGTTTATTCGATACAATAAAAATAAAATTGTATACTGAATTCCTGTTATCAAACAAAATCTTACAGAAGCTCGCACTTCAAAATCCATAAAGCTTGAGACTATCGGGTAAATTTTCTTTAAGAAAGTTAGTACCTACCTATATTATTATACATATTGCTTTATTATAGAAGTCTATGCCTACGTTCAAAAACACCAGACTGCTCAAAGGTTCGCTGGACACATCAAAAGATGATTCGTAGTCTTGCGAAATTTTCCTTTTTTGTAGAATAAGTTTTCGCGATGTTCAGGACTTCAGTATTCAGAACCTCCTTAAAATGTACCCCTGTGGCCCTCAAAGGATAAAGTCTAACTTAAAGACAATTCACACTCTTCTTCTTATCGTGTTGCACATTTAACCGTTCTATCCACAAGGTATAGACGACACTTGCCTAGTGTTGCACTTAGCATCACCCGGCCCGGTCACGTGTAGGGCATTTAGATTAACACCTACGGACGTGTGCAACGCGACCATTATACACATCTAGAAATCAGATGTGCAGGTTTCCTCACAATGTTTTCGTTCACCGTTAAAGCAGTCGCTATGAAAATGCACGTAAGTTTCGAAAAACCCATTGATGCACTGGCCAGGATTTGAACCCGAGACCCCTGGACACCAGGAATATGTTTATACTCACTCATAGCTATCCATAGACCGCAGGGAACTAGCCGCTGATGTTTCTCCAGCGCTTCTCGGGGAGTTTTTGAAGAACCTCATTTTCACTGTATTCAAAAATGTCCTAGGTACTTATCTCACTGTCGAAACTGTTCTAGTATTTACTATCACTTAACACCTAAATATTCATAAATGACTCAATTAAAAGAAAGCGCTACACTACAATAGGATTTACTTGAATTGTCCTCACGTCAGAATCCGTTTTTTACACATAGACCGTTTAACAGAAGTCCGATTTGTTACATTACAACGACACTATCTCGTAGTAGCCTGAATCATATCACAGTTAGTGCTAAATCGATTCATTTAACATTATCATAGCTATTCGTAATTTTCTGGAGCCGTGATCTCGAAGTTGTGCAGACCTCTCGAGAAGGCCGCCGCGATAGACTGATAACAAAACTGCCGTTAACACACGATTCTCCTATAAATAATATTTGTTTTTAGAACACTCCTTGATTGTGTGGACAACGGTACACAATTTTATTTTATACGTCATTGGTTTCGGTGATAAGAGGTGTAATTAAAATTGTTTTCAACTTCAGTAACGTTATAGGAATACTAGTTAGAACTAGATTCGAGGGTACTTGTAGAAAAAAATTACGGATTTATTTAAGGCTGGTCACATACTATGCTGAATATCAGCAATTTTTTTCTCCAGAAGAGATTGGATATCATAAAAATAACTGTAGTAAAGAAGTTTGTCAACAGCCTGAGACTTAAACTATTTGCATTGAAACATAGAGTTTACAGTGACATACATAGTCTGTTATTCAAGCCTAAGCCCGCGCGAATATCGCACTCTCAATAAAACAACAACCGAATTCAAAATTTGGCAAAATGAGTTTTGAGAAAAACCGACCTTAAAGAGAGACACTCGCGTGTGCGGGAAGAATAAAGACGCAAATATTTTGTTACCTAATTGCTTAAGAAATAGAGATGGTTTTTTACCGAGACTGTGTGGCTTGCTCTTTTAGGTCGGATTTTTATCAAAACTCATTTTGCAAACATTTTGAATTCGGCCGTTGTTTTAGGGCGTCCGCTGCGTTAAGCGGGTGCACGGTGCGGGCGTCCGCTCCGGGTGCTGTTTCAAGTAATTTCATAGAGCAGCGCTGCGTGAGGCGGGTCTCCCCTCACACGCGGCGCGGGCGGCGGAGCCCGCCTCGCGGGCGAGGGTGTACGCTCGTATGTCTGTGCTACGGAGCACACGAGCGGAGCTGTTTCTAGAAAATCAGTGAGCGCCGCTGCGTTATCCGTGTCGCGGGCGCCCGCGACGGGTTAAATTTGTCCGCGACTGAGCAAGGCGCGGGTCCCCGCGGCGGACGTCCGCGCCGTGCACCCGCTTAACGCAGCGGACGCCCTTATTAAGAGTGCGATATAATACAATCCTGTCTTCAGACAAAAAGAAATCTTATCAAATAGCTAGATAAAATCCCTATGAAAGTACCTACAATACAGTCTACCTACAATATAATTTTAAAAAGTTTTGAAAATAATTCAAGAATTCGGAAAACAAGTGAAATAAATACACCAAATACGTAATTATCACAACAAATTATATTTACAGCCTTGGTATTAATACTAGGAAAATAAATAATTTTGGTTTTACAAATTAAATTGTTATTCAAATGACAGATCTCAAAACAAACCTTTTAAATGTTTACAGTATCAAGTACAGATATTGTAGTAAGTACATGACATGATAAATACAAATAAAAACACAACTAGCACTAAATTAAATACATAACTTAGGTACTTACAATAAAAAAAATGCCCTCACTTCATCATAATTTTTTTTTCTAGTCTACGTAAAAGGGAATAATTTCAAAGTTTCACTTTTGCATTTTTCTCAAACAACAATAGTCATATGGTAAATATTTAGGTAGATTTTAATACTTTTTGTTGTATTTAAAAAACTCGACCTATTTATTTTAAGCATATTATCTATCTTTGTATGTAGTTAATATATTTTTTGGTAGAAATGACTGGTCAAATAAGTTACTTTTTATTTTCTATCTAAATAACTTTTAAAAGATAAAATGCACAAACAATTTTTAGTTTTACAGATAAGCTAGAAAGGACATGTAAGTACTATTTAAGGTACAACATTTAAAATATGACACAGGTTTTTTTTAACAGTAGGATGTTGTTGAAATGTTGGATGTAGGGCATGTAATACCGGTATTAGAATGTTTACAACACTGGTTTTATTACCGGTATTGCCTACATTCCAATAGGGTTTGCGGGAACTCAGGATTTTATTCAAGTAAGTAATAACTAAACATCTCCCAGTACTAGACCCTACAAATATATAAACAGTAGTCACAAATTCAAAGATTTTACGACTACCGCAATCATTCATCATATCACATTTGACAAATTTATCTTCATTTGTACGCTCCTCAATTATCAATTGGTTTAGATGTTAAAGCCCATCCGTCTCATGCAGGCTTTGTGCTCTTCAATCAGCGGACCGCAGTTCTCTTCACCATTTTCTATTATACTGGACAAGAACAGAGAAATAAGAGATTAAGTTTATGGTTATAAGATCAACAAAGGAAAGTTTTTTCCAGTTGGAATGTGGATAAGATTGCAACCATTTCCGTGCTTTGCAAGGCACGTTAAGCCGTTGGTGCCAGCTGCTATCGCTAGTTGGCAGTCGTTAAGCCATGTCAAAGGCCTTATGGCAGCTTTTAAACTTCTGACACTGGGGTTGGCCACTAGCCCCACAACCTCCACCAACCTGGACTTGGCCCCCGTGTGTGGATTATGACATAACCTCCAGAGTTATTGGAGGAGACCCGGGCCCCTGCAGTAGGAACGTAATGGGTTGTTAACAACATAAGATTATTATACTGCCCTCAGAAGAAACAAGGCCACAAATTATACAGAAACTCCATATACTTTGCGGCGTTTTTCTTATAATAATAAAGCTTTTTTATTTCCATACTTACAAAAAATGACTATTACATTTCAAATGAATAAGTTTTCTCAGTATTAAGTTCTAATTATTAGTATTGGTTAGTTAACTATCGAGTATGGACCCCTTCTGGGTAAAAGCCTCCTCCAGCGTCATCCAAGTCTCTCTATCTCGGCCAGTGGCCATCCAGTCTCTCCCAGCTACAGTTATGATGTCATCTGACCATCTCTTTTTGGTCTCCCCTCCATTCTCTTTCCCCTTGGTCCTTTCCATTTGGTGGTAAGAAAAGTCGAAAAAGCGTCCTTTCTCATGAGGGCGATATATTATTCCTAATTTAGTACTAGCACAAGCTGGGACCAAAAATCCACCAGCCGACAGCTGGATTTAAAAAACATGTCTATATCTGTTACTAGTGTCCAAGTGTTCTCAATACAAAAGGACATTGACCAGGTCTGGACCAAGTGCTGCCCAGAATGAACACATAGTGCATTTTGTTCCTCAGGCCAACACTAATCTGTAAATCGAAGCGCTTCAAAATCGGTCCGAGGAGTCAAGAGAAAAAAAGATTTTTTGTTGTGAATTACTTTTTTGCGAAAAATGAACTTAATAATTGTTTTCAGTGTAACTAGTAGTGTATTATTTTATACTTTTGTTATAATATTATCATTAATTACCAATCAGTAATTGGTTGGGCCGGGCAGCGGCTTCACCCGCTGGCCGTTGAGTGCCAAACCAGGCGGGAGATTTAAAGATTAATAAATTTGTAAGAGAAAATGAAACTTACGGATATGGAGCCGAAGTATGAGGTATATGTTTATGACTGATGATAATATGGAATGTGGAGTGATGATTGTGTGGACAGTTTCTCTGTGTGAGTAAATCTGTGTGTGGCGAAATGGATGATGCGGTTCACTTTACACTTTAAAAGGTTTTTAGAAATAATTTATTATTCGCGATGCGATGCGGTAACGATATGATAGAGAAGACATTGAAAAACATTGAATTGAAAGCAAAGATAATAATTTAGAATAGACGCGTAAGAAAAGAGGCGCATTGGCGCAACCATAGCCCCCCGCCTTGAAAGGTTAAGCTTTCAAAAGCTCTCAAAAACACAAATTAAATAAAGTTAATCCTATGAAAAAGAAAGGGGCTCGAACTTGGCGGTGTACACTACCGTGGCTTCAAATAAAATAATATTCTAAGACCCAAAACGCAGGCCAAACTTAAATATGAAAGATCTTCTAAACTATATTACTGCAAAGGCAGCGGTGCAAGACGTACCCTGTTGTACGTCTTTGTTTTTACGGTAACTACCCTAATATTTCCATCTTGACCGGGATGAACGTCTGTGATTATACCTATCTCCCATTACCATAAAAGGGGATCCACCCCTGACTTGTGCGATATCTTCTCCAACACTCATACACAAATCATCATTTACCCTGTTAGTGGTTATTGACGTTACACAATAAGATACAGAATCCTTGGGTTCCGTAACGACGACGTCAACTTCTCCCATCACCACATAACCTAGCGTTGTCGAAAAGGCGGATGGTTGGTTAAGAGGACCCGTAAGTTTGCCAGGCAAAAGTAAATCGACAAACAGTTTCGCGCCTATTAATATGTCTATGGATCCCGGTCTATCAAATACTTCATCGGCGAGAGGTATACCCCTTAAATAATCCAATGATTTGATATCAACGAGAACTGTCGATATCTTTCCGGTTATGTTGTTTAGGACAAGAGATTCTATGTCATATGAATTATTTGGATTAATATGTGACGAGAACGTGAATCGAGCTTTCCCTTTAGTGGAGCAAGCGTAATCCCCCAGACCCTTGACAACAGTTTTACTGTTTAACTGGTCTATATTCAGACCTAATTTGCGACAACAATCCATCGTAATAAAATGATTTTGAGACCCAGGGTCTATAATGCAACGACAAGATTGCATTTTACCTTCGCGTTTTAAAACATTTATAGCTGCAGTTCCTAACAAGACATCGCGGCATGACGAAGAAGATGTACTTTGAGAGTTTAAAAACTTTTCTTTTACACTTTTATCAGCAGAAACTAAAGAGATTCCACCAGATGTCGCTAGAACGCGTTTGAGTTCTCCTTGAGGCGTAGACTCGGAAGAGACATTATGCGGTGTCGTTGTCGAAGATGGCGAGTCAGTACTGACTTGAGCCATAGTGACAGATGCGTGGTTTGAGTGCGTAGAAGTATGTTGCAAACAATGACCTGTATCTATAGACGAGTCCTGTGAAATTTTATTTTTATGCATGTGAATAAGACTGTGATGTCTATAACCACAAAATTTACACATTTTTGTACTTTTACATGCACTCCATTTGTGTCGCGAACTAAGACAATTTGTACATAGATCATTCTGTTTTACGAACTTGAAGCGTTCATCGGGTGAAAGAGACAAGAACTCCTTACAGTCGTAGATTTGTTCATGAAAATTTTTACATAGCGGACATGTAAATGTAGGTTTTTTATATTGCATGTCAGAAGTTAGAAAAGCGTGTGTTATCTTAGGTAGTTCAGGTTTCCTTATATCATTGTCAATTTTATTTTGACTCTGAGAAGCCGGACTATGAATTTGGGCAGAGTTTATACGTTGAAGTATTTTAACCTGACCTTTTACGAATTTCACGAAATCGTCGTACACCGGAATCTCAACGTGTCGAGAGGACATTTCAAACGCGGTGGAAGTGTCCTTGTCTAAACGTTTCAGAGCCAAATGCACAAAAATGTAATCGGACAAGTTAGGAATTTGCAAATCTTTAAGAGCTGCAACAGACACTGCGTACTTATCAATAAAGTTTTCTAACTGATTCGCAGTTGCAGGGCTCGGAATCGGTTTAGTTTCGAGAATTTGGTCTAGGAAGACCGATGCGAGGTATCTTTTGTCCTCATATTTCTGAACAAGTGCGTCCCAAATCGAGTCGTAGTTCTCACTAGACGGCGATATACCTGCGTACACGAGTTGAGCCTTGCCTTTCAGTTTCCCGAGTAAATAATAAAGCCTTTCTGAATCAGAAAGTTGCGGATTATTATGAACGGCTGTTCGAAAGGTCTCGTAGAACACACTCCATTGATTGGGTTGACCATGGAAATCTGGTATTTCAATCGGAGGCAATTTAGGAAGATGAGATTTAGTAAGACATTCTTGCTTAACTGAATGTTCGAGAGGCTTAGGAGACAGCAATTCGTTCTTAACGCGGCGGACTTTACAGTAGAGATCTTCCATGGTCTCCCATTCCTTGAAAGATGGTTCAAAACTCGAATCTAACTGCATTTCTATAGAATTTATTTTCTCTATGTTTTCCATAAACTGGGCGCGGATTTCATCAATTGACTCGGCAGACGAGATGAACATATCCTTGGACATAGGATCCTTAATATTAAGTGATCTTTCATAAATCGTTTGCATGCGGTTTATATACAAATCCCGAAATCCCGTAAAGATTGCGAGATCCCGTTTTAATTTCTTTACTCCGGCGGCCATGGTTACGTAATGGCCAAATCAAAATTTGAAAAAAAGGAAAATTCGCGATTCGCAAATAATTCCTCACAGGAGGCACCAAAACTATGGTTGGGCCGGGCAGCGGCTTCACCCGCTGGCCGTTGAGTGCCAAACCAGGCGGGAGATTTAAAGATTAATAAGTTTGTAAGAGAAAATGAAACTTACGGATATGGAGCCGAAGTATGAGGTGTATGTTTATGACTGACGATAATATGGAATGTGGAGTGATGATTGCGTGGACAGTTTCTCTGTATGAATAAATCTGTGTGTGGCGAAATGGATGATGCGGTTCACTTTACACTTTAAAAGGTTTTTAGAAATAATTTATTATTCGCGATGCGATGCGGTAACGATATGATAGAGAAGACATTGAAAAACATTGAATTGAAAGCAAAGATAATAATTTAGAATAGACGCGTAAGAAAAGAGGCGCATTGGCGCAACCATTAATTACATTGATGTCTGGACCAAGTGCTGCCCAGAATGAACACACAATGCATTTTGTTCTCCAGGCCAACACTAATCTGTAAACCGAAGCGCTTCAAAATCTGTCCGAGGAGTCAAGAGAAAAAAAGTTTTTTTGTTGTGAATTATTTGTTTGTGAAAAATTAACTTAATAGTTGTTTTCAGTGTAACTAGTAGTGTATTATTTTCTACTTATGTTATAATATTATCATTAATTATCAATCAGTAATTACATTGATGTCTGGACCAAGTATTGCCCAAAATGAACACATAGTGCATTTTGTTCCTCAGGCCAATACTAATCTGTAAACCCAAGCGCTTCTTAATCTGTCCTAGGAGTCAAGAGAAAAAAGATTTTTGTTGTGAATTATTTGTTTGCGAAAAATGAACTTAATTATTGTTTTCAGTGTAACTAGTAGTGTATTATTTATACTTATGTAATAATAATATCATTAATTATCAATCAGTAATTACATTTATCAAGATTACCTAGTTTTTTATTCATAAAATAATGTAATTAAAAATCAAGATTCGTTAAACAGTAAGTTTACAAACCTTAAACTACAACTTAGGCACCGTAAAAGCCTAAGCCTTAGTCAAAAAGCGCCCCTGATGCATTTCGTGTACCCCTGGCAGCGTTGCCTCGCTGTATCGCCAGCGAGATTCGCTGCTTCAGGTACGATCTGGCGTGGGGGTCTCCACTATTGTTGATCAGGCGCCGACCCAGTTCCCCCACAAACTTTCTAACTTCCGCACACCACGCGTCGCGTCGCTCGCCTCACCGCGAAGGGGATGTAAGTATATGTATCATTGAGGGGCGAGGACTTGGCATGTTTTTAACGGCAGTCCGATGGGCAGCTGAATCCGTTGTGTGGGTGGTACTGGCAAAATGGGAGGGTGCAAATGTGCTTACACACGCCGCATCCCACAGCAAACAACGCCCTCACCCCCAAGGGATCAAAGTGAGCCCATCAGACCGCTTGGCAACCGAGTGACTCAAGCCGGGCGGCTCCAGGATACTCGGAACAAGAGCACGGCGGATAAGCTCACTGAGCATAATATGGTGTCGTGGTCGAAGTTCCGCTGACTTCTTGCAGCTCAACCCGCGATGATTATCAGCATCCACGCGAACCCCGCATCTACAGTAATAGGGCTTGCAGACGTTACACCCTAGACGAAGAGCAGCGTCCAGCCTCAAGGATCTGTCATCGAGGGCGATTCCCAAATGGGGGGACGGAAGAGCACGCAACCAAGCTACCGACTCTTGGATAGATGCAGATGGTACTGATCACTCGGCAAGTCATCACGATTAACAGAACACAAGATCGGTGACCAGTTGAATGGTATTAGGCATGCTTTAGACACAGGCTCGCGATAATCACAATCGAGCCACAAAATATATATTCCTTGACCCAAATATAATCGATGACGATGAAGATGATTAATACATAATTAATTATAATTACATAATTATAATACTGTATTGTATAATTATTATTATTATACTATTACTGTAAAAGTCACTGTCACTAGTGTTACTGACACAGGTATATCACTGAGTAATTGTAATTTACTTATCTGCGTACAATTATAATACTGGTATCACTAATAATGTATAACTATGTAATCTGACGAAATGATAAATGATATGATTATAACATAAGTACCATTAATACACTACTAGTTAGACTGAAAATAATTATTAAGTTCATTTTTTGCAAAAAAAAATATTTCACAAAATACCCATTTTTCTCTTGACTCCTCGGACAGATTTTGAAGCGCTTCGGTTTACAGAATAGTGTTGACCTGAGGAACAAAATACACTATGTGTTCATTCTGGGCAGCACTTGGTCCAACTTCCATACATAGATGGTCAGTGTCCTTTAAAGAAAATTGCTTCTGTAGTTTAACGGCGGCAACACAATAAACTGAGTTGCTTTCTTATTTATTAGTATGGATTAACACTTTGACTGCCGCTCTGTTCTCTGATTACGTCATGCGGGAGCCGATTTTAGAATTTGACTAGCACCAAGCCCGCTCTGGGGCGGGGCCGGACTCCCGTCGCGGTATCCCTTCCCGGCCCCGGATTGGCATTCAAAGTGTTAACTGTTTATGTATTTTTAATATACACAATTGGAAAACCTTTGGCACATCATTTTAAGTACCTGATAGTGATGATGATGAAGCTAATTGCTCATAAAGTTTTGCAAAATGCCCGTTTAATAATATAAAAAAAGTTTAAGAGGAAAGTGTAAAGTGAAAAACAATCTTTTGGCACAGTAGATACTTTTTGATGACAATGTTCATGAAAAAGGGGAAATTATGAGACTGGCAATAGAACATTTGTATAAGGAGTGTTTGTCAAGTTAGCCATGTCTTCCACAACCTTGAAAACTATGCCAAAACGCAACAGTTACGTAATTTCTCTTTAAAGCCGCAGAAAAATCGGAAATAACCCTGAAATAACCTTACCATGCATCGCGCGCCTTTTTCGTCTCCGGACAGGCGCAACACGGCTTTAACTTGGGCTTTTCAGCATTCGCTGGTGCCGGCGCTTCGGGAACTTTAATTTCGGCACTTTTAGCACTCGCTGCACCCATTTTTGGTTACAAATTTAGCTGAAAATCTGACGCAATAATTACAAAAACACGCAGGTTGCACGCAGGGGAAAATCGAACGAAATGTCAAAGTGACATTACTTCACGTCAGTGTTTTTCTCACGATTGTTGGAAACAACGGTATACAAGAAAGAGATAGCGCCATACAATTTCTTTAGCGAGTTCTCTTTCTAGAATCTGGTTTATGCTTCTGATGATGTGAAATTAGCGAAATCCTAATGTGACATGGTTCTATCTTCTGTTCAGAATAAAAATAACTTTTTAGATGTTTATGAAAACTAAACTTTTGCGCTACGACTTTGTTGAAATCGAGAAAAACAATTGGACTTACCATTCAAAAAGGAATGGCGATTACAATTTCCAGATACATACAGGGTATCCCAAAACTAATGCGACAAATTTTGGCCGGTGATAGCTTTGATCAAGACCTATCAAAATAACGAAACATATGTTCTGTTTATGGTTTTCGAGTTATACCAGATTTAAAAAAAAATTGAAAATTACTACCTTGCGGTGGGTCTTTGACTTTTTAGTATAAAAAACAACTTCATTTGTATTTTCTTTTGCACTCAAATATTGTTGATTAGTGTCTCTACCCGAATCTACTATTTATTCTGCAAAAAAATTAAAGATGCCATCAGAAATGCATCATCAATTCAAGAAAAATCTTTAAACATATCCGATAATGAAACTTTAAACATCGGCGACGTAAAAAACATATATTGAATGATTTTGTCTTATATGCTATAAAAAATCCTTGCTTCATGCCCATTTTAGAAATGTATAATACTTGGATATTTTCCTTGCAAACATTAAGTTAAATTATGTTTTTGACCTCAAGGTGCTGATTTAAAAAAAAAAATATCAGAGGTTTTTAAAATATTTATTCCAAGCGCGAGTTCGATTCACGCATGAAGGGTTTCGTACCATCGTACAAGAAACTCCAAAAATACGTCTCTTGTATGGTGATTGGTGACCCCCTTTAATTTTTAAATATTATTTTATTTTATTATATTTTTTAGCGACTATAGTAATACAAACTTTGTGAGCGTTTCAATCAAGCGTCTACCTCTTGCTATTATTAAAATCGAGCCAATACCACCCAAAAAACACGTTTCTAGTAGGGGAGCTCCCTTTAATTTATTTTTATCATTTTTTATAGCGGCAACAGAAATACACACTCTGTAAAATTTCAATCGTCTACCTATTACGGTTCATTAGATACAGCCCGCTGACAGACAGACAGGCGGGTGGACGGACGGACGGACAGCGGAGCCTTAGTACAATAATAGGGTCCCGTTGGCCTTTAAACTTTGAACCCTAAAAAAGAAACATTTTTCCGCCACTTTTCCGTCTTTCTTCCAAACAGTAGTTTGGGTGTATTTAACCCCCCCGCATGCCGGACGCGCGGTCAATACTTCAGTCCGCTCGCGCACTGTCATGGCAGCGCCATTTGCGAAATTACCTAATTTGCAAAAAAAAAAAACTCCAGAAGTTTTGTACCTACAGTCATAAAATAAAAATTAAAAAAAAGTTGAATGTCTGTTCTCTATGAACTGTCACAGACATAACATCAAACATCTGTTGTTCTATTTCATTTTTGTAGATAAAAACAAACAACAAGGAAAAACTACCTCTGCTCACTCCAACGTGTTTTTTTGAAAAACTAAGTTCACTTATGGCTTGTAATTATGAAAACAAACTAAGATGTGTATACGAAACTCAAATCAATCAACAGTTTTATACAATTTCAAGCAAAGTATTTTATATTCGCGAATCAAAAATCGCGAACATTCTTCTTCTTCTTCATTGCAAACACAATGGCGATTTCCGAAACCGTAATTTACAAATGTTGTCTATGAAAACAGACTAGTATTATACGTCAAAATTTAGGATATTTATCGAACTTTCATAGAATACTAAAAATGTCATAAGGAATGAATGAAATAATCTATTAGAATACACTTTTAAACTTAGTAGTATATTACATGTCATTTTCTGTCACAAGTGTGCCTATCCGATCCGGTTGATGTTGCCATTTCTGTCACATGTGTTCATATCCGGGCGGAGAGGTTAAAATCGAATAGTACAGTTGTCTCCGATTAGGGTACTTTTGTGGCACAGTGTCGCCGCTGCTCTGTCACTCTTGCGATTTAAATGAAATGCTCACAGAGTTTGTATTGCTATAGTCGCTAAAAATATAGTAAAATAAAATTATATTTTAAAATTAAAGGGGTCCCCATACAAGAGACGTGTTTTTTGGAGTTTCTTGTACGATGGTATGGAACCCTTCATGCACGAGTCCGACTCGCGCTTGGCCGGTTTTTTTAATCTCAGGTAGAAAGTTACGGTGACTTTGTAGAACACACACATGATCTCCTTTCTATTTTAATCAATCTAATTATTTTTATTTGAAAAACCTCGAATATGTTTTTTTTAAATCAGCACCTTGAGGTCAAAAATAGCAATTAACTCAATGTTTGCAAGGAAAATTTCCAAGTATTATACATTTCTAAAATGGGCATTAAACAAGGATTTTTTATAACATATTAGACAAAATTATTCAGTACATTTTTTACGTCGCCAATGTTTAAAGTTTCATTGTCGGATATTTTTAAAGATTTTTCTTGAATTAATGATGTATTTCTGATGGCATCTTAAATTTTTTGTAGAATAAATAGTAGATTCGGGTAGAGACACTAATCGAAAATATTTGAGTGCAAAAAAATTACAAATTAAGTGGTTTTTTTAATAACAAAAGCTCAAAAGACCACCGTAAGGTAGTGTTTTTTTCTGGTATAACCCGAAAACCATAAACTTTTGCTGAACATATGTTTCGTTATTTTGATAGGACTTGATCAAAGCTATCACCAGCCAAAATTTGTCGCATTAGTTTTGGAACATCCTGTATGTAGATTATTAACATTTATATTTTGTATGGGAGTGTTATGAAATGAAACAAATTAATAAATGTTCAGAACTATAATCGGACAGGCAAACTTAAAAATAATCGTGCAAAAACTCCTAACAAAAACACCTTATCAATAAAAACAAAACACAATGCTTGTATGTACCTCAAACTCATTAGTATTAGAACTCATCCAAATACATCGGAAACATACAAACTTACATAAAAATTAAACTTTCTTTATAAAACTACAAAAAAAAACATATTTCATAATCACTAAAACAAAGGTCTTATACCTCATTCGAACTAATCTAATCATCACACAGTAAAAAGATTATCAAAATCACAAGTTCATGATTAAAAACATACTTCACTACATACTAAAAATGAGTTTTGGAAACGAATTGATACATAACCACACGGTATACATATAGATGTTATCAACTTATATTAAACATGTTACAATAAAATCAAACATGAAACAATTATGTACCAAATCTTTACAAACAGCTTTAAGAAATATTTGCAAACTAATACATAGGCATTCACATTACATATATTAATAAAAATGTTATGTTAATATGGTTAAAATCAAAAATGCACACTCAGTAAAATTTAATAAATTCATAATCACAAACATAATGATTGGATGATAGATAAGTATTTAAAAAAAATGTTAACTGATTAAAAATTTTCAGCTATTAGCGACTTAGATGATGTAATTTCGTTTGGTTTCTAAATTTTTGGAAGTCACTAAATAGTTTGCTGAAAATGAGTTACAAATATAGATTCATCAAAATGTGTCCTATTTAAAATCGAGTCATACATACGGTAGCGTGGTCCAAAAATTCTCCAAACATTGATGTACTACTGATTTCTTTGGAAAGTCAATTTGAAATTGATTGTCTCCTTATGGTTTAATCATATTTCTTTAAAAATATGTTATCAAAAGGGAAATCAATAACCACCTGATAAAAAAGTACAAACTACAAGAAATTAAAAACAAAACTAAAAAAAGTAATAATCAAGGTGTTAAAACATAAACAGAAAATTAATCAAATATTAACTAGTCCTTATGGGTTAAGATTGTAATAAAATGGTGTTAAAATCAGAAAAATAAAACATGCTATACTCAGCTACAATTAAATCCTAATTAAGTACAGTCACAAGCATACAAATTTTAACTTTCGAGAATTTTACACAATTAATATCTTTATTTTTTATCTATAAAATATAAGAGTTTAGTGTTGCCACTTTTAAATACAAAGAAAATTATGCTCTGACTGTACTTTAACATACTTATTCTCCTATTTGTTTTTCACTTATAAACTAAAACACGCGCTTAAAGCCCGTTTACTCCAACAATTGTCTGTGATAGAGATCAAATCGTCGCATTGCGTCTAGCTACCGTAATAAAAAAAGTATATCTTAAAAAGCTAACTTATTGTACAAATTCTTTAAAATCTCATAAAAATCAACAGGCAATTAAACTAAAGCTCATTTAGATCATTCAATGATCGTTGTTATAAAAGTTATCAAAAACGTAGATTAGAAATATCGATTTGCCAACATAAGATAAAATTTTAAGCACTTTGTGAAACAATCTCTGTTAATTTGCAACAAATTTTATTTTATAAAACATCAGACCAGTGAACATTAAATTATATCTTATTATACGTATTTTTATCACAAAGTGCCACTATCCTACCAGTCTTTGATTTGGACCAAGAGTTACAATCCAGTCTTGTGATGTCTATTGAGTCGAAGATGATTGTTATTACATCAAAGAGTTTTTATTTATATTTAGTTTTTTTAATATCATACCGTTTAAATGAAATGTTGTCTTGGCGGCTAACCCTTGGCCGTTCGCGACACAGTAACAATACTTTTTGTCACTTTTTGAAACTATTAAACTGAACTACATTTACAAGAAACCCATAGTCAACTGGCGAACATTTTTTTTAACTTTTCTAAATGGATCGACCTTACTATTTTCACAATCTTTTTTTTGCGAATTAACTTTGACTTTTTTGGGAAAGTAGTTCAGTTTTGTTCGTGATTATAAAGTTAAGACCCGATTAAAATAATTTCAGCAGATTTTTTTCACATTATAATATAATTTTGTAGTTACATGCTTCGGCCGTATCGCACACCTACCAGACAACATATAACAGTTAAACCGCAGTTAAACTACAGTGTATGTATGTATACCTAGTCTAAAACGTTATGATAACTCTTCGAGTCAGTATTAGATGTTAAGTTCAAATCAGTCTTAATTCCCCCCCATACACTTTGGTTAGTCAACGATAGAATGGATATTCTATGTTATCAGTCGCTTGTACTTACTAATACAGTAATTAGTAGCCGGTACATTCATGTACTGAACAAAGCGTACGGGTCTAGAGTTTGGTAAGTCTATGGCAAGAATACTACAATAAAAAAAAATAGTTAAAAAAATAAATTGATTCACATATAAACTTTTATATAACTTGCCTGTCCATAAATAACGAATCGATATTTTTTAAATCTTTTTACGTTAAATGACGCATTCAAACGCGAACTATTCTACATTATCTTGAACATAATATTATAAATTTCTGAGTCTTATTAACAATTTTTAAAAATCTCACTCATGCCTTTCGTTAATATTTGTTCCCTGTTGTTGTGTGTATTGCGACAAAATCTGACTCAGTGATATTAGACTGTCACCGAGCACTTGAGTACAGCATGTAGCTGTACGTTTAAATAAGGTAAACTTCTTGTGATACTAAACCACTTTCCCCCTGTCATAGAAAAACAAAACTTAATTTTTCTACACCCCAGTATACTGGTACCGAATTTTCAAAAATTATAATGGACTCTCCGTATAAAATTGGCTAATTAGCTGACCAATTTGTACGATATAAAGAGTTTTTTTACGATTTCTCCATGATTTCTTTGCTAGGTAGAAAGTGGTTTATTTTCCCGTGTTGGGTCTACCCTTTGGAAAGTACACATTCGCATTGCTATTTCTGTCCGACTTATTTTTAAGAAAGTGGTTTATTTTCACGAGCAGTCTATCCCTTGGAAAGTACGCCGCGCCGTTGCTGTTACACTCTGCAGATACCTACAAAACTTCACTCGGTCATTTTTTTAATGGTCCACTTCCGTCACTGGGTCAGAGTTAGTCGCATTTCGTACTTTGTTGTATTTTCTTGACAGAGTTACCATTTATCCTGCGCCAGCGCAGCGGTGTCGTATGGCGGCGAGTTGACGAGTTTCCGCTCTCCTGACCCGGCGTTACCCTTGTACGCACCAGCTTGTTTCTGCAGCTCTGAAGACAAATTTTTTGTTTAAAAGAAGAATTAAGAATAATGCAGAAATAGTTGTCATCATCAGCCAAAAGACCTCCACTGCTGGACATGGGCTTCCCAAGGATTTCGATGCCAACTGGTCCTGGGCTGCCCGCATCAATATGAAATGAAAATATTTTATTTCGAAGTAGGTAGCAGTGTAAACTTTTCGAACGTCATTCTTTTATCTACCTAATACGAGGTTCCTACCTATTAAAATATGGCCTTACGTTCCCGAGGTATGGGAGAGAGGGAGAGTCCCACTGCTCTGCAGTGGGAACGATGTGGTGTTAACGATTCCCTGCAATGTCCAAGTTAGTTCGCCCAGCGATGAAATACGTATAAAACTTGGATGGTGGTCATGATATCAAGTATTAAACTTGTATGATGGTCATGTTTTCCAGTAAAAAACTTGTACGGTGGTCATGTTTTCAAGTATAAAACTTGTACGGTGATCCTGTTTTTAAGTATAAAATTTGTATTGTGGTCATGTTTCTAAGTATAAAACTTGTATGGTGTTTATATTTTACCAGCGATTACGAGCAGCATCTTGCGGCGCGCGCCGAAAGCCGTGACGCCGATGGTCACCAGGTCGGCCTCGTTCAGAGAAGCGAACGTCGATAGGTCCACTTCGTGCTTCTTGAACAGCTCTGAAACGATAGAAAGATTTATTACTTTGTAGTCAGTACGTACAGAAGGCGACAGAATCATAACTACGCTACGTAAAATACAGTTCGTACAGAAAGCGACAGAATCATAACCGTAAAATACAGATAATCCGGTATACTTTATTTCTTTAGGTATCAAAATAAATGTGAACAATCTTGATAGATATGTCTTTATATTGAAATGTTCATGTTAAAATTCTGATATCTCTTGCAAACGTTGGTACTAACTGTGGCTACACTAGTATCCACTCACCGATATACTTGTGCAGCGACATGTTAGCCAGCAACTCTTGCAGCTGCCGGTAGCGGCATGGCTTGGCTGATGGCTGTGGCGGAGGCTGGTGGACCGGAGAAGGCGAGGTCTCAACTATGTTGGGACGCACCAGTTCAGATCTGTTCCACGCTTTTTCGGGCTGTTTGAACAAATTTAGATACGATTTAGAGAAGATTTTAAAAAATTGGGTTCTGATTAGATTACTGCGAGTTAAGATCAAGGAGGATCAAGATTATTGCTCTTCACAATTGTGAAAAAATCTTGGTACTTAAGCCTGTTTTTGTCTTATTTATTATTATACCATCATATCAGGTGCGATGACAGCAATCGCTTTAGTGATAAAATTATTTTGTTACTTTTCATCACTTATTGTTCCGTATTTACTGGCTTGAAGTAAAGCAATTGACGACCGAGTAATATACATACTATAGGCGATGTCGACTTAATTAACCAAAGGAGACCGTTATTTTAAAAAAAATCTAAAATAAATGTGATTTACGTATACCTAATAACAGCTACTTATTTTCCGTTAAAAACCCTCGCTAGCAGCCCAAACATAATTTTAAACAAAACTAGCGTGTTATTTCACTACAAACCGAAAAGAGCCGGCCGGGCCTATATTTTTTTATAATGATGCAATTTCGCCATCATTCTCAGTCATCATTCAATCTCATCAGTTTGGTTTTATGTCTAATTTTTTATGTAAATTGTAAACAAACTATCGTATATGTATACTCACAGTAGTTTGTCTCTCGCCGTCGTTAAGCGCTATCGGAGCTGGACTGGTGTGGCTGAAGTAGCAGCCGGCCCACCGCGGGGTGGGCACTCGGTACCCACTGCCGACTTGTTCGCGCATTGCCTACCGAATTGTGAACCACTTGGTTAGTGTTTTGGGGTTATGGTTGGGGTTTTATAGGGGTTTTGTGTAGGAGGTCAGAAGGTATAGGATCTTCATGAGGGATAGGTAGAGTGCTCAAGGTTTCATCATAGTTAGTGGGTAGGATGTGTTAGTGGATTACGGAAGGATTAAGTAAGTATAGGTAGGTAAATATTACGAATACTTGATTGCAAACACTTAACACAAAATCTTTCATTCTCTAAAAACAAGGAAAAGACCAAAATTAATGTTGAGTAATGAGTATATACAGGATGTTAAAAAAGTGCATTTGAAATTTTAAGGGGTTAAATCCGTATCCGTGAAATCCCATCTACAATTTTTTTTTCAGTTTCCCATACAAATTCTTGATTCAGTATTCATATTTAGTACGGGAAACTGAAAAAAATAATTGCAGATCGGATTTTTTGAATATTTTCCCTGAATCCTATAATTAATTCTCACTAACCCCTTAGGCCCTTAAACCGGACCGACGACCTGGTGAAGGTTGCGGGAAGCCGCTGGATACGAGCCGCATAGGACCGGTCAGTGTGGAAATCCTTGGGGGAGGCCTTTGTCCAGCAGTGGACGTCTTTCGGCTGATAGATAGATAGAACCCCTTAAAATTTTAAACGCATTTTTAACACCGTTTATATGATCCAGGGTGTTTAGTTTCATGAGTATAGCAGCCCCGGATTTAAATAGTCTCAGCTTAAGGGGCGTCACACACTAGGGCGATACTGTGCTATAAAATCCGCCACACTCATGGACGGAGTGGGGTGACCGTGAAGTTATAAGTCTCATGTTAGAACATCCGTCCACGAGTGTGGCGGATTTTATAGCACAGTATCGCGCTAGTGTGTGACGCCCTTAACTCTTTATAACAACAGATCATCACGTCAGATAAATCATTTATTTAAAAGTGGCAGTACGAAGCGGTCGTGTCATGCTCACGACTCACATTTGATCTGAACGTTACCTGCCATTAAAAATCTTTATATAACTGCGTGCCATAAAGGAGTGTTTACTAAGCTCCTACCTTAGCAGCCTCAGCTTTCATCTTCCTGTAGTCGGAGAGAGGGGAGAGCTTGTTCAGTGTTTCAAGAGTCTTCTTCTCGCAGCCGGGCGCGCGTCGCTCCGACAATGGAAGGTCCGATATTATGTGCGCTAGCTCTGTGATCCAACAACAAATATAGCATTACTGTTAAAATCTTACCGTTGCGTTGGGGCATTAAAGTTCTCAAGTGGCGACAGCGCATTGGAAGACGTAAGTAGTGTGGGCAAGCCTCCCGTCACTCGATGGGATAGTGAAGGTTGCGGGAAGCCGTTGGATGCGGGCTGTGGAACGAGCCGCCATCCGCAAATTTCCCTGAGGTCTACAGTATGGGACTCTTCAAGAAGTGATCGAAAAATGTTTCTGAAGGTTCGGCAAAGCATTAATAGCACCCCTGGTGTTTCAAATGCTCATAGGCGGCGGTAACCACTTTCCATTAGTCTGACGCTCTTTGCCATCCTTAACAATAATATATCGATTAAGTCAAGGCGAAAGTCAACGTTCGTGTCAGGAAGTGAAAGAGTTGGCGAGGAGTAAGAAGGAATGGCGGTTGTTCCATCGACAAGAGCCAAAGTTTTTTTTTAATTAAAAATTTGAGTGCGTTTGACTACATCTCACCTGATGGAAAGTGATGATGTAGTCGAGGATGAAGAAGAAGAATAATAAGAAGAATAAGAAGAATAAGAAGAGCCGGTATACCTTGCTGCGAGCGATCAGTGTCGTGCGAGGGTGCCGGGCTGTGGCTGTGCGTCTTGCTGATCGGCGACACTGACGGGGACACCACGTTGCTCTCACCGCCTGTCGGTAAATAGATCGATGACAAATCCCGGTCGCACAAAATAAATAAGTAAATATACAGGACAAATCACACACGCTCATCTGGCCCCAAACTAGGATTCTCTTATGATGGGAACCAGAGTGATATACTTGCATACATATGTCGTGGACAGATCATAGAATTGGCTAGATCATGAAATGCCTGGCCATATCGTTGAGCAGCTCCGAAAAAACTTTGGGTTAGGTTAGGTTACGGTTCTGTCGGCGGATCGCTTGTAGCTGAAAGGTTCTGTTGACGACTCAGTTATAAACGAAACATTCTTTCGACGAATCGTTCGTAGCTGAAAGATTCTGTCGACGAATCGTTCGTAGCTGAAAGATTCTGTCGACGAATCGTTCGTAGCTGAAATATTCTGTCGACGAATCGTTCGTAGCTGAAAGATTCTGTCGGCAAATCGCTCATAAAGGAAACGTTCTGTCGACGAGCCTTTCCACGGAGAAACGACTGTCCGTGATTGGTTTGGGAATCGGTGCTACCTTCGTGGGGCTCCGTTGACTCTGTTTTATCGGAGCTCCTCGACGATACGGCCAGTCATTTCATGATCTGGCCGATTCCCTTGATTATGGCTACGACACATACACATTTAAATACATGCACATATAGATATTATACACCCAGACACAGAGCAAACAAATCCGCTCAATAATTTTTTGCCCTCGGTGGGGATCGAACCCACGACTCTCGGATCAGTAGTATAAAATAAACTGTACAGCCACGCTGTGCATACTTTTTCGCGAATCCCTTACCGAAAAACGTGGCTAAGGCAGTCTCCCACTCGGCGGAGACTGATGACCCAGTGAAGGTCGCGGGAAGCCGCTCGATGCGGGCAGGTGTGGACATCCTTGGGGGAGGCCTTTGTCCAGCAGTGGACGTTTTTTCATTGATGATGATGATATGTGTGTATGTCAAACAGTTGACTTACCAGAGATATTCTGCGTGTCCAGAGACACGCAGCTGCCAGTGAAGTTGCTTTGGTAGCCGCTGCTGGCGCCAGAACTGGAGTTCAGTAGCTGACTCAGAGTCGTCTGGAAAATGACATATCGTTGGCTATCTTGGAAAATTGCTTTTATTAAGCGATGTCGGAGGCAGTAGAGAAATGTTTGAGTAACCATTAGTTTAAGTAAGTAGAAGTAAGTAAAAGGTTCTGCAAAAAATAGACACAGAAGGTCCGCTCAATACAAACCACTAAAATCGTAAGCATATACATGCTTATAGAAATATACGGGCGTTTGAGGCAAGGTCACGATCGCACAGTACGTGATCTTGCCTACAACGACCGTATACGTCTATAAGCATGTATATGCTTAGGATTTTTGTGAGCGTATTGAGCGGACCTTCTGTATCTATGTGTTTTGTGGGTTCTGCTTATCATACTGGACAAGTGTTTTTATGACTTTGTAGAGAAAGTAAAAGACATTAAACTCTCTATAGAAAATCGACTAATCAGTCAGTTCTGAGCAGTCATTTGTTCCCACTAGTCCAGTTGTACAGTACAGTTCAGTTGTACAGTACTAGTTAACTGAACGTTATCTCATTTTTTCCGTAATAAATGAACATCTACATAACTGAACTAATGGGAATTTATTTCTTGATTTCCTTTGTCACTACAGGTAGTACCAAGCAGGCGCGAATACAGGTGGGGGCAATGGGTGCAATTGCTCCCCCTCTGAAGCCTGACCGAAGTATTAAAACTTGTATATAACTATGGCTAATAAATAGAGGAATTTCTTAAATATTCAAAAAATTACGCGCTCCCTACGCTCGCGACTTTTTTATTTATGGTTTAATACCATTGTCGCCCGCTTCATAAATACGGGTACACTGAAAATTTGCCCCCCCTTGAACGAAATCCTGGATCAGCGCCTGGTACCAAGCAGTAGTGCCACGGGCAATAAAGGCACTGTATATACTAAGCTACAGGTAAGTATATCTACAAAAGCAGTACCACCCCGTATTGGTTAGATAGGACATAAAATAATATTTTTTTACGAAGAGTTTAATTTTTTTGTGATTTGTATAACAAATACTCGTACAGGATGAAATTGAAATCGCGGTATTGAACATGACACTGAACCGTTCTCTAGTAACCAATACAATCGGAGCAAAAAAATTTGGACTTTCAAACAATATAAAGTTCGCTCTTCGATTTGTATGAAAAGGTACTTTTTTTTTGCTCCTTTTGAATTGGTTCCTTAGAGTAAGTTGTGCAGTTTCATCAACAGAAACCACTGTTACATGGTCCTCTATTTCAATTTCACTTGTATTTATCATCAGTAATCATCACCAGGAAGCCGCTGGATGCGGGCAGCGCAGGATCGGGCGACGTGGAAATCCTTGAGAGAGGCCTTTGTCCAGCAGTGGACGTATTTCGGCTGATGATGTTGATGATGATGAATCATCAGTCGAAAGTTTGCTGCGTTTTTACTATGTAAACAAGCCTCCCTAAGATAACAAGCAGGATAACTTCTGTTTCATGTTTGCCACACACGTTTTCTATACATAGCAAACCTATTATACATGAAAATGATACAATAGAGCAGTGTTTTTCAACCCGTGGGTCGCGACCCCCTGGGGGGTTGCGAAGCCTTTCTAAACGGGTCGCGAGTAAAGAAAAAGTAAGTGGTTATAGGTCCTACACTGCAATGAAAAAATATGATTTCAGTGAGAAGGCTGGTCCTGTTTATTTTTTAACAATTAATCAAAACGTGGATCTATTTTGGAGACGTTTATAAGTAAATCATTTCCTGTTTGAAGAAAATTATAAACATAGAACTAGTCTTTCAAATCACTATAACATTTTGTATGTTTATGGCCCTAGGGGGGTCGCAAGAATTTTTTAACTTGTAAGGGGGTCGGGTATTAAAAAAGGTTGAAAAACACTGGGTCAGAGACACTGCAATAGAGCATAACTGGCATTTTTCTCGACCGATTCCGTGCTTCGCAAGGCACGTTAAGCCGTTGGTGCCGGCTGCAATCGCTAGATGGCAGTCGTTAAGCCATGTCGGAGGCCTTATAGGCGGCTTGAAAACTTCTGACACTGGGGTTGGCCACTAGCCCCACAACCTCCACCAATCCGGACTTGGCCCCCGTGTGTGGAGTATGGCCTAACCTTCCCGAGTAATGGGAAGAGACCCGTGCCCCTGCAGTGGGGACGTAATGGGTTGTTTACAGAGCATAACTGTGATGATAACAAGCAGGTTTACTCACAGGCCTGCCGTCTGGACCCTGCGTGTACTGAGGCATCATCTGCTGGGGCACTCCGCCCAGGTCGGGCGCGCTCGTCATTGCTGCGAAGTATTTCAGATATCCGTGGTTTGTTTTTGACATTTCTTTGGAGAAAAGAAACTGTTTGGTGTGTCTTGCTTTGTAACATAATTTGAAAATGGAATCCAAAATATTTTTTTCGTATTTTATCACGTAGTTGGATTTAAAGAAGATGAATACCTTCCTACCTATGAACAGGGGTCTGGGCGCCGATCGCGCTAATTTTAAAAGAGTTTGAGTTTAAATGGTAAAATTCAAGGTAAAGACATCCATTTTGGGTCACAATACAATTAAAAATTCTTGATAAATTGATTTAGATACTTGATATATGAAAGTACAGATTTTATATCAATTGATTAACATTATCAAGGCGTGCGTGCGAATAAAATTTAACAGCGTTAAGCAGATGTTGAATATTAAAAGTGGTATCTCAGAATGTGAATAAGAATAACAAAGCAGAAAGAAAATACTCACGGTTCCACGAACCACCCTGATTCTTGTACATAACCGAGTTAGGCATCCCCATGTTAGGATAATGGAATTGTCCTGGCCTCGGCTGGGGGGATGGAATCATCCAGCTATTAGGATATACTGGAGGGGTCATCGCCACCGGTGATAGGGGGCTAGGGTACCCACCCGGAGTAGGGGGGTTGTTCAGTCCGAATAGGGGGCTCATTTGGAAGTTTTCTGGATTGTATGGGGAGCAGGGGGTGTTGATGTTGTGGGAGGGGGAGAACGGATTGAAGACGAAGTTGGGGACGGATGATATGGAGGGAATGTTGTAGGATTCCGGTACTTCGGCTGTGACCACCGGTTCTCGACCGCCGAGCAACTCGCGACGGGCTTCATAGATGTCCCCTGCAGTGAGATGATGGTGATTGTGGGTGGGGTGAGAAGCAGTGCAAGTGAAGATTTGAAGTGCGAGTGAGTTAAAATAGCTTTCTGGTCGTTGATGAGCTAGCAAGCTATGTTATTATAGACTGTTATTTAGCAATCCCATGGGAGCTACTTGAGAAATCGGGATAAAAGATAACGAAAAACATTTAAAAGGAAGTAATGTAAAAGAAAGGGTTAGTTACTTGTGCGTATAAGCATTATAGTTCATTCCAATAAAAAAAAGCAAAAGGTAAACAAACATAGTATGCAGATGACATTGACATGTGTCAGTTCCATAGTAAGTTTGTTTACGTTTTGCTTTTTTTTTGATTAGAATGAACCATAGCTAATCTTACACCCAACTTGCATTTTATGCGTAACCCTTACACTGACGCAATCTCACAGAATCCAATGGTAATGGGATAAGTTGATGGAACCTACAAAATTTTGGTAGGCCTTTAATAGGTCTTTTCTTCTATATCTCTTTCTTCGGTCTCCTTGCATTAAGTCCTTTCAAACCCTAGCACTCACCAGGTTTCTTCGAAAAACTTCTCCTTGGACATCTGTTTATCCCTATTTCTGTTATGAGTAGATATGGTGTAAATACAGGGTGACTTTAAATTAGTTCTTGATACCAAAGGGTGTGTATGTGCTCATGATAACAAATAACTTTCCCTAAGGAACCTATGGTCAAATGACAAAAAAAAAATTGACTTCATACTAATTTGGCTGGTCAGTTGATAAATTTGTATGGAGTGTTGCATGTTAATTTTGCAACATGTTTTTTTTCAGAAACGGGACTCATTGGGGGTGTATTTTGTCTTCTACTCCCAGGACGTTCCGCAGGGTTCGTGCTGCGTGGCTTATGCCACCAGTGATGCCAAGAATAGAAGACAGAATACATCACCAACTGAGGTTGTGTTCAGCACATATCTTATCTAGTTTTCCAAGTTGATTAAACTTCTCACGCACTGGCATTCCATAGAATCAAACAGTTGCATCGCACATAACCATCCTACGTCTTTTCCAGCACTCAAACATATTAAGAAACACCTGATTTTAAATGTTTTCTTCATCAAAACAATCTAATGTTGTTCACATTTCAACATTGTCGATCTGTCACTTTTGACGTTGACAGGTTTCTCTTTGGCCGGTATTGCCGTTCACAGGTTACTTACGTTACTTTAATAGCTTCGGAGAGCGTTGAGTTTTTATGGAGAATTAATAATATAATTTAGCTTGCAGCCCGTTGGCAATATTTTTATTATTGCTGAGGAATAGATATTTTATTTAAACTTGTTTTGGTAACAATCGCTTTCATAAAACCGTTTTCGAACGCACACATTTTTGTGGGTTATGGCAACATATTAAAAAGAAAGTTAGCCAATGGTCTAACCTCAGCTGTCAGAATCGATGTCGTCGTCGCCTGAGTGCTAAATTTGAGAAGTAAAAAACTTGAGAAAGTAATCCGTTTTCATCTTCGAGGTAAATATGTTTTTTGCGTATTTCTTCTGACATCGAGTCACATTTTGTACGCCCTCGCATCATATCTGTGTTAAATGTTTGTTTTAGAAAAGAAAGAAGTGCCGACATGCGTCATCGGTGTCGTCATCCCTGGCTTTGGCCATTTAAAACACATCATACTTGATGTTTTTATAAAACAAGAGCGGCAGGTAAGACTCCCCTCATCTTTATCAGAAACCTCCTCTGGCTGTATTCAAAATTCGAGAGTTCGTCAGCATCTTGTGATGACATTACAGTGTTGTATGTTTTGTTGCAGGATGCCGCTCTTAGTTTCATCTCTTAATTTGATCTTTTAGTTTATTTTAATTTACTTAAATTTATTCCAAATTTTGCTCTAAAACTACGCTACAAAATGTATCTTCGTCTTTTTGAACGTTGAAAACACATGGAAGCTGCATTCTCCAGCCGAGTCTCCCGGCATCTGTCGTCTTCGCCTAGTGAGAACCAACGATAAGTAGTGCTGTGAATGTCAGAAGACTTTGGTATGTGATTTTGACTTTTTTAGAACGAACCAGTGCCATGTGAGACAGTGTTAATAGACTATTATATACAGAAACGTGAAGGCTGAGTCCGTACGATAACGCTTCAATAATTTTTCATAACGAGAACTATACACATAGAAATAAATTAAGAATTTTGAGAACTTAGTTTAAGAATTAACATAATAAGAACCTCGGCTTTGTGTGGAAGGGCCCACCCACACATTGTCTATTGATGGAATAACTTTGTAGACCTAATTATTTCATAAGCAGTTTCACTGAACCTTGGTCAAGCGAGAATCGTTTTTCATACCCTCAGGGAATTTCATACCTTTTTGATATAATGTAAGAAACTTATTTTATAAGTCGATATAATACTTCTGAGTGGTAATAGAATAACCCCTGACAAATAAATAGGAATAAATATTTTTTTGCGTGAATAAATGTTTAGGGAATTTCATACCTTTTGTCCGAAATTTCAGAAAGTGCCTCTATAGGCAATGTATTAGCATAGAAAATAATAGAATAAAATTTAAGTAAATTATTTCATTTTTTTATTTAAGAATATATTTCCAGTTTTAAACTGGTGGTGCCCAATAGAACTTAAGAAATATCCTAGTATAACTTTCACTGGAAGTAACAGTCATTTAGTGTAAACGGACCCCACCTTCTCTGAGCTAACCGAACGGTAAGAAAACACTTTGCAGATTTTACCGTAACATTAATTTGGTCATCGCCAAAAAACATGTTGCAAAATTAACATGCAACATTACCCCCATCGCAAAAGCGAAATTGGGGAGAAGAACGAAGACGATTTCGCGAGACACGAAACCTGAGACACACAAAAACAAAGGAGAGCTGTCGCCTGGAACAAAAACAACGATACCTGCTCCCCTGTGTAAAATACAGTTAAAATACATAGTTATGTTTATTACTACTCCAACACAGTATGAGCAGCAGATCACCACAGACCATTTTTTCACGCTCGCGTTGTTATATCCTATCTCTACCTTAATTTCTTAATTAATATTTTAATAAAATTATGCGCTAATTCTTTTATTTCTAAAGATTCTACCTTAAACCTATTCTATTTCCTGAGTTAGAATGTTCTTAATTCTGTTTAATATATATATTATTTACTTTCTATTCTATACATCCTATGTAACTATATTATGATTCTATTTCTCTTCTTGTTCTATTCTAATTTCAACTATAGTTAAGCTGTTCTTCTCAATTTTATATTCTTAAAATTTTAGGAACATCGTCCTATTCTGTTTCCTAAGTTCTAGTGACCTTTTCTTTATTCTCAGGCACGAGGTCCTGTTCTAATTTCTTGGGGAGCTACTAGTTTCCTTTCCTCCATTCTTAGAGACTAACCCTCTTTTGAGTGGTAATACCTTAAGGGTATAAACCCTTGTTTAACACGTACATCATGTTTAGGAAAATAGCGTGGAAGATCTTTTTTTTTTTTTTTCTTCTAATTGAATTTAGCGCCATAAATGCTCATAACTTCTTAAAGTATCGAATGTATTAATTTACTAGTGTGTGTGTGTGTGTGTGTGTGTGTGTGTGTGTGTGTGTGTGTGTTAGTAGGGTAAATGAGAGTTAGTGGGTTAGTATGTTAATGTGTGGGTGAGTACGTATTTGTGTGTGGCATTAGTAGAGTTAGTAGGAGTTAGTGGGTTAATATGCTAGTGTGTAAATGTCAACCTTAACCTTCAATGTGAATTATGTCTTTGATGTGTGTCAAACCAACTTTCTTGCCGTTAAGCGCCCTCAAACGATACACTAAAGGACTTATCTTTTCTTCTACCACACATTTAATGTTTCTAGGAGCCAACTTACTTGCGAAGTTGTCACCTGCTTTTGAAAGTAGGAAGTCTTTTTTCCAAACTACCTGCCCAACCCTTAAACATACGTCTCTTTTCCTTTTATCGTATTCTCTTTTTCCCCTTTCATACGCTACTTTCAATTTTTCTTTCACTTTAAGGAACACGTCTTTTAGTTCCATTAAAGTTTCTGTATACTCTTTTCTTTCTGGAAAACTGAGTTCTAGGTCATCGCCGTTGTGAAATTTATAATGGTCCGTATCTAACACGATTTCCCTACCATGAACAATAAAGTAGGGGGTAAAACCTGTAGCTTCATGTACGCTGTTATTCATCGCGGATTGGATGTGATGTAGATGTGCGTCCCATTCTCTATGGTCATTCTTAAGGAATGATGATATTGCGTCGCCTAAAACTCTGTTAACTCTCTCCACAGGGTTTACCTGTGGCGTATAGACTGTCGTGTAAAACAGATTAGGAATTTTATACTCCATAATAAATTTTCTAAATTCTTTGGAAGTAAAGACACTACCATTGTCACAGATCAACGTCTTTGGTACGCCATGTGCCAAAAATACGTATTCTTCTAATTTCTCGATTATTTTCGAAGTCACGGCTTTGCGTAGAGGAAACAAAAACACATATTTTGAAAAATAGTCCGCTACTACTAACACGAAGGTGTTACCCTTCTTGGACCTGGGAAGAGGACCGTGGAGATCGACGGATACCGTTTCAAAAGGTCTGTGTACTCTTTTTGGTTGCCCCATTAAACCGAGCCTAGCGCGATTCGTAGACTTGTTCGCTAAACACGTTTCGCATTTCTTGACATAACCTTTTACATCTTTGAGTAATTTGGGCCAATAATATCTGAGCGCTATTCTTTTTAAAGTTTTATTAATTCCAAAATGTCCCGCAGTGGGTTTGTCATGATTTTCTGAGATAACCTGTTCTCTTTTCTGAAATGGAACTACTAATTTCCATGAAGTATCATTTTCTAAAACATATTTACTTTTTATAAGTTTGTATAATTTACCTTCTATTATATTAAATTTGGGATATTTATGCGGGTGTTTTTGACAATTCTCATACAACCTATCATACCAAGTGTCCTGAGATGGGTAATAAATTTCTTCTACTAGTTCTATATTGAGCCTACTGAGTGCATCTGGAACGACATGTAGGTGTCCCTTTCTGTGTTTTATTTCGAATTTGTATTGCATTAATCTCATTGCCCATCTAGCTAACCTGCCACTGGGTGATTTTATACTGAGTAACCACTGCAATGATGCATGATCTGTTATAACAGTGAATGGGTGGCCTTCAACGTAACACCTAAATTTCTCAACGCTAAACAAGGCCGCCAAGCATTCTTTCTCTGTAACAGAGTAGTTTCTCTCGGCACCACTCAGACTTCGGGAGGCATAAGCAATGACTTTCTCTACTCCATCGAAATCTTGTGTGAGAACGCTACCTATCCCTTTGTCACTCGCGTCACATTGTATAACAAATTCTTTAGTAAAGTCCGGACAGGACAAAACGGGGGAT
The DNA here is from genome assembly GCA_958295455.1 of Coleophora deauratella. Lineage (NCBI taxonomy): Eukaryota > Metazoa > Arthropoda > Insecta > Lepidoptera > Coleophoridae > Coleophora > Coleophora deauratella. The sequence goes on along the minus strand of OY282406.1, from coordinate 13,325,947 downwards.
GTTACTAAATATTCTTTCAATTTTTCAAAAGCGCGTTGTGCATCGTCGTTCCATTCAAAATGTTTAAGCTTTTTGCTCGTTAAGCGATTTAGTGGAGCAGCTACTGTCGAAAAATCTTTAATGAAACGACGATACCAACCTACCATCCCTAGGAAGCTTTTGACTTCTTTTGTAGATTTTGGGGGTTGTAATTCAACTATCACCCTCGTCTTCTCGGGGTTTGTCCTTAATCCCTCTCTATCTATTTTATATCCGAGGTAATCGAGTTCACTTCGACAAAAATGAGATTTTTCTATGTTCACAGTGAGATTCGCATCTTTAAGTTTAGTATAGACGCGATCTATGAGTTCTAAATGGTTAGCGAAGTCACCTCTCGATACAATAACAATATCGTCTAGATACGTAAAAACTGAAAGGGTTAAGTCACGGTTCTGAAATTCTGCGGTAAATAACCTATCCATGAGCCTCTGTAACGTTTGAGCGGCTGTACTCAAACCGAAACACATTCTTTTAAATTGGAACAGCCCTCGTCCTGGCACACTGAATGCGGTCTTCTCGCGGGAAGCCGGGTCAAGCCCTATCTGCCAATACGCGGATTTAAGATCAATGGATGTCATATAACGTGCACCCCTGAGGCTGTTTAGAATGAAATCGATGTTCGGTAGAGGGTAGCTATCGAACTTCGTAATGGAGTTAAGTTTTCTACAGTCTAGACATACCCTAGGTTCTCCATTAGATTTCTTGACTATTACTAATGGACTATTCCATGGTGAACTAGACGGTTCTATTACTCCTATCTTCAGCATATGGTCAACTTCCTTATGGATTAACTCGAGCATAGCTGGCGAAAATTGGTGACACTTTTGTCTTACAGGTAGGTGTTCACCTGTGTTGATAGAGTGTTGTACTAGATCCGTCTTGTTCAAACCATATTTTAAGGTCAAATCCTTGAACTTTTCTATTCTTATATTTAATTCTTTTATCTGATCTGGTGTCAAATCTTCTGAAGTTTGAAGGTTACCTGATTCTACAAAATTATGTTCTGTTAAAGTATCGATTTCTATTAATTGCAATATTTCTGTGCCAATATTGAACATTTTCCAAAAGTCTATTCCGAAAATTACTGGTGTTTTAAGTTCTTCAACTACTAAAAATTTTACCTTGTATATGAGGTTATTGTACTCCACAAGCAAGTGTGTGTGACCAAGGGATGTGCTTTGTGATCCATTAGCTGTTATAATGGGTATACGTTCGGATGTATTGAGGGTTGCTCCAAACGGTTGTAATGTACGAAAAGCGGAGCCATTGATCAAACAACACATGGCGCCGGAGTCCAGGAGGCCCCTACATTCTTTGCCAAAAATAGACACTTTTAAGAATGGTCTAGTTTCGCCAGGCATGGGGTTAAAATATGCCTCCTGAACCTCTTGTGATTCCTTCGTACATTCATCATTCTGACTCTTCTCAGGCACCACACTGTCATCCTTTCTGTTATCTACATTTAGTTGGGGTTCAGGTTTTACATTTGCTTTCGCTTGTTTGTAAGTTACAGAATTATTAAACCCTACTTCTTTTCTCATCACATCTAGTGTTCTTGGGTACCTGTCATGAGTATGACTTATGTCACATCCTCGTGAGAGGCCCCGTCCTCGTTTAAATGGTTCGTCGGACTGCAGTTCGGACATTCAGGTCTAACAACACCTTCCCTACCACAGCCGTAACAATGTATCGTCCTGTTAAATTTACAATCAGTGTCAATGTGGCCCTGTCTTTTGCATTTCTTACAGGTTATGCGGTATATCTTTGGATGATCGTTCTGTGAAACTAAATCCACCTTCTTATCCTGACTCTGTGGTCCTCTATTAAAAAAGGTTTTAGTTTTGTAGCACAAGTCGGGATGTAAAGAACCACTGGTGTTGGGAAGGGGATTAACGTGAGTGTTACATTCTAGTTTCAGCTCTTCTATATCCTTACATTTCAACCTCAGTTCCTCTACAGTTCTAAATGTGTCACAGTATACCTTTGATTTGTAGTAAGGGGCTAAGTTATCCTTAATGATTCCTACCTGTTCTGATTCTGGTAACTCTGAATCTAACCTACTGAAATATGTTTTCATTGTGTAGATATACGAGGTTACGTTCTCTGTGGGATGTTGTGTCCTATTATAGATTTCTTTCAAAGTTTTTCTATTATACGAAAGAGGTAAAAACTCACTTTTTAACGCACTAACAAGTTCACTCCAAGTTGTGAATTGTTTGCCGTAAAAGCGGTACCATTCTAATGCCTCTCCATCTAGCAAATCAGATATCCCCCTAAGAAGTTCTGCAGTACTAACGTTTTTGGAAATTCTACGTTCTTCTATCCTTTCTAAAAATGAGTGCAAACCAAGTTTACTTTCTCTGCCTGAATATCTAAAAGGCCACTTAGAAACGCTGCGTGTCGGGTCTATGGTGATCTGGAGCTCACCTGTGGTAAGTGGAGCCGTCACTGTAGCTGGAGTATGTGGAGCAGGTGGGTTGTCGCAGCTCGTCGCTGGAAGTTGCTCGCCCGTTTCACCGGTCACTCCGGCGTAGCAGATACCAACATCACCTGAGACGTCGACATTTAATTTCTTTAATACATTTTCACATTCTTTCTTAAGCAAGGCAATACTATCTGAGGTCACTTCTTCATCAGGGACAAGGCGACAAAGTCTAAGTTGGATATGGATAAGTCTTGAGATAAGCCTATCTTCCTGAGAAGGAGTAAGTGATCCCGCAGTGACCAATTGGGTTATATCCTCGAGTTTGTTCTCACAAGTCTCTATTTCTGACTCAATGTTCAATTCTTTAGGATCGACTGTGATGGATAAACGAGAACCTTTAACCAAAGCGGAAAACTTTTTTCTCATTTCTGCGACTGTCCTTATATTCAGGTGTCCTCTGATACGGAGTTCGTATCTCAGTTCATTACTTAATAAGTGGTAGAGATTCAGCTTGATGTTAGACATCTTAAAATATTTCTAGTATATATTCTGTCAACAAAAAAAAACAACAATCCTAGTACGACTCTGGAATATCAAGCAACACACTATCGACAACTAATCAGTGCTCATGTCGTCCTGTGTTACCGCGCCACACGTTGGGTACGCCAAATTAATGTTACGGTAAAATCTGCAAAGTGTTTTCTTACCGTTCGGTTAGCTCAGAGAAGGTGGGGTCCGTTTACACTAAATGACTGTTACTTCCAGTGAAAGTTATACTAGGATATTTCTTAAGTTCTATTGGGCACCACCAGTTTAAAACTGGAAATATATTCTTAAATAAAAAAATGAAATAATTTACTTAAATTTTATTCTATTATTTTCTATGCTAATACATTGCCTATAGAGGCACTTTCTGAAATTTCGGACAAAAGGTATGAAATTCCCTAAACATTTATTCACGCAAAAAAATATTTATTCCTATTTATTTGTCAGGGGTTATTCTATTACCACTCAGAAGTATTATATCGACTTATAAAATAAGTTTCTTACATTATATCAAAAAGGTATGAAATTCCCTGAGGGTATGAAAAACGATTCTCGCTTGACCAAGGTTCAGTGAAACTGCTTATGAAATAATTAGGTCTACAAAGTTATTCCATCAATAGACAATGTGTGGGTGGGCCCTTCCACACAAAGCCGAGGTTCTTATTATGTTAATTCTTAAACTAAGTTCTCAAAATTCTTAATTTATTTCTATGTGTATAGTTCTCGTTATGAAAAATTATTGAAGCGTTATCGTACGGACTCAGCCTTCACGTTTCTGTATATAATAGTCTATTAACACTGTCTCACATGGCACTGGTTCGTTCTAAAAAAGTCAAAATCACATACCAAAGTCTTCTGACATTCACAGCACTACTTATCGTTGGTTCTCACTAGGCGAAGACGACAGATGCCGGGAGACTCGGCTGGAGAATGCAGCTTCCATGTGTTTTCAACGTTCAAAAAGACGAAGATACATTTTGTAGCGTAGTTTTAGAGCAAAATTTGGAATAAATTTAAGTAAATTAAAATAAACTAAAAGATCAAATTAAGAGATGAAACTAAGAGCGGCATCCTGCAACAAAACATACAACACTGTAATGTCATCACAAGATGCTGACGAACTCTCGAATTTTGAATACAGCCAGAGGAGGTTTCTGATAAAGATGAGGGGAGTCTTACCTGCCGCTCTTGTTTTATAAAAACATCAAGTATGATGTGTTTTAAATGGCCAAAGCCAGGGATGACGACACCGATGACGCATGTCGGCACTTCTTTCTTTTCTAAAACAAACATTTAACACAGATATGATGCGAGGGCGTACAAAATGTGACTCGATGTCAGAAGAAATACGCAAAAAACATATTTACCTCGAAGATGAAAACGGATTACTTTCTCAAGTTTTTTACTTCTCAAATTTAGCACTCAGGCGACGACGACATCGATTCTGACAGCTGAGGTTAGACCATTGGCTAACTTTCTTTTTAATATGTTGCCATAACCCACAAAAATGTGTGCGTTCGAAAACGGTTTTATGAAAGCGATTGTTACCAAAACAAGTTTAAATAAAATATCTATTCCTCAGCAATAATAAAAATATTGCCAACGGGCTGCAAGCTAAATTATATTATTAATTCTCCATAAAAACTCAACGCTCTCCGAAGCTATTAAAGTAACGTAAGTAACCTGTGAACGGCAATACCGGCCAAAGAGAAACCTGTCAACGTCAAAAGTGACAGATCGACAATGTTGAAATGTGAACAACATTAGATTGTTTTGATGAAGAAAACATTTAAAATCAGGTGTTTCTTAATATGTTTGAGTGCTGGAAAAGACGTAGGATGGTTATGTGCGATGCAACTGTTTGATTCTATGGAATGCCAGTGCGTGAGAAGTTTAATCAACTTGGAAAACTAGATAAGATATGTGCTGAACACAACCTCAGTTGGTGATGTATTCTGTCTTCTATTCTTGGCATCACTGGTGGCATAAGCCACGCAGCACGAACCCTGCGGAACGTCCTGGGAGTAGAAGACAAAATACACCCCCAATGAGTCCCGTTTCTGAAAAAAAACATGTTGCAAAATTAACATGCAACAGGAGTCAAAAATTTTTTTGCAGTTTGACTATAGGTTCCTTAGGGAAAGTTGTTTGTTATCATCAGCACATGCATATCCCTACGTATCTAGAACTAATTTAAAGTCACCCTATATACGAGTATTAACTTACCGGCACACCTCTCAATGCCTTTGATGACCACAGAAGAGATACCCTGCTTAGGTTTGCGACGTACGTTGATATAGACGTTGTATTTGTACATCAGCTTCGCGACCAAGTCGTTTTCGATGCGTTGAGTCTCGTCCGGTGCGTCGAAGATTACGACCAGGGGGAGGCTGCCCTGTGGGGGAGAGGAGATTGGTAAGCATAATTGACCACGCTGAATACGTTAAAAACAGCCGACTTCAATCGCAACAACTCCAATTTTGCTATGCTTTTGTTGGTTCTCTCAAAACCGCTGAATCGATTTCGATAAAATTTATATGGGACCACCTGTGAAGTATACCCTTTTAAACAAAAAAAAAATTTGCCAAATCGGTTCAGGCGTCTTCGAGTAATCGGTGAACATACATAAAAAAAAAAGATTCCGACGAATTGAGAACCTCCTTTTTTTGAAGTCGGTTAAAAAGGAAGTTAAAAGCAAAGAACTTTGACATCGGGTTCATTCATGGTAATTTAAAAAAATATAACAATATTTTCTAGGTCTTAGGTGATACATAGAAACAAAGAGTTTTTAATCTATACTTATTTTAAGAGTCGGGAGTGTCATTATTTGGATTTTTCTGAATGTATGAAACGTACGTACTCACTACGACTATACTAGCACGTAAAATCGGGGGCATTTAAAATACTCGAGTGGCGACCGCGCACCGGAAGACGCAGTGTAGGCAGGTTTCTACTCGGTAGACCGACGACCTGGTGAAGGTCCCGGGAAGCCGCTGGATGCGGGCAGCAAGACCAGTCGGTGTGAAAATCCTTGGGGGAGGCCTTTGTCCAGCAGTGGACGTCATTGCTTGATGATGATCAGGAAACAACTACTTACAACTAGCTGCTGCCTAGCTGCATACACTTCGCTAATCTGCCCAGTGATGGTCACGCAGCTCTTCTTGATGGCGGGGATGTTGGGGTCGTCAGCATCCGGGAACATGATTTGGGTATTGGTGCCTTTCGAGATGATCTTGAGTTGCTCTGAGCCCCGCCCGACTACTACTGGATGGTGCATTGGAGATATCTCCAATGACATCTGGACTTTGGTTTGGCTCTAGAATTAAATTCAAAGTTAATTTATTTTTTCATAAATTAAACACTTTTTCTACTTAGTACAAAGTTCTATTCAGAATTTGTTTAGGTACTGCAAAACATTTCAATAACATACAAGGGTGTCGTGCTAGAGCAATAGATCTAAAACGTTTATGTAACTGACTCGATAGTTGTTGACGCGCTTGAAATCTTCACCATCTATAAATATAATACACCCAGACACAGAGCAAAAGATTAATAGAAATATTTGCCCTAGGTTGGAATCGAGCCCAGGTGCGCTAATCACTGAGTCCGCGAGTCAAGTCATAATTAAACCTATAAGTAGATAGAAAAGGAAACTAATAAGTGGTGCTAAGTGCATCACCAGATAACCACCATCTATTTTAGGTAATATCTTTGGGATTTATGGTAAATTGTGCCATAAGATAAGAAGAAGATAGATACTTACAGCGAGAGGTCCGCACATATAGTTCATGAGCAGGGTAGTGGCTTCCATCGTGCCCTGCACCTCCCACTGCACTCCCTTCACCACCAGCAGATTGGCATGAAGCTTCGGACGGTTGCGGAGCATCACCTGGTAACATGGATAGAAACTGGTAACAGCAATATGACTCTGGTAACAGCAATATGAGTCTGATAACAGCGATATTAGCCTGGTAATATGATTCTAGTGAGAGAAACTTCACCAAACATAACTAAAAACCACCTCGATACGTGCTTTTCAGTAAAAAAAAACTCGCATTAGTCGCAAAATCGGTTCATCTGATTAATAGATTGAATAGGTCTCGAGTGGCGAACGCGCACCGGAAGACGCAATGTAGGCAGGCTCCCACTCGGTGGACCGATGATCTGGTGAAGGTCGCGAGAAGCTGCTGGATGGGAGACCGGTCGACGTGGAAATCCTTGAATGGACGTGTTTTAGCAGATGATGATGAGATGTAGACCGACATAGGTTTCAAACTTTTATTTTGCGTCGGAAATTAAATAAAATAAACATACCTATTTTATTCGAAGTAGGTAGCAAGAGTACACTTTTCGAAGATCATTCTTTTGTCTACCTAATACGAGGTTCATACCACTCAGAACTCGTATATATACCCGCCGTTTCGGGAGGTGTTCTTGGAGTGAGAAAAAACGACGGGTCCAAAGAATATACCTACCTCCAACACGTGGGGATTAAAATCTCGTTTTTTTTAAACGCACCTGAACATGGTATTGCTCCTGAATCTGCTGGACGTATGGAGACGTGATGTCGGGCAGGGGTTGAGACGACCCTACTATTGGCAGCTCGAAGCAGAAAACCAGCGGGGTGAGCGCCTGTGGAATGGTACATAGCAAAATTAGCTGGCTAGTCCGCAAGTTAGGAATATTCTCAAAGGACGGCACTAATCTAGTCTTTGGGTATTTCAGATAGAACTTCTACTTCTGTATAGAAAAAATGTGCCATTTCATCTGCCACTATGTATTGCAAAAAAGCAATAAAGGTTTATTCTATTCTGTTCTATTCGATTAGCACTCCGAACTTAGCCCCCGTGTACGGAGTATGGCCTCACCTTCCCGAGGTTTAGGAAGAGACCCGTGCCCCTGCAGTGGGGACGATATGGGTTGTTAACACTCACCCGGACCCTGGCGCGGGCTCGTTCCACGCGCTCCATGTCCCCAGCAATGGACACCTGGTTGCTTTTCTCCACAGCGCTGGTGCGGTTGGAGTCCGGGAAGTGGATGTGGCAGCATGTCTCCTCCATCACACGTTTGATTGTCAGCCCACCCTGTGAAGGGGGACAAACATTTTCGTCTTCAAGCTACAGTATTTGTATACAGGTGCTACTTTATTAGTGCCCGATATTTAAGTCAGTGCTTCTACTCCTGATTCTGATCAACTTTCCCTAAGGAACCCATAGTCACTTAGCAAAACAATATTTGAACGCTTCATACTAATTTGGCAGCTCGGCTGATCGATTTGTATGAAGAGTCAAAATAAAATTTTGCGATTTGACTATGGGGTCCTTGGGGAAAGATGATCAGACTCAGGAGTAGAAGCACCGACTAAAATATCGGGCACTAATAAAGTAGCACTTTATATATTTCGTAGAAACCGTTTTTCATTTCAATATGAAAATACCGTACTTATATTTACTACGCACATTAAGATAAATTACGAGTAAAAACAGAAAATTTTCAAAGAAAATCGCGGCACCAACCAAGATTTGAAAGCTTAGATAGATTACGTTGTACTTGTAATATTATAGAAGCCCTAGTTTTAAATAGTCTCAGGTCATTTTTCAGACATTATTAGGGTCTTTCTGAAATACCTAAAAAAATGGTGGCTCGTACCCTGAAACTCAACAACCCCCTCCTAGGAAACTATACTCAAATCGTTGTTTCATACCTATCCACAAATCGTATTGTTTGACTTCGTCTACTTTGTAAATCAGTTCATGAAATACTACGAGAACTTAATGTTTTGCAATTTGAGTATTATTCTTTTGCAAAAAGTAGTTTAGTTATTATGAGTAGAAGCGACTTTTATTCAGGTCCTTCAGAAGTAGCCTAAAGAGGTAGGTGACAGATATAGAGGATGTGAAGTAACGCAGGACATGTTCTATTTGAGGAGTGAATAGCGGCAGAAAATATGCAAACTCAGCTCCAAATAATGTTCAAAATTAGACTGGAACATGATGATGTAAAACTTAGCAAAAGGGTGACGGGCTGACGGCCCACCTGATGGAAAGTGGCTCCATTTTGTTTTTTTTTATGGCAGAGCTGGCAAACGAGCAGGCGGATCACCTGATGGTAAGCGATTACCGCCGCCCATAGACACCCGCAACATCAGAGGAGTCACAAGTGCGTTGCCGGCCTTTGATATGGGTACGCTCTTTTCTTGAAGGTTTGAATGTCGTATCGGTCCGGAAATACCGCAAACGACAATTCCAATTGTTGTAACTTGTAAAGTAATAAAGTCTCACCTTTCCAATGATGTGCGAATGGTCCGTGTAACTGACATCAATCTTCATGGTGACACGGTTACTCTGCGGACAAAGTTAGCATTATTAACATAGTAAATATATCTTTCAAATTGTCAGTTAGTGGACATAATCGTGTTATATATACGTACTTAGTACCTACATATTATCTCTTCCTTAGATTCTTTGTGTCGGGAAGGTTAGTCCCTTCATCGGAATCAGAGAAAATCCTTAAGGCTATTCTCTGACCAAAAAGTGTCATAAATACCTAACTTTATAAACCGACAAAAAACGAATGCAACTTCTAACTGCCCAGTAAAAAACTTATTACCGATCAAAAAATAAGAACAGAAACAGTAAATACTTAGTTCTAGTAAGTATTTTTAAGATAACAAGATCAGTTCAAAGCATTGCATGGTTTTAACTAGTTTGGTTTTACGTTTTAAAATGCACTAGTAGGTACAAATCCAGATTTAATCTTTTATTGCATTATTATGACTGAAGCTAACACGGGAAAAAACTATTGAAATCCACGTAACTGACTTATAGAGAAGCCTAAACGAAACAACTTCTCGATTACGCAAAAATGCACTTGTGATAACAAAGCACCAGGCGCTAGTTTAAGGTCCGATGTATTGAAATCGAAATGAAAAGGGTATTATTGTGACCAAAAACTATACTAAATCACGTAAGAGATATGGGAAATTCAAGTTCTGTTGAAAACGTAAAACGAAAGTCCTAGAAATTATCAACGGAATTGGTATTCGAACATTTCTTACCCTCGTATCCAGGAGCTGCATAATCTTCTCTCTTGCTAATTTAACATCGTCAGGCCGGCCAGCGACTCTCACGTGAGGGTCTGAAACACATCCATACCATTTGAAACCAAAAATAACACAAAAATTTCAGTGTAAAACTAAAAAAACAACGCACCAAAAACTTTCGTTAGATCGCAAAACTTATTGTTTCGTATTTTTTTTATTACGTCGTACACAGTATCGTTATTATTTTGTATAGAAACCATTGTAAACTTTTATTTTGAAAATTGATTTTAAAACTGCATTAATAATTTACGAAGTAAAATACGAATATTCATAATCCAAACAGTAAAGACGTTACAACACCCTCCCCCACCAGCCTTTGCCAGACAGTCGGGCGCCGTTTGCGCGACTTTGAGGCGCCCGCCTAGAATAAGCCCGCCAAATTTTGAGCATAGACAATACCGTTAGTTTTTTTGAATTATTAAGCATTAGTGATGTGATAATTAATTATTTTTAGTAAATATAAATAAAAACATCGAGTGTAAGAATTTATTTCATTAGGTATTTATGTAAGTATGTGGTTAATATTAAGTTTGGTAAGAAGGTAACATAAAATACATATAAAACACTATGCACATCTAATTAAATGTAACTATTCTTACCTTTCTTGGATCGAGCGCCTATTTTCAAACGAGCAGGCCAATTTATAAGCGTGTTTGTTTCATTCATGATCTGGTAACAAAGTAAAATAAAAAGTTTACGTAGTGGTACCTCTAATAGAATTGATTTATTACTAATTTAAATTAACTGCTAACACTTACGCGATGAAAAAAAGCTTGAGCCGTCTGGGAATCCTCCAAATTATCTGAAAATAAAAGTATTATGATCTTCCGCAGTAAGCACTTACCTATAAAGTACATTTGGTAAAACATGAATTAAAATTTTCTATTAAGTCTAATCTAACAAATAAGTTCTTTTTTTACCAGCAAGCATGGCTTCCAATCGTCGCCTGTCGACACGAAATCTTTCTTGATAAACATCTTCAGCGCTGTTGAGCCCTAGAATGACCGCTAGTTTCTGTAAGTCTTCTGCTGACGTCACTGAATTGCTCGTTCCACTTTCAGACGCCTATATAAATAATTTATCTATGTTATTTTTGGCTATTAAAAAATTAGTGAAACGACGTTATGTGTGTAATTTTGTATGTGGGTGAAAATAATTTACAAAACTTCTAAAAGTTATGTAATCAGTGATTCATAAATCCACGTCAGGGTCCTCAACATGGCGGATTAGCAGCGACTTATGCAGGTGTATATCAGGAAGCAAAAATCAGGGAGTACACAAATATAAAAAAATGAATTTTGCTTACCTCACTCACTGTGTCTTTGTCCGAATTGTTCTTAAACTCAGATAAATGCGTTTTAACTGTTAAAAAATTCGTCGAGGCCATAATAATTTCTCAATTTATTAAAGATTGTAATAAAATATAATAGTCAATAACAATAATATAAATCAATAAATATTTAAAATTTATAGTCTTAAAAACATAACTCAAGCCTCTAGAATGTTTTTTAAATGTAATATAAAATAAAAATAACTAGCTAGCAGTGCTTTGCCGAGCCTGACAGAGTCGAGTCGGTATGATAGGTGGCATAGGGAATCATTGATGAAAATGAGGGTAGATATAATTTTATAGTCAAAAATTATTACTGAATACCTTCAGAAAATAAAACTATTTAATATCAAGAAACATAAATTGGTATGATTCATTCCAGATTTTAAAATATTAATTAGGAAATTAATTTTATTAATTTTGTACATCACTGATGTTCTAATTTTATATGTTTTAATGTTTCAAAATAGCCAATGAGAACTCGTCCCGCCACCGGAAGTGAACATCGACAACTTTACTTTTTGTATTTTGTATCCTGTCCGTTCCTATTTGTCCTACTTATTCCGTGGACGGACTGATTGCATGTAAGACTTCGCAATACTGCATAAGTTTTCATGCTTTGCTTGAAATAAAATAATGACCTCAAAATGTTATAAGTGAGATTATTTAATAACTTCTTAAATATAAACGACTTTAATTTTTTGTGATTTTTTAACCAGAGAAAAATCAGCAAAGGAACGTAAACCATTCATTCGGATACGGTCGGTCGTTGCTCGTTGCTATTTTTGAAATTCACCGCGTGAGGTCGCGCCAGTCGGGTTTCTACGCTTGGTGGTGTTGGGTGTGCGTTTTCCTCGGCTCTGCGTTTTCGTAATTTTATAAATTAAATCAAGTTTTATTAGTTAGTGTGTTAGTTTTTTGTGATAACATTAGCTTTCTTAGTTAATTATAATACATACAAATCGTGTGATAGTTCTACATAAGTGTGAATATATTATTAGAAGTGTAATTTAATGTAGGTAGGGTATTCAGTGAATTTTATTGATTCGGTAAGTGAAATATTCCGATTCCTGTCTTGAGTGCATTAAAAGTATTTAGAACATTGTCGTGATTTTCACAATTGCTGTTAGCGGTAATATTCTGGAAAGAACAGTTGTTGGTTGTAATTTCATTCATCTAAAGTTGCATGTAGGTATATCCGCGGCCGTCGTATTCAATGACGAGCAGCTAAAACGTATTGTTACCAAACTGTACGACCCCCGGTTGGTTAACAATAGTTTTTTTGTGACTGACACTCATTCAAGTTCAGTCGTGGGCCAAATTGGCGAAAATCGATTAATTTTTGTTCAACATAGAGTTGGTAATTTAGTTTCTTTCCCTTAACACTAAATTCCCAATAGGTAGGTATGTAATTAATTAACTTAACTGCCTTTACCATAAATAAGTATCTATACCTTTTTGATTCTGATTATTAGAGAACATTTTATATTATTAGAGTAATAATCTCGATGTAAGTAATAATCTGATTAATTACAAATAAAATAACAAAGAAGTTTTATATCGTCGATCCGCGAGCGGGGTGCATGTCTGTGTAAAATAACTAAACTTTTCTTTGCAACCCTCTAAACTCATGCTCATTATCACCAAACTAACGAAACGTTGATGAATGAATACAGTGCACAGAGTAGCTCAAAAATAGAGATACATTTTTTTACCAGTATAATCATTATAATTTATTATAATTCAGTGTCTTATAGGTTTTTAGTATAATACAATAGGTACCTAATATTGGTTGGGGTGCACTGCCCTATAGAAATTATTTTTATTTTTTACGAAAACTTTTGCGTTCTGTTTTGTGTTGCGTTGGAGTGCAGTTATATTACAGGGGCATTTTTTTTATACGTAGGTACCTAATTAAGACGTTAAACAGAAAATAAAAAAAAAATAATTATAGTTATATAATTATAGTAAATAATAATTAATAGTATAACGTAGCTATGAACTTGACGTCACAATTAAATAAAAATGCATGAGATTATCATTAATTCATGTTCATGACATTAGCATTTGCTTTAGGTAGGTTTGATGAATATAGTACTTACTTATGACTGACTCGGTGGCTAAGTGGTTAGCGATCCTGACCTCTGATCCGAGAGTCGTGGGTTCGATCCCCACACAGGGCAAACTTTTCTGTGATGAGCAGAATTGTTTGCTCTGAATCTGGGTGTATGTATTATATCTATATATGTCTGTATTTAAAAGTATATGTGTATGTATATCAGTCTCTGGTTCCCAAGATACAGGTAATCCTAGTTTGGGGCCAGATGACCGTGTGTGATTTGTCCCAGATATTATTATATTATTATTATACCTAAATTGTACAAAAAAAAAACTCAACTGAAAACGAGAAAAAGAGTCAAAAATGGTGTCTTTATAGGACCTATGGTGTCTTTATAGGTTTATTCGATATTTGCTAGATTCTGGAAATGTCAGATAAGTAAAAAAACGACAGATTCTTTAAATGTCTGATTCTACCTACTTAAAAGTCGTTCCAAAACCAAGGTAGGGTGAGGTAGAATTTAACTCGGAGAAATGAAAGAGACGCAGCTATTTTGAGAAAGAGAAAAAAATATGATTTTGGAACGCTTGCGAGTGATTCCAGAGTGACAGGGTAACAAACGTCATCGAAAATAATTCAGAAAGGTTTCTAGCTTTTTTGGGTAGTATTCTGTCTTATTTATGGCTTTAACACCTTCGCAGATACAAGCAATCGTATTTCAAAACAATTCCGAAGATAAAATGTTTGTATGTCTTAGTCTGTTTGACATTGACTACGAACTTCCCGCCGAATAAACTGTCAGGCGAATTTTAACGGTAATCAAACGTATCCATTTCTACGTATGATCCTAGCTCCTAGAGAGTTTTTGAGTATACGAGGCTTTAGTGCCGTTTAAAAGATGTCCTATGATCATATTCCACTCATTTGTGCCGCTACGGTTGGAGAAATATTCGATGGAGACGGTGGTACAGACAGGGAAATGCTTTTGACATCCTAACCTAAAAATTTTCGAAACCAGGCAGCGAAGGCCTCGTTTTCCTTGAAATAACTTTTGTGACGGAGAAAAAAATAAGATCCAACAAATGTCCGACGTAAAATTTGCAGTAGTTTTGATACAATTTGACTCAGATGGTGGTACAGAGGATTTCGTCGGGCCCACCTGAGATCAGGACAATGAGCCTGTGCAGACACAAACTGATTAGTGGAACACTGTCACAAATCGCAAACGATCATTTGTAACGCATTCGCAACATTTGTGACGCAACAGAAAAAAATATATAAGCGATCGAAACTTTCGAGGCATTTCCCCGTCTGGCCCACCAATACACCTCAATATCTCCGCAAGTTTGGCGTTACAAACGTAGTGAGTTAGCTCCAGGTGAATGTTTTCTCCGTCACTAAAACATAGTAAACAACAAAATCATTCTATGCATTAGATACAGAGATATCAATACCTCAATTTGTATGGAGATATTGACTAGGGTGTGTTAAGTTTCTCTTTTTGTAGGACAACTCACTATAAAGCAGATCATAAAAAGAAGTAGATTTGATTAAAAATGTTTAATAGACTAATATGTAACATTAAATAACTTTTAATAAATACTAAATAACTATTTTAGAATAAACATGATGTCAGAAACAGTTTATGGAAGAATAAAAAACTTAAATCTATTTTTTTATATAGGTTCCTTCTGAAATACCTGAAAAAAAATTAACCTTGGCTTCTACTCATGAAACTGAACAACTTTCCACAAGGAACCTATACTCAATTTGCAAAAAAATTTTTGGACTTCCCATACAAAATTCGCGGTTCAGTTGATCAATTAGTATGAGGATTCCAAAAAAAAATTTTGCGAATTGAGTTTAGCTTCCATGGGGAAAGTTGTTCAGTTTCATGAGTAGAACCCGTGGTAATTTTTTTTTCTGGTATTATAAGGACCCTATATAGGGTGACTTTAAATTAGTTCTTGATACGAAAGGGTATGCATGTGCTCATGAGAACAAACAACTTTCCCTAAGAAACCCATAGTCAAATCGCAAAAAAATTTTTGGACTCTTCATACTAATTTAGCCGGCCAGACGCTCGATTTGTATGGAGACTCCCAAAATTTTTTTGAGATTTGACTATGGGTTCCTTAGTGAAAGTTGTTTGTTATCACGAGTACATGCATAGCCTTTCGTATCAAGAACTAATTTAAAGTCACCCTGTATAATTATTCTGTAGTTTAGCATTATTTTCACAGTAATTTCAGTTATTGTATTTTTTTATTATTTATGTATTCCTATCAAAGTTGAATCAAATAAACGCTATAGTTAAATTCACATCGTATTCTAATATAATGAGTTCAGTAATTGAAATAAGTGTTATCAGTCCTTTTTCCCGAAATACTAACTTTACTTATTAGATTTATTTTTCAATTGTTTTATATACGTATGTATTGTAGCTTAGTTATCAGTATAAAAACATGGGTACTTGAAACACATAATATTATGAAACTATACTACTGTTCTACTGATATGGGTGTTTTTTCATAGAAAAATAGGAAACTCTTACAAAATAATATAATAATCTGATCTTGATTTAAATGTAATTTTTACTTTTAGTTACGTCCAAGTTTCAACAAATAAACCTGGGCAATAAAGTTTTATAATGTTAATATTATACCATATCGTCCACACTGCAGGGGTACGGGTAGATATGTAAAAAAAAAATCTGAGGTGAAAAAAAAGGCGCAGGTTTTTTCCAAGGGTACAAAAATAAAAATATCCTTAAGGTGTTATCGTTAAATAACTGTTACATATTTACTTTATCTTTATTTCCAACTATATCCTTATTTTTTTGCAAATTCCTTTTTCTTTCCTTTTTGTAACCTGACCAAAGATATTTCCTATACCTTAAGAATGTCTATGGCAAATTAGGAAGTAGAAGCCAAAAAAACTAGGATACAATTCAATTCAATTCAATATTTTTATTTCAAGCTTATTACACTCATATTAAGTACAGAATACTATACAGTACAGTATACTTACATCAATGTTTTGTTTATTCATTTTAAAAATGTTATGTTTGATGTTTACTGAGGCATAGGATTTCCCCAATCCTTGTATGGTTTATATTTTGGTTAAGATTTTTGTCAATATAATATAATAAACTGTTTCTGACATCATGTTTATTCTAAAATAGTTATTTAGTATTTATTAAAAGTTATTTAATGTTACATATTAGTCTATTAAACATTTTTAATCAAATCTACTTCTTTTTTATGATCTGCTTTATAGTGAGTTGTCCTACAAAAAGAGAAACTTAACACACCCTAGTCAATATCTCCATACAAATTGAGGTATTGATATCTCTGTATCTAATGCATAGAATGATTTTGTTGTTTACTATGTTTTAGTGACGGAGAAAACATTCACCTGGAGCTAACTCACTACGTTTGTAACGCCAAACTTGCGGAGATATTGAGGTGTATTGGTGGGCCAGACGGGGAAATGCCTCGAAAGTTTCGATCGCTTATATATTTTTTTCTGTTGCGTCACAAATGTTGCGAATGCGTTACAAATGATCGTTTGCGATTTGTGACAGTGTTCCACTAATCAGTTTGTGTCTGCACAGGCTCATTGTCCTGATCTCAGGTGGGCCCGACGAAATCCTCTGTACCACCATCTGAGTCAAATTGTATCAAAACTACTGCAAATTTTACGTCGGACATTTGTTGGATCTTATTTTTTTCTCCGTCACAAAAGTTATTTCAAGGAAAACGAGGCCTTCGCTGCCTGGTTTCGAAAATTTTTAGGTTAGGATGTCAAAAGCATTTCCCTGTCTGTACCACCGTCTCCATCGAATATTTCTCCAACCGTAGCGGCACAAATGAGCGGAATATGATCATAGGACATCTTTTAAACGGCACTAAAGCCTCGTATACTCAAAAACTCTCTAGGAGCTTGGATCATACGTAGAAATGGATACAATCAAACAGCGTTAAAAATCGCACTTGTCAGAGTGAAAATCGCATTCACGAAGGCGTTCCAAAATCCCGACGGAGAACTGTCAGGCGATCATTCGGTTACCCTCGGTTTCACTCGGCTCGGTTTTGGAACGATTTAGGGTAAAATTCGCATCACCCCGAGTGAAATCTTTGGTATTGGAACGCAACCATATTGTTCGGATCTCATTTATAAGGAAACATTGTAGCCAAAACTGACTGTCGTTAAAACGTCCTAAGATGTCATTTTAACAGATCGTTAACCCAGATTCGCTTCAGAATATAATTGTTTGTTCAAGGGGTACCCATCAGCTGTCTCCAAGAGGGTAAATTGTCGTTAACCCTTTTTTTAATGCGTGAAGTGAATGAATAGATCGATTGTTACAGGGTCGTTTTGAATCACCCCTCAAAACTTTACAATGACTTCTACTTAGGTACGAAACTGAACAACTTTCCTCAAATGACCAATAGTCAGAGATGTACTACCACTTAATAGTATTAAAAAAAAACTACTTACCATACAACGTTGGCCAATTTTGTATGAAAGGTCCAAAGGTGAATCAGTTGATTAAATTAGTAAGAGACGTCCAATTCTTTTTGCAATTCTGCAATAGATTTTTTAAAATGATGTTTACTTTCATAGGTAAAAGCCACCTTAAAGTTTTCAGGTGGTACCACCCACGTTTTTTCTCCTCGTAGCACTGACCTACAGTCGAACTGGGCTTTGCTGGAGTAGTTTCTTCCACTTCGCTTATCGCCAAGTGGGCACAGTATCAAAAATTTATGTTTCAAATAATAATAATAATAATGTTCACGGTCTATTAAAGAAATTAAATGTTTGAAATTCTACAGTAAGTATTTTCTTCTGAAAAGTTAATAAGTTAAGTACATAAAAATCAATTTGCGGTAGCTATGTTAATTAAGTGATTGGAGCGAAATATTAAAACAAAGAGCCATAAAAATATAAACATGTCTGATAGTCTAGGAGCCGTCATTCACGAATATCATTTACGAGCGTTGCCTGACGCACAACCTGCTGCCCTTGGAATAACCAAGAAACTGGAATAGAAAGAATTCAGTGAGTCGCCAATATTGTGAAAAAAAAATGGAACGTGGAAAATATTTGTCGAGTACATAAATCTTTTTCGGAATAGATAACTGATCAAGAGACCAACTTTTATAAATGTTATTAATCTTTAATGGTTAGTTTATTACTCGTGCGCTTGGAATGTGGCTTACAAATAGGTAGGACAACAAAACTAAATAATTATTCAGATTATCATGTAAAGGGTGGGAATTTCCACATGCAAAAATTGAAAATTTGTTAAAATATAAAACTGGCGTCCCATCATCGTCGGCCTAACAAATTTGCGTCAATCAAACAAAAGTAAACAGAAAATAAGTTAAAAATACATAAAATCAAGTTATATTGTATATATGTTCTTTTTTAAAGGTGCTGACACTACGAGTAGTCGACTTGCGAAAGGTTATATTGTTGGCCAGTTTAATTGCGCGCAAAAAGCGTTTACAGCCAGTGATCTGATGCATGGCGCCAAAGCGTCGTCGCCCCGCTAACGGAATTTTTAATATATTTTTTTACATTGATTTTAATCTTAATTAATCACATACCATGTTCATATTAAAAGCTTAGTGTGACTTGGCGGGAGCCCACGCTTTTGAATCGTCAAAACTAAAAAAAAGCTTAGTATAATATAGATGTTTTGCACGTAAGTAATTTTGACCGACCGACTAACTTGTGCGTCCAAAATAAGCTGTCAATTTTTGGGGTTACGGTGGCACTTTTTTGCTAATCGACGCCGATAAGATAAACTGGTTTCTATTTGGGATATCGGCCTCGTAATTAAACTTTCATAACTTCTTTACGGTCAGCAGTTTGCAATGTCTTCATTTCATTTTCTTATGGTGATTGATATGATCATTACCTATATAGTAAAACTTGTCGGTCTCACTCTCACGCCTAATTACTTTTTTTGTTACAGTGTATTTCGCTTCATCCAGTCATTGCAAGTCATCATGGCGAAAACTGAAAAATCGTTTCCAAGGAACGTTACGGGTAAGGTTTTTTTTTAATATGGCAACCTTTACACAAGCTCTCTCTGATATAAGTAAATTAAACGTAAGTAATAAGTATAGATTTAGCCAAGTCAAGTTTTTACATTACTCTTTGATTTCATTTGGACACACCTACAAAAAATATCAACATACATACAATAGTCTTATATCGCACATCGCAACTGTGACGCGAGTTATTGGCCTATTGTTGGCAACGAGCCATTTTAAAAATAAATTGGCGAGCGTAACTGCGAACATTACGTCGCGTAATCACGCTTCCGGTTTGCGAGTTTGCGAATCTCTGATATTTCATCGTTACTCTATAAATTTTGTCTGAATGTTTGGAAATCCTCTAATTATTTGATAGTATTGTATTTTGATTGTTGAAGTTGATTGTAAGTAGGTAGTTATTTTGAGAGCTTCCCCTTCTTCTTATCTTGTGATATTTACCGTCAGTCAAAATTTCGAAAAACTGCCAAAACCCGAGATATTTTCCTTTATCATCGTCTTCCTTTATCGTTATCTTCCTTAGGAATGCTACTTCTACGAATTAATATTATAGTTAATTGACAGTGATCGGTATAAGGCAGTGCGAAGTGTGTTATACGTATATTATGTAACACATATAATACAGGGTGTAAGGGACGGGTTTCCAAAACTTTAAGGGCTTGCTCAGTAGACGAAACTGAACAACTTTCCACAAAAAAACTTTTTCAGGAAACGAAAAAAAATCGGCTTCTCCATACAAAATTATAAACTTGATTGGACAGTTTGTATGGAGAAGCTGATTTTTTTTCGTTTCCTGAAAAAAAATCTTGTGGAAAGTTCTTCAGTTTCGTCTACTGAGCAAGCCTTTAAAGTTTTCGGAAACCTGTCCCTTACACCCTGTAAATCCCCACTGTTGGTGCACAGGTCCCTTTCGTACCTCGGGAAGGTCTACTTGCAAGTCTTCAGTCTTGCAACGAAACGCTGTGAAAATATTGATACGCCATTGTAAACACAGATTTAAGGTGCTCTTAGACCAAAATGACGTGCTTTTGAACAGTATTGACGTAAAAACTAATAGAAGTTTCAAGTCTGAAAAAACTATACTTTCTTTTTCACTATATTTCCTACGATCGTACGCCATCCAAAACGCGAGTCAACAATTTCGGCTCGACAGAAAAAAATCCAAAGATAAAACCTAAAACTTGAAACAGTTCCCAGTATGAACAGAAATAATTAAAATTGTGTAACATTATTGGTTTCTACGCCATTAAGTAGTTTGAAACCTTTCAATGAGAAAAAATACAAAATAATGTAAAACGTAAATAATTCCCTTGGCGCGCGTGTGTGGGATTTGCGTTTAGTACTGCGCAAATAGATGCGCAGTAGCTCTGTGCTACCTCGCCTTAAGTAACAAAAAGGAGAACTTTTCGTTACTAAAAAACGTTGTCTATGTCGCTTCTGATAAGAGCTACCTGTATTCCGACAAATGGGTCATACATAACTTATAATGGGACCGCCGACGATTTATATTTAACCAGCAAAATCGCATACCCCGTTTCAATTAATCGTATCAGCCAAAATGCGTCCACTGCTGGACAAAGGCCTCGAGATACCTTTTTTTTATGTGATAGGTGGCAAAGGAGCAAACGGATCACCTGATGGTAAGCGATTACCGCCGCCCATGGACACCCGCAACACCGGAGGAGTCACAAGTGCGTTGCCGACCTTTGAAATGGGATGGGGGATGGGGGAATGGGGAGGGGAGGGGGGGTTGGGCCTCATTTAATTACTTCACGTGTGAATATAAATAAACTGCAGCTCAGCGTTATAAATCTAATTGTAGCTATTAATGAAGTATTAAATCAATATAAATACAGCAAATCTGCTGACATGCCGGGCTAACATAATTATTGCCTAATAAGGCAGGTAAAACAAGTGGCAGCAATATAATCATATAATTTTTTATCCTTACATTTGTGTGTTTTGACTCCTCTGGTGTTGCGGGTGTCTATGGGCGGCGGTAATCGCTTACCATCAGGTGATCCGCCTGCTCGTTTGCCACCTCTGCCATTAAAAAAAGACAATAATAAAACAACCACATTTTTTTAATAAATAATTAGGTACATATTTTTTCGAGAGAATTGTGTTTTTCTCCGTTAGAGTTTCATAGACTTTATGCATGAAAGTCCAACTGGGTGGCAGGCAGCTAATAAAAAAAAGTTGTGTACTCGACCTAACGGGAAGGCTTCATATCCTATACAGCCTAACACAGAAAAAAAATGAAATCTCTAACTGTTAAAAAATAGCAGATATTTATATTTTGCAATTACTACATAAACACTAACAAAAACTGGGGCTCAAAAATTCTCATTATTGTCAATTAAGGTAACTCAAACACAGTGTAATAAATATTATTACCATGTATAACATAACCATACATAATATAACGCAGGATTATTCAGGACCTGCCCCACGTCAATCAGCATCCCTTGCTCGCTGTATCCAATCCACAGTCCTCACGGAAGACAAATCGACACCTAGCAACCTACATACGAATACTTTAGCAGCGACCTTCACATTACAGAAACCTTATCAATTCGGTATTTGGTAGGTACTATATTTATAGAAGTAATATACGCTGTTATACTTAGCGTTGCTAAGTTTTTAATATAAGTAGGGTCCTCCTAAAACACCTGAAAAAAAATTAACCACGGCTTCTACTCATAAAACTGAACAACTTTCCCCAAGGAACCTATACTTAATTCGCAACAAAAGTTTTGGACTTCAGGCGCGGATCTAGGGGGCAATGGGTGCAATTGCCCCCCCTGAAGCCTGACCGAAGTACTAAAACTTCTATAAAATGCAAATTAATAGAGGCATTTCTTAACTATTTAAAAAATTTCGCGCTCGCTACGCTCGCGACTTTTTATATTAATGCTCTAATACCATCGACCGCTTCATAAATACGGGTACACTGAAAATTTGCCTCCCCCCTGAACGAAATCCTGGATCCGCGCCTGTTGGACTTCCCATAGAAAATTTGCGGTTCCGTTGATCAGTTAGTACGAGGACTCCAAAAATTGTTTTATTCTTCTGAAAAACCTGAAAAAAATATTGCTGTGTGTTTTCTACTCATGACAATTCAAGGGCTCACCAATTGAGGATATTAAAAAAATATATGAAATACCAAATTTTTTTTGGGAATTGAGTATTTCTTACTTGGGGAAGGTTGTTTACTTCCATGAGTAGAAGCCTCTTCTATTTTTGTTAAGGTATTTCAGAAAGACCTTAAATTTACCGGAAAACGTAGCTTATACATACGTCTGTATGTATAACAGAAATTCTGGAAATTGTACAATATTTGTCTTATAATCAGCCTAAAGACGTCCACTGCTGGTCAAAGGCATTTCCCAAATACTTCCCATGCAAAGTCTGCAAATCTTTTGCACCGATTGAAATTAAATGAAATTCCATGGGGAAAGTTCTTCAGTGTCCATAGCAACATCTATCATTTGCTACTAACCATCAGACAAATTTAATTCTGAACATTAATAATAAATCATAAGCTCAACGTTTCTGAAATCTACTTCTTAACATTAACTTTCTCTTACAATACCAGTGTAGTGTATAAACCCACTAGTTATTAGTTATGCTGTGGTCATGCTGTGGTGAAATATGTTAGTGCCAGAGCAGCGTGGGCGGTTTAGAAATAGAGAATTTAATATTCCGCACCTAATAGGTATACTCTCTGCTCTCTGTACCTAACCTATATAATGCCTATGCATCATTCTAAATTGTATTCTACAGACCGAAACTGAAGTTGTCCACGAAACTTTAAAGAAACCGAAAGACTTTAGTACTAAATATTATCTGTAAGATCTGCCAATTTCTGATCTGTAAATTGCCAGTCAGCCGATAGTTTTTTTATTTTTTTATGGCAGAGGTGGCAAACGAGCAGACGGATCACCTGATGGTAAGCGATTACCGCCGCCCATAGACACCCGCAACACCAAAAGAGTCACAAGTGCGTTGCCGGCCTTTGATATGGGAGTACGCTCTTTTCTTGAAGGTTTGAATGTCGTATCGGTCCGGAAATACCACAGGCGACAATTCATTCCACAGTTTGGTTGTGCGAGGCAGAAAGTTTCTAGTGAAACGCACAGTTGTGGACTGCCAACCAACTATGTGATGGGGATTTATACAAAAAATTAGTTTTTTGCGATTTCAATGAAGTCATGAAAAAAGCTTTTCAGTTTTCGTAGTAGTCAGTCTGTCTTCAAAGTCTGGTGCACGATTTCAGTTTAACCCTGTACTTTTACATTTTAAGATTACTACACATTACTACACACACACGCACGCACGCACGCACGCACGCACGCACGCATACAACAAGTGTAATTTTATTTTGTAAGATAAATACTTGTAATTTATAACTTTGTAGTAGAATAATAGGGCACTTGCTAAAACAGTAAATGTCTAGCACGGAACCACTGATCTCCATAACACAGGGTTATCCTAGTATGAAGGTCAGGGAACAAGTTATTGGCCCGTTTAGCAAGCCACCACTATAAGGTTGTTAATCTTAAATAAGAACTGTCATGTTTTGTAAGAGGCTTAAAAATAAACTTTATTATTATTATTTTGAAATATGAATTTGGGCTACTCTGACCACGTCGCGCTAGGCGAAGTGGCAGGAGCTACTACAGCAGAAGCACAGTCTGCTGGAGGTCAGTGCGACGAGGAGAGAAAGCGTCGGACAATCCGGGCATAGTCGAGGAGGACTGCCTTTTGCATAGCCGCTATTATTGGTCTGCCTCGAAGTCCCAACCGCCTAAGGTTACGATCTAGGTCAGCGGGGATCAAACCATTAATGGACAGGACTACAGGAGTGATTTCAGTGGATTGCACTTGCCACACATCCGTAACCTCGTGCGCCAGGTTTTATTATTATTTTGAAATATGAATTTGGGCTACTCTGACCACTTCGCGCTAGGCGAAGTGGCAGGAGCTACTCCAGCAGAAGCATAGTCGACTGGAGGTCAGTGCGACGAGGAGCACTGAGAAAAAAAAGCTCCTTACAGAACGCGATTTTGTAATGTGCTTGCAATTTACTACTTACTACGTTAGTAACACACGTAATAATTGTGGCGCTTCTTTACCAATGGAACATCATACTGACGTGAAAGTATGAAACCCAATTTTCAATAATGGTATTACAGAAACGTATGTATCATACGTAGTAATTATGTTTCATCATGACAATAATGAATCAACAGACAATCCGTACGAAATTAGGCAACATCAGTAAGTTATACCTAGTGAGCCTACTTGGTCAGCAAGCCGGCATAATTACAGCTTGTGGCTACCTACGTACAATAAGTAGCCGATATCTTGCTGTTATTAAGTAAGCCGGCTGCTTATTTAAGGTGGACAGCTATATTACTTTAAGTAGGCAGCCTATAATATTTTTGTGTGAAAATAACACTTTTGTTATTTTTATTTAACAAAATTAACTCAAAAATAAAATAACAACATCATAAGGATTTCACGCTGACGCCGAGAATCGAACCCAGGTTTAATTAAATTGAAGGCTAATCTCGTAATCGATTGAGTTGCCTCACTACTTACGTAGCCGATGGCATTACGTTTGTAATCATCATACTTTCAACAAGTTTAAAGCTACGTATTATACGTAGCCCACACCATTTCGTCTGTAGGCAACATACATTTGAACAAGAAGTGGTATATCTTTGGACAGTAGTCCGGGCATTACAGTACGTATTAGGCTCCGGTGTTTAATTATACCGCATACGTACACAGAAACGCTCTCAGAGTGTTATCAACTTAGGGTGATTTACCCTGAATTTACGGGAAAATATTAAACAAGCGGTTAATTTTACGTTTAGTATTTTATACATTTATAAGAATACCTTTAGCGTAATGACTTACTTGAGGGATTTTTTGTGGAAGGCTATCTAAGTGTATATCTTTGATCACATTATTTAAGGTTTATTTAGCTTAGAATAATGTTTAAAGGTAGTTTTGGCCATGTTGTCTAAGGTTATCTTTGGCCGCTTGCGCCTCGTGTTCCGCATATCTTTGAGAAGTGTCCCTCACTGAAAACGTCATTTTTCAAACAGCAGTATTCATAAACCAAAAGTGATGGAGTGTTAAAAACTAAAACATGTTATTTATTGGTCTTCTATTATAAGTTAAAAATACACAGTGTCGTATAATATTTAAAATGAAATCAAAGTTTCGTTTCCTTTTGTACCTAAAATCGCGTCTACTTCCATACCTTTTGAGATATTATTAAAATTCAAGCAAAAATTTAAAGAGTATACTACCAATGTACACAAAATACTGCACACTTTTTAATGGGGCAAAAGCGTTCATGTGAAAACGATATTCTCCATTTTTAATGCTAGAGTTAATGCGCTAGCGAAAATTGAAGGTCGAAGAAATAAGTATACCATAGAAAAGAAACAGATTTTTTTATTAAGTACAGTTAATCGTACTGGGACTAAATTTTTTTCTTTCTTCACAGGTCAACGATTTTCAAACCGTTCACAATTAATAATAACCTATGCCAATCTTACCTTCCCTGTAAATAATATGCTCTCTACAAAAAAAACTACTCTTAAAAAATGTGATGGTGTGGTTCTATTAAAGTCAATAGTAGAAATGGGTAATGACCCGGGTTTTAACCCACTGATGGGTCATAACCCAGTAACAACCCAGTTATCACCCAGTTTTAACCCGTTAGGGTGGGTGAAAACAAACTGCTTAGTGGAGGGTAAAATTTTTCAAGTATATGTATATGGTATGTATATTATGTATAAAATATACATAAGTTTATTATGTATGCGTATATGTATGTCCTCAAACCGTCTGTAGCCCAAAAGCAATGACGTCAGTCAGTCACAAATTTTATTTTTTCCGCTTGCATCGACAACGTCATGTGATAATGAGGGCAGTTAGATATAAAATAATAATAATATCCGGGACAATTTCTTTGTAAGTAAGATTTATTATCAACCAGTGTTGGCAATTTAGCATTAATTTCTTTAATCATTTAATCAATCGATTGAAAATGTAATCGAGATTTAAAAATTAATCGATTTATTTAAGTTCTCTACAATCTTAATCTGATTAAAGAAGGAAAGAAAGAAGAAAGAAAAATAGTAAAATGATTAATATATTATATATTATATTATTTAAAAGCCATACGTCATATTGATTGGATTTAGTCCGAATTTGTAAAAAGATGGGTATATAAATATATTCTGCATATTAGTAATGCTTGGTGAGGGCGACAGTGGATTTTTGCATTGTCTTAAAAGGTGAAACCTATGAATAGGTATGCGTTTCTCGAAAAGCATTGATATAGGTGTAATTTTTGAGGAGACGAGAACAAAAATAGCATCTACTTTTGAAGCCAAGATGGCGGACATGCATTTTATAAATCGACATGGGTGTCATTTTAAAGATTTTTCGAGGTGCTGATTACGAAAATGACATCCATTTTTGAATCTAAGAAGGCGACCATGCATTTGTCAAAAAATTTCGCCATGAGCGTCATTTTCGAGTTTTAGCAGGGTGCTGATTACGAAAATGATCTTTGTTTTTAAACTCAAGATGGTGGATATTTTTAAAACAAGTATTGAATGAGTGGCATATTCGATATTTTTCAGGTGCTCACAAAAACGATACTTTTTTCCGAAATCCGAGATGTCGGATATGCATTTCTCGAAACATTTCAATATGGATGTTGTTTTTAAGGGATTTCAATTTCATCATCATCATCACCTGAAAGACGTCCACTGCTGGACAAAGGCCTCGCACAAGGATTTCCACACCGACTGGTCCTGTGCTGCTTGCATCCAACGGCTTCCCGCAAATGCGCCCCGCCTACTGCCACTTAAGTTTAGCGATTCTGTGAGCTATGTCGGTTACTTTAGTTCTCCTACGTATCTCCTCATTTCTGATTTGATCACGTAGGAAAACACCAAACATATTACGCTCCATCGTCCTTTGGGTAACCTTGAGCCTTCTTATTAGGCCCATAGTAAGTAAGCGATCATATATTGGTTCCATATGTCGTCACTGGCAACACACACTGGTCAAAGACTTTAATCTTGAGACCTTGCGATATTTTGGATGTGAAGATATTGTGGAGCTTCCCGAATCATTTTAAGTCATCTCATTCCTTTCCCACGTTTTCACCCACTAAAATAAACGATAATGGGTTATAACTGGGTTAAAACCCAAAAAACCCACTGCCCATAGCGGTAAGTCATGGTAAAAAAATAAATTTATGAAAACTCTTAAAAAACGCCTATTGAGTTAATAGGCATTTTTTGTTGTTGTGTTTTATGAAAACTCTGAAAAGCCTATTGACTCAATAGAACACCAGTTATAAGTTTTCATAAAACACAAGACATGGCGATATTTATTTTTTACCATGACTTACCGCTATGCAATCACAAAAAAGTAAAATTTTACAATTTTTGTTTAAATTTATTTTATTCAAATATTCAAAGATAGACCACTATTTTCAAAGAACTACGAAATATGTAATATCTAGGGTAAATTGAGACGAGGCCACGGGGTGAAATGAAAATCAGACCGGGCAACACTGTTTTAGTGCCCGGCATTATTGTTCCGCGCGCCCGCGGCCGCGCCGCCGCCGCATGCGTTCACAGAGAACCTTACTACAAAAAGAAAGCCTGGAAAATGGAAGAATGGAAGAGTTTTTAACTAACTGTGAAAATGTAAGACCCGGATTGAAAGAAGTTATTTGTTTGTGGTACGTAAAATAAATATTAGTAGCTAAATTCATGATGCGATGCCGCATTGCAAAACGCGCGAATTCACTTCCCGTTCTTACTTTGATTTAATTAAATACAAAGGAAATTGCCTTTTTCAGAAAACAACATTAAGCTCTTGCTTTAACTGGAGACTGAGGATTTACAAGAATTAGTACCCAAAATTGGGGACTGGCTGAAAATCCAATAATACATTAAAAACAACTTTTAGATAGTATTACAAATTCGGTAAGTTAGCTTCTTTATTTCATTTATTTATAATAGCTTCTTCCTTACATGGTTTAAGTGTGTTAAGATCTATCATATGAGCCCATTCATTCATACTGACGCACTTACTAAACATAGAGGTTAAGGCGGCCGATCTTTATTTCTTAGGTTTCCCTTATATAATGTATTTTGGATAAATTGCAGCTCCTGGATCCTGATTTTCTTGCTTCAAAAACAGAGAAGAACAATGTAGAAGCTTTGCCATCATTACTCATAGCGGGATCTGACATTATACAGGAAAGGAGACAGAATCTATGTCATCTTTACCCGTAGCTGGAACCGACAACAAAGATAATGTAAGTACATAATAATATATATGTTTTTAAAGTTCCAAAGTCAACAAGGAACCCTTTGTCATGCATGTGTAGTTGGATTTTTAAAAGTTCAAGGTGTTCATACAAAATGTTTATAACTGCAAAAATAATTTTGTTTTTTAAAATATACATTTAATTTTTTGAAAAAACTATGGAACCCAACTTTGAACACGCACGCACTTGGCCACTTTTAATTGACTTTTTATTTTCTGTTTCAGGTATACAGAATACTAAACGTAATCAGTTTATATTAAATGATGTGTTTTACAAAAATATACAGTTAACTCCGTTATCATCTGGGACGCAAAAACAAAGTCTGAGGTATTCAGCGTTAGGTTAAATTTCCAATCTGAAGATATTTGTGATGATTATTGTAACTCAGCATCATGGTATAAAATAATTATTGACAATTTTATAAGAAGATATTTCGGAATCGACAAAGTTTTTGTTTGCGGAAATAATAGATATCTATTATTAATGACACTGTAATATAATAAATAAGATTAATTTCGTTTAATATAATGTTACATATTTCAGTCTGTTACATGCATTTTTTTTAATAAACGTGATTCAATTTTCTATGTATAATGTATGATTATTAATTTTTCGTCCTTATCTGTTAATACAAAAAACACATGTTTAATATTTGCTGTTTCTTTACAGGTGATGTAATTCCTACAATACTGGCAAGGGAACGTTAAAGCATTGAGTTTACTACGTATGTATTGTTGCTTCACAGGTTTTATACTGGGATAAGCGTCGTGCCGTAGGGCTTTGAGTCTCCTATTTATGTACTGATGATGGATGCGTAGAATACTAGCACGGGGTCCGTAAAGCATTGTATAGCTACGTATGAATTGATGCTGCAGGGTCTGTAAACACATTTTACCCTGTATGATTCTGCAACGATCTTATTAATTAATTGCGAGATAAGGTTAAATCCGTAATTAATAGATAAAATCATTGCGGAATCATACAGGGTAAAATGTGTTTACAGGGCCTGCAGCATCAATTCATACGTAGGCTACACAATGCTTTACGGATGCCGTGCCAGTGTTGTACGCATTCATCATCAGTACATAAGTAGGAGACTCCATGCCTTACGTAGCCTAGCCCAGTATAGAATCAGTGCAGCATCATTTCATACGTAGGCTACACAATGCTTTACGGATCCCGTGGCATTACTGTACGCATACATCACCAGTGCATAAGTAGGACACTCCATGCCTTACGGAGCTTAGTACAGTATAGAACCTGTGCAACAACATTTCATACGTAGACTGCACAATGCTTTACGGATCCCGTGGCATTACTGTACGCATACATCACCAGTGCATAAGTAGGACACTCCATGCCTTACGGAGCTTAGTACAGTATAGAACCTGTGCAACAACATTTCATACGTAGACTGCACAATGCTTTACGGATCCCGTGGCATTACTGTACGCATACATCACCAGTGCATAAGTAGGACACTCCATGCCTTACGGAGCTTAGTACAGTATAGAACCTGTGCAACAACATTTCATACGTAGACTGCACAATGCTTTACGGATCCCGTGCCAGTATTCTACGCATCCATCATCAGTACATAAGTAGGAGACTCCAAGCTTTAAGAAGCCTAGTCCAGTATAGAACCTGTGAACCAACATTTCATACGTAGGCTACACAATGCTTTACGGATCCCTTACCAGTATTGTACGCATCCATCACCTGTACATAAGTAGGAAATTCCATGCTTTACGGAGCCTACGCCTGTATAGATCTTCCTATATACGTAGTAAACACCATTCTACCAGCTACTTACATATGTAGCAAAACAACACAGCAGTAATTTACGTATGCCGGTTGATGACAAACTTCATGGCACCGCCTACTTAATACGAGCTACGTATGCGACACGGTTCCGGCTACAACTGTCATGCTGTACTGTTTTGCTATGTAAATTACGTAGCCCGAATACGTATTTTTTTCTCAGTGAGAGAAAGCGTCGGACAATCCGGACATTGTCGAGGAGGAGACTGCCTTTTGCATAGCTGCTATTATCGGTCTGCCTCGAAGTCCCAACCGCCTAAGGTTACGATCCAGGTCAGCGGGGATCAAACCATTAACGGACAGGACTACAGGAATGATTTCAGTGGATTGCACTTGCCACACATCCGTAACCTCGAGCGCCAGGTTAAGGTACCGTAACCTCTTGTCGGCATCGGCTTGCACGAGGTTTTCGTCGTGTGGAATAGTGATATCCACCAAAAACACCCTTGACTGCGCCCGATCCAACTACACGATGTCAGGTCTGTTATGATCAATAGACCTGTCCGTGATGATGTCTCGGTCCCAGTAGAGCTTGGCGCGGTCGTTTTCGAGAACCGACTCCGGCCTGTACTTGTAATATGGCAACCGCCGAGCTATGAAGCCATACTTTAGAGCGATCTCTTGATGCAGAATCCTGGCTGCTTGGTTATGTCTGTGCAGATACTCAAGTGTTACAAAGAATCGAACAACCGGAGGTTATATGGCGCAGGGTTTCACCTGGCTCACGGCACAACCGACATACGTCCAAGGTACCGTCTTTCATTATGAACCTCCTGTAGTTGTTCGTCTTTATAACCTGATCCTGTATTGCACAGACAAAACCCTCGGTTTCTGCAAAGAGGTCTCCGTATTATTATTATTATTACTCGCTCATTCCATAACCGGCTTAAACCGGACTTTACCATACGTGCCATATACACAGACTCGCTCGCTACCGGGATCGGGAGACCGTTAGATTGTCTATGTAAGTTATTAAGCTTCGTTTCACAGATAAGTGTGACTTTGTGTAACAGTAAAACCATAGAATAAAAAAATACAGTCGCGGCCGCC
Organism: Coleophora deauratella; assembly: GCA_958295455.1. Classification (NCBI taxonomy): domain Eukaryota; kingdom Metazoa; phylum Arthropoda; class Insecta; order Lepidoptera; family Coleophoridae; genus Coleophora; species Coleophora deauratella. The sequence continues at coordinate 13,294,125 of OY282406.1, read as the reverse complement.
GATCTTTGTATCTGCAATAGGGTATTAGGTCAACTTACCATTACCATGTGGAATCTTATTTTTTTCCCAATAATTATCGTAGATAGTTGCACTAAAATATGAATAAAAAAAAGCTCTTTTATTCAAATCGCTGAAAACCTTAAACATTTAGATTTTCATTTATAATCGTCGGCGAAAAGACGTCCAACTGCGAAACAAAGGCCTCCCCTTAATTTTTCATTACATGAGTTTTTTTTATTAACAATTTTGATGTGTATTGTGTATGGAAACGACTAAACAAAACTATTACGTCATAAATCACTATATAAAATATGTTTTGAACAAATTGTCGTTATTGACATTTGATAAAAAGTAACTCAGATGACTAACAGTCCTATTAACCATTTTTGTGGAAAATAGCTCCAGTTGTTCAGTTTAAAAGCATCCTATACATATACATATACAGGGTGTTAGGTAAAATAGTGCAGATCTTTTAAGGGCTAGAAGGGTACCCTAGATGCAGTACATTTATGCTATTTACAAATTTATATTCGCTTTAATAACTGAGAAAATCGAAGGTTTTGTTTCCGTGAGTGGCGGCCCTTAAATAACGTCATAGCCCGCACAGATCACGCACACATGCACGCGTGCGCAGAGCGAGTGACAGGCTCACGCACACACAAAAACGAGCGCGCGCACACACACAAACGCGCTCGCAAATTCTCGAATGCACTGTTTAGTCGCGCACGCATTTCATCCGCTTTTTCGACCTCTTTAACTGACACTTTGTCCTTGATGTAGCCCCACAAAAAGAAGTCCATCGGTGTCAAGTCTGAGGGGCGCGCTGGCCAAGCGACGGGACCGTGTCGACCGATCCAGTTCTCGTCGAATTCGCGTCGAAGTACGTTCCCCACGGTCCTTGCAGAGCTGGAAAGAGCGCCATCATGCTGGTACCAAACACGTCGTCTTTCAGACAGTGGCTGGTCATCTAGTATCGGTACCTCATTTTCTTCTAAGAAGCTGCTGTATGCCTCAGCAGTTAACCTGTTTGGTAGAAAGAACGGACCTACATGCGCTCATACATGCGTGTTGCGGCGATTAAACATTCCACATCGCGTGAATGTGCTCTTATCTGACCATAATACATTCTGAACTAAATCTGTTTCCTCCTCGGTTTTCCGTAGCAACCACTGACAGTATGACACGCGATTTCCAAAGTCTGGCTCTATCAGGTGCTGAACAGTCTTTACCTTGAAAGGATGTTGCAAATCATCTTTTAAAATCATCTTTTAAAAGCAAGACCAACAGTGTAGGTATTAAATTCTCGCTGGGCGGCGTGGCGCGGCGCGGTTCGCGGGTGACGACGACGTTGCCACTTTGAATAGCTATGACCTACTGGTTGAGCGTCACACGGGTAAAAGAATACGATAGTGGTTGTAGGTTTGGTTTAGCCCTCAGTTGGTAAGCCCTTGGCATCATCTTACCTGATGGTAATTCGTAAGTGATGAAGGTGGAGGCGAGCTTACCAAGACTTCCCAACGCAATGGGGAACTGGCTACCTTATTTTCATGCCGGAAAACATCAATGCTGTTAACATTGCCCTACCACCAACCAAACAGTTCTACAAAGTTGGACCCCGCCGGGAATCGAACCCGCGACCACTAGGCTACGGAGGTGGTTGAAAGGTCCTAAATGAAAGTCCTAAAAAACTACCACCAACCAAACAGAGTTCTACAAAGTTGGACCCCGCCGGGAATCGAACCCGCGACCACTAGGCTACGGAGGTGGTTAAAAGGTCCTAAATGAAAGTCCTAAAAAACTAAATTTTAATAGAAAAATAAAAAAAATGATTTCATTAAAAAGGATGGACCACATAAGTTTAGTCGTACGCCTGATTGAAGTAAGATAAGACTTGTTTGACGGTAATAATAAAGTTCAGTTCATTAGATTACTATCAGTTGACATATTACTCGTACTGTTTTTACCTAAATTATAAAAACTATACCTACGACCTACGTACTATTCGCAGATACAAACATACGTACCTAGTCCACGTGGACTGAGCGGTGCTCGTAGCGTGGGACGCATGCGCGGTAGCGCGCGATAACCAACCAATAGCAGCGCGCACCCGGGTCGACGCAAAGCGCAGCCACAATAGAAAACTGTGACGCAGTAGTCAGTAGCGAAACTTACGTTGCTAAGTGCGTTCGCGTTTCGCGCACCTATGAGAATTTTATCGCGCATTGTATTGTATCGCGTAGTACTCGTAAAAGTCACCGTACAAGTGAGTCCATACTGTAGGAGTCGAAGATCAAAAACAGTGAGATACTTTTGTCTACAGTAATCCGAAGAACACTGCTATTTCGGTCACGTTGTGCGGAGAGAGCCTACAAGTTTGGAACGATCCATTATTTATGGAAAAGTGGAAGGGAACAGACCGTGGAGCCGCAGACCAACTCGATGTGCCGATCTCGTCACGAAGACGCTGAAGATGTCGATTCACGAGGCATCGAATCTAGCGATGAACCGCGAGGCTTAGCATTACACTATCCAGGAAAATAGTAATTGAAGGGGGTCACGATCCTCAGTACTGAGGGACCGACTAAGGAGGAGGAGAAAAGTGCATCAGAAAACTGTAACCCAAATCGCCCGATATCCAGTGTGAACACCATAGACGGGATCGTTCAAGCGCTTCGGAGAGAAGGCCGTAACTTCATCAGTGGTCCTCGTGCGTTGCAGGAAGTTTGAGCAGCAGTTGAGCAGTTTGGAGACCGCTGGCTAGGACGAGGAGGATCAGTGGCTTAGCCGCCACGGTCACTCGACCTTACCTCATTGGATTTTTATGTGTTGAACCACGTGAAAGACTTGTGAAAGTGAGAGTGAAATGGAAATGCGAATCAAAATCGACATGGCCTTTGATATTATTCAAATGGACCCTCAGGTCATTGGCTCCTTGCATAGACCTGTGCGGAAACGTGCTAGACTCTGTGTACGTGTAAACGGTGGGCATTTCGAACAATCTCTAATATCTACTAAGAATTTGTTTATCTACCTATCTCTACAATTAAACTATTTATCAAAATAACAACTTACATTGTTTAATTTTGATTTCCCTACTAGTATCTGGCTTGTCTACCAATATTTTTTTAAATTGCTAATGATCTCACCTGATCGCCTCCGTGGCTCAGCAGTGTGGCGCTCGCTTCATAAGGAAAGGTTGCGGGTTCGATTCCCGACACTGATGTTTAGAGGCAAGACTTTGGTAGTTGCTAGCTATTTTTGAAAGAGATCTAATTACTTAGGCGACTTGTTAAACGCCCTACCACCAACCAACCCGAGTCTTTTCGAAGTTGAACCCCGGTAGGATTGGAAGCCGCGGCCTCCCGTGTCCAGGGGCGCCGACTTCATAAAAATATTGGGGGTAAAAATAACAACTTTATTGTTTAATTTGGATTTCCCTACTAGTATCTGGCTTGTCTACCAATATTTTTTAATTTGCTAATGATCTCACCTGATCGCCTCCGTGGCTCAGCAGTGTGGCGCTCGCTTCATAAGGAAAGGTTGCGGGTTCGATTCCCGACATTTATGTTTGGCGGCAAGACTTTGGTAGTTGCTAGCAATTTTTGAAAGAGATCTAATTACTTAGGCGACTTGTTAAACGCCCTACCACCAATCAAACCGAGACTTTTTGAAGTTGAACCCTGGTAGTATTCGAAACCGTGTCCAGAAGCGCCGACTTCATAAAAATATTGGGGGATAGGTGGTTTTTTTTTATTTTTTTGATATTTTCTAACTAGCTATCGCCCACGGCTTCGCCTGGGTGGATATCGTTTTTGTGATTACTGTTGCCCTATGGACTCCCGATTGTTGCTATGCAGGCGGTTATCCCCGCGCCGCCCGCAGCGTCCGCACGTCGTCACCCCGTGTGTTTGTGTGTTTGCGTGCGTACCTATTGCATGACGTCATTGAGTAAGACAGCGATACTGATTGTACGTGCGAGAAAGAGATGGAACAAATAAGGGCGGCCATACACGGGAGCAGTTAAAAAAATAAATTGTAATTGAAGTTTTGTGGGGAAAATTAAATTTAAAAAATCTGGGGTTAATTGTGAGCGTTCAGCATGTCTGACTCGACCTGAAAAAGTGGGTGCAAAGCGGAAATTTGAGAAAAAATAGGGCAACTTTACACCCTTATATCTCGTAAACTAAGGGGAATATAGACTTCGCTCTTTTTTATTTGTGATAGGTTCTGCAGCCCCTACGTGCCATTTAAATATCTGCAGTATTTTACCTAACACCCGGTATATTTAAGTATTAATATTTATACATTAACATAACAACCCTAAACGCTGAAAACAGAGGCTCGACGATCAAAATAGAACCACGCCTACTCTTATTCTTGAAGTAAAAGAAGTAAAAAAAACTGCGTGGGAAGTGTCTGTCTGTAGCAAAAAGTTTAAAACTATTTTAATTTTATGACGATCTGAGTAATTCATAGTTCTTGCCAAGACTTTCGACCGGGTGATTCTCGCGACGCAATAGCTTTTCTATTATAAATAATTCTGTTTGACGCCATTTGTATTTATGAAATGGTATAGGGAAAAAACTACATTTATGGATTAGAAAATAATTAATACATTAAAATATAATAAATGTATTTAAAATAATAATAATATTGAAGTGACCGCTTTAGGCGGATATTGCAATGCGTCGGAAACTGCTCCGGTGTGCGGTGCTGCGATTTTTTACTTGACCCTGAGAAAGTAAAAAACCGCAGCACCGCACACCGGAGCCGTTTCCGGCGCAGTGTAATATCCGACTTATTTTTTGAAAAAGTAAATCGTAAATTTAATGAATTTAGCGTGTTATGTGTTTGAAGTTTCATTAGAAAGAGCTTGTTAATTAAGAAGAAATTGAATTGAAAATTGAAAAATTGAAAATTGAAAATTGTTTATTGTTTACCAAGTATTTTAGCATAAATTTAAGGCTGAGGTCTCCTTTTAGGTATTACAAATACCTGTGTTAGGAGATCTCGCTCCTCCATTACTTAGGCTATGGTAATTAATAATTGGTAAGCACAGAAATCTTAAGTAGGTGTACAATAAAACATAAGAGTAATACACACTAAAAAACAAAATATAAATATTAAAACTATAACAAGATTATGCTTTAACGTGTATAAATGTGATAAAATGAAGTGTGTTGTGTGGGCGTGTGTGATGTGATGAGTGTGTGTGTGTGTGTGTGTGTGTATGTGTGTGTGTGTGTGCGATGAGTGTGTCTGTGCGTGTGTGTATGTGTGTGTGTGCGTGCGTGTGTGCGTGTGTGTATGTGTGTGTGTGCGTGCGTGCGTGCGCGTGTGTGTGTGTATGTGTGTGTGTGTGTGTGTGTGTGTGTGTGTGTGTGTGTGTGTGAGTGAGTGAGTGTGTGTGTGTGTACAATTTGTGTGATTCAGACTACAACCTCAAGAAGTCGTTCCGTTTCGTCATAACTAAGGGATTCTAACCAAATTACCAGTGTTTTTCTACATTCTGACAGATTCATTGGATATATTAACAGTAAATTGTAATTTTATATAGAAACAACCCTTTAAAATCGAAAACAAATCACAAAGCAGTTTGACTAAATGTCCTTGTGTCAGATATTATGAATTTGTTACAATACCCGACTGGTTTGGTTCAGTGTTATAATGCTGGCAAATTCGTATACAGGATGCGCCAGTTAACATTTAATATAAAACATTACACTCCTGCTTGAAAAAAAGGGCTGAGTTTCGGTAAGAACACACAGCTACTGCGCAATCATTTGCGCAGTACTAAACGGAAGTCCCACCCGCACGCGCCACGCGAATTATTTACGTTTTAGGTTGTTTCGTATATTCTTCTGAATGAAAGTGTTCAAACTAATGGCGTAGCTTCCTTCATATGGTCTAAACTAATATAATATTGTTATACAATTTACATTTTTTTACTTTTGTTATACTGGGAATCGTTTGTTTTCGGTAACGGTAGACCCATCTTTAGATTTTTTTTCCTATCGAGCCGAAATTGTGGAATCATGTTTCGGATGGCGTATGATATCGTAGGAAATATAGTAAAAAATAAGTACTTATAATTTTTATTACACTTGAAATTTCTATAGTTTTACGTCATTACTGTTCAAAAAACCTTATTTTGGTACAAGAGCGCCTTAAGGGAATGCTGCGAAAAGATTGAATATTTTTTTGAAAACCGAAGCTAAAAGCTTTATATTAGTATGTAGTGTAGGTGTAGACTGTTCCGCGTAGTAGAGCTGATTGGAGTTACAAAAAAAAATGTAAAGTAAAAATGAGTAAGTATCACTAGTTTCAGGACACCCTGTATGTATTTATTCATGACACTTAATTATTATAAGTAATTCAAAAAGCTACTTTTAAACTGGTTTAAAGCGGTTCTTTGCTGCACCTATGTTTATAATATCTAAATTGTTTTATTATTATTTATCTTTGGTATAATATAGTATGTTATGTAATGTGTATAATATTTCCCACGGACTTTGGGCCACAAGTCGACACTTTAATAGGTAATGTACAATAAAATAATCTTTGGAGCGAAAACTGGGAGTACCAAGTTAATAGCGAGCGCTGCAGACGTTTTGCGGTTTTGTGTCGAAATTGGCTTTATACCTATATGGACTTATCTCATTTTGTATTAGACTAGATTTTTTTAAAGATTTGCTGCTGTTATTAAATTTTTTTATGAGGCCGAACATTTTATCTAATACTTACTTAATACAAAACTACTAAACTCTCGAAAATGTTTAGGAGTTCCTTAGGTTTGCCATTCTAAGTAGGCTGCTCCCCTGGCCTAAAGAAAAGAATAGAAATAGAATAGAAATCATTTATTTGGAAAAAAGACAAGCACACACACATACAAAAATAAAAGATTAACAAGGAAGTAATACCAGACAATAAAAATATATAAAGTATACAAAAGTAGACAAATCACATACACATAAAAAATAAGTTAAAAACAACCGACTTCAACCGCAACAACTCCAATTTTGCTATGTTTTTGTTGAATTTCTCAAAAACCGCTGAATCGATTTCGATAAAATTTATATGGGACCACCTGTGAAGTATATACCCTTTTAAACAAAAAAAGAATTTTCGAAATCGGTTCAGGCGTCTTCGAGTAATCGGTGAACATACATAAAAAAAAAAAAGATTCCGACGAATTGAGAACCTCCTCCTTTTTTTGAAGTCTGTTGAAAATATAGTATATACTTACATAAATTCTTATTGTAGCCACAGAGAGAGATGTTGTGTGTGCTGCAGTAATAAACGTCTTTAATTCCGTGGCTCCCATTTGAGGTTCTTTTTTTTCTGTCGTCGGTTCCCCATCAGTTCTCCGCGCTATATGCTCATCGACATGCTCATGACATGCTCATCGACACTTTATACATATTTTTTATTGCACACACAATAAATGTACATCAAAATACAAATAATATTAAAGCAGAAGTAATACAGATTGGCCGGTCTTGTCTCCAAAAGCGATTTCCTTTAGACGACCCGGTTAAGTTCTTTTGAGGATCTTCTCGTTTCGATCACGTGATCGAAATTACATTATATAATGAATGCCAAGGGCTTATCAATAAAATAAATACTAAAGAAACTCCATGCATGGCTTTCGCAAGCTCTAGTAAACACTTTTTAAATTCACAATTGGTAAGCCCTTGGAATCATCTCACCTGGTGGTAAGGGATGATGATGCCATAGATGGAAGCGGGCTTACCGAGATTCCCCAAAGCAATGAGGAACTGGCTATCTAATCTCCGTGCCAGAAATAAATAGGCATTGAAATATTAAGACCACCTTCTCTTCCAGGATGCCTCACCTGCGTCCAAGTCTTGAACATTATGGTTCTGCTGGGCTTCATGTTGAACTACGCTCTTCGTGTCAACCTCACAATCGCCATTGTGGAGATGATCTTCGATGATAAGGACAACAGTACGGCACTAGTTGGAAACCTCACAGAGCTCAATGTTACGGAGGTAAGGCTGTTGGACACACACTCATCTAGATGTAATATATCGGAAAATCCTAGCACTAAATTATCATATTGAACCACTATAATAGAACCAGCTCGGCTGTTCCAAAATAAAACACTGAATATGCCAATTTTACAAAAAAGAAATTGAAATTGTTTATTTGCAAAAATCATGGTAAAAACATGTAAAAATAACAATATACAGCGCAAAGACATGATTTGCCACGGTGATGGCATGCAAACATTAAATATTACATAAAAATATTAAAAAAAAAAAAGCATAAACAGAAATATTGCATTCTCAAAAAAAAGAAAAGTACATTTTTTTAAATAATACCATGCGATTTAAAAAATAAATGTCATTAATGATTACTAATGTAAATAAATATTTCAATTGTAACTATAAAATGATATGTCAAAAAAAATATTATTAAATGTCAAAGAGTAAATATTATTAAATGTTAAAGAGTAAGAATTACGAATATATTAACAGGTCAGTAAAATATATATATATATTATAAAGTTTATTCAACCACATCGCATATTTATTACAGTCGTCAAGATTCAAAGAATTCATTAATTGTATAAAAGCACACTTATCTTTTAACCAGTTCTGTAGTTTGGTGGTGAAAAGTTTCCCTGTCAATGCTCTCAATTCTACTGGAATTTTATTATAAACTTTAATAGACATCATGTAACAATTTTTATCATATAGCGTGGTATGGTACAGAGGTAGTCTAACACGATATGAATCTCTGACACGTAACCGTGGATATTGGATCGGCTTTGGGAAAAAATCGGGATTATTTCTAACAAACTTTGCTTGCTCGTAGATGTACATACCGGCCAGGGTAAGCAGATTGTGTTTTTTAAATATAGGTCTGCATGATTCTAAAGGACCTACCCCACTTATAGCCCTGATACAACGTTTCTGTGTCAAGAATGCTCTGTTTACGTCTGTCGAGTTCACCTAGAGGATGATGCCATATCTTAGGACATACGACGCAACGTAACCATGATACGCTGTTAGAGCTGTTGTTTCACCTGCTACATTTTTTAACCTTTTAAGAGCAAACACAAATCTACTGAGTCTGCAAGAGATGTTATCTATTTGCTGTTTCCAGTTACAAAATTGATCTAGAACAGTGCCGAGAAATTTGACATTATGAGACTTTTGAATGGGTTTTCCTTGATAGTGTATATTCAGTGGCCGTTGGCGGGCTTGATAATTAGAAAACTGCATGAAACTTGTCTTATTTACATTTACCTTTACATTATTATCATCTAGCCATTTTCCTATAGATTCCAGTGTACTGTTGATTGAATCTTCAAGGACTCTTACATTTGAATTTACTGCATACAATGTTACCTTAGCGGAGTTTTTTTTTCTTCGATAGCTTGTAAAATAACCAGGATCCTGAGCTACCGAGAAAAGGCAATTAACCGAAAAGTAGAAAGAAAAATATTCTAGTTTTTAGTAAGAATTCGTCGGGGAAAGTTCTTCAGTGTGTTGAGTAGAAACCCCCGTTTTTTATTTGGGAGAGGTGTTTTTATACTTACATCGAATTATCATTACATCGAATTGAGTAACCTTGTCGGTTCGACCTTTCTTTTCACTTACAAGTTTCAGTTGTTATCGAAATCTTATTATGTAGAAAATATTTAAGAATTTTAAAGATAAAAATATATTTTTGAATGCTGTTCTTAAATTAACCGAATCACAGTGTAACAAATCTCATTCAAATGACATTTTCTACTGACGTTCTAGCTTCATTCCATATTCAACTCTACACTGATTGTTTTATACAATGACTGGTTAATTTTGTTGCTCTATTTGGATGTTCAAAGGTTATTGTATACCTAGATAGCATAATAATTAAAAACGAATCAATTTAACAAAAACGATGAAGATCCGACTGCATATCCTATGTCAATCTGGAAATCAAGATGAATCTACCAATATCTCCTTCTGAATCTTGTATGCCGTTTAGACTACAGACGGTAACAATGTAACGGACATACTTACATAAGTTTTCTTTTAATCCACAAATGGTAAGCCCTTTGCATAATCTTAATGATGTTGCCGAAAGCACAGAATACCCAATCGAAAGATGGAAGCGGGCTCCAAGACTCCCCAAAGCAATGGGGAACTGGCTATCTTATGTCCATGCCAGAACACATAAATGCTATGAACATTGATGTTTGGCGGCAATACTAAAATAAGATGGTGGTTGGTGGTAGCTAGCCAGGCGGGTTCAGAAAATACCCTACCACCAACCAAACCGAGTCCACAAACTTGGACCCCGCCGGCAATGGAATTCGCGACCTCCTGATGTGAAGCGAGCGGTCTAACCACTAGAGGATGGAGGCGGCCCACCTGAAAAACAATACATGTAATACATACCTACCTATACGGTTTTTGTTTCCCGTGCCGCTAGATTTCACTATTTCACTAAAGTTGTTATATGTTTTGACTGAAAACATATTGGTGTCGATTCGGTGTTTTACTTATTTGACAGGACTAAATTTAAGCAGCCTGTCCTTGTCTTTTCGATACAGAAAGAAAAAGACAGAGCATTTAATTTTAATCCTTTCAAATAAGTTTAATCGTGAAAACCGAATCGACACCATTGCAACAGTTGCGGTTTCTAGTTTCAACTGTTGCTAAGGAAAATTGGCAATTTGCGAAGGAATATAGGCGTTCTGTTAATGAGTCTGCGATGAGTGATGACTTGATGAGTCAGGTTTCTCGGTAGGCTCAGATCATTAACCTAAGTTGAAGGCTGAATGTTCTACCTACAGTAAAATGCCTTTTTGTATAAGTAATGCTTTTGTAGTTGTTGTTTTGTTTTATTTTTGCGATCTATAAATTTTAGCATGGATTAATGAATTAACCAATTATCTGTGACTGTCATCGACTTAGGATAGGCCCTATGGAAGCGACAAATGGCACCATTTTATTGGTCCCAAAATTGATATTAGAATTCTTTGATTAAACTCCCTGGCATACTTTTTAAGTGAAACTACGATAAGTAAAAAAAGTTTAATCGCAGTAACAATATACGGTTCCTAACACATTTCGCTGGTCATATAAAAAACACGACCAACGGAGACGCGACAAATGATTGATATTTTGGGACCAAAAAAACGGTGCCATTAGTTGCTTCCGTTTGGCGTGTCCTTTATCCCGTACGTCGATGGTGACTGTTTGTTACTTATTATCATTAAAATTAAAAAAGAATGTGTTGCTTAAAGTCAACACATAAGACTTAAAGGAATAATTGAACCATTGAAAAAATAATTCAGTTCAATAATGTACCTATTCAATGAATCAACCATTATCTTCATTGACATACATATTTTCGATTTGATTCATAAAATTATTCATATTGAATGTCGAACTTTGAACTTGAGAAATCATAACCATATTTCATTTAATACACTGATGATAGTCGACGTACGGTAACACGTTATGTACCTTCGACTGACTCGGTGGCTAAGTGGTAGCGATCCTGACCTCTAATCCGAGAGTCGTGGGTTCGATCCCCACACAGGGCAAACTTTTCTGTGATGAGCAGAATTGTTTACTAATAGTCTGGGTGTATTATATCTATATATGTACGTATTTAAATGTATATGTGTATGTATATCAGTCTCTGGTTCCCAAGATACAGGGAATCCTAGTTTGGGGCTAGATGACCGTGTGTGATTTGTCCCGGATATTATAATAATAATAATAATTATTATAATTATTACCTAGTAGATTGTCCGTGGAGGATTTACTGCTATCCTCTAAAGCTAAGGGTAGTTAGGCCAGACTCAATGCTAGGACCATGTCTGTTTTAACAGATGAAGATTTAAGATCTAAGTAGTAATATACTGTCAAGATTTTGTACTTGTCGTAACGATATTTTCTAGTTAATAATTTCAAAAGCAAATTCCGCAAGAAATATTTGGATCTTAGGGGGGAAAAAAGCAATAATAGTGTTAATGAAGAAGACACACACATAATATAAAGAGAATATGAGGTTAAAATGGCCTCTATCACTATGTACTAAATGCACCTTAATATCTTACCAACCAAGGATTTCTCCTCAATTTAAAATAAAAGAATGTATTGATTTAATCGCACTTATATCTATAACATCTTTTGCAAAGTTTTTTTTTGTTTGTTCCAGCACCCAGGGCACATAGAGCAGACACGATACCACTGGGATACAAAGCAGAAGAACCACTTGCTGGGCTGCTTCTTCTGGGGCTATGTGCTCACAGAACTTCCGGGCGGTCGACTTGCTGAAGTCATAGGAGCTAGGTAAGTTCTTCATTTCTTAAATTAGTATTTGGTTGGCAATTAAGTTCTGACACACTTAACATTTTTGTATATTTTATTTTTTTATTTTGTTATTGTAATACATTAATTTACAATATATGCACCAGACGACTCTATGACTTGTGCCCATCTAGTTGGCAAATTTTCAATTCCGCGTCTCCAGAACTCAGGGTCCTGATGATCGAAGAAGTTCTGTACTGCGTTTTCGATATCCAGAAAGTTGGAAAAAAAAACCCGCGTAGAAATTATTAAGAGCCAAAATAAGTGAAAGTCTGACGGGGCGAAGTCTGGACTATACGGTGGATGTGGCACAGTTGACCAGCCTAACTTCTCTATTATTTTCTTCGTAGCAGAAGCGACGTGTGGTCTGGCGTTATCGGGCAGCAAATTCACTTTTACCATTCTCCTTCTCTTTTGTATGATAGCAGCAGCCAATTTGCGAAGTTGTTCGCTGTATTTGTTGGCAGTGACTGTCCCTTCAGCTAAGAACTCTTAGAACAACATCCCACGCTGATCCCACCAACAGAGAGCAGCACTTTGCGCGTATGAGGGTTCGGCTTTGGCTTTGTTGGCGGCTCTTCCTCTCGCGGTAACCAAAAGGCAGCTCGTGTGTCATTTTTGTATAATATGTAGCTCTCATCGTCAGTGACTAAACTGGCCAAAAAGTCCTTGTGGTCTGGATGGGAGAGCAAGGATTGACAGATTGACACACGAGTCGCTCGAATGCTCGAATTGAGTGGATGGGGTATCCACCTTGCCAATACTCTCTGATACCCGAGACTGTGGAGTCGCTTCTCAATAGCAGTATGGCTGAACCCGAGTGCTGCTCCCAATTCACGAGTCGTGGAGTCCGGATGTTCATTAACTTCTTGCAGCAAAGCACTGTCTTGAAGCTCGGTCGGCCTGAGCGCTGCGAGTCATCCTAGCTCACATCTCCAGAAGCAAATCGGCGGAACCAGCGACTCACTGTCGAATGGCTTACTGTGCCCTCGCCAAGTATTTTATTAATATTACTTGTTGCTTGCCGTGTACTTTTGTCCTGTTGGAACTGAAAGAAGATGATAGCTCGAAGTGCGCGTTCATCCATTGTTGCAATTATACTACGCGCGGCTCGCGCTCTCCGCTATTTATATACTCTATCAGAAAGCTTCCAGAAGGTTCTACACGTTACCCCACATAAGAAATTTCTAGAACTTTCTTTGAGAGAAAAAACTTACTTTTTGTGCAAAGTGTGTCAGAACTTAGTTGCCAACCCGATAGTAAGTTACCGGTGGAGCAATCTCTAATTTTTCCTGTCCTCAACCAGCATCTTCACCCCCTGATAAGACGAGACAGCAACCTTCTCCTTTATCTGTTCCATATAATGTAGTCTTGGTCTTCCCCTTCTTCTCTCTGTCTTTCCTTAAAATAAAATTAATAAAATACTTTATTCGACAACAAACAGCTGAGCAAAAAAACTTCTATTATAGTTGCTGTTGTATCTTATCACGTGTCCTATCATATTACCTTGTCTGTTCTCTATTGTTTTAGCATGCTTCTCTTTTTTCAGCCATATCAAGAACGTCTTGATATTTTATTCCTTTATAGGAAGTTACTTAATTCTGAAAAAAAAAAACAAATACTAGTAGTGTCAAAAGTTCAAACCATCGCGTTAGTGACTCACGGTTTGGGACAAAGCTGTTCCACCTGAAGTACCAGAAGTTTTGGGTTCGGATATGGCAAGGACAAAGTACCAATGTAATCGTTATTACCCTGTGTGTCTCGACTTCTGTGGCACGGGTCTCTTCACATTTATGTTGTCATGGTTAGGTCATACTTCGATATACAATTATAGATAGATCCATCAATCTAAACTTTTATTTAAATAATTGACCACGATGAATACGTTAAAAACAACCGACTTCAATCGCAACAACTCCAATTTTGCTATGTTTGTTGCTATTGCTATTTTTGTTGATTTTTCTCAAAAACCGCTGAATCGATTTCGATAAAATTTATATGGGACTACCTGTGAAGTATACCCTTTTAAACAAAAAAAGAATTTTCCAAATCGGTTCAGGCGTCTTCGAGTAATCGGTGAACATACATAAAAAAAAAGATTCCGACGAATTGAGAACCTCCTCCTTTTTTTGAAGTCGGAAAAAAAAAGAATGAAGCGGTCGTGGCTCAGTGCGGCTTGCGTGGTCGCGTCGATCAATCAGGTTAACTGACTACAGACACGGTCATAACTTGGATGGGTTTAACTGTTAGTGACATTTATTTTGAGCATTTCCGTGCTTCTCAAGGCATGTCAAGCCGTTGATGTCGGCTGTTATTATAAGATGGCAGTCGTTAAGCCATGTCAGAGGCCTATAGGCGGCTTGAAAACTTCTGACATTGGGGTTGGCCACTAGCCTCACAACTTCCACTAATCTTAGCCCCCGTGGGTGGAGTATAGCCTAATGGCCTCAGGCATGCTGAGAAAAACAAAAGAACATCAAACTCCTTGTCCGAACCAGACCACGTGCTGGTTCCATGGAATTCGCAAAGTGTGGTCCAGTTTTTCACTTTTTTGCCATCAGTTCAATGTTCTTACGTTCAAAGTTCAAAGATTTTATAAAATACGGTATAAAAGTACATATTTATGAGATGCTTCATACATAACCGACACGTAGGTACTCGTATAAGGAAATGAAAAAATACCAAAAAATGAAATCCAATTGCATAATATCAATCGGGGTAGACAAAATCAAACAACATTTCCAAACCGTTTGGTTACAGGAGGTAACATGATACATCAATCATTAATTCATTAGTTCATTACCCTCTGTTTATGATTCAATTATATGTATTCAAGTATAGAATACAGAAAAAGTGTTGAAAAATCCGACCTATAACTTTTTTCAGTTTTCCATACAAATTCTTGATTCAGATTTAGTATGGGACTCTTAAAAAAAAATTAAGAGCGGATTTTTTCAAAATTCTTTCTGTACTCTATAAGTACTTGATTCTGAGTAACCCGTTAAAATTTCAAATGCACTTTTTTAACATCCTATATATGGGAAGACATAATGGCTATGATATTCCTGTAGCTATCGTAGACTGTAAAATTAGTATAATTAGTACACTTTAAAATTATTTGTTATCATCAATGACATTAAATATCATTGCTTATTATTCGAAATTTTATACCCTCGGCATAAAACAATTTGTATACATACATACAGTATGTATACAAATTGTTTTATTGCCGACTCGTAGAATAATCAGGTTATGTTTCCGTGGGAAATGATCAAATGATGATTGTGTCATGTTTAGGGTTTTTGATTTCTCGACCTTTTTTATTTCTCGAGTTTCGAGAATTCTCGAGCCCAAATTCTTGAGTTTTCTCGGGTCTCGAGTCTTTTTATACAAACCATTGGAATATATTAAAATTAATTTAGAAAATCAAACTTTTTTATCTGATAATTTTGTAGTATTTGGTACCTCTTATTTAAGAAAGGAAAGGAATAAAAATTAAAATTTTCTTACATACTAAAACAGATACATAGATAAACTATAAACAAAACAACTAAAATCAAAACTTAGCACTAAACTAATAGTCGAGTGGGCCCGATGGAATCCCTCCTATCGTGTTGAAGGTGTGTGCTCCAGAGTTGGCTCCAGTTTTAACGCGCTTTTTTTGGTTTTCCTACTCTTCTGGCGTAGTCCCGAACTCATGGAAGACAGCTTTGGTGCACCCGATCCCTAAAAAAGGTGACCGCTCGAATCCGTCCAACTACAGGCCGATAGCCATAACCTCCTTATTCTCAAAGATAATGGAGTTTATTATCAATAGCCAGCTCCTTCAGTACCCAGAGAACAACCAGCTGCTTAGTGACCGACAGTACGGTTTCCGTAGGGGCCGGTCCGGTGGTGATCTTCTTGTCTACCGTTGGGCACAGGCGATCGAGAAACATTGGCGGTTAGTTTGGACAGAGTGAAGGCCTTCGATCGGGTCTGGCACAATGCTCAGATTCTATGTCTGTGAATGCTGGTGTCCCTCAAGGCTGTCTGCTTTCGCCTACACCGTTCCTTCTGCATATCAATGATATGCTGCAAATCAGCAGCACTCACTGTTATGCGGATGACAGCACAGGTGATGTCGTCTATACCGGCCGTGCCAACATTTCTCGGGAAAATGTCATCGAGACTCGAAACAATTTTGTGTCTGAAATTGAGGCTTTTTTAAAGAAAGTTTCGGAATGGGGTCGACATAATTTGGTCCAATTTAACCCCACCAAGACACAGGCTTGCGCGTTCACCGCCAAGAAAATGCCATTTATCGTATCAACTCGTTTTGAGGACACCCCTAAATGCCTCAGCTATTATCGGAACCCTTGGTGTCGACATTTAGAGTGAAGTCCAATTCCGTGGTTATCTAGAGCAGTGTTTTTCAACCTGTGGGTCGCGACCCCCTGGGGGGTCGCGAAGCCTTTCTCAAGGGGTCGCGGGTACATGAAAATGTAAGTGTTTTATAGGTCCTACACTGGGCCTGTTTATTTTGTATCAATTTTTCAAAACGTGGTTCTATTTTGGAGACGTCGTTGATAAGTAAATCGTTTTCTAATTGACGAAAATTATTAACGTAAATCTCAAATCACTTACATTTTGAATGTTTATGGCCCTAGGGGGGTCGCAAGATTTTTTTAAGTTGTAAAGGGGTCGGGTATTAAAAAAGGTTGAAAAACACTGATCTAAAGGGTAAGGCTAAATTAGCCTTGAAGAAGCTTGGTGTGGTGTGTGTGCTCAATAGATCGAGATGGTATTTCACCGCGGCCCATCGCCTGCAACTTTATAAGGCGCAGGTTCGGCCTCATATGGAATAAAGACTGTTCTCATCTCTGGGCAGGGGCACCCCAGTAGCAGCTTCTACCTCTGGACCGCATTCAATAGAAAGCAACCCGAATTGTAAGCTGCCAGCATATTTCAGATCGGCTTGGCCCTTTGGCACTGCGTAGAGATGTAGCCTCGCTCTGCATTCTCTATCGCATATAGTACGGAGAGTGCTTCCAGAAATCATGCTGCTTCTTTTGGCCATCGTTCTACGCGACAATATTTTCATCTCCATCACTTAGATGGTTAGCTGTCCACAACTGTGCGTTTACGCGACAAAAAAAGACGCACGACGCGCTTGGCGCAATTTACATTCGGAACTCGAGAATTCTCGAGCTCCGGTCATTTTTTCTCGTCTCGAATGAAGCCAAATTTCTCGAGTTTTCTCGAGTTCGAGAAAGCTCGAGCAGAAACCCTAGTCATGTTTAATGTTTATTTATGTTATGAATGCGATGAGTGCAATACATTGTTAAGGGTGAATATTAAACACAATTATTTGAAGATTGCTTCCTATTTATTTTTGTGAAAAAAAAACCTATAGTTGACGAATTACGATGAGCAACGATATATCAACCTTAAAACCTTAATTTACAAAAACCGACTGCATGTGTCTCATTAAACTACGTTTACGTAGGTATATAAAAAAAAAACTAAAACTACTTTACTTATACAAAAAAATGGGACAAGCATAAGCATAAGCACCAGTAATAATTTGAATCAACAAGGACACCATAGCCTATTTACGAAACAGACCAATACAAACATTATGGATACAAGTTGATACAACTCATAGAACATCTAGATATAACCAATAGATGGGTCAGAAGTTAACGAGAACCAATGATCTTGATACTTGCCTTCTGATTCGAATTGACATTATTAATCTTGATCTAGTGAATCAATCATTGGTATAGGGGTAATTAATGTTGTGTATGATAAGAACTAATTTACTACATACAGAATGTGTCTACTATTCGCGGTATAAATAGCATACAATTTAAAAGGATAAATCTGTGCTCAGTTTATAAAAAAACAATCAGTCATTGAAAATGTAAAACACCAGACCATTAACTTACTCGTAATGTGAGTTTTTTTAAAATAATTTCTACGAATATAAAGCCGATAACGTAGTAGACTGCTGCCATTTGAGTTACCGTCGATCATCGATATACAATTATAGATAGATCCATCAATCTAAACTTTTATTTAAATAATTGACCACGATGAATACGTTAAAAACAACCGACTTCAATCGCAACAACTCCAATTTTGCTATGTTTGTTGCTATTGCTATTTTTGTTGATTTTTCTCAAAAACCGCTGAATCGATTTCGATAAAATTTATATGGGACTACCTGTGAAGTATACCCTTTTAAACAAAAAAAGAATTTTCCAAATCGGTTCAGGCGTCTTCGAGTAATCGGTGAACATACATAAAAAAAAAGATTCCGACGAATTGAGAACCTCCTCCTTTTTTTGAAGTCGGAAAAAAAAAGAATGAAGCGGTCGTGGCTCAGTGCGGCTTGCGTGGTCGCGTCGATCAATCAGGTTAACTGACTACAGACACGGTCATAACTTGGATGGGTTTAACTGTTAGTGACATTTATTTTGAGCATTTCCGTGCTTCTCAAGGCATGTCAAGCCGTTGATGTCGGCTGTTATTATAAGATGGCAGTCGTTAAGCCATGTCAGAGGCCTATAGGCGGCTTGAAAACTTCTGACATTGGGGTTGGCCACTAGCCTCACAACTTCCACTAATCTTAGCCCCCGTGGGTGGAGTATAGCCTAACCTTCCTAAGTTATGAGAAGAGACCCGTGCCGTGCCCCTGCGTTCGGGACGAAATGCGTTATCAACGAATGTACTTTCTTTAGTATCAGTTTAAAGACATTGCTTTACTCTGTAAATATTTAACCCTGAGAAGTTCTACCGTGAAATGCAATGTCAACGTGCACTTTAAAAGCGCATGTTTTTTTTGAAATAATCGTTTCCTAAAGGAAGTGGCCAATTTCCGACAATCGGACATGCCATATCGAATGGAAATGGAGGGAATTCCTCGATCCGTCACACTCCAACTGTGACGGATTTAGATACAATATTTCGTCGAAACAAACCTCCCGCACTGCCTTTGATGCAAAACCTAGTTTGAAGTCTGTCTGTTTATAGAAACCCAAGATAGAAACGTAGTTGTCGAACAGGTCAACCAGTTTGTTGTGTATTTTTTCTATTTAAAGTACTTTTTTGTTGTGGTTCTAATAGCTGTGTTTGATGAAAATGAAGTAAAACACATTCGTTCTTTGACACACTCACCGTGTGTCTTGATATGTAATTTTTTCGCACTCTTTCACACCATTCGCCACCTTGAACTTTAAATAGTACAAACATTTCAAAGTCCAAGTAATGAGTTGATATTAGACATGTACCGGGTAATGGATATTTCGATTGTACAAAATCAAACATGAAAATGTGTTTTTTTTATTTTATTTAAATGGATGTTGTACACATTCTTTTAAATCGTATTTTTTTCTACCTAGTACAAAGTTCCTACCACTCGGAACTTGTACACTCAGCGTTTCGGATTGAGTTAGCGGCGCTGCATGTAATATCTAGCGGCCCTGTGCTCATACATACAATCGATAATGAATCGGTTATTTAAGAAAGGGAACATGTCAAAATGACCTTACTTTTTAGGAGATGAAAAAAACGGATTTCTGTTTTCTAAAATGTTCTGTTTCTTGTGAAGGTAAGCTTGACGCTTCATATAAGATTCAGACGAATGTTTTTACGTGTTCCATTTCTTAACTATTTCGTAACTTTTGCCTGTAAGAACCAGAAGGCATTTGACTTATTCCCTTTCTTGAATAACTGATTCAATATGCATTCTATCTCTACCGTCAAAAGGAAGAAAGCCGCAAAGTATATGGAGTTCCTGTATACTATGCGGCCTTTTTTTATGGCAGATGTGGCAAACGAGCAGACGGATCACCTGATGGTAAGCGATTACCGCCGCCCAGACACCCGCAATACCAGAGGAGTCACAAGTGCGTTGCCGGCCTTTGATATGAGAGTACGCTCTTTTCTTGAAGGTTTGATTGAATGTCGTATCGTATACGAATATCGCCTTCTTTCTTATGAGGGCATTCTCGTCTCGTCTCGTTGACAAGGTTAGCAGTCGGGCTTTGTGTATTTTTTATCGTATTGCTCGGTCATGATTGCAGAACGAAATGAGAATTAACTGTAAATCGATGCAGCTAACTTCTCTTTTCCGGTGTGAATAATCTCGGCTTTAATCAAATTTTTAGTTACCGTCCAATCTTTACTGGATGACTGGTGAATTATAAGTTTAGCGTCAGTAGTATATCCAATCCATGCGGGCGAAGTCGTGGGCGAAAGCTAGTTAGAAAATGTTAGGAAAATAAACATCAATTTCTTTCCGTCTAGCCCTTCCCAATATTTTTATCAAGTCGGCGGCCTTAATTCTCTACCACTATTTTAAGGCGATTTCGACCCCCTACTGATAAGATCTGATGCGAATTGGCTTTGAGCAAGCCATGCGACATACACATTCATGCGTATAAAACATCATTTTTTTTTTGATACTAACAAATTTTTATAACTGTAATGATCATAAGCTTGATACTAATCAATAATCAATGTTGATACTTATGAATAAATACTTAGGCCATTATTACGCGACGCCAGGGTAGACTATGCGCAGGCGCACACGCTGCCTGGTTGAGAGACACGTTCGCTTATCAAGGCGGCAGCTGCCGCTGCGACGACCGGTTGGTGACTAACTGTGTGAGGGCGGCTGTAATCATGCTGATTTTGAGTTTGTACATACATACATTTTATTAATGGAGTGCCGCCGCCGTGTGGTTCGTTGAATGGATTTCATACAAACATTAGCACCGCTTCACCCATATTAGAAAAATCCTCTTTTAGTGCTCCTCTACACAATGTTAGGAACGTATTATTATATTCCAGTTTCTAACTTTATATCTATTATGGTGTTTGTTGTCCATCAGTCGGTCATTAAGTCAGAAAGACCCTGACTGACTTCCAGTAGTTTTAATAACAATAATTATGAAGCTACATAGATGCATAGGTATAAGTGCGCGAGTGAACGAACGATAACTATCGGCTGACTGTAGCGCGTTCCGGGCCTAAATCAATCTGTCACGTTACTGTGTTTTAGGTATCTCCTGATGGAAAAAGAATTGTAATAACCTATAACCGTATTAAAAAAAAATTCACTGCATTAAAATGTATCCTGTGTGAATCTGGGGATCAAGACGAATCTAACGACACATTTCAAGCTAAAATCCATTAAGCCGTTTAGGCTACAGAGCGTGTCAAAGAAATATACATACATACACTCTAAAAACAATCCTCCTTCTGACGCAGTCGGGTAATTTAACAAACTAATCTTTATAGCCGAAACGCGTTCACTGACAAAAAAAAACCTCAAGGATTTCCATCATCGGGGCCAGGGGGGCTGTAGCTGCGAAACTTCGAATTTATCGCGGCAGTGTGTAAAAGCGACAGCGACCCAGTACAAAATGTACTGAAAGTAATTATTTGTGCCACAAAAATCGCGTCTGTTTGGGGGAGGCTTAACGAGCTGTCGCGCGTCGCGTTTAATTAAATAATTAAAATCGTTCTGGCTCATAGTTTATTTTCTTCCCGCGCTATGAAAAATGCTGCCACTTAGGCGCACTCTTTATTGCTTGGTTGGATGGAACATAGCTTCGATTAATTGCTTAGCAACAGTCCAGATACCGACGCATCATATCATGTTTCATATTTCAGCCAAACACATACCTTCAATGCTTGATGTAGAAACACGATATTTAGTGCTGTTAGCTTGGCAATATTGGGTGTTAAGTTACGTGTGGGACGATTAATACAGAGCATTTTCACACTGTCCGGTTGGATATCGGTCGCCGGCTAGGTTGAATGCTTAAATCCCCTTCTTCTTTTGAATCGGATAAAATGTAGCTGTCCGGTTCGATATCGGTCGCCGGCTAGGTATAATTCTTAAATCCCGTTCTTCTTTTAAATCGGAAAAATTGTAGCTGTCCGGTTCTAAATCGGTCGCCTGCTCGGTATAATGCTTAAATCCCCTTCTTCTTTTGAATCGGAAAAATTGTAGTTAAGTGTCTAAAATGGAGCAACGCTAAAGCGTCTTTATCGTTTATCGGTGTCGATCGGCGTCGACTACAGACTATAATCTCTACAATTGCACAGGTTCCGCAGGTGTATAGCATAGGTTAAGGCATAACCTTGCTCAGAGCCTACTGCACATCCTTGTTCCTTTCAAAAAAAAATTCAAAAATAATTTATTTGTGATTGTAAGTAAATATAAAATGGTGTCAAAACTTAAATAATGTCCTTTACAATCTGTCATTTGACGTACAAATTTGAAAATACATTATAAAATTTAAAATAAAATAAACATTTTATGCACATAAACGAAATTAAATTATACAAATATATTTGAAATATTAAAAATTCTAATAAAAACATCAAAATATGTCAAAGTTAACAAGTCAGTATACGATCAAAATACAATAAATTTAAACGTCATTAATACAGTATTTAAAAGATTCAAAATAATCAAAAACATCGTATTTCATAGAAAATAGATTTATGTATAATAATATGTCATAAAATACAAAAAATATACAAAATGTCCAGTTCTAATAAAAATAAAGATCAAATAGTTGTGTCATTTAAAAATTCATAAACGGAATAATATGCTTTGTTTATTAAAAGATCTTTCAATTGTTTTGTAAAACCATCCATGTTATTTGAGTCGCGTATCGATTTTGGAATTTTATTATATATCTTAGGTGCCATTGAAAATATACTGCTATGAAAAAGCGAAGTTTTGCATTGTACTAAGCACAGCTGATCACAGTGTCGCGATCTTTTACCATACTGGAAATACTCTGGATGTGATCTTACAAAAACGGCAGTTTCGTATATATATATAGAGCCGGCACTGTTAGTAGTTTCAATTGTTTAAAATGAGGTACACAAGTGTCTGTTCTTTTTAACCTACAAATAGCCCTGATGCATCTTTTTTGAGACTTCAGTACAGTCTCATTGCCAGTAGCATTTCCCCAAAATATAATGCCATATTTCAAAGTTGGAACCACATAGCCATAATACGCTGCGAGTACTGTTTTACGATTAACCGTTTTACTCAGCATATAAAGGGCATAGGAGAACTGAGTTATATTTGTACATACTTTATCAATGTGCGTATTCCATTTCAAATTATTGTCTATTTGCAAGTCTAAGAATTTTGTGACCATTACTTCCTCTACGGGTTTACCTAGAAACTGTACATTCGTCGTTGGATTTGTAAAGTTCCTCTGTTTAAAAGACATAATATTAGTTTTATCTATGTTAATTTTTAGATTATTACATTTTAGCCAATTAACGATTGAGTTAAGGTCATTTTTTATATCGGTTTCATTTTCGCAAATAACGGTACTGTCATCAGCATATAAAATCATCGAATGAGTGATACATTTTGGCAAATCATTTATACAGGGTGTAAGGGACAGGTTTCCGAAAACTTTAAGGGCTTGCTCAGTAGACGAAACTGAACAACTTTCGACAAGAATTTTTTTCAGGAAACGAAAAAAAAAATCGGCTTCTCCATACAAACTGTCCAATCAAATTTATAATTTTGTATGGAGAAGCCGATTTTTTTTTCGTCGGAAACCTGTCCCTTACACCCTGTATATATGAGGAACAATAAGGGACCCAGAACACTGCCCTGTGGGACACCGTAATGCACGTTTCTGGTATTGGAGAGGTATGATTTTTCAATTTTGGATGTAGGCATATATATAGGTTCAATTTTAGTTATCTGTTTTCTATCATTTAGGTAAGATTTTATTACATCGTTTACGTTACCTCTTACACCATAGTTATGTAGCTTTTTTAATAAAATTTTGTGATCTACGTAGTCAAATGCTTTTGTCATGTCTAAATAAAGTGCAAATACTGGTAATCGACTATCTACTCTCTTATATACTTTATGCAAAAACTCGTAAATAGCTAATTCAATATTTTTACCTTTTCTAAATCCATTTTGTTCTTTTATTATAATGTTATTAGCTTCAAAGTATTTATACAGTCTGTTGTGAATAATCTTCTCTATAATTTTTGACATAATGGGTATCAGGGCGATGGGTCTGTAAAACTTCATGTTTTCCTTATCGTCTTTTTTGAATAAGGGTTTAATAACAGACAATTTAAGTTTTTTTGGAAACACACCGCACTCGATACAAAGGTTAGTGATGTGACTAAATATTGGCGCAATTATTAATGAAACATATTTTATAATTCGTGTACATATATTGTCATATCCGGTGCTATTCGTATGTTTTAGGTTTCTGATAACTTGATAAATTTCTTCGGGGCAGGTGGGTTCCATAAATATTGAATGAGGTTTGCCAAAAGTTTGTGATACATTGCCTTCAACATTGTCCTGTGCTACAGTTATAACTTCATCAATGAAATAGTTATTAAAAGCTTCTGCTATTTCACATGGATTTTTAATGATCTTACCGTTAGCTCTTATTTGAGTTATGTATTCTCTAGGAAAGTTTGCTTTCGCTTGGTTTATAACTTGCCAAGTAGCTTTAGATTTATTTTTTGCATTTGAAATGTGATAATTATTTTGAGATTTTTGTGGGCTGTCTAGTCGCAAAGGGCGATTGGGGCTCTACGCGTTCAATATAATAATGCGTTCAGGGTGCTGTTAGGGCTGCCGCGCTGGTGCAGTGCGTCGGGGATGTTTGCGGACGCGCATGTTAACGGCTTCCAATCCAAGCTATGATCGGCAAACGGTGCGCCGCGGCGCGGCGCTCGGCAAGCTGCGCGGCAGCGCCAACAGCATCCTGGCTGTGCTGGAAGCCAGGTTGGACGAAGGCATTCTGCATAGGTGGTTGGAGATGCACTCATCCGTTGTATCATCCTCGGGTTCTGACTGGGTCTCTGACTGGGACAGTAACTTTTTTATGTAGTAAAAAGTGTACTAACAATTAGATTTTAAGTTTTTTGATTTATTTACTAACCATATTATGTAAAGTGTCTCTATGGACTCAAGGGTCTGAAATCGGACAGTGTAATAAACGCTTTTAGTGGCGGAAAAAAATATTCATAAGACAATTTCGTGATAAAAATAAGGATCAAGGATACTTCCGAGCGTGGCCCGTGGGTTGTATGAAACTGGAGGGGGCGGTACAGTACTTGTCAAAGTATATGTTTATATTCATGCCACTTTCACTTACCGGTTTAATGGTATCGAATTGTTTCATTATCCACGCCTTAATATCCTGGGCTTAAATATTCTGTGCGTGGGTTGGGTGCGTATAATTGGAAACTTAGAATAGCAATGAAGGCTTACAGATATAGTTCTGTTTCGATATTGGGTTACTGATGCAATGAGTGAGCTGAAGTGAGTTTCTTTGGACTCGACGTTTCTTCTCACTTTGCTAACACTTTGCGAAACGTGTCGTAGGAACGTAGGAACTTTGTACTGGGTAGAAAAAAAAACACCTTAGCTTAGTCTCGGCGTACCTAATTATTTTAGAGTTTTTTGGTGATTTTCCGAAGGGCTTGTTTCTAGCTCAGCCTGAAATAGTCTTCTTTGTTATTATTACCATACATTTCATTACAACATGGTCATTGCAAAGTAAGGATAGATTAAGATATACAGTCATACAACTAACACGGTAGTTCTTATCTTACACGTGGAGGCATCTACTGTAGTTTGTTTCCCACACAAGCGACAGCTAGGCACTTGGCGGATGATTTCGAATGTATCCGTGTACTTGTAATGAGTAATGAGACATTAATTTATTTACAGTATCAGTGTTTTTTAACAGCAAGTCTTAATGGTATTAGGCATGGTAGGTTAGCCATAGGAAAATTTGTGAATAACTTTTCATTTTTGTATGTCACTGACAAATATACTGACTGACTCGGTGGCTAAGTAGTTAGTGCTCCTGACCACTGATCCTAGAGTCGTGGGTTCGATTCCCACACAGGGCAAACTTTGCTGTGATGAGCAGAATTGTTTGCTCTGAGTCTCGGTGTATTATATCTATACATATATGTATGTATTTAAATGTATATGTGTATGTATATCAGTTTCCGGTTCCCAAGATACAGGGAATCGTAGTTTGGGGCCAGGTGACCGTGTGTGATTTGTCCCGGATATTATTATTATATAGAAAGGCAGTTATTACCTTTCCTAGTCTTGGTCAATCAAACACTTCTATTTTTTGGTCTTGACTCTTGGTATCATTTTGTAATCGTAAAAGGAATTTCAAATTATCTTGGTTCTTTTTTCGAACTGAAATTTATCGTATCGATTGCCTATCGAGTACCTATTTGTTTTTCAAAAACTTTAAATACGACATCGAAAGCGATGTTCTTAATTTGATTACAATTATTACGCAGTTGTATTGCCAGTTAGATTTAAAAAAACGCATTAATTATTTGTTTTCTCTTTGTAATTCCTTGATGAACGAGAATATACGGGACTACGTGCTAACTATTGGTTGAAGTGGCGTCCAGAGATGTCATTGGACATTATTTCCTAGAGAAAGCTAGGAAACTACAGGTTTTAGCTGTAAAAACCACAAGATAACGAGTTACTAGTCTTAAATTACTGATGATTTTATTATTCTCCTCTTCACCAGGCGAGTCTTCGGCTACAGTACACTCCTAGCGTCAATCCTCACACTCCTGACTCCTGGGGCTGCCGCAGCTGGCTTCGGCTGGGTGGTAGCCGTGAGGGTCTTCTTGGGTTTCCTGCTGGGGGCGACATGGCCAGCCATCTTACCCATGGCTTCCAAGTGGATCCCTCCTATGGACAGATCCAAGTTCATGTCCAATATGATGGGTAAGTCACCTTTTGATTAAGCGATACCAGCCTCTATATACTTAGCCAGAAATTGTTCACAATCGTTATATCGGAATCTTGATCTTGTATCGGAGGCCAAGACACAATTTGGGACACACCTTGTGTCAACGGAATAACTAAGTCCCTTTATACTAGTCGACTGAAATATTTAGGGGTCGTCCATTAGTCACGGGGAGTCTATTAGTCAACGCGCGATTTTTAGAGTAATTTCCAAACGTCGGACTTTTGTTGTTATGTTATTTTTAACTCTTCCCAAGGTTCGAAACGGCTTCAGGCAGTCAAAAACAACATGCACCTTAATGTCTGTCTGAAAAATTTTGTCACGGTGCTTAATTTTCCAGAATTAAATTACATTACACCTGTTTTTAAAGATAATATTTTGTACCAAAAAATACACATGATTTTGGGTAGGGGGAGGGGGGGTAGTCTAAAACCTCACCATGTATCACCAAGGGGCAGGGGGGTCTAAAAAGTTGCTAAAAACATCACGTGATTAATGGACGGCCCCTTAAGTGCTTCACATTGTAACATGTAGAACGAGCAAGATGAGATGACCGACTGAGTATTGTTTGCAATGCAATGCAGTGCCTCTGAACGTACCATTTTTTCACAGGCGACGATATAAAGGGTGTTAAAACTTTTAAAGCCCACTCTCAAACTTAAATGGTGCTCTACTCATGAAACTGAACACCTTTTCCCAAGGAACTTTCATATCGACGCAAGGAACTATCAAGGAACTGAACTCTCAAAAAAAATTACATCTCCATATAAAATCGGTTGATTTTAGCTAATCGATTTGTATGATAGAAAATTATTTTTTACAAGCTATGTACTCGTACTCCTTCTATTCGTAACTCCTGGAACTGCTGGTTCTGGGTGGTGACTGTTAAGGTCCCAGCTTGTGGTGTTACCTGGCCGATTAAAAATAATATCTGAGCGCGCCGCTTCTCACCCCGATTACGTTGAAACCGAACGCCAAGTTCTCGCTTTTAATGTTTTATTTTTTAGTTTTAATCGATTTCAAATAATATAAAACCGTTTCATTAATATTACTTTCCACCAACCCTAGCTATTTACTAAGATAAGCTCAAACGTATGTTAATATTTCCGGCAAAGCTTATCTTGTTTGTATTCTAAGTATAACCTCCTCAGTCCTGAAGGATTTTTTTTTTATTTTTTTTTATGGATAGATGATTTCGTTAGTAACACTGAAAAAAATTACTTCACGTACTAAGGGGTTTTTATATAAGGTGCTACTTTATTAGTGCCCGATATTTTAGTCAGTGCTTCTACTCCTGATTCTGATCAACTTTCCCCAAGAAACCCATAGTCAAATCGCAAAAAAAATTTTGGACTCTTCATACATATCGATCAGCCGAGCGGCCAAATTAGTATGAAGTCCAATTTTTTTTTGCGATTTGACTATGGGTTCCTTGGGGAAAGTTGATCAGAATCAGGAGTAGAAGCACTGACTAAAATATCGGGCACTAATAAAGTAGCACCTTATATAGGGTGCACCTTATATAAGTAAAATATCAATTTTGTTTGTCCTCTATGTAACACTTTTTTTGTATCTAGTTCCAAGGCATTGCAATAATTTTTATTTAAAAGATCGCCAGGGAAAGCCCCACGGAAAATGTTCCCTATAGGGACGCGAGGACAGTGGAGGATATTTGCCGATAGAAAGATCACGGACTACAGTAGTGTACAACCAACTGTTTTTTTATTGTATTTATATTTGATAGTTCTCACATAAGAATTTCTAAGCAGGATATAAGTCGATGGCAGGATATCACTTATCACTTGTCAGAGATGTTCAAGAAACAATTGGTATTCCACTTACCGAGTAGTTTGACGTACATCGATCTCTTAGCTTAATTAAATGCCCTACATGCCCGCCTTATCTGCAACGGTTTTCTTTGAGTGACATGCTCCGGTTAGCCAAAGACCAAAGTTGTATCAAACACTACTCGTATATAGGTATTTTGTACTTATTTTTATTACAACTGCCCCAAAACAAGTTTAGATACGTTTTTGCTTATAAGAAAGCGCGTTACATTAAAATAACTTTCTGAAGTCGTCTAAATCTAAAACTGTCATTGAAAAGGGGTAATCTTTACATCTAGTCTAGTCTTAGTGACATTCTTGTACCTAGTAGGTTATAGGTTTCTTTTGTAACGGGGCTTGGTTTAATGAGGAATCATCTTTGCATTTTATTTGCTTATAGGTTTTAAATATAAATTCGGTTGTCGTAGTTTTTCTTTTGCTTCACTCTCTACCAAAGAGATTATATCGTTAACCTATCGTTTCAGTACATTTTTTAGGTTCCTTTTATTGTCATGCGTGTCACACGCATGCGGGTCGCTTTGGAAACGCCGCACGCATTCGGGCACGGCCCGCATGCGGGCAGAAACCTGCGTGCCTATAAAAGCGCTCTTAGATTCCTCGGTTGCGATTGTTTTATTGATTAATTTAGTTCTGTTGACATGAACAGTCTTTCATAATGTATTTTTTGAGAAAAAGGCTGAAATGTGAGCCAATGTCAGGCTGAAATGTCATTCATTGTCAGCCAAACAAAAACTCAGACAGAAAACCAGAAAAACAAAGTGTGTTCAATTTAAAGTGAAAACAAGTATACGTTAGACGCCTTTGAATACTTGAATGAGCGTATCAGTTTCCGTAGCTAATAAATCATTTTATCTATTTGTTTGACATACAAAACGCAAAATGTTCCATTCAACACGACGTTACACGAAATGAATATTAACATCTTAACTGACAGCAGCAATAAATAACAATAGGAACCATCTATCACAAGATGTTGGAATGAATTGGCGTGCAAAAACAACTTAGTTTAGCGACGCCACGTTTTAGCTCATTCTTTCTTTACAATGTTTATGAATAAATTGCGGACGGACTGCGTCATTCTTGGTCATTCTTGAATCTTGATATGCTTGTCGCTAAATTACTTATTTAAGAAAGCGTGGAACGAAATAGCTTTTTGCGCAAACATATGAATTGGCATGAAGTGACGCAGTTATCGGGGCAAAGAAATCAATTCAGTTTTATTATTTTCAAAATTAAATAGGTTACTACTTATCCGTCGTCGGTTAAAATTTTTAAATAATATCGTAGGCTATTATTGTTATGGGCACTCAAAGGAAGTAAGATCTTTCTCACATCACAACACCTCGCATTTCTATAACCATTAGCCATCAAGGCAATCTTGTATAATATGATGATGTCGCCGAGTGAGTGAGGGTACCGGAGGCCCAACCCCCCCTCCCCCTCCCCATTCCCCCATCCCCCATCCCATTTCAAAGGTCGGCAACGCACTTGTGACTCCTCCGGTGTTGCGGGTGTCCATGGGCGGCGGTAATCGCTTACCATCAGGTGATCCGTCTGCTCGTTTGCCACCTATCACATAAAAAAAAAAAAAAAATGTTTTCAGTGGCGGATGACATTTCCATCCATCTTAGAAATTGGGTCAAATATACAGTGTTAAAAATTGTGTTTGAAATTTTAAGGGGTTACTCAGAGTCAGAATCAAGTTTTAAATACAGGAAAAATATTGAAAAATTCCGCTCTTCAAAGTTTTTCAGATTCCCGTACTAAATCTGAATAGCAAATCAAGAATTTGTTGCACATTTTGTGAAT
Organism: Coleophora deauratella; assembly: GCA_958295455.1. Classification (NCBI taxonomy): domain Eukaryota; kingdom Metazoa; phylum Arthropoda; class Insecta; order Lepidoptera; family Coleophoridae; genus Coleophora; species Coleophora deauratella. The sequence goes on along the minus strand of OY282406.1, from coordinate 13,263,324 downwards.
TAGCCTACTTATAAGTTTAAACTGTATTTGCTGTTAGTTTTCCTTTTTTTGTATATTGTTTATACTTTCTTGTTTTTTTATGCAATAAACACTATAAAGAGTTTTCATTCATTTATTCATAATGACTTACTTCCTTTTTCCGATTTATAAAATGGATATGTTCACAGGCGCCATTTATAATCAACTTGTCTATAGTCTTCTTGTTTATAATCATCATAATTACCAGACAATGGGTGATGGGTGTGTTTGTTTGCTATCTTGCGTCTGTGATTCTACGTAATCGTGTGTTGCGTTCAATTCGGAGTTGTATTCATTGTGACGTTTTTATCTGTTGTAAGTAGGTACTTGCCTACTTAGTATTTATTCTTGATTGATTGATATACTCTTTATTGTACACACACAAAAATAATAATATATAAAACAACAAAAGACACAATATTAAAATAACAGTGGTACAATTTGGGCGGTCTTATCGCTAAAAGCGATTTCTTCCAGACAACCCGGTGTCCGGAAAAGAAAACAGGAAAAATAGGTAGAGCAAAAGTTACATACTAAAAGAAAGAAACTTATCAATATAAATTAAACTTAAATGTGAATAATGGATATATACACAAAATATATAAACATAAATAAAACATATACAAAAGACCTAAATATATACAAAATATATAAAAAATATATATAATAAACCAAAGCAAAAACGGAGGAAGGAATCAAAGCACATATTATTACGCTCGTTAAAATTCTTTTCTTTTGATGTCGAATCATATTATAATGTGTCAACGCGTCGGTATGGAAATAATCTATAGCTATTACATACTACCACCACAAAAAGCGACAATACAAATAGTCTCTCTCTCTCAAAAAAACGAAGGAGGTTCTCAAGTCGACGCGTATATTTTACAATATTTTATTTTTTATATATGATCACGCATAACTTTTCATAGAATAGTCCGATTTTGATAATTATTTTTTTATTGGAAAGGGTATACCTCGAAGTTGGTCCCATATAAATTTGGAAAGAAAATTCCAACGCTAAGGGTATGAAAACAGGGGATGATTGATTGTTCACTCACTGATTGTAATGTATGACCACGCATAACTTTTTACAGAGTAGTCCGATTATGATAATTCTTTTTTATTGGATAGGGTATACCTTGAAATTGGTCTCATATAAATTGGAAAAAAATTCCTACCTTAAGGGTGAGAAAGTAGGGGTGAGTTATAGCCACAAAAAATTATAAAATAAAAACTTTTTACAAAAAAATTAAACCGCCGAAAAACTGAAAAGCAAAAAATTAAAAACCTTTTTATTTAACCCTAATAACTAAGTTCTTAAACTAATGTAAGTATTCCTTAAGTAATTTTGAGTCTGCGCCAAACAATTAATGAACAAAGATCACTAACCAAATAATTAAATCAAATAAACAATGCAATTAATTAATTTGCTTGTTTGGCACCGACTCAAAATTACTTAAGGTATACTTACATTAGTTAAAGAACTTAGTTATTAGGGTTACATAAAAAGGATTTTTTTTTACTTTTCAGTTTTTTCGGCGGTAAATTTTTTTTGTTAAATTTTTTTAGCTGGATAATCTAACGCCAGTCGCCACTAAGCTATCAAATTGGGTATTCTGTGCCATCAAGCAACAAAGTTCTTAAAAAGGAACGTAACTAACTGACGATTGAATTGACTATTGTATTGCTTCTTGCCGCCTTTACATATTTGCTTTGTGCTTATTACAATAAAAGCTCGGCACATTGCATTATTATCAGCACTTATACAATTAAATTGTTTATCGCTTGACCACACATGCACACGGCACACACACACGACATACGGAGGCGCGCGCAGGCGTGGTCGCTGACGTCACAGCATTCCCGAGCGCTGATTGGCTGATATGCTGTGCGGGTAACCTTGCGCAACGGTTGCTATGCGCGGGCGCACGGTTAGCGCAATTCCGAGAAAATGATGAGTTATTTCTGACAGCCGTGATTCGCTGGCAAGGTTAGGATTTAGTCATTTAACAGGATGTGTTAGACAATTTCATCTAGTCGAGAATATTAAATGAAAATAAGGCTTTCAAGAAGACTTTATAACTATGATTGAATGTAACTGTAGATAAACTGTGCCTATCTAAGATAAAAAGTAAACGTTTTTGTAGATAAATTACAGCTTGCGTATCGTAGTTGGGTCTATCACGCTGGTTAACTTACAATAAACACTGTTATAACTATGACTTGGCTGTAGTGACATTTCGACCGTTACCTTGCTTTTGGTGCCGATTGCTGTCATTAAATGGCAACCATTAAGCTATGTATGACAGTAGCTTTATAAACGGATTGGAAAATGACATCTGACAGACAACGAGGTTCGCCACAGCTGCCTAATTAACTATTATCTAACTAATCTGTGGCCCAATCTCCACGTGACCTATGTGAATGTGCCCTGAATGAAACCTTCCTGAGATGCGGGAAGAAAGAAACTCATACCGGGATTCGTTTTAATCTCCAGATTGACTCGACTTGGTTATACTTGTTTTATGCAGTCGGTTTCATTCTTTTTTTTACCAATTTATGGCAAGGATATATTTTAACTACCTATATGGGATTTCCGCTAATTAATGTAGGTAAATATCGGTAAGCTACGTACGAACTTGTTTATTTTGTCTAAGTATAAATAATTTGTTTTACGTAGCACCTAAATCATTATAGGCAACTAATTAATCTAACTATACTTAGGTTAAAACACATAACTTCCTCGTACATACATACCTACCTGCCTAGCCAGTTACACTCGTTTTACCGGAAACAAAATCATGTCATGCCATGCGCCGGCGCCGTACGTACATGAACTTTATGTTACCTACCGCCACCATAATTTATCTGTAAAATAATGTTAACAAGCTGTAGGTACTTACTTAGTTTATTACTATGACATATCTAAGTAGAATTACTTAAGGACGGAAATACTCCCATATCTAAGGCCGGCAACGCACTTGTGACTCCTCTGGTGTTGCGGGTGTCTATGGGCGGCGGTAATCGCTTACCATCAGGTGACCCGTCTGCTTGTTTGCCGCCTATAACATAAAAAAATACAGATCACAGAATTGACAAGGATCATGAAATAACTAGATAATTTTATGATCAGCCCGTTTATAGAACTCTCTGTTTTGTCGGAGACCCTCGAAGTTCTATGATCTGGCGACGACATTTATTGATATTTTCGCTGACATGAAGAACATTGTCCCTAACTTACTTTATGTCAGTTGGCACAACTTCGGTCATATTTGTAAGTGGACTTAGCGCAGTTTAAAATGTACCGACAATAAAATAGATACAATTGAAGTTCGTAGCACCTACTCCTCGGTTCTAAATTTATAGCAGAAGCAATAATAGAATACTAGGTACGTACTAAATGTTTAATAATAAATCCAGTCTTGTATTTCACATGGACACAAGCACGGACTTAAATTTTATAAACCAACTTACTCGTAATGTAAGATTCACCGGAACGGAATGGAAAGGAACGAAACAGATTCTTAGGTGTTGTAAACGACAAGTTGTAGTAAAATTACCTAATTGTTAAGCAATAAACACGTAACCCGCGTATAAATGTATATATAGGCATAAACAATCTTGTTAAATCACTATCATCGCTATCTATCTTTCGAGAAATCTTAGGCTGCATATACACTAGCGGCACGCAGCCGACGACGGCAGAGTCAACGGCAGCCGTCGCTACCTGTCGGCAGCAGCCGCTGCCGTCGCCACCTGTCGGCGGCAGCTATCACCGCGTCGGCGGCTGCCGCTGACGTGGCGACTGCAGTCATTGTAATATCACCGCGGCGGCGGCTGCCGTTGACTCTGCCGTCGAAACGTGCCGCTCGTGTATATGCAGCCTAACACAAACGCTCAGAGAAGGACTTCATTCATACCCACTGCCCACTGATAATCTATCTTATTTACCTTATTAATTATCAGTTTACTTACATAACATCGGCATCTTCCTACTTAAATGTAATAATCTTTACTGCATCAATCAATAAATAATAAAGTCATATAATCTATGACGTCGGACCAATCATTCGATTTATTTTGATGTACATTGATTTACGTATCGAAATGTTTTGCCTGGAAAATCACTGGACTAGAATGCATGGACTGTTCGATTACATGGAACGTTTTATAGGTCATTGTGCTCATAAAACGTCATTCATTGATGTTATCTAGACATCCATCATTTTTAAGTTTCCGCAGTCTAACAAGGGATTCTTTGTCAATAAGATTTTAAAGCGTCCGTCCCGTCCTATTTCCGAATGAAATATAATCGATATAGATTGTGTATCTGTATTTAGAACGATAGTGTATCTAGTACCTGGTACCAAGGGAATTAAACTTTGGCATACTCTGGAATAGTCATCACCTTGACCTTGTATTTATTTCCTAAGTACTTTAAGTTCCGCGCGTTTTAGGAAGATCTGCCAGGTTAAGGCGTATGGCGCTCCCCTTAAGTTTTCAATAGATAATAATTATACAGGGTGTAAGGGACAGGTTTCCGAAAACTTTAAGGGCTTGCTCAGTAGACTAAACTGAACAACTTTTCATTTTTTTTTTTTCAGGAAACGAAAAAAGAATCTGCTTCTCCATACATAATTATAAACTTGATTGGACAGTTTGTATGGAGAAGTCGATTTTTTTTCGTTTCCTGAAAAAAGATATGTGAAAAGTTGTTCAGTTTCGTCTACTGAGCAAGCCCTTAAAGTTTTCGGAAACCTGTCCCTGACACCCCGTCATCGATATAAGTATATCGTTGCACCCCGTATACTTATTATAAATTGAGAGATATAACACCTTGATTTATTATTTTATGTGTTGAATACTGATTGACAGTAAATAGACTTATATGTCAATTCTATTTCCTATAATAGTGCAATGTTGTTAACATTGAATGTAAAAAGTATATGTATAAATGCTTTATTATGTATGTAATACATTGTACAATACTGTACATACAACGCAGGTCATATGTATGTATTTTACGTAAATCAGTGTTATTGTTGCTAACCTGTGACTGTGAGTGCTAGATATGTTGTAGTCTTTTTAAACTAATTTAAACTGTATAATATACAGGTGTAACAGAAGTGTGTGACAATACTTCAAGGTTGGCTTTTACCCATCAAACTGAACAACATTTGTTCTACAACTTTGTTGAAATCGCAAAGAAATTTTCGGACTTTTCATACAAACTTGATTTGTATGAAAACTCCAAAAAAAATTTTGCGATTTGAACAAAGTTGTAGAACAAAAATTGTTCAATTTGATAGGTAAAAGCCAACCTTGAAGTATTATCACACCTTTCTGTTACACCCTGTATATTCATGAAACTGAACAACTTTCCCCGAGAAGGCCATAGTCAATATACGCAAAAAAGAAGTCGATTTTCGTTCTTTTATAAAGATAGCACAGAGGAGAAATTATTCAGCAATAACTAAATAAGCCGATCGGATCGACTTAAAAAGTCAAATTTTCTATTGTGAATTGGGTTTGGGTTTCATTTTTTTTTTTGAGAAAGTTATTAAGTTTTATAAGTAGATACCACACAGGAGTCATGTTTAATTACAATTGTTTGTTAAAGAAGATGTTATAGAAATCACTCAACAGTCTTATAAGAAGAAAAAAATAATTCACAATGAAATTTTTAGCGTCAAGATACAGGTTACAAAAATACGATACATTTGATTTGAATAGTAATGTACCAGCGAATGTTGAACTCTTCCCATCGCAACGCAAACAAATCGTTGACCTGAAATACAGCTGTGATTTTCCTACCGCATCGGAACGTTTAATATAGGCCGTCGTCGGCAGTCTTTTCGAATCATAAGTATCAGCTAAATAGCTAGCATAGAATACTTGTAAGGCATAGCAGAAGGAAATTAATAAAAATAATAATAATAATAATAATAATAATAATGGGTGGACGAAAACCTCGTGCAAGCCGATGCCGACAAGATGTTACGGTACCTTAACCTGGCGCACGAGGCTACGGATGTGTGGCAAGTGCAATCCACTGAAATCATTCCTGTAGTCCTGTCCGTTAATGGTTTGATCCCCGCTGACTTGAATCGTAACCTTAGGCAGTTGGGACTTCGAGGCAGACCGATAATAGCGGCTATGCAAATGGCAGTCCTCCTCGACAATGCCCGGATTGTCCGTCGCTTTCTCTCGTCGTCGCACTGACCTCCAGCCGATTATGCTTCTGCTGGAGTAGCTCCTGGCACTTCGCCTAGCGCGAAGTGGTCAGAGAGTAGCCCAAATTCATATTTCAAAATAATAATAATATCCGGGACAAATCACACACGGTCATCTGGCCCCAAACTAGGATTCCCTGTATCTTGGGAACCAGAGACTGATATACATACACATATACATTTAAATACATACATATATAGATATTATACGCCCAGACTCAGAGCAAACAATTCTGCTCATCACAGAAAAGTGTGCCCTGTGTGGCAATTGTTACTAATGTAATGTTAGGAACAATTTCCGAAACGATTTACTGAAAATTGATATACGAATGTTTATGTTTTGTGCTGCTACGTTTCATGGTTGTTTGATTTGAAACTGAAGCTATACCAATTTCGGACTCTCGGCAAACAACGTATGCTTCGGATACTTATTTGGGTATTATACAATTTAAGCAATCTTACGGATTGGAAACCGAATTTTCGTGAAGATGTGGTTTGCGTTCCGTAGAATCGAGTACGCGATCTTTAAGTTTTTCGAGGAATTGATAAAATTTGCGAATTTTTTCCCTAATTATGCGTATACAGAATTGTCATTTTGAGAAAAAGGTCGTTAAGAGAAAAGGACATAATGAGCTAATAAATTTTCATGACCGAACGGATCACAACACAATATCTAACAGTAATTTGTAAACGAGATTCGGAGGATTTTCAGCCCTTAAATGCTCTTGTGATTATTTACGATCTTTATCAGGTTGTTATTATTAAATTGGTGGATTGTTCTATTACTGGTGTGTACTAACATAAAGTTATTTGTTTCAGCTTCGTCCCTGGGGGCAGCGATCACGATGCCCATCTGCGGGTTCCTCATCGCTCACTTCGGCTGGGAGTCTGCTTTCTACTTCACTGGTAAGAACTGAGATGATTACGGAGAAAAATCTCCTTGTGATGCGAGAAAAAAATATATTTTGCAGATCTCTGTATAAGTCATACAGCTTGTCTAGTTAGCTGGTTCAAATTATAATGGATAGGCTTTATTATATATAGTTTACAGAGCTGATAAGCGACAACAAGGAGTCTTAATTATTACATTGTCCACATTTGGTACATATTCCCAGCGGTAGGACCTTTTTACAGGTAGTACAAAATTGACTGTATCCCATAATAGGACATTTTTTATGCAAAAGATTTTTAATTTCTTCAGTAAAATAACCTCTTAAAAGGTTTTTTTTTTTTTTTTTTTTTTTTTTTTTTTTATTATTAGGTTTACCAACAGTAGTTTACACCCATACATGGTAAGACTTAAATAACACAGTTCATAACATAATCTAGTGCAACAACCTTTTATAGGTAAACACAGCATGCACAAAAGTGTGAACACATCTATTAATTTATACAAAAGAAACATGAAGATGGATATAACGCTCATCAGCACAGTAAAATATAAGTTAAAATAAATTTTAAAATAATATTAAATATCAGACAGATTGTCTGATAAAGTTTTGTAAATTTTACATATAGAATCATAGTGTACATCAATGTCGTCACTACAGCTATTTATAGTTTTACAGAATCTGGCAATCGGAGAGTTACAACCTAAAACTGTTCTTCGGAGTGGAGGGCATAGTGGGGTGATAGGTTTACGCGGCAAGCGGCTTGGGGCACGAAAATTAATGTGATGTAATAATTGTGGGCAGTCTATGTCATTTCTGAGAATTTTGATAAGAAACATGCAGTCTTGTAAGATTCTTCGATTTTACATTAATTAATAAAATAAAAAAGCCCTATATACTTAAAATGACATGCATCTCTTATTCTGTCCTAGATTTTTTTATTGTAAAAGTATTTGAACTGGGGCCTTTACTCATAAAACAAATCTATGTATTTGCCCTTTAATTTGACTGCTTGACGTAAACCTGGAAATCAATACGCAAAATTACGCGTTTTAGGTTCATACAAAAGAATATCATATTTTCGTGGTGCGCAGGCATAATCGGCGTGATGTGGTCAGTGGCGTGGTTCGCCGTGGTATACGACACTCCTGCGCAGCACCCTCGCATCTCCGACTCCGAGAGAAACTTCCTCATGAAGACTCTGCCCCAGGACAACTCTCCGAAAGGGGTGAGTCTGAGTACTGCGGCGCTCTTCCCTTGGGCAGGCGTATTTTGGAATATTGACCTCAGAAAAAAAAGATCTCAAATAGGACCTCATGTCATTCACTGAGGGATCGATATTTGAAAAATCCTTTTTTATTCTCCTCTACTCTGTGTCTTTTAAAGATTTCCAATTTTCAAGTTACTGACTTCATTTGTTTTGTTAAAGTTTAGTCTAAAGTTTAAATTGTATTTGTACTAGAACCACTTCTCCATGACAGCACTATTGATTTTGTTAGTAAAACTCTTTCTGGAGAGTTGTGTTCAAATATGCATTTTGTTCTTGTTCTTGGACAGAAGATCAATCGAATAAAATGTTGATTTGCATTCAAAACTGTGTCACCTGTCCTAGTAATGACCTTGGTTGGTCGTCGTTTTGCATGCGACTTTTATTTTATGGTACTTTTGAATGTTAATGGCGTACCTTGAATGGTTCCAACGATCGGACGAGACCAGAAATGTGAATTGTCTTGTTTGTAGACCTTGTTTTCCTTGGTACATATACATATACTGATTACATTATGCCGTAGGTACAAATTATCTAGTGATGCAATTTTGTAGCATCGTCGTAAAATTATTGTATTTCGTTATCAATTATCAATATCATACATCAAAACGTGACCACGTAAATTGTAAAACTGTAAGGTAGTTGCGAAGAACCAGTTTTAATCAGTATGTTTTTCTTTAGTGCAATGATCTACACGTGACCGTGATAAATAAACTGCACTGCAGGTTGATTTATAGAATTTTCATGTAAATAGGTATTATTAACTTCTATTCCGGATGTCCCTTCCGCGATAAAGGAAGAGACCCGTGCCCAGCAGTGGGGACAGTGGGGTTTACAGTTACCGAGTAGGGAGCTTTTTTGTGACAGCCAGAAAAGCTCACCTAAAAACTTAACCAATCAATTATAAAAAATCCCCGTCTGCAAAGTAAAACTGCCCTCAGATGACAAAACGCGGTAACCTAAAATTAGTGAAGTTGAGCAAAAACGCATTTAAAGTTCGCGATTTGTTAAACATTCTATTGGATTTTTAGGTTACTGTTTTTTGTATTTTGGTTTTAAATGGAGTAAATTAATTTTTGCCCACATTACGTCATAGGTCAGGAGTAGTAGATCAAATTAAGCTATGTTACGACAAAACGCGGTTACCCGGGTTGCCGCGTTTTGTCATCCGAGGGCAGAAAATCTGACAGAGTCAAACCATAGAGACTGATATACAGCGTGTGACAAAAGAAGTGGAGAAATACTTTAAGGTGCGTTACTGCTCATAAAATTAAACAATTATAGTCCCTTTGCTGAAACCACAAAACAATATTGGAATCCCTATACAAATGCGACAATTAGCTAACCAATACTGTATTCAGTCAGTACTCCTGGCACCAGGTGGACCAAACCTAACTTTTTCTTTTCTCGGCCACAGCACAGCCCGGTCCCGTGGCGAAGCATGCTGCTCTCAGCCCCAGTGTGGGCCATCATCATCACCCACGGAGCCTCAGTCTTCGGCTACTTCACCGTCGTCAACCAACTGCCGACCTACATCGAGAGCATACTGCACTATGAGATCAAACATGTAAGTGTTGCCAGTTAATTGTGAACGTAAGGAGATGTAAACACCGAACATGTACTTTCCTGCGAACCTTTTAACCGGTGTAAAATAGAAAAAAAAGACATCATCGTTTAAAATTTTAGTATACAAAAGTCCAAAAATTTGGCCAAATTGGTTTTGAAGTCTGTTTAAAAAAAACTTGTTTCTCGCGTCTGCCCAGTACTTAATTTTCTCTCCTTCAGAATCACGCGCCATACCAGCTTATCGTGCGTCTTGGCAATTTAGTAGGGTGACCACGATTTTCGATTATGTTCGAACATTACGTTTTGTTCGTGAACTTTTCACTAAGTACTTATAGTTTTATGTCCTCGTGTCCGTAAAAGACGCTTAAATTAAACTTAGTTTCCTTCTTCTACAACATTGCCATTTTGCGACTATTTCGATGCGATAAACCTAATACCTAATTTTATTGAAAAAAGGTGGGCAAATGTAAAAAACATAATTTGTTTTGAATTTGTGAACTTCTATCTTTATAGCTTTATCAGTCAAACCAAGCCTATTTTTAGCAATTAACTAAAATGTTTGATTTTCATAAAGCTATTATACATTTTAATATAATAAATAATAATGTTCGGGACAAATCACAGTCTGGTATCAAACTAGGAATGCCTGTTCTATTTGAACCAGAGAATAATATGCACATATTCATCCACTTCCTTCATAATTATAAATACGTACAAATGTGACTTTGTTGGTCCTTCTTTCATGTCGCCATGGAACATCGAATCGAAATGTTTTTTTTTTGTATACAGATAGTTGACAAGCTGGGAAGTGACATAGGCTACATTTACAGAGGAAACAAATGTGCTCGTTAAGCGGACCAGACACTATCAGTAATAATGACAGTATTTTACATCAGTATACTGACATTCCATCGTTTAGTACGCGTCAGACCATCATTCCAACCACTACACTGTCAGTACATTGTCATTACTTGAAAATACTGTCATTATTACTGATTGTGTCTGGTCTGGTTCAAGAGTAGCTATCACTATGCCACCGAGAAATTTGTTAGAGTTAAATAATCATTATGTAGATTTAACAGCTTTTATACATAGATAACTTAAGTATATTTTTACGAAGTTAGGCAAAATAACGTCGAATGTTCAAAATTGCATATGGCAGCTATTTATCCTTTACTAAACAAATACATGCAAACTTTACGAGCTTAGCTATAGCGAAATAAATGTTGATCCATCTACGACACCATGCGCTGGGAGTGCGCAGGCGCATCCTGCAGATACAGTTAATGATTATTGTTTAACTACCGACACGTGTTTAAGACGTTCATTGTTTATGTTACAATATTAGCATTAAGCGGCAAATCACACACGGCCATTTATCTCGCATATTAACATTTCGCGTTATTTATTTGTATTAGAAAGCAAACATAATTAAAAACAAACATTCAGAACGGTGTAAGCATAACTTTGTTAAGTTATGGCTCAAATTTGTAATGAAATGGAGTAATTTATGACGACAATAAACACGATACGATAGTAAATTAATTAATTTATCAGTTTATTGCCGTGATAAATATGTATTTATGTGCCATAAAAGACTAAATCTGGAATAATCAGTTCTATTGGTCCTTGTGAATCATCCGAGGTTAAAATTTAAATAATTAAAACTAGAGTGACCATTTATTTCATATCATTATATTTTTGTCTAAAAATTTTATGTTATCATACGATAGATGTTTTTTTTTAAAATAAAAATGAAGAAAAATTTAGATTCGAAATCGAGTTGTTTTTCAACAAATTATATTGCCAACAATTAAAATATCCTGCTAACGAGTACATACATAAAAACTAAAGCTTTACGCTTCATCTTTAAACTTATTCAACTAACTTATATTTAGAAGAGTCTATTGTCTGTAATTATTCATTTATTCACCTTTTTATCGAAGGTTTTTCTTGGTCAATCCACGTGGATAAACAGTTCTCATGTAAGCATCCCGGTCTATTGCATCAGCCGAAGGTTCTTTAGCAGGTTTCGCACCTGGTCAGAATTGTGAAACTGCTTCTTAATGAGTCCGATATAAGAGGTATTTTCGAAAACTATCTGTGAGTTTTTATTACCTTTTTAATAATAAAAGCCTCGCAAATGAATGTAATGAATTGTGTGATATGTTAGGAATCGATTAATTCAACCATAAATATATAATAATATGTTCCATATTAAAGTTTTATTACGTATATATGTATTGTTATTAACAGGTTATTTTATAACAAAAAAATTATGAATATGCATTATTAGTTTCCAAAATATTTCCAGAAGTACAAAAAAGTAATTTATCTTTTGAACTATTTAATACTTGTGAAATAGCTGAATATTTACGGGTAAACCTGCGTATTTTGAAAGTTGTATTCGATTGCAGGTGAGCTACTTGTCCAATATATTATCTTGGCTTTAGCTGAAGTTTGTATGGAAATAAGAGCCATACAAACAGTTTGAACCCACAGTTGCTTTGAACAAAGTTGTTTATGTTATTCCTGAGGAAAATTATTGGTAAAACCATACTTGAGAACTTAACGTTGTACAGAAGGTTTTATAATTACATATAATATGTTCAATATTATTATTTCTAAGCTTGATAAGTTGCTAAATTTAAAGAATGTCCTCATTATTATAATTTTATTACTGAAATACTAAAATATAATTTTGTTTATAACAAGACATAAATTTTCTTGCGTTTATTTGAAAACAAGTGAAACCGCTGTAATTTTGATGCTCAATACTTTTAAACCCATAAAAAATAGAACCAATTATCTTTCTAACTAATCTAGTTATTCGTATAACCAGATAAGTTAAAATATTTCCTCAGGCCCATAAACATTTTGTCTAAGTTCGACATGTCACTCTCTCTATATAGATTTCAGATTCTCAGAAACCATATAAGCCAAACTAAATGATAAAACGAGCGTCAGTAAGTCGCCAGCATCAGAATAGACCTGTTTTAAGCATTCTTGAAGAGTACTTATCCATATTTTTAATGTACATACAATACTAATATAACTTACATGGCGAATTCGTGTTGGCCATGGTCTAAAAATCTAAGTTCTACAGATATAAGACATATTACTAATTAATCAACTTGGTCGTTTAACTATAAGTTATACCACTCCACGAAATCGTAGAAATAAGGTATTTGTTTAATTAGAGTCTAAATTTTGTAATTTTATATCGTACATCGATTACTATGAATTTAAACCACATTTTTATGATCATTGATTAGATAAAAGTAATCTAGAGTGCAGAACAACATACGTGTTGTAACAATAGGTACTTTAATTCAAATTCAGTTCAATTCAATTTCCAGTCAAATTCAGGCAAAAAACCCACAAAAAAGCAACTCCCCTTTTCTATTTGAAGCCGATATTAATGAATGAAAGTAGGGATTTGCGACATCCCGTCAGTTAAAATCGGAGGTCGAAGCTCACAGGCAGCGGCGCGGCGCGGAAAGTGGCAGCACGGCGCCCGGCCGCTGCCAGGCGTACAAAGATTGTCCTTAAAATACATCTCTCTTCTGCCTCCAGCTCCATCTCTGACTTCGATTCCGGTTCTGATTTCGATTCCGATTCCGATAAATCAAATTTAAAATATCCGATTCCGACTTCGATTCCGGTAAACCCACCTCCGCTACATCCCTAAATGAAAGCTATCTGTGTTTAAAACTTCGAGTGACCACGTTAAAGGTCCATGCGTTGCGGTAGCACACCTTTATAATTTGCAATTACGGCGCTAATCGGCTCTTCATAACGAACCAGGTCCACTTTTACCTGCGCGTGAGTAGCGTGACGTCATCGCGAACAGAGCGCGCTCGCGCTTCGACACATCTCCGAGAAAATTTGAATTTATCGTCACCCTACACTAATGAAACAGTAAGAAGTAAATGATAACTCTGAAACCGAAATAAAATTGCTGTGTTTACGAATTTGATTTGATTTATTTATTTATTTATTTACAATTTATTGTACACAGAAAACACAAAGATATACATTAAGAAGGAAAGAACATACAAAAGGTGCAGCTTATTTCTATAAGAAATTTCTTCCAGCAGACCTTGGACAGTGAAAGTTGAAGAAAAAGGCAGAAAAGACGTGTACAGAACAAAGATCCAACAATTATAAAATAGTGATAAAGAATACAAACTTATATACCTAATTCTTAAAATAATACATAAACATATATTAAATAACAAATATATATAATATATTATAATACCTACATAACACTATATTATATAAATAAAATATTAAATAATATATAAAAACAATATAATATCTATATTATACATAAATAGTTTACATGGCTGACTTAAGGGGAGAGAGAAAGGAAATGATCTTTCAATTTGTTTTTAAATGAGTGCAGACTCTGGCTATCGCGAATGTCATGCGGAAGCGAGTTCCACAGTCTGACGGCATGCACGGAAAAGGAATAGGAGTAGAAGTCAGTGGAATGTGGAGGATAGGAAAGAAGAGATTTAAGGTGAGCACGAGATTGATGGTCAGGAGGACGCTGCAAGTGGAAACGCTCCTTCAGATAAGATGGAGAGGAAGGATTGTGGAGTATTTTGAAAAGGAGACAGAGGATATGAGTGTTCCTGCGAAGGCGAATTGGAAGCCACTTAAGCTGTTGACGATATTGGGAGACATGGTCAAACTTGCGGAGACCAAAGATAAAGCGTAAACAGAGATTTTGAAGACGCTCGAGTTTGTTTAGTAGCTCTTCTGTTGCATCTAAGTAACAACTATCGGCGTAATCCAAAATAGGGAGAAGAAGAGTTTGCGACAGAGAAATTTTCGTTTTCAAAGGTAGAAAATATTGTAGGCGCTTCAGAGCATGAAATGAAAAATGCATTTTCCGACTGAGTTCATTGACATGAGCGGCCCACGACAAACTCGAATCAAAAATGATTCCCAAGTTTTTCGCTGTACTGGAGTACGGAATGACAGAATTATCATATGTGACTGCTGTGTTCGGTGAAAATGTAAGCTGATTTAGCATGTTGATTGTTACATGAATCATAAGAACTGCTAGGAACTTTTGCATAAAGTTTAAGTTTCATACTTTGAGTTTGAATATTAGTGCTATCCTCCAAATCGATCAGCTTAGGAAAAGTTCATGACAGCTTAAAACAATTCACACGAAAACGATTTAATTATAATATTATGTATAATACCTAAATTTGGTCAACAACAAATATCATATTAGACGTAAAAACCATGTGAATACGTAGAGAAACTTCATACGACAAGTGGTATTTATTCTTAAGTATTTTACCCTCAAATTGTAAGCCACTTGGAACGATTGGAGATTTCCTGTGTGTCCTAAATCCTAAATCCCTTTACGAGTCGTTTCCTTCGATAATTTGCTGGCACGAAGACGAGAGATGACATAGACTGGAACTACGTCAGGACGAGGCGAGGCGTGCGAAAATTTACTTTAAATGGATGAACAAGAAAAATTTTTCTTATATAGAATATTTATGTTGCTTGAGCTAATGGGAACTTTTTGCTCCAATACCTCAGATGGAGGGTAGCACAGACATCCCGCTCCCCCCCCGGAGCGACGATATAAAACTTCTTTGGAGGGTAGTTTCGTTTTAACATTTCATAGGCCTGTTGGTTTGGTGGAGTTTTTAATCTCGATCAAAGTTCAAGCTGTTGATAGAGTTTTAATACCTTGAATTTATGTAAAAACTTCTTCTAAAGCAAATTATATAATGTGAAACCGTGACATGTTAAATTGTCATGTTTTAAATGTTTTAATGGGGAAGAAAACGCAAAGCTATTTGCAGATGGCGTTACGGACGCTTGACTCAACAACTTTCAATTAGTTCCGCGTTTTTTATTATCGAGGTGTTATAAATTAGTTTTTTTTCTGTAAAATTGTTAAATGGAAAATGTATCCGACTTGGACTGTTCCTCAATTAAAGGCGAAGTTGAAAAGTACGTAATTGAAAACGTAACTTTTCCCACGTCTTCTTCGTCCGAGAATCTTTAGGAAATTAATGATTTCCATTATTATTGCAACCAATCGCCACACAACGCGGCATTTTTTAAATAATCTTATGTTTAGTTCACGTAAATATTTTTTTCTATACGTTTTGACAGTTAGTATGAGTCAAGCGATATCAGCGCCTCTATCGGCGAGCTTTGTCAGTTTTCTTCCCCATTGTGAATGCCTTAGTTTGTCAAGTAGCTCTGTTGCTCTAACTAAAGAGAACCTTGAAACACAAACTAAAAAAATTAACATAAGACAAGCCGCGATTAGCATTCGCTCTTATGTTTCTTTGCAACATCAAAGAAAGTATAATTGCAAAACTAATAGGAATAAAGTTTTACCTGTTGTTGTTTTTCAACCTTGTGCGCGGTCGAAATATGTGTATGTCTTAGAATGTCAATCAGAAAGAATCTTTCCTTTGATTTTAGTAGTTTTTCTATGTAGTTACTTAAACGTGGTGACATTGATGATACCTTTGAGGGCTATAGTTTTGACAGACTGGCAGTCTGCCAAAAAGGGAAGGTCGTTTAGTTTTTGGCACTTTCCTTAAGTTTAGTTAGTAGGTATGCATGAATGGAGAAGTGAGGTTGAAGGGAAAAGAGTAAGTGCAAGGCATCAATACATAGGAGTACATGAGAGGGTATGGGACCGATGTTAAGTTGATGTTATAATAAAGGAGGATCATGGGATGAGAAAAATAGAGCGAATCTAAAATTATAATCGTGCATCTATCTATCTATTGTATCTATGTATCTATCTGATGACGGATGCCAAAAATATTTTACGTTGGAAAGTATACTTTTAACCGGATTTAACAGAATCCAATTGATACTCCGTAACAAGATACTCAATATTTCATCAATTTGTCTTCTTTATCCACAGAATGGTCTGCTATCATCCCTACCTTACCTTGGGAAGTATCTGTGCGCTCTGGCGTCGTCGGTGTTAGCTGATTCGCTGCGGCGAAGCGGACGGCTGTCCACCACGGCAGCCAGGAAACTGTTTACCGGATTCGCTGTGGGATTACCAGGTAACATATCGAGTGTTTTTTTAGTAAGTATATCGACGGGAAAGTGCTAACAACTCCTAACTTATATTTTTTACGAAAACGACTTATGAATGCAGTTCGATAGAGAATGAATTTGCGCGTCTACTGGTATATGAATTAAGTTGAAATTCGCAAAATTGATGTAGCTAGGCTCCAAGGAAATATCTCTTATATTAAGGTCCATCACAACCTGATTAATTTTGGCTGAAAATATATTCTAAGTTTTTTAAACTTTGTAAGTTAGGAGTTGTTAGAACTTTCCCGTCGATATACCATTCTACAGTGAAGCTACATTTCAGCCAGCCATTCATTTTTGTAATCAGTTTTTGCCCAGGTCCAACATATTGACACGTTTGTCGATTGTATGCTTAAATCATTAAAACATGTCTCCTCTTCTTTAATTTGTAAAGATTTTTGAATGTAAAGTATAACAAAAACGGCTTGGGAAGTAAGAGCGCTTATTGTAATTTACGATTCTTTTAAATTTTCTAGATCGTATAATGTAAAGCTAAAACCAAGTTAATATTTGAGTCCTATAATATCAAAGGCGGCAATATCCACTCATACTCAAAAAAATTCTATGAATACCATATTGTTTGTCTATGAACGTAGAATCTATAACAAGAATAAATTCGTAACAAAATTGGCAGTAAAATAATCAAAATACCCAACAAAACTAGCAGTTAATTTCAAACCCGGCATTATAACGTAGTTTATTAGCTTAATTTGCCTTTCCTTAGAAAACATACTGTTTGGATATTGCCGCCTTTGATATTATAGGACTCATTTTTTTTGTCTAATGCCATAGTCGACTAGGATTCATTTATACTTTTTTAAACGGCGGCTAGAGTTGTGAAACGATACGTTTGTTTTGGAGTGTCTATCGTTTCCCTCGGCAGGTATAATGATGCTGGCGCAAGCGCAATTCGGTCACGACCGCGTGTGGTCCATCGCGATCTTCACGCTGGCTCTCACCATCAACGGCGCCGTCACCGCCGGCTACCTCGGCAACGGGCTCGACATCGCGCCTAACTTTAGCGGTCAGTATACATAAAAAAATACATATATTTTTTTTTATGGCAGAGCTGGCAAACGAGCAGACGGATCACCTGATGGTAGGCGATTACCGCCGCCCATAGACACCCGCAACACCAGAGGAGTCACAAGTGCGTTGTCGGCCTTTGATATGGGAGTACGCTCTTTTCTTGAAGGTTTGAATGTCGTATCGGTCCGGAAATACCGCAGGCGACAATTCATTCCACAGTTTGGTTGTGCGAGGCAGAAAGTTTGTAGTGACACGCACAGTTGTGGACTGCCAACCATCTAAGTGATGGGGATGAATATATCTGGGACAAATATAATAACTTACCAGTGGTAGGATCTTATTATGCAAGGTCCGACGGGGTGGGTATCACTGTTCGCTCTACTGATTATTGAAAATGTGTGAGATTCAGGGATTTTTTATTTATTTTATAGTACTGTCAACACTGGTGCTAACCAATGTTTCTATTTACGCATTTTTTTTGGGAATAAAGGAGTCGTGCGTATTTGAGGAAATAATTCGGACGATTTGCATGTGTCCAGGATGTGCTAACTGTAACATACCTATATTTACGAAATTTTAGATGATAATCAATTTCTACATATTTCACAGGTACAATCTTCGGTATGGCGAACACGCTGTCTTCGTTCGGCGGCTGGCTTTCAACCTTCATGGTCGGGGAACTCACCCACGATAACGTAAGCTCATACTCTTACAGTTCATTAGACAGAAAGAGAGAGATAGAAGGGGGAGGAGGGTAACAGGGTGACTTAGAAACCGAAGAGTAGACTCATGAAACTGAATTTCTTTCTCCATTTATTATACAGGGTGTAACAGAAAGGTGTGATAATACTTCAAGGTTGGCTTTTACCCATCAAACTGAACAACTTTTGTTCTACAACTTTGTTCAAATCGCAAATTTTTTTTTGGATTTTTCATACAAATCGATCAGCTGGCGAACCAAGTTTGTATGAAAAGTCCGAAAATTTCTTTGCGATTTCAACAAAGTTGTAGAACAAAAGTTGTTCAGTTTGATGGGTAAAAGCCAAGCTGGAAGTATTATCACACCTTTCTGTTACACCTTGTATAATACCTTTAGGTACATAAAGACTACTTCCTGAAATATGTGCTTTAGTTTTAATGCACTGAATATAGTGAACCAAAAACTTAAAATTTAGATATGTGTGTTCGATAACAGCAGCAGTTAGCGCTGTGTCGCTGCAGTTAGCGCCCACCTCTGGTTATAGAATAGATATAGTATATATATAGTATACGGTTATATTTATACGTACTATTTCCTTACCTACAGAACACCTACGAACAATGGCAGATAGTGTTCTACATTCTGGCGGCCACCTACCTGATAGGCTCCCTGACCTTCGTGACCCTGGGCTCGGGAGACCTCCAGCCCTGGAACTCGCCGCAGAAGACCCAGGACCAGCAGGAACCACTGAATGAGGAGAAGGCGTGAGGTGGTAGGGGACATGGATTGTGGTAGGCGACTAGTGGTTGGTTGAGATAACATGGCGCTTGGTGGCGGGAGTGGTGCATGCGAATTGTATGCGTCATCTTCTTTGCCGAACGCCATGTTAGCTCAAACGATTAATAAATTGGAAAGTATGAGATAGGATGTCAGATTAAAATTATTCCTATTTTTTTATATTTATTTATTTAAGACTTCTTTTTTTGTTTATTTTATTTTGTTATTATTAACTAATTAGACGACTAAACATAATAACAATAAACCACTTATATGTTTTCGCATAAATTCATATGGTATTAAGGAACAATTTCGAGCGTTAGGAGTTAAACGTTGCAAAATAAAATAGGAGGCAGTTACCCTAAACGATACATCTCATACCGTCATCACTAAAAAAAAAATATTATTAAGTAATTGTTTGCTTTGTCAATAACATTTTAATGCCAGTCCTTTATTGTCACATTCAATTCTTTACCCAAAAAAAAAAAATTACTGTAAAAAATACGCTGACTAAAACTGAGTTTCTTTTCAGTAATTCGAATATAAAATTATTTAGAAAAGACATCAATTTTAGTAAGGTTAGTAGTAATAGTATATATGTTTCAAAAAGGGAGAGATGAAAAATAAAAAAAGTATAGAAAATCACTCAAAAAGGCTGTTAATGTATAAAAATGTGATTTATTTATATAAAACGTAACGGCGCGCCCAACGGAGTAGATTGTCATCATAGTGTTAGTTTAAGAGTTGCCACTAAGCTCGGAGTTCCGTACATAGTTAAGTTTTGACACACTTACATACATATGACATACCGAATCATATCCCAGCTTTGCAAATATAGGGTGTAGAAACCACTCTCGGAAGCTTAAAAGGTGGGTTCCGCTCATGAGCACACGCTAAATAGTTAAAAAAAATGGCTGATTGATCGAACAATTTGTATGAAAAGTTCAATTTTTTTTACCGAATTCACTATAAGTTCCATAGGAAAGGTTGTCAGTTTCTTGAGAAGTAGAGTGATCTTTTTACACCCTGTAAACTGAGATAAAAATTATCAATCTTTCTAAACTAAAGCAAAAAAGTAGAGAAGACATTAAAATTCTAACTTAAGATCGGAGACCGCCCGACGCCATGGCGTGTCATTTATAAAATAAAGGAAACTTTGTCTGTATGGAACTTCGCGATTCCTGGGTTGAGCTACACAGTGACTAGCGAACAAGCGTAGCTCAGAATCAAGTTACATTGGCTTAGGGTACAGGCTACAGTAGAAATAAAATCACAATACAAGAACTTCACATAACTCGAAACTATTTTGTGTAGTACTTGTATTTTGATATGCAGATTTTTACAGGGTTTAATGAAATAGATGTAAGAATCGTTAAATGGGACTTCAGTTCTTTAGTGAACAACTTTCCCTTCCGAACGAAATCTGGAAATTTAACTGTTAGTGTCTCGGGAAAGTTGTTCTAGCCCCAGTTAGCGGGTTTTATGTACCTAAGTATTTTGTTAGATTCTGTATTAAATATCTAAGTATTCATATATTCTGTTTTCACTGTAGCCCACTATAGCCGAAAGGAAAATAGAGTCAAACTTCGTATCAATATGTTTCATCAATTTATCGATTATCGATAAAAGATACGAACTAAGCTTCTAAGCAAAAGAAACCCGACTCATTTGATAATGAATTTGTTAGTTTTAAGTCTATAAGAAATCGTTGTAATTGTAATGCGTTTTGTCCCGAAACAAGGTTTTTTTATTTGCGTTTAAGGCAATGCGTAGGTTAGGTAATGATTTTATTTATAGTTTATTCCAATCAAAAAAAAGCAAAACGTAAACAAACTTAGTCGGCAACTGACGTTGACATGTGTCAGTTCCATAGTAAGTTTGTTTACCTTTTGCTTTTTCTTGATTGGAACAAGGTATAGGCAGTTTATCCGATCAATTGATTTCATAACGTCAACATAATCATGACCGAAAGACGTCCACTACTGAACAAAGCTTTTCCCAAGGAGTTTGGTCATTATTTAGCGGTTTTTTTTTAAATCGCCACGCTTGGCCGGCTTTTAGATTCCTTAGTCGCCTCTTTCGACACCCTCGGGGAGAAGTGGGGTGGTATACTAAGGCTACACCACAAAACACAATTACGAACAGTTCATTCCAATCAAAAAAAAGCAAAAGGTAAACAAACTTACTATGGGATTGACACATATCAATGTGAGCTGCATAGTAAGTTTGTTTACCTTTTGCTTTTTTGAGTGAAATGAACTATGTTTACTAATTAAGTAGGAGTGCAATTTTTGACATCTTTTTGACCTCATAAGGGAAACTTTATCAGCTTAGCAACCTTGTGTTCTAACTTATTATTGTTACCCCCATAATTAAAACTGGAGGCGATTGGTCCATTTGTACACGTGTCTTGTAATAAACGTTTAAAGAGTACCCAGCCATTTTCTATTTCGTTCTGTAGTTATTTTATTTTTAGTGTTGGATAAACTGTTTATATATTTTGGGCTGTGCTTGCTTCATGATTTGCCAGTGCTTAGGATTGCGTATGTTTTATTTAATTAACGTTGTATGAGGCTTGCTTGCATGTGTAATGTGTGCAGTAATATTGATCGGTAGAATGGATAAGAAATACTATACAGAATGTAACAAAATTGGTGTAGGACCCGTTAACTGGGGATTCTACTCGTCGCACTGAACAACCTTTGTTCTACGACTTTGCTTAAATCACAAAGAAATTTTTGGACATTTCATACAAATTAATCATCTTATTTGCCATTTTTGTATGGAGCGTATAACGATTGCTTTGCGATTTGAGCAAAGTTGTAGAACAAAAGTTGTTCAGTACGATGAGTAGAATCCCCAGTTAACGGGTCTCACACCAATTTTGTTACACCCTGTATATAGTAGGATGCTACTTTATTGAGAAAGCTTTATCAGAAGAGATAAAGCTGCTCGATCTCGCCTCGAATTAATCGCGTTCTCGCAATAACCGTAATTTTGCAATTTCGCGTGTAGGGAACCCGGTTTCCATGGCATCGTCAATATATTATAAAAGCACTATCCCAAAATAAACAATTTTCCGTGCAACTTTGAAGAAAACGTTTTTTTTTTTTGCTTTTAGAGCATCGGTTACTTGGAGAGGGGGAAATCGATCAGTTTTATCGAAATAAATCGTGCCCTGCCTGTAGCACCTTATCAAAATCAAAATCAAAAATCAAAATCAAAAATCTTTTTTATTTAAGTAGATGCTTTACACATACTTTTAAATCGTCATATTATTCTACCTAGTACAAAGTTCCTACCACTCGGAACTTGTACACTCAACGTTTCGGGAAGTGTTAGCGGAGCGAGAAGAATTATTATATGCACTTTGTAATGAGGTAGTGAAAGAACCTTTTTTTGACGACAATTTAGTGTTTCTTGTTATGGTTTTCGTGTTTTTCTAATTGAGGGGACCAAGAAGAGGAATTTGCTAACTATAACGATTTCTTAAATTACAATTTTCTCGTGTATGTAGATATTAATTATGTAAAATATACTAAGTGTAACTAATGATTTACTTATTTATTTTCATACCAAGTTTAGGAAAATTCAAAAGCCAACTTAAACATAGCTCCAGTGCAAATGAACGATCTTCGTTCAGAAATATTGTACCATAGACAAGTCTCGTTATATTTTACCGTAAGACATAGATAATAAGAATTAAGCCATTTTCGCACTAAGCTTTATTACAAGGGACAATGCATTAATTTTGCGTGCATTTCTACAGCTGTGATAAAGAGGTTTGTCTATGGCTAATTTACGCTAGCGTCATAATTTTTAGAAATCTCATTCACCGACTTTTAATTTTTTTGTTTATTTATAAATGGCTATAAGTAGTTCCTAAATTACGATCAGTATTTTTAGGTTTTCCTTTTAACAACACACGGAAGATAATAAATTAATATTATAAATAAGAAATTGTTATACTTCTGCTTCCAATATTTGCAGGGTTAAGTCCATAGAGTACATACATTTTAAAAGTTTATTATCATTAATATTAATCACAAACTTTTGTACCTATTTACAATAGTAGTTAAATATTGTCTGTGAAACATAATCTGTATAAATATAACTTTACTAAATAATTAATCTACAATCATTACAATAAGAATTTCAAGAAAAATCATCTCAGAATATTTTTAATTTATTGAAAAAGCGCGTGCAACTTAAAATGCGGTTCAGTGGAAAATATTAAAAATGTAATGCAAATAATGATAACCAGAAACACATACATACATACATATCTAAATATACATTTCATAGCATTCCGCTCAGCCGTTTTTATGTGAGTCATCTAGTATACAGGGTGTAAATCTACAGGTGCGTCAAATTTTAATCAGGGCTTCTACTCCTGATTCTGATTAACTTTCCCCAATGGGAACGCATAGTGAAATCGCAAAAAAACATTTTGGGCTCTTGATACAAATGGATCAGCCGAGCGGCCAAATTACAGCCCTTACAGTGTGTCAGCGACAGCGGTCGCCGACACACTGTCGCTCGTCTGTAAGAGCCCTTAGTATGAAGAGTCCAAAAAATTCTTTGCGACTTCATTATAGGTTTCTTGAGGGAAGTTGATCAGAATAAGTAGTAGAAGCTCTGATTAAAATCAGACGCACCTGTAGATTTACACCCTGTATAAGGACTAACAAAATAGGTTTAAGACTTCTACTAGTCAAACTGACCAATTTTCAAGAAAAAAAGTTGTTCAGAAATGACAAGTAGAAGCCTATGGTCCATTCCATAAAAAAAAAAAGCAAAACTTAAACAAACTTACTATGGAACTGACACATGTCAATGTCATCTGCATACTACGTTTGTTTACCTTTTGCTTTTTTTTATTAGAATGAACTATTAAGTTGGCGTACCTACCTATTTTGTTACACCTGTGTAGTAGTCAGTTAAGTAGTATTTTATATCATAAGTAGCTAATAATTTTACCATTCAGATACAAAATAATACGGTTGTTTTAATATTTAAGGAATTGAACATAATAAATAACTTTTGTTTCCGACTCTATTTACATAAAACTTATGTAATACCTCAGATATAAATGTACTTGTAAAGTTATTTATTCTTATTGATACAGGTTTTTATTAAAATAAGTTTACCATTAAAATAATCTGGATTTAAGTTATATCTGTACCTACAGTAATTTTGCCGAATTTTACCTAAAACGAATTGTTTTAAGGATTTGTCACACTGGATGCGGTTTGCTTTCTGCGGTCAGGTCAAAGTGATCGCAGCCCGCATTAGAAGAACAACATCGTCGGTCTCTATATTTTCTGTATAGATGCGATGTAGGGGGCGGCGGGCGCGACCAGGCGGATTGGTTGCCCTGACCGGACCGCTGACCGGTTGCCCTGACGGGCGATGTTGTTCATATCGAATGTGGGCTGCGATCGCTTTGACCTGACCGCAGACCACACCTGTGTGACAAATCCTTTAATAATGTGACGATTTCATTAAATCTGAAGATTAACATAAGTGTTTTAGCGTTTAAGGCAATGTATATCGAATACTAGATGATCTTGTTAATTTTATACGTGCATGTGAAAATAGGTAAAATTGTTAATATGTATATCTATAACAACTCTGTACTTTGTGATTTTTTGGAAATAAAGATTTTATAAAAATAACTATTTAGCGTTTTTATTTTGAACTACATCACTATTCAGTATTACAAATAAGTAAATAACTAACTTTTTCAAATTACAGCGCCTGCTTTAGAAAAACAGAGTGAATTCAAGCAAATTACTATTTGGTGACTCAGTTAGCTTTTGAGTATTGAATGGTACTGATTATAGTTCGATTCCCACCCAGGGCATTTTTATGATGAGCAGATTTGATTGCTCTGTGTCTGGGTGTATCCATATAAGTTGTAAAACACGGCCCTACCAGTAGCTTAAACGGTGAGTTTCAACAGAGACAGTCCTCCTTTTCTCTGGTTTCACTCTATGACAGTAAATAACTTCCCATTCCCAATGAATCCAAAACTGAATTCTCAAAAAAATCTAACTTAAAATGTTTTTTATTTAAGTACATGCTTTACACATGCTTTTAAATCGTATTTTTTTCTACTTAGCACAAAGTCCCTGGACATTCTATACAAACTTGGCAGATTGATTATTTCAATGTGTATAATAAGTGCATTTTTTTGTTCCGAATTCAGTATTGGCAGTAGAACATCTGTGTTGAAGTTTCCAATAGTGGTGGTCTTTTTACATCTGTATATGTATGAATATAAACGTATGTACGTATTGTATATCGGTCTCTGGTTCACCATATACGGCTTTTGGTAGGGTGAGCCGGCTTGATTTTATCGACATAAGATGGCACTGGTAACCCTTTCCGGTGGTAAGTTACATCAAAATGCCGATGACTGTACTTTAAGCGCTGGTTTCGAATAAAATTATCGTTTCATTTCATTGTTTCAAAATACAAGCGCTTAAGAGTTGACTGAAGATAACTCTTATTCTA
Source organism: Coleophora deauratella (assembly GCA_958295455.1). Classification (NCBI taxonomy): domain Eukaryota; kingdom Metazoa; phylum Arthropoda; class Insecta; order Lepidoptera; family Coleophoridae; genus Coleophora; species Coleophora deauratella. Next base: position 13,237,215 of record OY282406.1, on the reverse strand, counting down.
AGTACAAAACCTAAAGTTTTGAGACTCTATCATACTATAATAATCGGTCTAATTATGTTCTAGGTTTCCCCCAGGACCTAGGATATATATTTTTTGGGGACTGAGACACACTCTCTTTAAAAATCAAAATAAAACCACACAGTTGTGTAACTTACAATAGTTTAATGAAACGTACAACGCTCCGCTTAGGATACAAGGCAAGGTGATTCCAACAAAACGCTTGGTTGCTTGAAAATAAAACATATAGGTACCTCCTTTTACAACATTTGGCGTAGTTGCTTAGCGCAAGCCACGCAACACACACAATTACGCGTGTACAAACGTCATATTTTAAACACGATTTTTTTTGAAGTAGGTAGTAACCTCGGTGCGCCGAGAATGTCCAACAACGCAACTTACTATCGTATTTCCATCTGACAAAATACACCAATATTTTAACATTATCATCATTCGTATAAGTCCACTGTTGGACATAGCGTCACCCAAAATACACCACTTATACCTACCTAGGGCATGCGCATTTAATTGCCACCAGCAACCATTACTTCAGCTAGATACGCTCGCTAACAGCTTCAAACTGACGTTTAAACATTTCTGAAACCTTTTTGAAGTACACATCTCATTGTTCAAATAACCAAGCAATATATATAGGGTGTAACAAAATTAGCGTAGAACACGTTAACTGAGTATTCTGAACAACTTGTATTCTAAGACTGCTCAAATCGCAAAAAGAAAGAAGATTTTTATTTTTTTACACATCAGTATATTCAAGTAACATTTTGTTACGCGTTAACTTTGATAAAAAAACAATTTCACACTTAACTTATCATTTATTCATTGCGTTAAAAATAAGAATTGCGTTGAATTATTTTTTTAATCTTTAATCATTTATTGATGAGTGCAATGTTGATATCTAAATGCTAAAACATTACATTTTATTTAAATATATATTTTTTAACAAACGGCTTTGCTTGGAAACTGTATTATCAGCTTTTAAGCATACATTACATACGAGCTTACTTTTGGACATCTGCCCTGTATATAAACCTTTATCACATGATAAATCAAATAATAATTTTAACTCTGCAAAAAATAAAATATTCTCGCAAATTGATCATTCGTTTATTGGATAAATATTCAAAATAGACAATACTAATTCCAATTAGATTATAAAAAAAATGTAATAAAGTATATTGTGATTTTTAATAAGTAACAATGTAAATATTTTTCAATTACAAAGCTGTACTTTATAAGCCGTCTAAGCCAAATAAAATTATGACAGTATTAGTAAGACCTTGTATTGCATGAAAAATAACAACTTATCGTTCGTGGTACGGAACTCTTAGTGCGCTAATCTATAACGCACTTGCCTGGTTTATTTACCATTTTTCACTTTACTTTTCTAGCTCCCATACAGAAGGCCAAGCAACGCCGCGATTCTAGCTAAATCTACTTCGTTAAAAACTAGTATAACAGCATAAATTCGCCCCTAAATGCTTTGTACTAAGCGTGATTTTCGCGTGCCCGCTTAACAGAGAGTTCTTTATATAACAATTCCAATTCAACGTTTAACTTTTTTTTTATTTAAAAACATTTAATTGACAGCTCAAAATATTGCTTTTAAAGCTAAAAACTAATTGATAATGATAATAAAGTTTTATACGTAACAGAACGTTTTAGATATGTATAGCTAAAATAACTTATAAATAGAATAACACACTTATCAAATAACAACATATTAATATGAATATTTTTAAAATACATTAAATCAATAGGGTAGATGACTGCATTGATAGTAAATTATAAAATATGGTTCACTCAGTTAAATAGTATTTTATTGAACTCGCATAAAAAAAATACGTATGCAATTTTTAATGTATGGAAAAATCGTAACGAGTATTACAATAATAAATTATGACGTCATAGAACAAAATGTCGCATTTAATATAAAGTAACTCAGTTTACTATTACTAGCAGCCAACCATTACCCTATTAAAAGACTGACTAAATAACTTTGATCCTTAAATCGCTTTCACAATAACAATTAATAAATGACAAATCATATGGTGGAATTAAAAAAAAATAAACTAAGGCTAAACCTAGATTGAAACCATTCCTATCAATTTAATTTGATTTCATCTTAAATTTCAAGTGTTAATTTATTAATTTTAATACTAATTATTTAACTAAGTAACAATAATAACTTAATTAAAATTCAATTTAGGTACTGGTAGCATAATAGACTAGAATTAATCGAATAACATTTTAGGGTACCGCGTAAAGGAAAAACGGAACCATACTTTATCTAGCTAGATCTTTCAGTCTCTTGAATTATATTTTTCGAGACTTTCAGCAAATTTTTCGTTGGAATTTTTCAATGCGGTATGACACTCTATAATTTTGGTCGATACGTCTTTTAAATCAACCTTTTAATCATTACATTAGTTGTTTAGGGAAAGTTGTTCAGTTTTGTTCAGTTCAGTCTTTTTATTCAGGTCAACTGAGACTGTCATTCATTCTGTTCAGTTCTGTTCATAATAAGTACATAACAGCAAATTTTAACACAAAAAAAATCTACTATATGTATAATTAATTGACTATAACTTTTTATAATATTATTGCATTTCTTTAACGATTTTTTTAATACAAATTCATACTGAAATTACCAAATAAAAAAAGGCAACACCATATATGTGTGAAAAATACACCATATTTTTCTTATTGGGAAGTTAAAGAACAAAATAAAATAAAGTATATATGACTTAAATATTGACTTCAGAATCGGATTTTTGTATCGAAATCTCTGCATGATAAGGCTGTGCACAAACAACAAACAAACAGCACCATTTTACTTGATCCATGCCAACCGTTTCTTTAACGACCTTATAATATAATGATATAGCTATAATTTTAAAATATATAGTAGATCTTTGCGAGCGACACTTATAGGAACTATTGTGTGCAAAATAATTTTATTGTGATTCGTGTAAAAGCAGTGACTATTTTGCTAATTTAAGGCTATTCATTCTCCCTATAATATTTATTGTATTATTAATTTGTTAGTTTTATATCTAATTATCTACTTATCTATACTTTGGTACAGAAATAAGTAAGTTTAAATACAAACTCAGTTATAAATTAAAGTAAATGCAACATTAGTTTAATGATTAAACAAAATTACAATAGTATTAAAGTCTTTGGGTATTATCGATATCTAAATACTTAAAAAAAATGACGTTCTTAAAAAATACTGGAGCTTCTACGTGTGACTGTGCCTTTATGTTACACTTTAATGTTGACAACATAGCAAAGTTGTGACTCCAGCCTATTTTTACCCGTATTTTGTGTAAATAAGTAAAATAATAAATTCAATCCTTGGCAGTGTTGCGATAACCGAAAAATTAATCATAAAATAATTTTCCAAGAATTGACCATGTACTTATCACAATCGTACATCAACATTTTCTGATGAATCATACGTAAGGGGTCGTCCATTAACCCTTAATTTCTTCAAACTTCGAGATTAACTTAGACTCGACCCTTTTTTTATTTTAAAAAACGAAATTAAAATAAGTATACACCGGCATAATTGTGGTCCAATTAATAAGAGATTTTATAACACAGACCACAGACTTGCACCCCGCTCCCTCTATCGCTAGATCTTTCAGTCGTATTTTGAGTGTTTTCACTTTCAAATACTCTATTGCTATTCGAGGATTTAAATCCTTAGACATTTGACATCTTGCGGTGATTGGTCGTAATTCAAACATATTAACATTCTTCGATTCAAAAATTCGAACAATTATGAAGTTTCCCCCACCCGCACCTTAGATTTTCCCCTCAACTTCGTCCACGCGGCTTCATATTGAAACTGACGTATTAGCGTTCTATAGAGGAGCGGAGCGACGATATAAAACTTCTATGACAGACATATCTTGAGCAGTTCATTTACTATCAATTCAACTGACGAAAGTGGCTACCAAGGATAGTAACTTATGTTCAAGGCATGTCTTTGCTTTTTGTATCCATTAGTGCCTCCCCTAAGGATTTCCACACCGACCGGTCCTGCACTGCCCGCACCCAGCGTCTTCCCGCAACCATCACCGGTCATCTGTCCACCACGTGGGAGTTTGCCCACGCTACGTATGCCGGTGCGCGGTCGCCACTCGTGAACTTAAATGCTCCAATAGCTATCTGTTGTACGAGCTATGTGCCCCGCCCATTGCCACTTCAGTTTAGCAAATCTGTGAGCTATGTCGGTTACTTTATTCTCCTACGTATCTCCTTATTTCTGATTCGATCACGTAAGGAAACCCCGAGCATATAGTGACCTTGAGCTTTCTTATGAGGCTTTTTTGTGTTATAAAATCATATTCTGTGTGGTGGACTACAATTAGATCGGCAAACATTTACAATAACGTTTTTAATTAAAATATTAATTAAAAATAATGACTATTATCTTGTGTTATGTAATGACGCTAATATGAGCTCGATACGCGCTTATTTATTTACTTGTTTGTTTGTGAGATACATACAGTGTGTATTTATCTGTGTTTATTAAAACTCAAAATGTTTTTTATTTAAGTAGATGCTTTACACATGCTTTTAATCTTTATTTATACTTATTTACTATAAATATCTTACCGCTTAAAAGGCAATGTTCCATGATCTTGAAGCGTATTACTAACTACCTAGTACTTTAAAAGTTAGTTAACATTTTCCTAGTTTAACTTTGTATTAAAATAACTATACGGAATGAGGTCAAAAGTCAAAATTCTTTGGATTTTTGATTATGTTTGAAAATATTTGTTGATTTGTAGTGGTATTTTGAGACGGGTAAGAGTGTTAGAAATCAGCAATATCATAGAAATGTGATAAAAATGTGTGCCAATACTTTTAAATGGGCATCTACTAATAAAACAAACAAAACAACTCAATTTTGAATTCATAATATTATTAGGATTAGACATTTTAAAAGTATCTAATAATTAAGAGACACGTAAAATTGCGACTCACAAGTCCAATCAATTTTGAGTTTTAGGAGGTAGAAATTGGCTCGAAATTCGTGCGTTACATCTTTCGTTTTCGAACTTTCTGTGTCTTTACATTAGTATTTTTAGATTATAAATAAATATAAAAAGTAAATATAAAGTTTTATATGTAGAAGCCTTGAATATTGACACACATTTATTTTACAGCGTTTTTAAGTATGTAAGTATATATTTTATTTGAAACTTTAGAATTCAGTGCAAAGAGAGAGAGACAATGATAGTTAATACTGAAATCTGAATATTATTAATTTATTAATCTATAGGTAATTCATTAATTTGTTATGTTATATTGTACACTTTCGTTCTAGGTCTAGGACTTTATATCGTCTTTTATTTATCTGTTTCTTATTTGATTGATTTATAATAAGTACCATTTATTTAAGGCGAGGGATGGCCGCCTAAAATAAGTTAATTTGTCCACAATTTAAAAAGAAAATGAACTAAAATAAACCTTATTTCTATGCAGTGACTTTTAGTCTTCACTTCACATTCCTCAATAGATATCGCTAGGGGCAACAAAGTGAATTTTTTAAGTTGACAACTTATGACTTTATGTCAAGGGTGACATTTGACTAAATACAACCGTCCCTACATTACCCCGGAAGGAGGTCATAGCTTTTTCCCCGGAAGGCGATCATAGCTTTTTTGTATGATGGATGAAACATATCTATAATGTTTTCTCATACTGATGAAATTAAAATAATTCATAGAATACATACCAATGTCACAATTACAGTTAATTTCTCTACAGCCAAATCTCAATATACCAACGAGAAATAGATAACATAACATGTTCTGATCTTCGACTCCGAATTATTATCGATAAATATTAATTTCCAAGACGCCATACCTCTGAGGGTGGCCTCTGGAGTCTTCAGACCTGGTGTATTGTACTGGAGCACAGCTATAGGCACACAATGTGGGGTGTGACCCCGATCACCGATCCTATGGTATACGCACCGATTGTAGCACTTTGCTGGCCTGAAACAAAGAGGCAATATTGAAATCAATAATGTTTATCATTTAACAGACTGACGAAAATTTACGAACACAGTTTTTTTTAGAATATTATGAAAATTGTGACACAAAAAATACAATTACATACACAGTTTAGCAAAAAGCCGTCAGCCTATGGATGAAAAGTGGCAACCGCCGCCTACGGACATCTGTTAACCCAGAAGGGTTACCAGTCTTTCTTTAATTAGTATTGGTATCTAATAAAAAATAAAAACCGGCCAAGTGCGAGTCGGACTCGCGCACCGAGGGTTCCGTATAAATTCATAATCACACATGTCTTGAACTCTATATTTTTTATATTTGACTTGATTGAATGAAAGGTAATTTGCGGTTTACGATTTATGACGTATTAAAAGAAAACTACTTACTAGATATCGTTCAAATCAATTTTCGGTGGAATTATATATTTTTCTAATATTATTTTTTCTAGTTTTATCATTCTCTTATTTTAGAAGTTACAGGGGGGGGGGGGGGGGGCACATTTTACCACTTTGGAAGTGTCTCTCGTGTAAACTATTCGGTTTAGAAAAAAATGATATTAGAAACCTCAATATCATTTTTGAAGACCTATCCATAGATACCCCACACGTATAGGTTTGATGAAAAAAAAATTTGTTAGTCTCAGTTCTAAGTATGGGGAACCCCCAAATATTTTTGTTTTTTTTTTTATTTTTGTGTGAAAATCTTAATGCTGTTCACAGAATACAACATCTACTTACCAAGTTTCAACAGTATAGTTCTTATAGTTTCGGAATAAAGTGGCTATGACATACGGACGGACAGACGGACAGACAGACAGACAGACATGACGAATGCATAAGGGTTCCGTTTTTTGCCATTTGGCTACGGAACCCTAAAAACTAGGACTTCTACTAATAAAAAAGCGAATTATTTTCTTTGACTAGTTAGTAAAGTCAAAAAACAATTACGCGAATGGACTATGGGTTCCTTGGAGAAAAATATTCAGAACCTGACTAGGAGCCCCAGAGCAAGTTTCGGCTGATTTTATTAGCTCTTATTACTTTTCATCGTCATGAGCCAAAATGTCCACTGCTGCACAAGGGTTTTTAATTTTTTTATTTATTACCAATAATATGAAAACTTACAAAATATTGTACATAACAACACCATTAAACCTAAGGGGTTTGTGTTGGCGTTGGCAGTTGTCTGCATGTTACATTAATGAAGTGATTTATCGTCAAAAATAAAATAAAAATAAAGTATCACATCCACACTATTTTGATGAGCGACATTTTGTTAATGTTTACACATTTTTAGTTTTGTTTACCTAGTATAACATATTACCTAGTATAATATATTGTGAGTACCTTATATCCAAAATAAGACGAATATTTAAAACATTGATTACATATGGAAGATAAGTCTGTAAGCCTGTCATAATAGCGAGCGAACAACTCGACGAGTGACTGAGTGAATGGCAGGTGGCCGCGAGCGACTCGGTTTCCACAACGATCGGTCTTGCTCTGCCCGCATCCAGCGGCTTCCCGCAACCTTCACAAACCCTTCGGTCCTCCGAGTAGGAGGCCCCATACTTTTACTTAGCAAACACTATCTGTAAGACTAAGAAAGTTCTAAAGCCCTTCCCAAACCTAGCAAACTCACTTCATACTCTTCATCCGAGGACATGACCCCATCCACACATAGCAGTTGGTACTGCTTGGCGCGCAGAGCTGACGACCCTCGCCTGAGGAGCTTCAGCACAAAACCTTCAGACCTAAAATTCTCTAAAGCGCTTCACCATCCCAGCAAACTCACCTCATACTCCTCATCTGAAGACATGACCCCATCCACACACAGCAGTTGGTACTGCTTGGCGCGCAGAGCTGATGACCCTCGCCGGAGCAGCTTCAGCGCTGACGCACACGCCGAAGAATTACCGCAAAGGACTTGCCGCACCTGGCAGGGGGAAACCCTTGATATTAACTAACTCTCGGGAACCATTTGAGGCTTTTTCGTTAACAACCAATATCGCCCCCACTGCAGCGGCACGGGTCTCTTCCCATAACTCGGGAAGGTATGGCCATGCCCCACACACGGGGGCCAAGACCGGATTGGTGGAGGTTGTGGAGCTAGTGGCCAACCCCAGTGTCAGAAGTTTTCAAGCCGCCTATATATAAGGCCTCCCACATGGCTTAACGACTGCCATCTAGTGATAGCAGCCGGCACCAACGGCTTAACGTGCCTTGCGAAGCACGGAAACGGTAGAGATAAATGCCACTAACAGTCAGACCCATCCAGGTTGTGAGCGTGTCTATAGTCCGTTAACCTGCGCGATCGACGCGACCACGCAAGCCGCACTGAGCCACGACAGATTGGGATTAAATATAGGCTATCTCCTTCTCCGTGTAAAATATTTCGTCAAAATTGATACATTCCTTAAGGCAACTAGAGAGAACATGCAAAGTAAGACGATTTCACATTTATTAGATGCTTACCTATGAAATTGCCTTAAAAGTTTTAAGAAGATTAATAATAATTATAATTAATCTTCTTAAATTTATTTCATTCCAAATATTACAGACTCCTTAATACAAAAGCGCTTAAAAGTTCATTTTTTTTACAGATGGTAGTTTTACAATTTGAGCCAAAAATTCACATTTCCTATACTAATACTAAGTATTTTACATACTTGTGTTATGGGTTATAGTGAGACATTTCCCCGTAACAGTAGCTATTTAAAAAAAATATATTGATAACATCGCGCAGTTATAAATAGGTACAACCTAAATACATTTTACGTCATTATTTAATTTTGGAGAGATCCTAATGGGTTATGGTAATTAATATTGAATGATTACCATTCAGCGGCGCAGACTTCATAAAAATATTGGGGGCTAGGGTGGGAAAAAATAATATTTTAAGAAGTTTATTGAAAAAAAAAGCAACACCAGTATTTTAATATAAAATATTGGGGGGGCTCAACCTCGCTGATATGTCACTGGGGGGGCTCGGGCACCCCCAGGCCCTATGGAGTCGGCGCCAGTGTTCCATTCTCAAACTTTTTTTTTGTGGCAAACGAGCAGACGGATCACCTGATGGTAAGCGATTACCGCCGCCCATAGACACCCGCAACACCAGAGGAGTCACAAGTACGTTGCCGACCTTTGAAATGGGACGGGGGATGGAGGGAATTAGGAAGGGGGGGGGGAGGTTGGGTTACTCCGGTGCCCTCACTCACTCGGCGAAACACAACGCAAGTGTTGCTTCACGCCGGTTTTCTGTGAGGCCGTGGTATCACTCCGGTCGAGCCAGCCCATTCGTGCCGAAGCATTGCTCTCCCACGGATAGAAGTAGCACTGGACATGTAGAAATTAAAGCTTGCTAAATAATGCCTGATATCTGAATATTTTGACAGTTCAGTGGTGTAGGAGCCATAACATGTTTCAAGCGTTTCATTACCTGTGCCGGAGAATGCGACGGGTCTAGCACCAGCAGTGTCGCCTTGCCGTCCCTGTGTTTCTCGTAGCCTATTATAGTTCTCGAATGACCTGAAAATAGTAAGAAACCACCTCAGTTTTTCAGTGTTTCTAGCCCCAAAATCACTAGTTTTTTCCGGTAGAATGTTTTGGTGAGTGATCTTTGTGCTATGAACGATTCGCTGACAGAACGAAACGCCGAATCGTTCAAACCTGATAGGTTCTGTCGAATCACACATAAATCATTCTGTCGGCGAATCCTCCGCCGAACGGAGAAACAACAGTGGTTCCACAGTTACTGTCGAAGATACGTTTTAGATTCTCGATCCGCCGCGATGATGATGTTACGAGTATTGTCTAGAAAATAAAACAATATATCTAGAGGACATAAACTCTACCAATCATCTCACTTAAAATTATAAATGCGAAAGTATGAATGTTTGTTTGTTCTAGGTACTTTCACTCCAAAACTACTGAACGGATTTGGATGAAATTTGGTAAGTAGATAGATAAAGCCCTCGGCTAACACATAGGGTAAACGAAAAACTTAAGGGTTCCCGGAGGAATGCTTAAAAACTCAAAATTTCTACTTCGTCACTAGATGGCGCCGCCTTAACATTTTCTTTCTCTTTGGACCCAATTCTGAAGTCCACGCTGACGAAGTCGCGGGCGGAAGCTAGTTATAAATAAACCTCTTACCTTGATGCTGCAAATAGAGAGGCGCTTTAAACGCGTTAGGTTCGTGTGTGAAGTAGCGCAGCACCCAGTCGAATAAGGCGGGGTGGCTGCCGTCCGCTGCGGTCGGCTTGTGGAAATCTATAAGCTGGCATCTGTAAAAACACAAATATTTAGAAAATATATAGAAATATTAAAAGTAATTTATCGTTAATGGACTGATGGGTGTCTTGGGGAAAGTCGGTCAGTTGGCCCCAGTTAAAACAGTTCAGAGATGATACTGTAAACCCTGTATATCGAGCTTTTCTAGAAAAAGAAATGGAATCTGAATATCTTCATGTCGGAACATATCAATGCTGTTAACATTGATGTTTGGTGGTAAGACAGATAAGATGCTGGAAACTACCCAGGCCAGCTCAGAAATTGGCCTACCACCAACCAAACCGAGTCCTACAAAGTAGGACCCCGCCGGGAATCGAACTTGTGACCTCCTGATGTGAAGCGAGAGGACTAGCCAACGAACTGTGGCAACATCTATCGCACCGCCACGAACTAAACCTAGAACGCGCTATTGAAAGTTTCTTCGGATTAACTACATATACAACTTCCAACTATCAACGGTCGGACCACGGTCGGTCCCCAGGCATACCACCTCGCCTGGCGGAGGTACCTCCCTTTTCCTCCGAAGAGTGGGAACACACAGTTCCTACAAACTATAGAGGCGGTTAAATGTGGATGTCTTTAATTGGCCTTCTATTTTGTATGTTAATTTTGTAAGATTTGTATACTATGGCTCTTGATATCCCAATAAACCTCAAATAAAATCTTCCTCTTCTACTTAGCGTATCCCGGCTGGAGCCAGGGTCCGCTTTCCGATACAATCCACTCCACTTTTCCCGATCTTCAACATCCTCCTCAGTGAGGTCATTTTCTCTTATGTCCGCTCTCACAACGTCAAGCCAGCGCTCCTGGGCCTTCCACGGGATCTAGGGCCATCAACGCAACGATAGGATAAACCTAAAATAAAATAATACTATACAGATGCTCACTTGATCCTAAGGGAGGAGAGCACGGTGACCACCTCGCAAGCTCCGATCCATTTCCTCGTGTTATACAGCCGGCTTCCCAGCTGCTCGGAGCCCTGCAATCGACATTAAAACTTTTGACCCCCCATTTGTATGAGTGTCTTATGTAGAATATGTCAAAATAAAATACCAGTTTTTTTTTGAGATAATTACTTTTTTATTTGTGAGGCTGTTTAGGGTAAGGAGTCGTTTCGTCAGGTAGTGTTCATGTTTTTTTTTCATTAGTTGCCACCCAGTTGATGTATAGAAACCTTAAATATGCATACAGCTTATAAATATCGCCCAGCAGCGCCCCCCAGTGGGGGACGAGAGCACATCTGCGTGTTCCTATAGTGTCTGCCTGTGCCTGTGTCTGCCTGTGCCTGTGCCTGTGTCTGCCTGTGCCTGTGCCTGCCTGTGCCTGTGCCTGCCTGTGCCTGTGTCTGCCTGTGCCTGTGCCTGCCTGTGCCTGTGCCTGCCTGTGTCTGCCTGTGCCTGTGCCTGCCTGTGTCTGTGTCTGCCTGTGCCTGTGTCTGCCGGTGTCTGTGTCTGCCTGTGCCTGTGTCTGCCTGTGCCTGTGCCTGCCTGTGCCTGTGTCTGCCGGTGCCTGTGTCTGCCTGTGTCTGTGTCTGCCTGTGCCTGTGTCTGCCTGTGCCTGTGTCTGCCGGTGCCTGTGTCTGCCTGTGCCTGTGTCTGCCTGTGCCTGTGTCTACCGATGCCTGTGCCTGTGTCTGCCTGTGCCTGTGTCTGCCGGTGCCTGTGTCTGCCTGTACCTGGGTGTCGAACCCGCGCCCCCAGGCCCGCTCCACGAGCTGCTGCAGGCGCGGGATGCTGGGCGCGGCGCCTGTGTCTGCCTGTGCCTGTGTCTACCGATGCCTGTGCCTGTGTCTGCCTGTGCCTGTGTCTGCCGGTGCCTGTGTCTGCCTGTACCTGGGTGTCGAACCCGCGCCCCCAGGCCCGCTCCACGAGCTGCTGCAGGCGCGGGATGCTGGGCGCGGCGCCTGTGTCTGCCTGTGCCTGTGTCTGCCTGTGCCTGTGCCTGCCTGTGCCTGTGTCTGCCGGTGCCTGTGTCTGCCTGTGTCTGTGTCTGCCTGTGCCTGTGTCTGCCTGTGCCTGTGTCTGCCGGTGCCTGTGTCTGCCTGTGCCTGTGTCTGCCGGTGCCTGTGTCTGCCTGTGCCTGTGTCTACCGATGCCTGTGCCTGTGTCTGCCTGTGCCTGTGTCTGCCGGTGCCTGTGTCTGCCTGTACCTGGGTGTCGAACCCGCGCCCCCAGGCCCGCTCCACGAGCTGCTGCAGGCGCGGGATGCTGGGCGCGGCGCCTGTGTCTGCCTGTGCCTGTGTCTGCCTGTGCCTGTGCCTGCCTGTGCCTGTGTCTGCCGGTGCCTGTGTCTGTGTCTGCCTGTGCCTGTGTCTGCCTGTGCCTGTGTCTGCCGGTGCCTGTGTCTGCCTGTGCCTGTGTCTGCCGGTGCCTGTGTCTGCCTGTGCCTGTGTCTACCGATGCCTGTGCCTGTGTCTGCCTGTGCCTGTGTCTGCCGGTGCCTGTGTCTGCCTGTACCTGGGTGTCGAACCCGCGCCCCCAGGCCCGCTCCACGAGCTGCTGCAGGCGCGGGATGCTGGGCGCGGCGCCTGTGTCTGCCTGTGCCTGTGTCTGCCGGTGCCTGTGTCTGCCGGTGCCTGTGTCTGCCTGTGCCTGTGTCTGCCGGTGCCTGTGTCTGCCTGTGCCTGTGTCTACCGATGCCTGTGCCTGTGTCTGCCTGTGCCTGTGTCTGCCGGTGCCTGTGTCTGCCTGTACCTGGGTGTCGAACCCGCGCCCCCAGGCCCGCTCCACGAGCTGCTGCAGGCGCGGGATGCTGGGCGCGGCGCCTGTGTCTGCCTGTGCCTGTGTCTGCCGGTGCCTGTGTCTGCCTGTACCTGGGTGTCGAACCCGCGCCCCCAGGCCCGCTCCACGAGCTGCTGGAAGCGGGATGCTGGGCGCGGCGCCTGTGTCTGCCTGTGCCTGTGTCTGCCGGTGCCTGTGTCTGCCTGTACCTGGGTGTCGAACCCGCGCCCCCAGGCCCGCTCCACGAGCTGCTGCAGGCGCGGGATGCTGGGCGCGGCGCCTGTGTCTGCCTGTGCCTGTGTCTGCCTGTGCCTGTGCCTGCCTGTGCCTGTGTCTGCCGGTGCCTGTGTCTGCCTGTGTCTGTGTCTGCCTGTGCCTGTGTCTGCCTGTGCCTGTGTCTGCCGGTGCCTGTGTCTGCCTGTGCCTGTGTCTGCCGGTGCCTGTGTCTGCCTGTGCCTGTGTCTACCGATGCCTGTGCCTGTGTCTGCCTGTGCCTGTGTCTGCCGGTGCCTGTGTCTGCCTGTACCTGGGTGTCGAACCCGCGCCCCCAGGCCCGCTCCACGAGCTGCTGCAGGCGCGGGATGCTGGGCGCGGCGCCCCGCTCTAGCTCTGCGCCCAGCAGCGCCCCGCATTGGGGGTGCCGCGTTAGGGACGAGAGCACCATCTGCATGTTCCTGCAATTGTCATAAATTACTGCATAAAAAAATCCCATCCCGCGGTAAAAGGCAAGTAACGGCGACTGACTCGGTGGGTCAGTGGTTACTGCTCCTGACTACTGATCCGAGAGTCGTGGGTTCGATCCCCACCCAGGGCAAACATTTCTGTGATGAGCAGATTTGTTTGCTCTGTGTTTGGGTGTATTATATGTATGTATTTAAACGTATATGTGTATGTATATCTCTGGTTCCCATATTACAATCCTAGTTTGGGGCCAGATTTTCGTGTGTGATTTGTCTCAGATATTTATTTTATTATTTATTTATTAACTCAATAACCATTGATAGGGTTCGAAGTGATAATTATCACTGGTAATTATTATAATAATAAGTTATACTATAATAAATAACAACATTAAAAAATATCATCGCAATAGTAAAAGTAACTCAATAACCCTGACAGGATTCGAAGTGATAAGTTATCACTTTGATCATCAGTTAGAGCATGCAAATAGGGTAGTTGACAGTATCAAAAGTAAATTATGAATATTTTACTGAAGTTGCAGAAAAACTTAATCACTATGAATTTCATTACTTGTAAAATTTTTAAGTAAAAAAAAATTCGTAATATGTATGCAAACGACTATATTGCACAGTGACGTCATACAGTCAACTACCCTATTTATACGGTAGAAAAAAAGGAAAGAAAAGAAAAACCATTTTATGAAGTCTTATTGACAAGCGACAGTCCATTCTATGAAGATGAGATGACAGTACAATTTTACAATATGTTTACTATAGTATGGATGGCAGTATGGAGTATGTTTGTACCGACCTGTACCCGCATCCCCATCCGCGGTCGCCATAAGAACTGGCGTAGTGCTCCACTGCACTGCACAGGTAGGTTTTGACAATATTCGGGTTCTGCGCGTTCAGTTGCGCTATCCTCTCCAGTATGCCTGCCGGGACAACGAGAGAACGTTGATATGAAATTTATATTTTATTTGCTTCAAACATGGTAGTGCATGTTAAGTATGATGATGTAGGCTAGCCCACAGAGATATTTGAACCGCTACTAAAGCTAGTGTATTACGGAGAGGTTCAGATATCTTTGTGGCTTTCTGTACTACTATATGCCAACCATAACCAGTTCTTGTGGGTGGTAACTCCACCCACCACCATCAGAACTGACTTCGTACAAAATGATCAAAAGAATCGGTTCTTATTGGTGGAGGTGATAGTTACAGGCGGCTTCAACCTTGACTAGTATGTATCATATATACCAATCCACAAACCAGCTTTATGGTCGTAATTCCAAATACCACCAGAACTGACTCACTACAAAATGATGGTCAGTTTTTACCTTTCCACCTAGCAAGTAACACCAACCTTCACCAGCTGATCTGATGATATTCTTAATGATGAGCAGCCCTTACCGCTAGTGACGGTGGCTGCGGGCTCGGTGCCGGCCTGGGCGCGGCGCAGACTGAGCGCCCGCTCGTAGTAGCCGGCCACAGACAGCGCTCCGCTGTACACGGCACGCTTCAGGCTGTTACTGGCTCTCGAGGAGTATTGCTCCTCGTCTTCCTCCATGCCGTATTGGGCCTGGACGTAAAATAAATACAATAAAATGGTTTCGTTTTAGAGGTGTTAAAAAAATTGCATTTGATATAAAGCGTTTTCAATATTTTTCCTGTATTCTACTTGATCCTGAGTAAACCCTTACAATTTGAAACACACTTTTTTTAACACCCTTGTTTAACATAATACAGTACAGTAGTAGATCGATAGATTGGTATTTATATTGATATGCCTATAAGTTCTGCTCCGTGCTAAAATTTATCAAAAGTAACCCACAAAGTAGTATTTAAGTTTATGTACTGATCATGATATTTTTCACTGTGATTTTTCTTTTACGTTCACATTACGTAGCCTAGAAATAATAGAAGGCCAAGCCTGTATATTTTTGCTACCCGTAACATCTGAAACTCGGCCTCCTCCCTGCTCCGCATGGCTTCCCGCTCGGCCTCAGTCATAGCGGCTGCTCCACAGTCCTCTCCTCTTTCAAAGTGCTCCTCTATGTGCTGTATCTAAAAACAAAACAATCATAGAAATAACTTATCATTGATCATAATAATATAAATACGTATTTATTTTAATTTTAAAGATACTAAAGATAAAAATTAGAAACAAATTGTATTAAAAAATCTTTCAAACTAAATTAAAGTTGCTACTATCATCGTCAGCCAAGACGTCTATTACTAAACAAAGGTATTCCTCAAGAATTTCCACACACACCAGTCTACTATACAAAATCATTTTCCAAATTGCAGACATAACATACCAATTCATGTTGCGCTGTTGGTAAAGGCTGACAGCACACAGGACAGTTGCTGACGGGGCTCTCTTCCATCATCACCACATCATCGCAGGAGGCATTGTCCACTTGGTCCTTGAACATGAACAAACAGACAGATGTAAATTAAAGGGAAACAAATGAATAAACATGTGCAAATATGTTTTAAAACCTGACTTTTGAAGGATTTGGCTTCAAATTTACAGGGTAAAAGAGACTTATTTCTATTTCTACTTGTCCTGGAAACTTACATGGATACATCTGGACTAAACTGAAAAACTTTTCTGAAGTACACCGTCAATTATGAGTTGCATCGTAGATGAGTAGGTTAAATCACTATGAATTGACGGAATTGACCTACCGCTTTCAGTCATTTTTAAGTGATAGAGAGAGGTTGGTTGCTGGGACTTGTACCAAGCACACGTCTGTTGAGTTAATTTTTTAATTATTTCCGTTTTAGAGTAGCCTCAACGTTATTTTTGTGATGGGGAAATAGCTGTGATTCCGATTCAGTGATAAGCGGTCATAAGAAGAGAATTA
Source organism: Coleophora deauratella (assembly GCA_958295455.1). Taxonomy (NCBI): domain Eukaryota; kingdom Metazoa; phylum Arthropoda; class Insecta; order Lepidoptera; family Coleophoridae; genus Coleophora; species Coleophora deauratella. The sequence goes on along the minus strand of OY282406.1, from coordinate 13,220,601 downwards.
ACTCGGGAGACAGCTCCGTTTTCCCTGTTCCAACAACAAACCACCACGTAGAGCGTCTTTAAGTGCCAATCACACTTAGAGCCACGTGTTTCACTTGACATTGGCGTTTCCCCATTTTTTTTTGAAGATTCTCCCATTTTTCACTTGACATTGGCAAAATCACAAAAGACTTGGCAAAATCACAAAAGACTTGGCAAAATCACACTCGTTATGAGATGTGGAATGCCAAATAGAAAAATAGAATAGAAGTGATAGAGAATTAAATAAATATCCCAGTACAAATCACATATAGCATACCTGGGCCCAAACTATGGTCTAGATATGGTTTGTACTTTCCAATTCCAACAGACAGTCTTTATAATGGTCTTTAGATCAAAAACTATATATTGTCAAATATTATGTATTTTTGTTTTATGTGTACAATAAAGAGTTTACAATACAATACAAAACTAATCAGAGATTTTTTTCAAAGAAAGAAGTTTTCAGATATGAAAAAATATCATTGGAGTTTATTCAAACTACATTTTAATGGTCAGAGGGTATCCTTAATAGCATTGATGTATTCTAGCATGAAGATGGCTTATCTTTCCCTTAAGTTCCCCATTGCGTTAGGGATCCTTGGTAATCCTGATTCTAACCTCTGCAGCATTAACACTTACCATCAGGTGAGATTAACAAGGGCTAAGCAAATATAGATAAAGAAAAAAAGGAAGTGAATCATCAACAGTGAAAAGAAAAGCAATCAGAAACTGATGTCAAAAATACATTTTGGCAAAACAAACTTACTGACTTCTGCGGACTCAAAATGTCTCTATGGTCCACATTAACATGCATTTCTACGTCTGCGACGGTCGTGAACTCCTGCTCACATATGGGACATTGGAAACTGGAGCTTTGAGGTCCTGGAGACATCGCCATGGCGTACCCAAGAGTGGGGTTAGTAAGAGCTTGTGTAGGGTTGCTTAGACCCAGGGTAGGGTTCTCAGCGTTATTCGCGTTGGCATTAGCATTCCCCAACACAGATGGAGAGGTCAGATCGAAGTGAGCACGATTTATATGCTCCTCCAACTTACGAGGACACGTTGACTTGAAGTCACACAAAAGGCACTGGAAATAGCAAATGTGTAAACTGAATTTACAACACTTATAATTTTTATCACAATTTTAACAAGAATTTGATTGAAAATCACGAAAAATAAATAAAAAACACAGTGAAATTTTCAAAACAAAAATTTGGCGGCCCCAAACTTTTGACAGTGACGTTTTACTTTTTAAAGTTGCCAGCAATAAGAATAACAAGGCTTTTGACTTCATACAGCCATGTTTTTTTACCTGCATAGTTGGACTGGGGGTAGGCATAGATTTTTTTGGTGTGTTAGGTTTTAATTTTAGCGCTAACTGAGATCTTAGTGGTGATCCTTGCCCAGCGCTAGCCATAGTAAGCTGAAAATATAAAATAAATAAGATTAGTAGTGGGAAATTTAAATATATTCATAAATGTAAAGATAAACACTCACTTTAGATCTATTTGGAGATCCTTCGTAGCTACCGGCATTATGACTAGGACTTGAATGTGTTCCTGAAACGTAAAATAATAACTAAGCACTTGGGTACAATTTAGTACCTAGTTAACGGCCGTCCATTAATCACGTGATGTTTTTAGCAACTTATAATAATATTATCTATAGGTATAATGTAATTTAATTCTGGAAAATTAAGCACCAAGATAAAGTTTTCCAGACAGACATTAAGGTTGCAAGTTGTTTCTGACTGCCCGAAGCCGTTTCGAACCTTGTTGGCAAGAGTTAAAAACAACATAACAACAACAGTCCGACGTTTACAAATTACTCTAGAAATCGTGCGTTCAACGAAAAAATAAATTCACGTGATATCTCCACCCCTTGTGATATTTCGTGATTTTTCTGAACCCCCTCCCCCCTTTTGAGTCTTACGTGATTAATGGACAACCCCTAACTGTAAGCATTGTAACTATGGTTCATTCCAATCAAAAAAAAAAAGCAAAACGTAAACAAACTGAGAAGTCGTTCCAAAACCAAGGTAGGGTGAGGTAGAATTTAACTCGGAGAAATGAAAGAGACGTAGCTATTTTGAGAAAGAGAAAAAAATATGATTTTGGAACGCTTGCGAGTGATTCCAGAGTGACAGGGTATCAAACGTCATCGAAAATAATTCAGAAAGGTTTCTAGCTTTTTTGGGTAGTGTTCTGTCTTATTTATGGCTTTAACACCTTAGCAGATACAAGCAATCGTATTTCAAAACAATTCCGAAGATAAAATGTTTGTTTGTCTTAGTCTGTTTGACATTGACTACGAACTTCCCGCCGAATAAACTGTCAGGCGAATTTTAACGGTAATCAAACAGCGTTAAAAATCGCACTTGTCAGAGTGAAAATCGCATTCACGAAGGCGTTCCAAAATCCCGACGGAGAACTGTCAGGCGATCATTCGGTTTCACTCGGCTCGGTTTTGGAACGATTTAGGGTAAAATTCGCATCACCCCGAGTGAAATCTTTGGTATTGGAACGCAACCTTACTATGGAACTGACACATGTCAATGTCATCTGCATAGTACGTTTGTTTATCTTTTGCTTTTTTTTGATTGGAATGAAGCAGAAAAGCCTAACGAAAAATAAAACAGGAAACGAATAAATACCTTTCTTATCATGACCATTGACATCACACTCGCCAGAGTTCTGTCTACTAGTTTTGGGTATCACACCATTACTGAGATTAATATTTTTCAGGCCATTCGACAAATTAATATTCTTCGGCGACCTTGTGTTTCTATCTTCATCTCTGTCGTTTCTGTAGCCATTTTTCTGGTTGTCCCTTTCGCTCCTGCAGTCCTGGTACCCATTATGGTAACTGGTGCTGGTTTTGGAGATAGCTCCGTTGTGAATGGAGGCAGTTTCGGGGCTGTGCCAGCCGTTAATGGATCCGGGTGTATTGTAGCTACAACTATCAGTTGTCGTCATCTTGGAGTCTTCATCAAAACTGAAATATTTTTATATGGGAGTAAAAATTCAAATAGTCCTGTCTCCTGACTCCTTACAAAAACTCCTTAAAAAAATATTTATCGACAAATCTGATTGAAAAATTCACTTAGTAAGTTCTTATACAGGCTGTAACAAAATAACATATCAGGACCCGTCAACTTGAGCTTCTCCTCATCGCAATGAAAAAAATACCTAAATATTTCCAAAAGACCCAAATTCTCCAAACAAAATAGACCATATAATGCCTATAACTGATTCAATTGATTATTGCTGATTTCAGCAAACTCATGAAAAAAGTTGTTAATTTCATTATTAAAAGTTTCAGTTATCGGTTTCTACACGTATTTTGTTACACCCCAACTTTTTATGTTTTCCCATTAAAAAAACCTTTAGGAAATAAAAGAGCAATCATTTAAACATTCGCAGATAACATTATAACAAAAGTCGATCTTGAAAAGTCCGCTTCCATCTTCGACACCAATAATCAGCACCTACCACCCAGGTGAGATAATGCCAAGGGCTTAACATTCTGAACAAAAAAATATATATCAATCAATCTACCTGGGACTCTGATCATCAATAAATGCCATCAGCTCTCTCTCCGGCGTCAAGTAGTGCAGATGGGCTCTCTGCACGTGCCCCACGAGGTGTGGTTGGGGCACCGCACAGTCGCAGAAGGGGCACTCGGGCCGGCCAGCTATGTGGGCTTCCAGGGTGTGGGACCTCATCCCCTCGTCTGTTAGACCCTCAGCTCCACAGAGCTCGCAGGTGTAGGGAAATGGACTGGTCGACATTGTGAGCTGGAGTACGTGAAGTTAATACATGTTAGAGGTCTATAAGGTGGCTTGAAAACTTCTGATACTGGGGTTCCCCAATAAAACCACAATCTCCATCAATATAATATTTGAGGGAAGGGAACGACCCGGCTCCCGATACGCCACCATCCGCACGAAGATATAATATAAGCGAGCATACACCGTGCCCTAGCCGGTTTCCGGTTTTCACAATTCAACTTATTTGACAGGATTAAACTTAATTTAGGTGCTCTGTCTTTTTCTTTGTATATCGAAAAGACAAGGACAGGACGCTCAAATTGAGTTTAGTTCTGTCAAATAAGTTTAATCGTAAACACCGATTCGACACCAATATCGGTACGAATATCTACTTAATTTAAAACAATCTGTGATATAGGTATTTCCAAAGGGATATGGGTTGTTTACATCCTAAGGCTACGCGAACGAACTCGCGGGCAATCTCTCAATCACTAGTTACAAAATGTGAAAGTTTTTGAAAAACTTAATTAAACTGAAACTTGATTATTTCACAAAGTAATAAATATAAGTCACATTCTCAGAGTTTTTTAACTTATGGTTATAGTTTTCAAAAGTTTCGAAAATAAAGTCCTTGATGTACCGACAACCTCGAATATATATTATAACTGAGAATGTATTCACTAAGGTTGGATAATTTTTAATTAAGTAAAATGAAAATTTGAAGTAAGTATATTGTACTTAAAGTTTTTAAAGTATAGTTGGGTACAATATGACCGCTAGGTTTTTCAAAAAGTTTTCATGCGGTTATCTATGCTTTTGTAATAGATCTTAATAACGAAAAAGATCATTATCATTGACCTCGATGTGTCTAATTTACCGCCATTACGGCTAAGGAAAACACATCCCTCCGGTAAAGTAACATAACGATACTGGTGCAAAGTACCGAGCGAATCGATAAAATTCCCGCAGTTTTGTTTTCAAGGAAATTAACAAAAATCTATAAGAAAATCGTAAAATATCACATTTGGCAAACCCCATAAAACAAAAAGCTATTTTATAGATACTTAAATTTAAAATATCACAGAATTATGAATGAAAACAGTATAAAACTTATACTCACGTTTTGAAAACTTTATTGTCAGGTAAAAGCGGGGAAACCCACGTTATTTTCTCAACACTACCTAATTGGTTCAACAGATTTATTGTGTAAAGCTAAGTCAATCATTTTGATACATTAATTAACGAATTACCTATATTTTAATACTAGGTTCACGCTCTATGTAACGTGGTAACCCATTCATAAATATCATGGGTACTGAAGATGAAAGAGGTCTTACTACGCATGCGGCAATGCGGTAACCAGCAGCGCTCGTAGTGGGAAAACAGAGAACTAAATGGAAATGTCCTTGACAAAGTTCTCCGGTTGTCAGGTTTAATTTTCGTAGGTCTATTTCTTTGTAATATCATTTGGAAGTAACTTTTTCAGCTAAGACTAGATGGCGCTGGCTATTGAGCTTAGAGAAATTCCTTCCTGTCCGGCTCGGCTCGATATCGGCACAAAGTATAATACAGAGTGGCCGCTCAGTACAAACCACTAAAATCCTAAGCATATACATGCTTATAGAAGTGTACGGTCGTTCAAGGCAAGGTCGCGATCGCACAGTCGCGAGTGTCACGCCGCCGCACGCGGCAACGATATACCTATACTTCATTCCAATCAAAAAAAAGGAAAACGTAAACAAACTTACTATGGAACTGACACATGTCAATGTCATTTGCTTACTAAGTTTGTTTACCTTTTGCTTTTTTTTGATTGGAATGAACTATAGAACGAGATTTGTTTGTTTTAACGGGAACGGAACGGAATCACTATGACATCGAGTGAACAAAAATATTATAGAAACTGTTCGGTATTCGGCTGTCTCAATAGTAATAGAAATAGTAAATTCTCTTTTTTTTTCGTTGCCAGCTGACGTGGACAGGTAAGGAATTAACAATTACCTACCTATGTCCGTGTATATTTTTTGGGTATTTTTACCAGACTGCGTGACCTTACTTTTTAATAATGATTAAAGAAAAATAGGTATTATGGTATTACATGAAATATGTTCATAATACATAATTATGATATGATATGATAGCGAAGAACGCGCTAAAGCAAGTATAGCCCCAGAAAATTAAACAAATAGGTATCTACCAACTCCCTGAGCGAAGCCGGGGCACACCAGCTATTATGAATAATAATGAAACAGTAGTAAGGTTTATTTTCTCATTAACTGATCGAGGTTCCAAATATTTTAGGTTGGATAAATAAATTACTTTGAATACGTATATGTATTTTATTTATTATTTCCGTTCCGCATGTAATCAAGGCAATAATAACAATAATATGATTTTGGCATTTTCTGGAGTCGAGTTAGGTAGTTTTTTTACCGTTGTCTGGCAGATTCGCCGGTTTTAATATGATCACTCTGAGGAGTCGCGCGTGACCCGCGGCGCGGCGATCGCGATGCGGCGGGGAGGGCGATCTTTGATGTCGCACGCACTCAATTAAATATTTTGATTAGGTTTTTAATGGTACTTACTTTAGCAGAATTAGGTACTCGTACCTAAAATACTATGGAAGGATGGTGGGTGGACGCAAAGTGAACGTCATTTGGCTAATGATAATACTTATGATAAAAATAAGACTTAGAACTTCTCCTTGTACCGTACCTAGGCATTTCTTGGTTGATTTCTCTTTAGTGACTGTCTGTGCGCTTAGTCTCGCAATGCCTATGTTATCTCGACGAGTTCAGTCTAAGTGATTTTGATTTTAAAAATGTGAATATTGTGATAGCTCTTGCGCGAGCTCAGCAGTAGGTACCTATATGCCGGTACATACATGAGCGGCTCTTCTGTGTTTATTTTGTGATATCGGTGTCGTATCGTGTTGGTGAGGATTCTGATATTGGGTCAAGTATCAAAAATATGAGAAATATGTACTTATGTACATAGTATGTAACGTATTTGTCTAACACATTATACGAAGCGATATTATATCGGTCAACAGCCCGACGACGTAGTCGGCCAGCCGACCGGTGGAAATCTGGAAATCCTCTTATTTTAATTTCGTGGGCGGTCAGAGTTCTGTACCTTGCACAGACTTTTTTTTAAATCGTCTGTTTATGTAAAATATTTTAGTCAATACTATTTTAGCTTTTTGTCTGCCATATTTATCACCAAAAATCAAGTTCATACAAAAGACATCAACGGGTACTGTAATACTCGTTGATGTCTTTTCTATGCGATACTGACATAAAACTGAAAACCACTGTGTACTGAATGTCATCGACTAAACGACTCTTGTCCGATACAAGCATTCTGTTATACACTCTGTGACACTCTTTTTCTAAGTTTTCTACGAAATTGCTTGTACATAGATATTTAATTAATAACAAAAAAAACCTTTTATATAAAGTCGCAAGAAATATGTAAATATTTGATATATTTTCATATTAATGCATAACCGATAAACGGTTGTGGCTCAGTGCGGATTGGGTGGTCGCGTCGATCACGCAGGTTAACTGACTACAGACACGGTCACAACCTGGATGGGGTTTGACTGTTAGTGGCATTTATCTCAACACCGTTTCCGTGCTTCGCAAGGCACGTTAAGCCGTTGGTGCTGGCTGCTATCACTAGAGGGCAGTCGTTAGTCATGTCGGAGGCCTTATAGACGGCTTGAAATTGAAAACTTCTGTCACTAGGGTTGGCCACTAGCCCCACAATCTCCACCGATACGGACTTGGCCCCCGTATGCCTTAACCTCCTCGAGTTATGGGAAGAGACCCGGTGCCCCTGCAGTGGGGACGGTATGGGTTGTTATCATGCATATCTGATAGCATACACCAGTACCTTTGCAAGCTAGTGGAATAACGCTCATTCTTTATAAAGGTAACAAGATGAAGTAATAATTTCGGGGTTGTTCCTGTTTTTCCCCGCGAGCCAAACAGAACTTTTAGTTTGGTTTGTCCCCGAATTTTTGGGGACAAACGGGATTTTAAAGTTAAACTATTTTTTTTAAATCGCTCACGGAATCGCTAAACTGCAGTCGCAGTGGGCGGGGCACATAGCTCGTAGAACGGAGATGACCGTTTGGCAGGAAATTTTTCGAGTGGCGACCGTGCACCGGAAGACGTTGGCAGGCTCCCACTCGGCCGATCAAAGATGACGGTAGCGGCGGGATTCCACAACATCGGTCGTCGTGGAAATGCTTGGTGGAGGCCTTTACCCAGCAGTGGATGTCTTTTGGCCACCGTTATACGTGGTCTTTCTTAGAAAATACGGTTTCATTCGTAATTTTTTGCGTAAATTGTTTGAATCGGATCGTGGTCGAGTCGCTTGATTTACGCGACTAATCAGGTCGAAACCGCTTTTTCGCAAAATTACAGTATTGCATTCCGTACGGTCAGGAATAAATAAACCTTTGATACCGCCTCGGAGTACTTGTATCACATTTTTCATGAAAATACGCGTCTATTCGTGAAATAACGGTTTACGTGATTTTACGGTGACATAAACAGGTGGCTGGACGTACCTTTACCTAACCGACCCATAATATAGAAAATCCTAGTTTGGGGCCAGATGACACTGTAGATTGTTGTTGGTTTGGTAGTTTTAAAGTTATTAGAATATTAATTTTCGGTTGGGTATGGAAAAACGAAATCTGAAATTAGGCACAAACTATGTACCTACCTATTTGCTTGCGAGCGTTTTACGCTTGTCACTTGCTTTAACCTCGTAAGGCCCAAGACTTTTTGGTTTTCTAGTGATTACCTCCCAAAGTCTTACCAATAGGACTATTTATTTTATAATATTAAATGCCCAAAATATAAAGACACATTAAATATTATTTTATACTAATCACCTGGCATAAGCCGGAGGGGCTTTTAATTAATAGCGGATTATGGCCCACAAATAGGATCCTGGACCGTATTATGGCATAAAAAAATTAATTAAAAAAACTACCTCGGGTCTGAATGACTACTGACATTTAATCCTACAAGTAGGCCTTTGGGCCTTAAGAAGTTAATCAGTGCAATGATAGTACATTGCTCCTTAATTTAGACCTAGTTAAAAGTAAACAGTTGAGTTTAGTAACAATGTGTCATTCAGTGCATTGAAATTAGTCAAGTGTAAATCGACTTACTGTTGAGATAATAATTATGCCTACTGGTATCGCTACTTCCTTCCTACTCCTACTTGCTCCGACTGCTTCAACCAATCAGGCATAGATCGTAGCGTAATTGGCTAGTAGGTCCTACGATAAAATACCGCTATTTCGCCAGCGGCTCTCGAGCACTGCTGGTGTAGTGGTATCATGCAAGATTCCCATTCTTGCGACCCGGGTTCGATTCCCGGGCAGTGCAGCTTTTGCTCATCTGTCTTACTTTTGCAGGGTGGCTTCTCCAGAGGTATCGTTTCTAGCTTATTAGTATGTAAATAAGTACTAAGGATTATTTTATCTTCGTTTAGAATCTTCCTTATTTTTGTAAAAACAGGAGTAAAAGATTAGTCCCCAAAACACACATTACCTCCCAATTTCCCCATAGTGCATATATCATGTGTTGGGGTATTTGATATGGACTTACATATCGAGGGTTCACGGGCGACTTGTATTAAGCGACATTTTTAGAAATGTTCAGAAGACTGATTTAAAAAAATATTTCTTAGAAAAATAATAATTAAAACTTAACTTCTTAGTATTATATAGATTCTCGATATTCTTAATATTTTAAATATTATTCAGAAGTTATTTTTTGTGAGGTATTTTGTAAGAAATAAATTTTTAAAGTAGAGGTTACCTGTGTTTCCAAAAATGTCGCTTAATACAAGTCGCCCGTGAACCCTCGATATATACAACCAAATACCTACCCAAAAATTATTAAATCATACTAATTCTTACTTTACATACTTCATACTTTTTATAACACAAATTAAATTATTTTTACTAAATTTTTAGGGTTCCGTATTTTTGTAACAAACGTAACAAAAGGGTCCCGTAGGAAACTGGATATCTAATTTCGCGGTGTTTGTGTAAATATGTTATTCCGTGAGACAATGGAATGGGTCCGGAAGGACTCATTTAGGTGATAACTTGATATTTTCTGCTTATCTCGGAAAGGCTGGGATTTGTCTTTGGTTAGGTTACGTACTTACCTATGTACTTACTTATGATATGACACAACTAGTAGGCTTCCCGCGACTTCGTTCGTATCTTTCGCGTACGTTTCAGGTGGAAAATACCATTCCGAACTCATGGAAATGTTAGCAGGTATACAAAAATGCGTATCAAAATGTGTTTTACCAGAAAGCTAAAAAAACATTTATTCATGAATCTTAACAAAACCAAATAATTTTCGAAAATAAATTCAGGTGAGAATAATCTAACATTTTCATTTAAAAAAAATAAAATACTTTTCCGAAAAATAAATGCAGGTAAGATTATAAATAAAATAAAAGAAAAATACTTTCCCCAAAAATAAATTCAGGTAACATTATAAATACAGCCGTGCAATGTCTCACGTTAGCCCACCTGAAGCTGACTTAATAGCCAACATAAAACCCAGAAAATTACAAATGACACAAATTCATTTGATATATTACACACACGCGGTAGGCAACGTATACCGATGCTAATTTCACAGCGTTATAATTCTAAGTGATGTACAGTGGAGGTACTTAGTTATAATGAAAAACTTTAGGAGATTAATTCTGGACGGCTAAGAATTTGTATATTAAGTAACTAGTTTTTTTTTTATGTGATAGGTGGCAACCGAGCAGACGGATCACCTGATGGTAAGCGATTAACGCCGCCCATAGACACCCGCAACACCAGAGGAGTCACAAGTGCGTTACCGACCTTTGAAATGGAATGGGGGGATGGGGGGAGCTCACAGAATCGCTAAACTTAAGTGGTAGGTCACATAGCTCGTAGAACAGATGGCCGTTGGAATATTAAAGTTCTCGAGTGGCAACCTCGCACCCGAAGACTCAGTGTAGGTAGGCCGTCTACTCGGTGGACTGACGACCTAGTGAAGGTTGCGGGAAGCCGCTGGATGCGGGCAGCACAGGACTGGTCGATGAGGAAATTCTTGTGGGAGGCCTTTGTCCAGCAGTGGACGTTTTTCGGTTGATGATGATGAGTTTATACATAGATAATCGCATTTATACAAAAAGTAAGTTTTTATTGGCTGACAAACGACGTCTATGCTACTCATACTGAACGACTCTCCAAGGAAGGAATCTATGCAATAGCATCCAAAAATTGACTCTTCATTCTAAATTCCCGAAACGGCGGGTATTATTGTAGACTAGCTTCCGCCCGCGACTTCGTCCGCGTGGACATCAGAATTGAAAGAAAATGTTAAAATAGCGCCATCTAGTGACGAAGTGGAAATTTTGAGTTTTTAAGCATTCCTACGGAAACCCTTAAGTTTTCCGGGATAAAAAGTATCCTATTGTTAGCCGAGTGCTTCATCTATCTACCTACCAAATTTCATCCAAATCCGTTCAGTAGTTTCGGCGTGAAACCGGAACAAACAAACAAACTGACAAACAAACAAACATCCATACTTTCGCATTTATAATATTAGTGAGATATACAATGGTGTCGATTCGGTGTTTACGATTAAACTTATTTGACAGGACTAAACTTATTTTTTTTTTTTTTTTTTTGGTTTAAAGATACTTTATTCTCATAAAGACAAAGTCACTTACATGAGAACTTAATAATAGTTAATTATACAAATCTGTACAATATGTATGTATGGCATTCGCCTTCTTAAATATACATTTTTTTTTATTAATTTTAGTATGCGAAGTCATTCTTCACATCGTTATTTAGATAATAAAGTATAGTCTTCCAGTATATGCTTATAAAGTTTACTTTTAAATATGTTGAATGACTCCGCATTTTTTACATGTGAAGGTAGTTTGTTGTACAGTCGTGCCCCCTCAAAACTAAACATTGTTTTGCCGTAATTAGTTCGTGCCTTCGGTAAAACCAGAAAACTAGCGCGCCTCGTTATGCGCTTTGTTACATGTTTTAATTGGGTTAGTGAGATGGTAGTGTGAATAGTTTTGTTAAGAACTTTGCGGATAAGTAAGCATGTTTGGTAAGTGTAAAGTTGTTTAAGGTTCATTAATTTTGTTTCTTTAAATACTTTTGAGGTAGATGTCAGGTAAGGATAATTAAACAGCATTTTAATTACTTTGTTTTGCGCTCTTTGTAGTTCCGAGAGTTTGGTTTTAGAGGCACCGCCCCAGATTTCTAACAAATAAAGTAGATGTGATTTGACCAAAGAGTTGTAGATAATGAACTTTATATGACGTGGAATACAGCGCACAGTGTTACGAAGGGAACCCATTAGAGATGACAGTTTATTTTTAATATATTCTATTTGACTCTTCCATGACAGATGTGCATCCATTCTCAGGCCTAGATGTTTTTTCTTGGATAGGTATATTATTGATAGTTAGAGTTTTAAAAGGGGGTATATGCTTGTTCTTAGCTTTAAAGATTATGTAGGACGTTTTTGAGATATTTATGGTCAACAGGTTGACTTGTAGCCATTCAAAGAGTTTATTCAGATCTTCTTGTACAAGTGGAGCAATATCATTTATCGACGATCCAAAGTAGAATAGGCACGTGTCATCAGCGTACAAGGTTATATGTCCATGTAGGCCTATGTCACAGATGTTATTGACATAAATTAAGAAGAGCAAAGGCCCCAAAATAGAGCCCTGCGGGACACCGTACGTTACTGGAAGCGCTGTACTCTGGTGATCTTGTATTTTTACTATTTGATGCCTATTACTAAGATATGATTGAAACATTTTCAGTGCATTCCCTCCGAGACCTATTCCCTCCAGTTTTTTAAGAAGTAAGTCGTGGCTTACTGTATCGAAGGCCTTTTGTAAATCAATAAAGACACCTAGAACAATTTGTTTATTATCTATATTTTGTTTGATTTTACTCACTAAATCTAGTGTTGCTCCAAGTGTATTGCTTTTAGATCTAAAACCGTATTGGCGTTCGGAAATGAAGTTTAATGAATCCAAGTAATTGTCAAGCCGCTTATGTATAATTTTTTCGAGAATTTTAGAGAGCACAGGTAATACAGAGATCAGTCGATAGTTGCCCGGATCAGTTTTTGGACCTGACTTGTAGATTGGGCTGACTTTAGCAACTTTTAGTGTATCTGGGAAATACCCATCATGTAAGAGTTTGTTGAAACATTTGGTAAGTGCGTCAACAATTAGGTTTTTTATACATAATATAGCTTTGGTACTTATTCCATCAATGCCTGTACTTGAGTTTGGATCAAGATTGTTGATAATTTCGATAATTTCTTTTTCACTGCATGGTTCTAGCGATTCAAGTCCGGGAAAATCTGTCAATTTTGGCTGAGAAATGTTATTAGAAGAATTGTTGTGAGAGCTTGTCACAATTTGCCTTGCTAAGAGGGATCCTATTGATGAAAAGTATTGATTAAATGTTTCACATATTTCATTAGGATCAGTGATTAGTTTATTATCAAAATTCAGTTTTGGGGGAGCACAACTATGTTTTATTTTATTAGTAGACAAGTTGTTTATAAGAGACCACATTTTTTTCGGTTTTTTGTTGCATTTCATAAATTCTTTAAAATAGTAGGCATCTTTTGTTATCTTAATCTTATTAGCTACGGCGTCTCTCTTAGTTTTAAATTCGTTCTCTAACTTATTTATTTAATTTAAGCATCCTATCCTTGTCTTTTCGATCGATCTATCTATCTATCAGCCGAAAGACGTCCACTGCTGGACAAAGGCCTCCCCCAAGGATTTCCACACCGACCGGTCCTGTGCGGCTCGCATCCAGCGGCTTCCTGCAACCTTTACCAGGTCGTCGGTCCACCGAGTCGGGGGCCTGCCCACACTGCGCCTTCCGGTGCGCGGTCGCCATTCGAGAACTTTACTGCCCCAACGGCCATCTGTTCTACGAGCTATGTGCCCTGCCCACTGCCACTTAAGTCTAGCGATTCTGAGAGCTATGTCGGTAACTTTAGTTCTCCTACGTATCTCCTCATTTCTGATTCGATCACGTAGGGAAACACCAAGCATTGCACGCTCCATCGCCCTTTGGGTGACTTTGAGCCTTCTTATAAGGCCCATAGTAAGCGACCATGTCTCGGATCCATATGTCATCACTGGCAACACACACTGGTCAAAGACTTTAGTCTTGAGGGACTGCGGTATTTTGGACGTAAAGATATTGCGAAGCTTCCCGAACGCTGCCCAGCCGAGTTGGATTCGACGATTGATCTCTTTCTCGAAGTTGGACCTACCTAACTGGACTGTTTGTCCCAGGTATACATATTCGTCAACAACTTCGAGTGTAGAGTCTCCAACCTTCAGAGGAGTGGGTGTAACACGGACGTTTGACATGATTTTCGTCTTATCCATGTTCATTTTAAGACCCACTTGTTGGGAGACTCTACTAAGTCCTTCGAGCATTGCACCTAGGTCTTCCAAGGTCTCAGCCATGATCACGATATCGTCAGCAAATCGAAGGTGAGTGATGTACTCGCCATTGATGTTAATGCCGAGTCCTCTCCAGTCCAGAAGCTTGAAAACGTCTTCCAGTGCAGCGGTGAACAGTTTCGGAGATATAACGTCTCCCTGTCTCACCCCACGCTGCAGCCGGATAGGTTTCGAATTCTGATCCTGGAGGTGGACCGACATGGTGGCGTTTTCATACAAACACTTCAACACTTCGATGTATCGATAATCAATTTGGCACCGTTGGAGAGACTGCAACACAGCCGAGGTCTCGATCGAATCAAAGGCTTTCTCATAGTCCACAAACGCCAAGCCTATGCTTGGCCACTATTGGCCGATTATACTCTTCGGTCTTCTGTATAATCTGCCGCAGCGTATGTATGTGGTCTATGGTACTGAAGCCTTTTCGGAAACCGGCTTGTTCGGGAGGCTGGAAGTCGTCAAACCTGCGTGCGAGACGATTCGTAATGACTCTCGAAAACAGCTTGTAGACATGGCTCAGGAGTGAGATGGGTCTGTAATTCTTCAGCAGAGACTTATCACCCTTCTTGAAGAAGAGCACCACCACACTCCTGTGCCATGCTGTAGGCGTTCGTCCCTCGAGCATGACGGAATTAAATAGCTTCTGAAGAGCTATAAGTACCGGTTCTCCACCTGCTTTCAGAAGCTCAGCCGTAATTCCATCATCACCCGGTGCCTTGTTGTTCTTAAGCTGTTTGAGAGCCATTCTAATCTCGCACAGGCTGACGTCTGGGATATCTTCGGTATAGTGTCGGGACAATCTGGCTCTCGGGTCTTCAGCCAGATTGCTGACAGGTAAGCGTGTAGTCATGTATAATTGTCCGTAGAATTTCTCAACCTCTTCCAACAGCTCGGGCTTGGACGACACGACTCTGCCATCCTCGGTCTTCAGCTTTGTCAGTTGGCTTTGACCAGCAGACAGATCCCTTGCGAATACTTTTGACCCTTTATTGCGCTCGATAGCCTCTTTTATACGATTGGTATTAAATTGGCGTATATCACGGGTTAAGGACTTGGAGATCTGTCTGTTTAGTCGCCGATACTGACAAGCATCTTCAGAGGATTTCAGAATCAGGCTTCGTCTTTCCTCCATGAGCTTGCTGGTGAGGTCCGAGATACGAGATGTTCTTTTTAAACGGCCGGTTTTGAAGGCCTTATTCCCAGCCGTTTGGACAATTTCCGTGAACCTGTCGTTATAATTGTCCACATTTTCGCATTCTCCTAGGCATTCGAAGCGGTTGTGCAACTCGAGTTGAAAGCTTTCGGGGTTTTGGAATTGGATAGGCGCTGGTCGGAGCGTGGACTTCATCAGTCGACATCTTTCTAGCTTTGTTTTTAGATTCAATGTGCCTCTTACCATTCGGTGATCGTTTCCTGTCTTCAGCGACCAGCAAGCGACAGCTTGTCTTTTCGATACAGAGAGAAAAAGACAAAACACTTAAATTAAGTTTAGTTCTGGTGAAAACCGAATCGACACCGTCAATAGACGAAAGAATGATCTTGGAAAAGTGTACACAGTTACCTACTTCGAATAAAAAATATTTTTATTTACATAAATGTGAATAACTGATAAATCGGTTTTGTATGAAAAGACAGGACATAAATTGCTGTATGCAAAATACCAAAAATGCTCTAATTGTGTAGGTTTTTGAAAAAAGTTGTTCACTGCCATGACATGATGCCAAGATAGCCAGTTCCCCATTGCGTTGGGGAATCTTGGTAAGCCCGCTTCCATTTTCAAATTCAGGGAATTATACGTAAATAATCGTAAGCAATGTTTTGTTCGATCGTGTTTCTGGATCCTCATTTGTACAGAATGTATTTTTCGCTGATAAGTGGCAAATATTAAATGTTACTCATGTTTTTTTAATCCTTAATTGGTAAGCCCTTGGCATTATGTCACCTGATGGTAAGTGATGATGATGCCGAAGATCGAAGCGGGCTTAGCAAGTTCCCCAACGCAATGGGGAACTGTCCATCTTGGCATCATGTCATGGCAGTGAACAACTTTCTTCAAATAGAATGAAAAGGGTTGGAATAAAGCCTTTTTTGTCTAATGACTTTTCCTGTCTACCTCATCCAACAATAAACTATTTCATAAAAGGCTGTCAGTAAGTCATAGCTAATAATGTGCATAAATCTAATCTAATAAAATCATTGAGTTTGCCTCGGCCATTTCATTTTCCAAACTATCGCCTTAAAGTGGCTTTCTCAACTTGGTCGGGTAATAAAATCTTGTGATAGAGACAGATGGTGGAGCTGAGCTGAGATGGAATTGGTATATGAATACGCTGTGAAGAGACTTTAAAGTCGTAAGAAGCGTGGCTCTCTGCCAAAACTGTAGGAAGTCTGAACTAGCTGAATACTAGATATACCTATAGACTATATTGCATATATCTGGAAATTTTGTGCAATGCACTATTCATTGCATAAAAATGATCATAGAAATAATTTTAGTTTTTTAGGGCATGACAGATGCTTCTCCTTAAACAGAACAAGTTTCTGCGAATAAAAAGTATATGAATGTTTGTCACTCGAATCTACTACCTCTGCTGAGGGTTATAAAGTCCGATTTTGAAAGCGTTCCAAAATACCTCCATGAGAGTAGTTTTTACCCTGACAGCAGGATAGCCACTTGTAAATCTTTAAGGAGTGAAAGGGATAGGCTCTTGTCAGGTAAATCTTACCTTGGTTCCGAAACAGGACCTTAGAAGTAAGGAATGGAAGTCTGACGTAGTCTTAACCGATTAAAAATTCAAACATGAATGCCGAGAATCTTGCGACGCAGCCAAAGCGAAGGAGTTTCTCTACCCAGCACTGGCAACCCGAAATAAGCATTTTTTTTATTTTTTCATCCACGCCATTTCTGGCCAGTCCCGGCCCGTCGCGGGATTGTCGGTCTAATTTATGTGACAGCTCATTTCTGCTTCGTTATACTCAAATAGGTATGTAGCTATTATACATGGTAGATATGGAACTGCGAATTTAATTTAAAATTATTTTTTAAAAAAGCATTTTGACACTAGGATACATATACCTATTTTTATTTTATTTGTTATGTCCAGTAAAACAACACAGTGGTGTAGATTCGGTTTTCACGATAAAACTTATTTGACAGGATTAAACTTAATTTAAGTGTTCTGTCTTTTTCTTTTTATATCGAAAAGACAAGGACAGGAGGACCGGGCGCTTAAATTAAGTTTAGTCCTGTCAAATAAGTGCACATTCGTTTAATCGTAAACACCGAATCGACACCAATGGCATTTAATTTTTCCAAATCCCGCGGGATCGTTTGGGGTTGATATGGGTATTTGTGGACTTCACTATACTTTTATAAATTCTTACATATCTAACTGTGCAAATATAAAGTGCTCTTAAAATATCTGTATTGTATAAACTGGGGATCCTACACATCAATCTGGAAATTTTACCCAAGGAACAGGTAATTAATTGCAAAAAAAATTGAACTCTTCATGCAAATTCATGGAGCTTATTGGCCAACTTTGTCCGATATATGAAATATTTCTTGTTTACCTTCTGCACGTGCACAGAATTTCAAAATAAATCCTGTTCCTAGATTTCAACTCTCCGTGAGTTTTTTTATACGTTTTTCATGAATTTTCATTACCTTTCAGAATATTCATGCGCACCACGCTTCTTCTCGTAGTTGCCTCTACCTCGAAAGTTTAAAGTTATCTGGAAAAAGCTTTTCTTTACGTACATTGCTGGCTCAGCTGAACAAGATGTTTATATTGCGTGTTAAAAAAGAAAAAATGTACAGCGAATTTACTGTAAAGTTCGTTTTTTTAAATTGTTAGTCAAGTTTGTTGACCTTATGCCAGCGGTAAGTTCGATGATACAGTGCCTACAGTAGTGAGTTCCATGAATGTGCCATGGATACGTTCTAATAGCATGTACCTTCCCTTTCACAGTTACGAGACTTACAATATCTGGTTTTCAGAACAAAATATTGCTATAAGTAGTTGCTTATTTCAAGATATAGCGCTCTGGGCCTATAAGAGATGCCGCACCGTTCAGCTGTCTCTCGAAAAAGATTTGTTTTATTACAATGCACATTCTCTTAAAATGACTTTTTTGTATCCTACTATTATAGTACAAAGTCCGTACCACGCGGAACTTGAACACTCTAGGCTAGATACTAGAGAAAATACGCCACTGGCTGCCAAAGCGTAGCCAGAGCGCAATTCAGTTCTTTCGGTAGGTTTAAATAAGAGCGATTGATTTTTACAACAATGGTTTTTAATGTAATTTTAAAATAAATATTACAATTTCGAATTTTGCTACAGACAATTATATTTTTTCTTATTTCTACTTTCGCTTACGTGTCTAAAGATCGAATGTAATCGAAAAAAATCCAATAGATAGGAAATTTGCTGATTCTTAACTTGTGTTTGAAAAGACCACAGTTTTTTGCGATTTTACTATTGAACTGCGATTCAGAAAAGTTGTTCAGTTTCATGAGTAGATACTCCACTCTATTCTTCATTCCAACAAAAAAAGCAAAAGGTAAACAAACTTACTATGGAATTGACACATGTCAATGTCAGTTGCATACTAACTTTGTTTACCTTTTGCTTTTTTTTGATTGGAATGAACTTTAAACAGTGACATTACTTAGTCACCATATCCTAAGAAATAATATTAATAGAAACTTAATAGTGTGTCTGGTTTTCATTTGTTTGTTTGTCATGGGACATAGGCTACATTTTACCCTGTAAAAATATCGACGTTTCTCGGAAAAACATCGGAAATTCCGAAATTAATGTAAAAAAACAAGAACAAAAAACATCATCATATAATTATATCTACGAAAAGTGTATAGATATAGGGGTAGGAGAAACATATTTATAGCTGTTTAACGCTTAAACTTCTATAATTCAACGTAAAAGGCGGGGATCAAAAGCATACTTTTATCCCGAAATCCTCATTTCTGTGCTCTGGAATGGCTCACGTACTGCGCACTCACAGATACATTGAATCTCAAATAATCATGTTTGTTGATGCCAATAGCTTACCAATTAAAGATAAAAAAACAGCCACAAAAACTATAATATCCAAGCGGTCGCGTTCGTCGCGTGCAAAAGTTAGTGCGTCATTATTTTGGACTAGAATATTTTTTAATGCGACAAAACCGGTAGAAACTACTCATGAACCCGAATAATGTTCGTCAAAGAACCCATAATATTAAAAATAATATTAAATGTCTCTTTATAAATTGTGTCGACACTCCTCGAATCGCTGCAGCCAACGCCTCCCGTTAACCGACCGGTTGAGGGGAGCAGAGCACCCGTAACCCCCATTGCCGTTCACCATCATATAATCGAAGCAGTTCGTGACGCCGTCATCGTTGCAGTCCTGGGGATTGAGAGGTACGCTTTAAGTGCAAAGAAATGGGATGAAAAGGTTTTTTATTGCTTTAAATGTGGTACGAAGCGGTCGTGGCTCAGTGTGGCTTGCGTGCTCGCGTTGTTTGCGCAGTTTAACGGCTGGCATGGCAGCAGAGATTGTCGTAATGTAAATGGGTTTGACAGGCAACGGTATTTAGAATCTCGACATTTTGGTGCTTCGCTAGGCAAGCACTTTAAAACGTTTTTGCGGTTGCTGTCATTAGATGGCAGTCGTTATGACAGAAGCTTTAAAGGCTTGAAACTTGTCACTGGCATTCGCCACTAGCAGTCCTTTATCAATTTGGACTCATGTCATCACAATATGTGGAGTAACCTAATATTTCCAAGGCATGCCTGGTCCATAAGGGCATACCTATAACTATCCTATCTTACCATAGGAAGAGACCCGTGCCCCAGCAATGATGAGCATATGGATTGTTAATGTGGTACTTAGCCATTTAATAATATCATGGTATAAGTTATTATTTAATTAAAAATCAATAAGTTTACATGCCAACAAAAGAAAACAAATGAATGATGAATTTTATTTATAAAACAAAACTTCATATAAAAATATCTTATAAAGTATCTTACTTTTCCAAATCTCTGCAAGTATCCTTCAATGATCCTTTTGGAGCAGTGGTAGCTTCTGGCACAGTCTTCCCAAGCTGTAAATTTAAACATATACAGGGTAAGTTAAGATCATCCACAAATTGTGCAACGCAAAATTCTACAAATCAAGTTTCTCTACAAATCAAACTATGAAAATGAAATATTTTATTCGAAGTAGGTAGCAGTGTTAACTTTTCGAAGGTTTATTACTTTGTCAATCTACTACGAGGTTTCTACCACTCGGAGCTCGTATACCAGTCGTTTCGGGAAGTGTATTCGGTGGTACAATGTAATAGACAATCCGGTAGTTGACTGCTAGTAATTTTTTTTTTGTTTGGTTCTTTCCTGCTTTTGCACGGAAAAGGCAAAGGCTTCTCTGGCCATACAGCCTATTCTTACGTAGTTTGCTCTTCTCTAAATATTTTTCTTCTAAAAATAAAGTATTCTGGGTCAAAAAAGTGTATAAACATTGTCTGTCGTATCATATTCATTTTCTTGTCTAATTCAAAGTCCAATGTGTTCATCTTCGTTCCTTGGTTCATTCATATTTCATCGGGCTAAGTTTCTTTTCAGTCTGTATTCCAACTGTCAAATCTTGTCAAAATAAAAAACATTTGTGAACATCAAGTTCTTCAAAATCGTTTTCTTCGAATCCATTTTCTTTCATTATATTTCACGAATTGTTGTTTTTATGTAATCAAATGTGGGATAAAATGTTTCCCTATTCTTGAGAAGCTCCTGTAGCGAGCGCGGGATGGACAGGGCTTCTTGGTAGATTTCTAAGAGACGATCAAGACTGCTAGTCATTTGAGTTAGTTTTTATAAAATGTCAAAAAGGCATTTTGTTCTAAAAATGTTTGAAATTTTGAACGATGACGTCATTGTTCAAAATTGTAGTTAGGGTACTAATTAGGAAATTCTTAAAGTTCAAAATTGAAAATGTTATGAAAATTAAAGTGATAAAGTTTTTCAAGAATTTAAATTAAAGAGCTATTTAGTCAATAATATTTCGTATTTTATTTTTCATGCAGTCAACTCGCGGATTCTGGCCCCAAACTTACCTCGGTTCCTCTCAGGGTCATCTTCTGGTAGCACCACCTTGCCAGCATCGACCCAGTAGACCCTGGAGATGTTGAAGGGCCCGCAGTATCCAGCCGTGCAATCGTGGGCCACGTCACACTCCGTGGCTACGTGGCAGAGACATTGGTAGCAGCTTTCCGACAGGTTCGGTATGAAGAGACCTGAAAATGATTAACGATGTCGTTAGACGTAATTAAATCACAGTTAATACTCAAGAAGGTTCTTTATCGGTGAAGGAAAGCATTGTTCGACTAGCACGGTCGCAATGATCACGTAGGGTAAATACTGCAGATATGGTCATAACCTCGATGGATTTGACTGTTGATTGTATTTGATTTAACCGTTTCAGTGTTTTACAAAGCACGGCAGTCGTTTAGCTTTGCCAGAGGTCTTATAGGCGGCTTAAAAGCATCTGACATTGCCACTGTATTCACACCCTCCACCAGTCTGGACCTACCCCTGAATGTGGAGCATAACCCAATTGTCACCCTTTTTACCGAGTTGGCATAGGCAGTTAACCTTTCTTCGTTCATGCAGCCGTTGAAACCTTAATGGAGTAAAATATTTTTTTCTCAAGAAATATGTACCTAACTGAGAGACTGTTTTATTCTTCATATCGTGCGACACAATTAATCGTCTGTCCCCAATGTACAGACAGCGGCGGATGCCATTAGGATCGCCTGCAATCCCGTGTATTGTTTTATTATAGCCTTTTCTCGTTGAAGCACCCATAAAATGGGGGATCCAAAATTTTGAACGTTCTCAATTTGTATTTTGTAGGCTAAGTAAAGGGCAGTTCTCCGAGGTGATTGATTTTTTCGTTCAGGCTTTAAATTCCAAGAAAATGTTAGAATAAAATTTAAAGAAAAATTGTGGGTCTACTTTGTACCTTACGGCAACTGGAGAGCATAAAAAAATTATGATAGCACTTACTGATTTTCAGTAAAAAAATCCCAAAATTTGAAAAAGCTCCTTTTTGTGACGACGGTGGCGCGTCCAATTACCAGAACTAAACACATCACAAACAATAACTTGATACTTATCAAGTTCCCGACACTGATTTATATGTTCCTGGCAAGCTAAGTTGTTGGTTATCACTTTAGGTTTTACAAATAAATTATAGTGTATTAATTACTAAATTTATTGAGCATTGTTTAACGTGTCATTGACTTTCACATGATTTCCGTGCCATTCACAAACCACGTTGCACACCACTACTGACTTGATCTAGCAAGTTCACACACCGATCGACCGCTTGCCTCAGTTGTGCTCCGGCGACTGGACGGGACGCATGGCCGCTCTGCTTCGAATTGAAAAAAATCTAAGGTAAATCTGTGTTTCGGTGGGTTTTGGGTCAGGGAAGTTTCTGAATTCGCTGGTTATGATTTATCATGAATTTAGTCCCAACTACATTTCAATGTTTATTGTAAGACACAGGCATAAGGAAGTTATTACAATGGTTTATAATAATATTGTGTATATATTTTAATATTTGAGATAATTGGCAAAAATAGATGTTTTCTGAATTCGGTGGCTCTGATATCGGTGGATTTCGGTGGATAAAATGGCACCGAAATCAGGAAAAGACCCACTGAAATCAGATTTCATTGCTCGAAAAAGGAAATTATTGTATTATATTATAAAGTTTACTTATCTTTTCGGTCGTTACGTTTAAAGGCAAACTAAGGGAAATAAATAAAATTTCAGATCATAATGGCGAAAAGTCGAGAAGAAAGGTTGATGAAGAAAAGACTGCAGGAACGAGCCAGAAAAGCAAGAATAAAAAGTGATCCTATTTTATACATGCAGCATAAACAGAAAGACAGGGAAAGATATGAAAAGAAAAAGGCAGAAGGACGAATACCGCACGGCAGCCGCAATGCGTTAAATACCGCATCAATGTTCTACGTAGCGCCGTGCGGCAGCTGTGGGGTATTACGTACGTACGGCTGCCGCATCCCATGGAATTAATATTTGTTTATTATCTTTCCTGTATTTTTTAACACATTTTATGTAGTAAGAAGGAGGTTGTAAAGGTATTTCATTTTCTGTAACCAAATTATTTGAGACTGGTTCCTATCTACTAAAAAGAAGTGTTTGTGATATGCTAATTTTAAGAATAATGTTAAGTTTAATTAAATTTAAATATGTTATAATATATAGATAGGTAACATTCATAATATTGTGTTCACCTACCAAAAGGATTACCTACCTCGCGTAACTGAAAGACTGCTAGATTTTAGGATTAAACGTTTTGTTGAGAGCAAACCAAATGTTTGTTGTTTTGTGTGTGCCTAATTGAAGTTGATTTAGATATTAGATAAAGCTAAATGTTTATTTAAAAACTTCAATATTAAAGACTGCTAGTTTTGTATGGAAAATAACACCTTCTAAAGCAAAATACTCATTGTGTCTACAAGATTTAACTGATAAGTTACAGCTTTCAGTTTAATACTTTTTTTTGTGAGGTTAAATTATGGCTGTGTTGAAATTAAATAATTATTACTGCTATGAAAAAGCATTGTTAATGTAGATTAAAGATTTTGTACTTACTCACCTGTCGTTCATTTTATTTTTTCCCTATAAAATCATATCCAATCTGATTTCGGTGGCCACAAACCTGATTTCGGTGGACCCTCAAATTTAAAAATCAAATATCTCGTAAACCGCTTTGTCAATAGGTGCGCCTTTTACATATATTTACTAAGATTTGATTATATTTTCAATACGGTTTAATCAAAACTTTCAAAAACGGAAAAAAAGACGTGCCACCGAAATGAGCATTTTCGGTAAGGTCTGGAGAAGTGCCCTAAAGCGACACTTTCGGGACATTATATAACCTGTGCCTTGGGACACAATTTTGTCAAAGTAAAATAATGAAGTGCTTCCATACTAACCGGTCGTAAAACATGTCCATCGCAGGATGAACTCGAGTAAACAAACTGGTATGACCACGGCAAGTGCATTCCTCATTATGATGTTAAGGGTGTTGCCTGGAAATTTTTACAAAACTTTTGTTTATTTGGATGACTATTGCTAGCAAAGAAGTTTTATTTGGTCCCTCCAAGGGAGTGGAGTGCATATCTGTGGCTGCTAGCATGACGGCCTATCGTATGAAGATTCTTAGAAGAGAAAAAAGAAAATGTTGGAAAATAGGTATTTTATGTTGTGCAATAAAGTGTTTTCATCATTAATTCTTTGTAAGTAACGCGCAATAACGTAACGCAACCTAAGTATATGTACTACTAAAACCCTGACGGACAAACAAACGGATAATTAAGTTAGGGTAGGTCAGTATCTTCAGTAATCAAATCAGTATGACTATGTAAATACATTAAAAAAAGATTCGAGAATTGAGAACCTCCTCCTTTTTTGAAGTCGGTTAAAAAAGAGCTCCACGAAAGGGATCTTCATCTGACTCGATTTCATTCAGAGTTTTTACCCAGTTATTTACGAAGTGGCTAAGCCCTTTAGTAAAACGGCATGTTTTTAATGGTATTCACATCATATTATCAAATTAATAGTATTCTTTGATCTAACCTGATCCGTTTAGGCTACAGACTTATTTAAATAAATAGACATAGATACATCACCAGGAAAATATGTTTTTCCTGGTTCCAGGTAAAGTGGAGTTAAATGCGGCTTATTTTATTACCTACCTGCGTAATAACTCGTACGACGAGTTTAATGACGCTTTATCCTCTTCGTCGTCTTAAATGTTATCACTCGAAGCAATAAAATTAATGTTTTTTTTAAATATTATAATTATCACATCAAAGGAGGCACCTGATTTAAAAGTACAGCACTATTAACTTTAATAATTATATCATCGATTATAATTTCATTACCAATATTAGTAACATCTATCCCTCTAAAGCGTAAAGCCACAACTGACTCAGAACTAGTTTTCTGTTTTGAAAAATACTTAAATAAATTATATACCTAGTCAAGTAAGAATCAGGTTTTTGCATACAAACCAGTAGCAAGGTAATAAAGAATAAATAAAATAATGATGATACGAAGGGGTACCTATACTTATCTACTACTTATTATGGTGAAGGACTTAAGGTTCATAATACGTTGCTTGCAATAAACATTGTAAAGTTAGTTCCTTTATTTGCAAATGGCAAAACAGTAAACAAAATAGGGATGGCTGATGATATTGCTATGCATTGCCCATGCATCCCTTCGTCATTGTCTATGAAACAGTGATAAGGTCGCCATGTCTATGTGACTATTGTCTATGCTAATGGGATCATGCACAATACAAGTCCAAATGCAAGAACAACGATGGAAGGCATTACTTCGATGCGATGGGCTGCCCTGCTGTTGTAGCGCCTCATGGATGTTCGCAGAAGCACGTGTAGATTGCTTCTATAGTTCATTCCAATCAAAAAAAAGCAAAACGTAAACAAACTTACTATGGAACTGACACATGTCAATGTCATCTGCATACTACCTATGTTTGTTTACAGTTTGCTTTTTTTTGATTGGAATAAACTATAAATCACAATGCGGAAGAGATGCCCATTAATACCCTCCGTTTGGGAGGGTAAAATATTTATTCTAAAAGTTGTGAGTAGGTACTTCTAGAGTCTAGACTTGATGATAGAAAAAGTTCATAATTAATGTCTCATTCTATATTCTTGCTGCCGATATTTTTGGATCGAGAGTCTTCATGGGTACTATTCCCAACTTTACTATAACGAGATAAGTCAGCTAAAACGGATTTTGCGAATTAAGAGGTTCAACGGGCTGTTACCATTCGAAGTCCACGCGGAAAAACTCGCAGGTGTTCCACTAGTCTTATCTCATCTCTTTGTAAACAACCCATTACGTCCCCACTGCAGGGGCACGGGTCTCTTCCCATTACTCGGGAAGGTTAGGCCATATTCCACACACGGGGCCCAAGTCCGGATTGGTGGAGGTTGTGGGGCTAGTGGCCAACCCCAGTGTCAGATGTTTTCAAGCCGCCTATAAGGCCTCCGACATGGCTTAACGACTGCTATCTAGCGACTGCAGCTGGCACCAACGGCTTAACGTGCCTTGCGATGCACGGAAACGGTCGAGATAAATGCCACTAACAGTCAAACCCATCCAGGCAATGACCGTGTCTGTAGTCAGTTAACCTGCGTGATCGATGAGACCACGCAAGCCGCACTGAGCCACGACCGCTTCTCATCTCATCTCACTTCTCACTAATATTATTAATGCGAAAGTATGGATGTTTGTCTGTTTATTCGTTTGTTCGTTTGTTCCACTTTCACACCGAAACTACTGAACGTATTTGGATGTTTGGTAAGTAGATAGATAACGCACAGGTTTATGGAGGAATGGCTTAAAACTGGCTTGTTTCAAAATTGTTTGTAAGTTATATATAAGTTTAAACAAGTCGTGTTTGTGACTTTTGCTGCTGCTTTGACATTTGTACCTATAATTCCTCTTAACATATAATGATGACTGGAAGAGATCCCGTAAGGGATAAGTCCGCAATTGTATATTACTCCTGTTAAAGTTTTGTACATATTTTATTTTATCAATAAAGAGTTTACAAACAAACATACTGAAATTTTTACCATGTCACTAGATGGCGCTGCCTTAACATTTTACTTCTCTCTGGACCCAATTCTGACGTCCACGCAGACGAAATCGCGGGCGAAAGCTAGTAGAATATAATAGAAATATAGTTCATTCCAATAAAAAAAAAAGCAAAACGTAAACAAACTTACTATGGAACTGAAACATGTCAAAGTCATCTGCATACTAAGTTTGTTTACCATTTGCTTTTTTTGATTGCAATGAACTATAGTTTTATTTACCACACAATATTTCAGAGATATGACTCAGATAGTGCGGGATTTATTTGAAAAGTAGTTTAGACTGTCTCCACGCTCTCCGTAACTGGGACAAGTCTCCCGGGGCTAGTAAAAATGTCTTGGTTTCCGCCATATCTTCAGGGAGGTCCATGATATGGCTATACGATGCTACGCTTGTTAAAATTAAAGTGATTTTCTCAAACAGGCGCTAAAATTGATATTATACAGTCGATTTTGAAACTGATTCGTTGCGAAAATAAGACTGACGTATTTTTGCTATTAAGCGACGGAAGGACTAAGGAAGTATTGTCATGGCGGAAGAAAATCGAACTTGATATTTTGATAGGGATCGCTTGTCTTACACTAATAGATAGAGCCCAAGAATATTATAAAATCCCATAAGAAGTAAAAACTGGGGTAAAAACTGTATTAACAAATGAGATTTTTGCTTTATTTACTAACCATATTATGTAAATATATACAGGGTATTAAAAAAAGTGCGTTCGAAATTTTAAGGGGTTCCTCAGAATCAGGTATAGAATCCAGGAAAAATATTGAAAAAATTCGCTCTTCAATTTTTTTTTTGCAGTTTTTCATACAATTAATTCTCGATTCACTATTTAGATTTAGTATGAGAATCTGAAAAAAATAATTGAAGAGCGGATTTTTTCAATATTTTTCCTGGGTTCTGTACTTGATTCTGAGTAACCCCTTAAAATTTCAAACGCACTTTTTTTAACACCCTGTATATGAACTCAAGAGTCTAAAATAAAAGTATTTTTTATAATTAAAATTCTGGCCGGACTTTATATCACAAAAAGTAGATATAATCAACAACGCTGAACATGTTAAAAAACCGACTTCAATCGTGGCAACTATAAAGCTATATTTTTTGTTTTTATTGATTTTTTCAAAAAGCGCTGAATGAATTTCGGTAAAATTTATATGGAACCACCTCTGAAGTATTACCTATCAAACAAAAAAAGAATCATTAAAATCGATCCATAATTAGCGGAGTAATCGCGTACCAAACATACAAAAAAAAACAACATTCAGTCGAATTGAGAACCTCCTCCTTTTTTGAAATCGGTTAATTATCTTTAGAAATTAAAAAATCAACGTTCTAATCAGAAATTTCAAAAGATTACATAAAGATTACATTTTCAAAAGATGGAATGGTCACACTGCCGCAAGAGGACTCCTGTCTCACCAAACAGGTTCTATGCCTCTCTCCTTTAGGAGAGACGAAGAGAAATCAATCAAAGTCTCTTGGTGAAGGACCGTGGCACTAGAAGCAGTTTTTCTGGGGAAAAGTTGGCAAGGGATAGTCGCCGTCACCGCCGATCTGAAGCTGTGGAAAACTGTAGTTGAGATCCTATGGAGCATAGGATGTCGAGTTAGAGGACCTAGGGAGAAGGAATAAAACTTATTGTTGTTATCAACGTATTTTTTCCCCACTGCTGGGTTATGAATCTTTTCCAGTACCACGGGAAGGAAGTCCGGATTGGTGGAGGTTGCGGGGTTGGCCAAAAGTGTTAAAGTTTTCAAGCAGCCGCCTTAAGGTCTCTAATATGGCTTAACGACTGCCATCAGTGATAGTAACTGGCACCAACGGCTTATAGGGGCTTGCGAAGCACAGAAATGTTCGAGATAAGTATTAAATGCTACTAATAATAATAGTCATTTATAAAAAATCTATGAAACTGCGTATACCTTTGTAATTATACTTTTGTTATTGAATCCCTTAAAGTATGAGGATCCTGGTAAATCCGGCTTAAGGTTGTTTTATTCTAGCACTTAGCTTCTATGTATCGCTTAAGTACATAAAATGTACATAATACACATAATATAATATAATATTATATAATATAATATGTCCTTCTCATGCTTATGTCAAAAATTTATAAGGAAATTTTATGGATACCAATTTAGAGGGATGGGTAGTTCGCTGGGTGTTCACTTTGCTTTACTTTACGAGATTTATGTCACATCTTCCTTCCGAGTTTTATATTAAAGGTAAAATCGAGAGCTCATTCTGTTTATAGGGACTGTATCAAACCCGTCAATGGAGCTTCCAGTGTAACATTTATTTTACGACTTCGCTGAAATCTCAGTAACTATTTGGTCGTCTCATACAAATAGATCATCTGATTTGCCATTGCTAACTTTGTGTGGTACTTGAGCGGATCGGAAGGCGTAATATTGTACGCTAGCTGGTTTATAACTATGTTACTACTCTTTTGAATTTAGTGTTCACTAACTTACAATCACCCTGTATTGTATTCTTCACAATTGTCTAAGTATCTGGTGTTATGAACGTGATTTTTTGTAACTCATATATTGCCTCACTCATTCCAAGAAGTGTTTATGTAGTTAGACCCGCGCAATGGTCTAACCTTATGTGTATTATGCTCAACGTTAGGATATAATAGATGTACGTTAACAATCCATAATCATCCCCACTGGTGCCCCAGGGGCACGGATCTCTTCCCATAAGTCAGGGTTAGGCCATATTCCACACAAGGGGGCGAAGTTCGTAGTCTGCTATCACAAGATGACAGTCGTTACGCCATATTGGACGCCATATTGGACGGCTTGAAAACTTCCGACATAGATATACATACATAAAAAAATCTCTACAATCTCTAAACCTAATATCTGTTAAGATCTGACGCAACGACTGGTGCAATGGGTTCTTGCAAATTGAATCATTATTTTTTGTGGGTTTTATCTCATTCCCAACTAATGAGATTTCAGGCTTTCCCGCCTTAATTCTAACGATAATTAGGTGCTCCGCTTTAATTAAAGTGTATTATTCTGTATTCAAAGTCTTTCGAGGGACCCCTTTCCTGAACCAGATCAAGAGTCTGTCTCTTTCACACTTAAGAGATTTACAATAGACTATCCTGATGAGAGGCCCTCTCAACGGACTGGTTGGGATTTTTTTTTATTAATAAAAATATATATTTTATTAACAAAAATTTCACAACCAGTCGAAGTTATTACGTCATAGTTTTCTATTTCAGTAATGTTTATATAAATTGTCGTCTTTGAAAGGTAAAAAGTAACTCAGATGACTAGCAGTCAACTTGTAGGAAAGAGACAGTACAGTGTCACAGATTAACAGAGATTAGATTAGATTAACTAATATACTCATGGACAAAAAAATCTACTCAAAATTTCATGCACGTCCTTCGGAAAATTAACTCAATCTAGCAAAATAAAACTAAACCAAAAGTTCAAAAACTGTGTGTTTACTGTTTATGATTTTAGTTTGATGGTTTTCTAGTTTTTTGCTTTTAGTGTTTAGCAGTTTTGTAGACTGAGTTATTTTTTCAAAAGTCGAGCAACAAAACTTGAGTCGATTTTTTAGTCCACCAGTGTAGTTGGGTGCGCGGGGTTGGTTGCCGGGACTCTGTACCGAGCACACGTCTGCCGAGTTATTTTTTTAATTATTTCCGTTTTAGAGTAGTCTCAACGTTATTTTTGTGATGGGGAAAATAGCTGTGATTCTAATTCAGTGATAAACGGTCATAAGAAGAGGATTAACTCGGGAGACAGCTCCGTTTTCCGAGTTCCAGCAGCAAACCACTACGTGGAGCGTCTTTAAGTGCCCATCACCCTTAGAGCCGTGTCTTTCACTTGACATTGGCGTTTCGCCATTTTTTTTATTGAAGATTCTCCCATTTTCACTAGACATTGGCAAAATCACTCCTTAAATGAGATGTGGAATGCCAAATAGAAAATAGAATAGAATAATTGGGTGCGCTTCATAGCGCAATCATGTGGGACGAAATAATACATTCATATCGCCACCCTCACGCACGATTCGGATTCGTTGCGTTCAACTTTTTTTTGAAACACTTCTTAAATTATTAAAAAATATCGATTGGGAACCGGTTCAAAAAATGGACTGTCCTTATAAAATATATAAAATCATTGTAGATAACCTTCAAATGTGCTATGAAAAAGCTGCAGTAAAAATCAAAGTAACTACAAACAAAAAAAGGACACTGCATAATAATATTATTACTAAGGCATGCAAACACCGAGACAAGTTATTTATGAAATGGTTAGCAGATCCCACAAATAAAATAATCAAACAAGAATATAATAAATCTAGAAATTACGCTAATAAAATAATAAACAAAATCAAAAATACAAAACTACGTCAAGAAATATACAACAATAAAAACAATCTTAGACTACTATGGCAAATACTTAATGAAATTACAGGAAGAACTAAGAGTATTGTAGATACTGTGATTTCAAATGCATTCCTTAAAAATAGTAACAGCCTACTCGAAATATCTAATACATTTGCCGACAACTTCGCAAATAGTGTGAAAAATATTGCCCCCAAATGTAAAACAAAGCTCATCGATAAAGAAATATACTCCAAGCATGCACAAATATCTTGCAGATATAAAACAGTCACTGAAGAAATGGTATTTAAAGAAATACAATCCCTAAACAACCTTAAGGCTCCAGGCATAGACAAAATAAGAGCAGTAGACTTAAAGAAAATTAGCACAGAGATAGCTGGGCCTATTGCTAAGCTCATAAATGAAACGTTAAAGCAAGGCAAATACCCAAATGAACTTAAAACTGGGGTCGTTCGCCCTATACACAAAAAAGGTAGTCAAAATAATTATGACAATTATCGGCCGATTACCATTCTTCCTACCATTGATAAAATCGTAGAAAAAGTAATATCTAAACAAATAAATACATTTTATAGAAATAACAATATTATAACGGACAAACAATACGGATTCCAACCTGGAAAATGTTCGACGCAATTACTTTCAAAATTTACTGATAACATGTATAGACATCCTTAAGTCTATAGAACTCTTCCATCACTGTAAAATTATACCCGTATACGACCGAGTCAAATATATATTGCTTACTGAACACTTTTTCAACCAGGACCTACAAAAACCAAAACATCTTAGAAACAACCCACGAAAAGCTTACGAAAGTATAACGTTAAACCTACCAAAATACAGCAATTTATACGGCAAACAATTACTTGAATATCAAGTACCCAAATTAATTAATGATCTACCTTTAAAAATAAAATCAGAGCTGACAAACGAAAATATTAAAAATAAATTAAAAGATTATTTCTTATTAAAACTAACGTAAATCAATAAATAAAACCTCTAGTTATCTATTTGTATATTTAAAATGATAAAAAATATTTTTATTTAAAAACACCCCGTGTGTCAACACACTGGCCGACACAATCATGCACAAGTCGCGTGAAGTGTGCGCTGCTCAGCAGGTGGGTGCGAGTGGTGCAAGTACATTGTAAAATAGAATTAGGCACGAAATGCATACTTATACTTTATTTATATATATTTTTCTTGTTAAATTGCTTACTGCGTAATGATGACGAATGACGGTGTGCGGACAAACTCTTATGGGTTTTTGCTGCATCGGTATTGTACTAGACATGGTTTTGTATCTTATTGTTGTTTTAATAAATAAATATAAAAAAAAACCGACTTCAAAAAGGAGGTTCTCAATTCGACTGTATATTTTTTTGTATGTATGTTAAAACGTGATTCGTGAAGAAAACGTGATTACTTCGCCAATTATGAATCGATTTTGACGAGTCTTTTTTGTTTGGTAGGTCATACTTCAGAGGTGGTTACTTAAATTTTTTATTATAATTGATTCAGCGCTTTTTGAAAAATTCAAAACGTAACAAAAAACATAGTAAAATTCTAGTTGTTACGATTGAAGTCGGTTGTTTTTAACTTGTTCAGCTAAAATAGTTCAAAGTCCAAACACCTTGTTCAGCTTCATAATCATAATACATGTCGCCGTTACAAAAATAAACTTGTAGAAATCCGTATTTAGATTGGGCATTACTGTTTGTCTCCAAAACTTTCCTTCAGATACAAAGAAACATTACTTTGGGACGTGCATCCTTAAAACCGGATTTTCTTTTCAAAGATTTAAGAAAATGAGAAACGTACCTACCTCTAGCGTTCTTCCTAGAAGAGGTTCAGGATTCCGTAAGACCATAGCATTTGCAAAGGAATAATTGCAAATTATATATATATATATATATATATATATATATATATATATATATATTTTTTTTTTTAATGTGAAGGCAAACGAGCAAGTGGGTCACCTGATGGTAAGTGATCACCACTGCCCATAGACACCTGCAACCCCGGAGGAGATTGCAGATGCGTTGCCAACCTAGAGGGCTAAGATGAAATGCCTCTTGTGCCTGTAATTTCCTCGGCTGTCTTACTCTCCACACCGGAATACAACAGTTTTAAATACTGTTGAGTTTAATTTTAAAAGCTTGATTCAAATCTCCCGTCGTTCCTTGCATTGCAAAATAGAGAGCATGGAAGCGTTGCTTTTTTAAATGCTATAGACAGATATAAGAGAAGAAGCTCTTTTCATAACCACAGATTCTCCCTAATTTTCTACTGCCCCTATACGCAAATATGGTCTTGGTAATAACTCTTAAATACACAATAGTTTACCACTAATAATAACACTGAAAGTAAGTTCGTTAGTTAAAAAACTATTTATGACACATTGGTCTCTTATGAGATGACAGAATGTTCTATAAAGTTAAGGAACTTTCAAGAATTTTCCTGAATTCCTAACCTCTACGCGAACTTAGATACCAGCTGACGTCGATGAGAACGATTTGCGAGAAACTGATGGCGACGGAGCTTATGTAATAACGACCTAGGTTAAAAATTCAACGGTTCTTCCCAGGTAGAAATGTTGTAATATTTTTCAGACGGTAGGGTTGGCAGCCACTGCCAACTTAATCTGTCATAAATAAAACGATTTAGGGTTTATTTATGATAAATGAGACACTTTTAGTCAATTTCAGTTTTAGTTGTGAACAACGAATGTATACGAGTAAAGGACAAAAAGTTATTTATTAAATGGAAATAAACTAATCAGTTTCCTAATTAAACATTTGAAATATAAATATCTATAACGGTGCAGATAGACGAAGCCACGATCCACGCTGTCATGATAAGTTTCCAAACTGTAGGTCACTATGCAAAATCAGGCGCTGATCTTAGCGTGGCTTGTGGTTCTACTGTAGTGAGCTTATAAAGGCAGTGCGTCTCACGCTATCGGGCTTCGTCTGTCTGCACCTAAATATAGCTATTTGGATTTCTAATTTTTCATTGAACTGATTAGCTTATTTCAAATTTTGAATGATAAAAGTTTCTGCCATTTATTCGTTTCGTTCGCTATTATTATACCTGTTAGCCCAGTGTTGGGTACAGATACGCTTCTTCTGTGCACACCATAATGTCGTGGTCCCTCGCCAGTCTTTCCCAGCGATGACAACGCTACACTGTCATCCAACCATCGAGTAGCAATTACTATGTTGTCAACGAGAGCCAATTAAACTACGATATAAGGAAATCTTTTCCAAAGCATTACCATTAAAAAAAATACAGGCTGTTAAAAAAAGTGCGTTTAGAATTTTAAGGGGTTACTCAGAATAAAACAACTTGTCTCTGATAAAATCCAGGATAAATATTTAAAAAATCCGCTCTTCAATTATTATTTTTTTCAGTTTCTTATACTAAATCTGAATAGTGAATCAAGAATTTGTATGATAAATTTTTAAAAAAAAATTGATGAGCGGATTTTTTCAATATTTTTCCTGGATTCTATATACTTGATTCTGAGTATTAAAATTTCAAACGCACTTTTTTAAACATCCTGTGTATTGAAGACCAACATATACTGGTTCAGTCAAAACGTCCTCACAGGCAACATGTGCCAAGTCGTACAGTGCTGATGTTGCGGTAATTTTCAGTGAAAAATATTTGTTGGAAAGCACATGTTTAGACGTAACTTTTTAGGTTTTATTTAATTTCTTTACTGTTGAACATTAAAAACGAATTTCACTTATTTATTATTGTACTCGTGTAAAGTAGAATATCGTCTTAAAATATGCAGGGTGTAAGAGACAGGTTTCCGAAAACTTTAAGGGCTTGCTCAGTTGACGAAACTGAAAAACTTTCCACAAGAATTTTATTTAGGAAACGAAACAAAAATCGGCTTCTCCATACAAAAATAAACTTGATTGGACCGTTTGTATGGAAGGGGCGGTTTTTTTTTCGTTTCCTGAAGAAAAATTCTTGTGGAAAGTTGTTCAGTTTTGTCTACTGAGCAAGCCCTTAAAGTTTTCGGAAACCTATTCCTTACACCCTGTATACTCTCAGTGTGATAGCGGCAAACGCCAGATAATGTTCATAAAACCTATGGTCAAACTGAACAACATACCTATACAATACAGGGTGTAATATTTGGGTTAACTGTAGAGTTTAACTGTCTTACTTCGTTATCGTACAAAAAAGTTGAATTTTGGATTTAAAATTAGGTTACAATTCGGAAGGTGTATTCATAACATTTGACCAATATTACTCCCAAGGTGCCTTGCCAAATGAACCGTGAAATACAAAGATCTTCCACAACTGCGTAAGGACAGGTCAAGCAGCTGTAAAATGTCGACAAAATGTATTTCTGATAAAAAAGTGCTTAGAGCGACCAAAGGCTACTTGACTCGTCCATCCAAGTCCTTCGTATCTCCACAAAAAAAAAAAAAACTAGCGAAAACTAAGCATTTAATGGATCTTCTACTTATGAAAATGAACAACTTTTTCCAAGAATTCTACTACTTCTGTTTTTGTAATGAATGAAAAATCTTCATCTCCCAAAAACCAAATCTTCAATACACCTTCAAGCAGCAATCAAGTTTAAATGGCATTTTTTGTATGAGATTATTTGAATACAAATCATTATATTCAGAAGGCCCAGTCCTTAGACGAATATCCTTATCGCCCCTTATCAAAGGAGACCGCAATCAGGTATGACGTCACGTCCACCGAATCGAACACGTCGTTCCGTGATTAAATTGTAACGCAAACAGCTCTGCCGTCATAACGGAGAAGGCCGCAAAGTATACGAAACCTCCATATAATTTGCGGCTTTCTTTCTTACGAGAGTTTATATGGTGTGGCGAGGTGTGGTGGCAAGGCACGTACCGGTGTGATGTTGGGTTAATGTGAAACTATGAGGTCTGTACGTTAACAACCCATATCCCCAATATTGGGGACGCGTTATAATAACCTATTGCTACTACTAGTAGTGGGTGGTTTAGAGAGGGGATCTAGATTTCAAAATTATGACGATAAAGCTTACTTTTCGGAACTTAATGTCAGAGAGCGTAAGGGAGTAGCTATACTGAATTTAGTACGGTAGTGATGGAGTCTCTACAGCCGCGCATTTTGATCTTTTCGGCATTGGAACATTTCTATTAAAAATAATAACTAATAAGTATTTAAATCGTTCGCTGTCGGACTTTGATGGTTTCGAACCGAAGATTCTCTAAGGGTTCGCCATGATACCACTTCTGTATAAATATTTTAGTAAGTATTATTGTAAATAAACCAAAATAATCTAAATTATATAAGTGTTTCAATTTGAGCATTATAGTACCTACTATTTAATGTACTTTACATACAAAATGCTTTTACTTCAAACTTAAAAACGCATTAAATTAGTTAGTAAACTATTTCCCACGAATTTGATCAAAACGAGCAATTCGCTTTCTGGAAATGCAGGTTAAGAAGGTGTTCAGAGCCATCTGTGCTCTTAAGATAAAACTAAGTGGCGACATCTATTTTGTCCGCCTAGTAACAATGTAACTAGAATTAACATAATATGTATTATACTTAATTTGCCTATCAATTAGTTAGATAGTCTTACACCTAAGTAATTAGTTCTTCTAGAGGGCGCTGTCCAAAAGTATATAAGCTAAATCATAACCAATGTCTCGTCCATTTTCACCGACTTTGTAAGAGAAGACAATAAACCATTTTGTACTAAGAGATCGAGGTTTTGCTGTAACAGGAGGGGTACTCATTATGAATACATTCGAATTGTTTCCAAACTCGGCGGTTCAAAGCCTGGGATTACTCGACTACGGAGGAGCAAAAGAAGGATTATATTACATAGGTTCCTGTCTTTATGGTTCATTCCAATCAAAAAAAAGCAAAAGGTAAACAAACATAGTATGCAGATGACATTGACATGTGTCAGTTCCATAGTAAGTTTGTTTACGTTTTGCTTTTTTTTGATTGGAATGAAGTATAGTCTACTTCCGAACTATGTACTTACAAACTTTGCGGAGAGTACGTACATAATTTATAAATTTTTAATTTCAAAAGCGCAGCACGATGGATGAAATCAACTGGAATGAATAAACACAAAACTGCTGATTTATAGGTATGTGACTTATAAACTCCTTGGTTTTCCTTAAAATATAAAATAAATAAATAATAAGGAAAATCCAAGGAGTTTTTATAACTCACAGCTACCTAAAGATAGGAGGAAGTGAACGCTAAAAAAAAAAAAAAAAATTAACTGTTTATTTCACTTCACTTCAGTTTTTTTTTTACTTAAGACTAACGCAGAAATCTTATAATATGAAGATTATATTGCGTTGTTAGCAGTTACCTCTCGAGGGCTAGTTAATTTATTTGTCTGGGAGTCCATCGCACTGTACTTGTCCTGTGTAAAAAACGTTTTTTAGTTTGTTAGTCTTATTAAAGTCTATTTTTTCTACAAGATCTTTAGGCAAATTATTTAAAACGTAGGGCAGGATGCACCTCCAGACTCTTTTTCCATAATCATTATTAAAATTAGGCATGCAGAACAATGGAGTGCATGACAAATTACGCATATTATTAGGTCTAACCCTTTTTTTTAATTGAGTTACATTACTATTATACTGAGTTACAATTGCAAGTTTTACCTTATCGTACACATTTATGACCTTACAGTGTTTAAATAAGTAATCATAATTGTCTTTATATTTATATTTAATTTTAAGTGGAACTATAGTTTTCAATATTCTTAGTTGTAGATCATATATATTTTGTAGGTAGGTTTTATATGTCCTACCGTAGCTAGATATGCCGTAGCTTATTACAGAATCTGCCATTGACATATAGAGTAATCTTAAGGTTTTATATGGAAGTTTGTATTTAAGAATGGTTGGTTTTGCTAGAATAGCTCTTAATTTACAGCACACATGTTCAACATGGGGACCCCAATTAAACTACGAAGATCAAATCTGGTCCTACATTATTTAAATTTAGAACAGGGCTAATAGGTCTGTGTTCCTTTTTAACCGATTTCAAAAAAAGGAGGAGGTTCTCAATTCGTCTGATTCTTTTTTTTTAATGTATGTTCACCGATTACTCGAAGACGCCTGAACCGATTTGGAAAATTCTTTTTTTGTTTAAAAGGGTATACTTCACAGGTGGTCCCATATAAATTTTATCGAAATCGATTCAGCGGTTTTTGAGAAAATCAACAAAAACATAGCAAAATTGGAGTTGTTGTTTTTAATGTATTCAGCGTATTAACTTAGGTAAAAATACTTGGACAGAAAGTGATGTGATGTGAACACCATCATCATCGTTAGCAAAAAGACGTCCACTGCTGGACAAAGGCCTCTCCATGTGAACATGTCCATACTAAATAAATTCTACATACAAATTGATTGTCTGTGTTAGATTTGACCCGAATTATAATTACTTATAATAACTAGTAAAAGCCTGGATGTGTTCATTGTTTACACCCAAAAATACCTTGAATAACACAAAAAGATATACTGCAGCCACTTTTATTAGTTTAGTTGATAGTTTCTAAAATGCATTTCTTGCAATTTATTTTCCCAATCAAATGATATAATTATAAAAAAAAATATGGCGCAAGTGGCCTGTCGGCGGCGCCCTCTTAATGGATTTTGGCACTGCCAAGTATAATTCCATTCAATTAGATTCCTGACAGCTTCATTAGTTCAGACCGAAAATTTCATTAAAAATGGTTAAGTTATTCTACACAATGTACTGTATTAACCGCCTCCGTGGTCTAGTGGCGAGTCCACTCGCTTCACGCAAGGAGGTCGCGGGTTCGATTCCCGGCGGGATCCAACTTGAAAGAGACTGTTTGGTCGATGGAAGGGCATTTACTGAGCCCATCTGGCTAACAACCACCAGTATAGTTTAAAAGTATGTTTACAAGTATGTGTAAAGCATCTACTTAAATAAAAAAGATTTTTGATTTTGATTTTTTGATTTTATAATAAGGCTCGCTGTCAAACATTAATGTTAATGGCACTCATGTGTTCTCACATGGAGATAAGATAGCCACTTCTCCATTGTGTTGGGGAATTTTCGAGTTGTGTCGCTTCTATCTTTAGGCATCATCTTCACTTACAATCTGGTGAGATAATGCCAAGGGCTTACAGTAGTACACATTTAATAAGGCTTTACGGATGTACCTGTGCAGGGCCGCGTTCAGAACCTGCACTCTGACAGCAACCGTTCACTCTGACAACAGGATAGCATAATATAAATCGCGTATGAAAGAGAGGGTCTGAAACGGTTACTGTCAGAGTGCAGGTTCTGAACGCGGCCCAGTAGTTAAAATGATGAACCAATCAAGTAGCTAAGCTACATTGTCACCCGCCATTAGCCATTCCTAAAATCTCTGCCGCTATTGGTTGATTGATTTCGCGCCTGACTCAAGAATATTGTTAGCTTTCAGAAAGCTGTCACTGTAATAATAATAATATCTGGGACAAATCACACACGGTCATCTGGCCCCAAACTAGGATTCCCTGTATCTTGGGAACCAGAGACTGATATACATACACATATACTTTTTTTTTAAATACATACATATATACAGAGTGTAACAGAAAGGTGTGATAATACTTTAAGGTTGTCTTTTACCCATCAAACTGAACAATTTTTGTTCTATAACTTTGTTGAAATCGCAAAGAAATTGTCGGACTTTTCATATAAACTTGGTTCGCCAGCTGATCGATTTGTATGAAAAGCCCAAAAAAAATTTTGCGATTTGAACAAAGTTGTAGAACAGAAGTTGTTCAGTTTGATGGGTAAAAGCCAACCTTGAAGTATTATCACACCTTTCTGTTACACCCTGTAGATATAATACACCCAGACTCAGAGCAAACAATTCTGCTCATCACAGAAAAGTTTGCCCTGTGTGGGGATCGAACCCACGACTCTCGGATTAGAGGTCAGGATCGCTAACCACTTAGCCAACGAGTCAGTCACTGTGCGTTGATTGTCTCGGGTGTTTCCGTCGATAGTTTGTTCTTGTCTGCGCGAACGAAGATTACCGACGCGCGTTATTTTTTGTGTACTACTGTACTAACTGTGGATTAAACATAGTTTTGTTGCTGTATAATATGACAACGGGTCGTACAGGAAAAAAATATTGGCGGCAAATATCCCAAAAGTCGACCCTTTTCACGGCTTGCTAGAAGAATACTAAACTGACTT
The DNA here is from genome assembly GCA_958295455.1 of Coleophora deauratella. NCBI lineage: Eukaryota > Metazoa > Arthropoda > Insecta > Lepidoptera > Coleophoridae > Coleophora > Coleophora deauratella. The sequence continues at coordinate 13,179,891 of OY282406.1, read as the reverse complement.
TTTTAATAACACCAGACCACCGTTGGTAAATATGATCACGTAGCGAATCGTCCCTAATATTGTGAGGGGCAGGATTTTAGTTGTACCGAGAAAATAATATAAAAGTATTTGTGAACGGCAGTGTGGAAATTTCAGTTAGGAAATATGGAGGGAAATAGCGCTGTTCAAAACACAATGAGAGTCGTGGGTTCGATCCCCACACAGGCCAAACTTTTCTGTGATGAACAGAATTGTTTGCTCTGAGTCTAGGTGTATTATATCTATATATGTATGTATTTAAAAGTATATGTGTATGTATATCAGCCTCTGGTTCCCAAGATACAGGGAATCCTAGTTTGGGGCCAGATGACCGTGTGTGATTTGTCCCAGATATTATTATTATTATTATACACAGTGGAACATAATTTGTGTAGGTTCTGTTAACCGGAGCTTCTGTTATGTGTTACTGATTTGCTTTTCCATAGTCAAATATATTATAAATTTATTTTAGCTAATTATGAAAGGTATTATTAATATTTTGTACATCTTTTAATGTCATATTTAAGGGCAAATAAAAAATTTATATCGAAGCGGTCGTGGCTCAATGCGGCTTGTGTGGTCGCGTCGATCATGCAGGTTAACTGACTACAGACACGGTCATAACCTAAATGGGTCTGACTGTTAGTGGCATTTATCTTAACCGTTTCCGTACTTCGCAGGGCATGTAAAGCCGTTGGTGTCGGCTGCTGTCACTGGATGGCAGTCGTTCAGCCATGTCGGAGGCCTGTAGGCGGCTTAAAACTCTTAAAAGCTTCTAACACTGGGGGTTGGCCACTAGCCCCACAGCCTCCACCAATCCGGATTTGGCCCCCGTGTGTGGAGTATGGCCTAACCTTCCCGAAGTATGGGAAGAGACCCGTGTCCCTGCAGTGGGGACGATATAGGTTGTTAACGTAAAAATTTATTAATATTATTAATGAAATAAAATGAAAATATTATTTATCAAAGTAGGAAGTTAGCAGTGTACACTTTTCGAATGTCATTCTTTTGTCTACCTAAATACGAGGTTCGAGGTTAAATGTATAAAAGTACCTAAAATAACTGTTTATTCTAATTATCAAACTTTGTTAGTCCACTGTTGGACATAGGCCTCCTGATGGCAGAGCTAGGAACACAGTGGACTACTGTGGGTGGATTAAACTGTCCAAGGAAAACACTGAGACGTAAAACTAAAATATATATTCTTGCTAGTACAAATTAACACATAAGGAATTTTATAATAACAGTTTTTGTTGCTATGGTTACATTCACAGATACTTGCAACATCCCCCCTGTGTTTTCCTTCCACCCACAATAGTCCACTGCGTTCCTAGCACTGCCATCACCTTCCATGTCAGGCCAAGCGCATCCAGGTGTTACCAGATTCAGCTACCCAGTTTCCCATAAAAAATCGATTAAACATTTTTGGCAACAAAAAGAATCTGATGAGAATCTTCATAAATGTAAACGCGAAAGTGTAGTAATGTATTTTGAATACGTTTGTATCTTTTTAACCAACTTCAAAAAAAGGAGGAGGTTCTCAATTCGTCGGAATCTTTTTTTTTATGTATGTTCACCGATTACTCAAAGACGCCTGAACCGATTTGGAAAATTCTTTTTTTGTTTAAAAGGGTATACTTCACAGGTGGTCTCATATAAATTTTATAGAAATCGATTCAGCGGTTTTTGAGAAAATCAACAAAAACATAGCAAAATTGGAGTTGTTGCGATTGAAGTCGGTTGTTTTTAACGTATTCAGCGTGGTCAGTTATAATAAAGCGATTTTTAATATTACTATGAAAAACATATCCTTTTACTTAAATTTAGTTAAATGACGAATCATTTTTCTGCAAAAAAAAATATAAATTTTCTTTTTTAAATAAAGAGTTTCGTATATTAAAATCGGTACTAGCTTGGTAGGTGATTCAAAAAGATTTTATATGCCCAATCACAACGTCTCGAACGTAAGTATCTGTTCAAAACTTTGCGAATATTTTTCGAACTTTGAGAAAGTAACGTTATAAAGTTTTTAAACTTCGAACCGAAGCGTTTCGCATAAATGAAAAAAAAAGCTTCGTATGTAAAATAAGCTTAATAGAAATCTATTTATCTCTATTATATTGCTTTATCGTTTTTTCATGAATAAACTCGTAATTTCACGGCGGAAAATCGCGTAACATAAGCGCGGAGAGTCTTGGAGTTCGTCAAAAGGCAGTCTTTAAATTTTTAAGAAACTAACCAGCTAATTTTAAAGTAATTTTATAGCTGTACAGATTAGATAGATATAAATCTATGTCCAATGTCCATGCCGTATTATCAAACTCAAAAAACTGAACTAAAAACGATTTATATACATAGTTAGTAGAAATAAATTTTTAGTATTTAACACATTCCCTGCGTTACGACTAGTATTTTACCGTATCTGGATATCAGACAGTGCGGCAGATCATTGTCCTTGTTTTACGCTCGGTGCGAGGGCGATTTACCTATGTTCCCGTACATGTAGAAAAGAGACAGGTTATATTCTCAATATTGTTGTTATAAATGTATATTAATAATTAGTAATAATTTTCTTCGAAAAAAAATGTATGGCAAAATAGTTGCCGTACTCACAGTGAGGAAATTATTTTCATCCAGTGCTGTATGGCAACTATTTTGTCTCACCCCCTCCAACCGTGCATCTCACTGCATGCGCAATAGTGCGGACCATAAGTGAGATGTATTTTGTGCTCGATATTTCTTTTTGCATAAATTACGAAAAAATAATGGATGTTCACGAAATAATATAAGCGTGAAGCAGAAGCAAGAAAGAAACTTTTTCACATTTTTAACGATTAATTTGTTTGTACAATATGTCGCAAAAAGGTGCAGTAATACTTCAAGTTGGACTTCTACTCATCAAACTGAACAACTTTTGTTCTAAAACTTTGTTGAAATCGCAAATTTTTTTGGACTTTTGATACAAATCGATTTTGCGATTTTAACAAAGTTGTTCAGTTTGATGAGTAAAAGCCCAACTTGAAGTATTACTGCACCTTTTTGTTACACCCTGTAGATACGGGCAGTATTTGTCTCGTACCGCACTGACAGTAAGTATAGAGTTCTAGCGCCAACGCAGGGAATGTGTTAACTCTAAAACGAGTCATGTTCACCAACTTCATTCCACATGACAAACGTCGCCACGAAAAAAAAATGGTACTAATATCGATTATAAAGTCGCTTTTCAATGAAACAACGGAAATTTAAAATTTATTTTATAGGTATATTTAAAAAAAAACAAGGGCTTTGTTTTTATGTTCAGCGCGCCCAATTTCTGATATTATAAAAATTGGATCACTGGTTGTGAAGTGGTGCAATTTTTGATGTTGTTAGTTATACTACACTTTGTATTACTTAATGCTACTTTACTAGTTAAAAGGTTACCTTAAATCAGTAGCGGGGTACACAAAAAGAGTAATACATATTAATATTGCCTACATAAACCCCTTTATCGCTATCGAGGCCATGTGATTAGCCCTGCCGTTAGGGCAAAGAGCCGCCATTTCTCATTTCCTTTTCCTTTACCGCTTCCGTTAACCCATTCTACTTTACACGCACGATTTGAATTTCGAACAACTATCCTATTTACTGATATGATGTGAGCAAAAAGGTTCGTTGTTGATGTTAACCGGTAGAGATTGAACGATGTTGAATAAAGTTTTTTTTTTGGATTAGTGATAAAAGTACACACAAAACAAAGACTTTTTTAGTCTGAAGAGGTACTCGTAGCACAATCCAGAATACTTCAACCAAAGAAGTTTCATATCATCGTTCCGCTGAGCGGGGTGCAAGTTTTTACCTACAAATTTTATGTGTTTTTTATGTAGGATATTTATTTCATTATATATTTTTTGAGATATTTACTTATCTCCGTTAGTGTTTTAGTGGCAGTTCGGGGCCGTTCCATCAGGTCGAGTTCACAACTTTTTTATTATACATAGTTGAGACCCATTTGGCATAGGTAGGAAGGTATATGGGTAATAGGTATCCTACGTTCCTGTAGCTTTTAAAAGTTGAGGAAAATAACGTTTGCCCAAGAAAAAAATAATATTATTGCCTATTCTCAATAAAAGCCATAAAAATGCTAAATAAATGTGTGTCGCATGGTTTGTGTCACTGGAACTTACCTTCTCGCATCTACTGTTCGACAGTATTAATAATTATTATTATTATTTATTTCTCGACCAACTTTGGATCAATATTGTTAGTAACTTCAATTAGGACTTACAATCTAGTGTTAGTAATATACAGTGAACTGGTTCGGTATTTATTTATTTAATCAAATTAAATTTATCCAGCATGACTCGACTATTGTTAGCAACGTGAACCATGCAGCTGTGGTTCACAATTGCACAGTCGAGTCTGCTGGCGAACATAGCCAGGATGGTGTTGGCACTGCCCCGCACCCGCCGCACCAGAGACGCGCTACGTTTACGCATTGTTGCGTAGAAACAATCAACCTGCGCCTCCGCAAACATCCCTGACGAGCTACAGTATCGAGGCAGCCCCATCAGCACCCTGAATGCATTATTGTACTGGACACGTAGGGCATTGTACTGTGTTTGGGAATACTTCACCTACAGGCTGCTCGTGTAAAAAGATGTGCAATATGCTCTAAAGAGCGATATTTTTACTAGGGATTGCAATCCGGCGTCATTTTCAATCCGGCCGGATCCGGCCGGATTGATCTAACCAGGATTCTTTACTCTCTTTTTTCGTTCCAACTCCTTTTACACTTCAGTAACGGTCCCTCCTTTACTGAAATTAAAAAAAAACGAAACTTATAGGAAATAAACTTTATTGTCGACTTTTATTGCAGTGTCTAGGTAAACAATACATAAACTAAAAGTATAATCAAGTAAAATCTCAAATTAAACGAACATAACATAATAATAAATCAACCTTAACTGAGATCACGATAATTTCAATAATTAGCTATTTGAGAAAGCTTTTCAGTTTTAATGGTTTTATTCTTTAAAAAAAAACACAAACTTAAAGTAAAAACACTTAAAATCTCAAATTAAACAAACATAACATAATAATCAATCAACCTTAACTGAGATCTCAATAATTTCAATAATTAGCTATTTAAGAAAGCTATTCAGTTTTATTCTCTCAAAACAAAAAACACAAACTAAAAGTAAAAACACTTAAAATCTCAAATTAGACATAACATAATAATCAATAAACCTTAACTGAGATCACAATAATTTCAATAATTAGCTATTTAAGAAAGCTATTCAGTTTTATTCTCTCAAAAAAAAAAAAACACAAACTAAAAGTAAAAACACTTAAAATCTCAAATCAGACACAATATAATAAACAATCAATCTTAACTGAGATCACAATAATTTCAATAATTAGCTATTTGAGAATGCTATTTAGTATTATACTCAAACATATTATATGACATACTTCCGAATCTACCTAATGAATAGCACAGCACAACAATCACAATAACTATTTTTTATTATACATTTACTCGTTTGTTTTTAAACAAATAATCAATCTTTGGTTTGAAAAAACGATCTTAAGAAACAAATTGTGTCGATTGTGTCATCTGCCAATCGACTTTTAATAGAGCTACAAATAATAATAATAATAATAATAATAATAATAATAAATGTAGCCTGCGGCTGAGAAGGCTCTCTCAGCTTCTACGCTTGTCGGCTTAATTGTCAGCAAATAATCATGAATAGCAGATAAGTATTCTCCTCGAACTCCTTCACTTTCAAATGCTGTCATTTCCTTTTTTAGTATTTTATCAAAGTCCTTCTTTTTTTTTGTTTGCGTGGTATAAGACGCCACTTCTTGCTGGATCTGTAGTTGTAATTCTTCCTGTAATGTCAAATCTTCTTTCAGTGAATCTAAGTTCTCCTCTGCTAGTTCTTCCACGAGTTCCACGCTGTCGTTAGAGTCATTATCTTTGTTAAATCTTTCTAAGATTTTTTTCATTTCTAGTCGCATGTCTTTTTTCTTTGGCATCGTAAATGTATTATCAGATCGGTTTGAATCTTCTATATATTTCTTTGGATTTTGTAAATATATCAATAGTCCCGTTACTACAGTGCGACGTTCTTTAATTCTCGCTCGAAGTGCTTGGGATAAATCAGTGCTTAACACTGTGTCATAACTGAGCAGCTTTTCTAAAACAAATTTTAGTATTGATTCAGCAGTTAATAGAGTCGAATCTCTTCTGCATAATGCCTCTACAGCTAATTTAAATGGTTGCAAACTGTCAATTAATTCTTTTATTTTTGACCATTCAACATCGCTAAATTTTATGTCCGATCCTATATCTATCAAAGCTTTATCGATACATACTTTTAGTTTATAGAATCTTTCTATCATAGCCAGAAGACTATTCCAGCGCGTGCGGCAATCCAAAATAAGACTGAGTTCTTTACCCGTATCTTCTTTTACGTATTTTTGTAGATAGATATCGTATTTAGTGGGCGATCTTTTAAACATTATCACCACTTTTCGCACTTTTTTGAGAAGGTCACTATATATAGGAATAACTTCAGCCCCTGAAATTTCCGTTATTGTTACTGTAACTCCTTGTTCGTCTAAAGTATCATCCGTTGTGTCTTCATCGTCTGTACGGTCTGTATCTGATTCATAAGACGTTGTTGGCATTGTTGCTTCTGCTTCTCTCTTTTTATATAAAATATCGACGACAGCTAATTGTAGCCCATGTGCATAGCACAGTTGCTGATAGCAATTCATTAGCTTACCTACTTTGACCATAACACTTGCACCGTCAGTACTCATGCCAATAATATCAGTATCGGAATCAAGTCCGAAGCTTTTTAAGCGGTTTTCTATTAGATTTATTGTATGTTCCGCAGTGCACGAACCATGTATTCTAATCAAGCCCAGATTAAAGTGTTTTTCTTTGTGGTGTACATTTAGATTCAAATATCGGTGATTTTTTTGTGAAGTCCATTCATCAAAACTCAAAGAAAATCTTTTTCCTAGTTTCTTAAGATATTCGAACTCAATTATCAAGTCGGCTTTAACGGTATTTGCAAAATTTACAACTATAGATTTTATGGTGTTCGGTGAATTAGGAAGTTGAAATCCGCATTTTGAAAATAAATATCTCAAATCAGGCGATGTAGAAAATAAATTAAAGGGCATGCCATCTTTACAAACCATTCTAGAGATCATCTTTTCCATTGAGTTTTCCTTCTTAAAATAACTGTCAATTGTTTTAGACTTTTTCTTGGGTACATTTTCCTCAGGAATGATATGAGACGATACAGTTTTTGATGTGGATGGTTTAGGAGATGAATCAGAGTTAGGACGTTTTAATTGGCTATTTTCAGAACTTAGATCAATGCAATGCTTTGTTTTCAAATGTACTTTTAAACCTTTATAAGAACCTTTGCTTATTTTTAGTACGTTAGAGCACAATGTGCATGCCGCGTTCACAGACTTATCTTTCGGCTGTTTTTTAAAATAATTCCATATACTTATTTCACTGTCCCCACTAATGCTCTCCTCATTCTGGCTTGGTTTCGAAAGTGACATGTTTTAAAAACTTTTACATTAATAACGAACTATGTACGAGTAGTACCTGTAACAAAATACAAAACTATGCAATTAAATTTTGCTTTAAATCGAACGTCACTTCTTTTACTTATACATTAATAAATAAAGAACTAGGACAAATCAAACCAAAGAATGATGTACATACTCATATAAGTTAAAATACATACATATTATATAGATACAATAAACCCAGACACAGAGCAAACAAATCTGCTTATCACAGAAATGTTCGTAAATATAATTCATTTATCAAAATCAATCAAAGAGCAAAAATGATGTCTATTTAAATAAAATACTCTTTACGGATTCTGTCGCGGTTTATTTTATCCTAATTCTTAAGTCATGAGTACATAAATACAAAAAAATTGCATATTTACTTACATTTGACGAGGCAGCGACAAAACAAAACACACACTTGTTGACTCGAGCGAGTCGCGAATGAACCTGAGCATGTAGCGACACGCTGCGGCGCGGGCGGGAGGTGGGGCGCGGGCGCGGGGCGACTCAGCGTCGAGTGATCGACTCGCACGCACAAGCACCACGCGTTTAAAGTACCTACTCATGCAACGGCGCGGTTATTTTTCCAAAATATGTAATCACCGGATCCGGTCACCGGATCCGGTATATTGGTACCGGATCCGGTAGGTGTATATTGATGCCGGATCCGCCGGATTACCGGATCCGGTTTTCCGGATTGCAATCCCTAATTTTTACTTGTTAAGTGCAAAGAGCAAACCTACGAGCTATCATATTAGCCCGAACAGCCAATGCCCTACGATGGGTCCCGTACGTAGGAGCGAATGACGCTGTAGCGAAACACGCTGTGGCGAAAAAATTTCAATGTGGTACGCTGGAGCGAAAGGCCACTGGAGCGAATGACGCTGAAGCGAATGTCGCTGTAGCGAAAAAAATTAAAATTGTATACTAACTTGAAAGCTTAAAAGGTAAGGTAAAAATAATGATAAGATGCGGACACCAAATATATAAATAAGTATATAAATAAATATGCCGGGTTATTTTTGGACCCCCCCACGCAAGAAAATGTTTTGCGAATTGACCATTGGTTATTTGGGAAAAGTTGCTCAGTTACATGAGTAAAAGCCACTGTGAAGTTTTGGTAGGGGGTCCAAAAATAATTTTGTATGTATTTTGTGATTGTTCAGTTTCACGAGATTCTAACACCTTAATCATATTTTGCTACTCATTAATACTACTACTAATATAAAGTTTTAAAAAATAGCTGTGACTACCTTCTATTCGGAAACTGAACAATTTTCTACAACCAACCCTAGTCAATTCACAAATTTTCCATCTTCGGCATCATCATCACATTGCATCAGGTGAGATGATGCCAAGGGCTCACCAATTGAAGGTAAAAAAACCCGTACTAAGTGGTTCTATGAACTTGTTAGAAAACTATAAATTATTTTACGTATTGTGCAGTGCAAGAAAATTTTAATATCGATCACATTAACATTCATCCCAATCTCAAGTTCTACATTTCTGCCATGACAATACTTCCTTACTCCTTCATATCAATAGCTCAGAAGTAAAAACGAATAAATGAAAACAGTGTGTACGATTTTCTATTTTAATTAACAAAGGAAAAAGTATTTTATGTATTTATGTACGAATTATGTATAAAAAAATAAATGTACCTATGTCAAGAAATCCGGGAGTTGACTGGATGAAAAATAAATAGGTACGAAATATAATTGACTAAATAGCGCTTTAATTGAAATTGTTAAAAAAAAATCAACGAAACTTAATTGATTTAAGTTCGTCAATCAAAAACGCGGGTATTTAAAAAAATATTTATAGGTCTACCGTCATTTAAAGACAACGTACAAAAGTAATTTCATACAGTTAAATAAAACTCTCGCAACGTCATTCGAGGGTTGGTTGTAGACCAAGTAAATATACAAATACATACATAATATAATGTAGGTATTGTAATAAAAATGGAAAACACACAGATACAGCACATAAGTGAAGACCTTGCTATGCTTAACAGACAAGTTTTAGAAAATACAATACATAAAAGTTTAACAAAATTACTGAACTATTTAAACTGGGTATTTTATAAAAAATATAAAATACATAAGTGGAACATGAAACTGAACAACTTTCCCCAAAGAACCCTTCGTTCATTCGTGATGATTTTTTTGTCAATTTAGTATGGGAAATAAGTACGTTGTTTACCCTAAATAAAGATGTGTTGAAACTTGAAAGTTGTTCAGTTGTAGTTTCAAGTCACAGTTTAAGTAGTTGCAACTAATTTTGTTAATTTTATACAAGGAGAAATAAAAAAATACACAATCATTTGAATTTTTTTACTGACTCAATGGCTCAGTGGTTAGTGCTCCTGACTACTGATCCGAGAGTCATGGGTTCGACGATCCCCACCCAGGGCAACCATTTCTGTGATGAGCAGATTTTGTTTTCTCTGTGTCTGGGTATATTATATTTACATAAATAAAATTGTAAGTTATATTATCTATACAAGTATGTATTAAAATTATACAGGGTTACAGCGCTGTATATGTATGTATCAGTCTCTGGTTCCCATAATACAGGGAATTCTAGTTTGGGGCCAGATGACCGAATGTTATTTATTTAATTGACATTTTATGTCTGCATCTTATAATTATTTTTACCTTACCTTTTAAGCTTTCAAGTTAGTATACAATTTTATTTTTTTTCGCCTCAGCGACATTCGCTTCAGCATCATTCGCTCCAGTGGCCTTTCGCTCCAGCGTACCACATTGAAATTTTTTCGCCACAGCGTGTTTCGCTACAGCGTCATTCGCTCCTACGTACGGGACCCCCCTACGATCCCTTTCGATATCTGCATTGTCTTTTAGGTCGGAAGTTATCAAATGCCCCAGATACTTAAACTGTTTTGTGAGGTTTAAAGGAACTCCATTTAACTTAATGGGTGGTATAACACACACAACTCTGTGCTCCTAGATCTATCCTATTTTCTATGATGATGATGCTTCTATGACTATTTAGCTAACCATAGCGAGCGTAGCACGGTGCTCGCGTTGATGTCTTTTCCACGACAAAGTTCAGGTAGCCGTAGCGAGCGTATATAGTATCATGCTCCGGTTGATGCCTTTTGGCTTGGTTCTGGTACCCGTAGCAAGCGTAACGTGGTGCTCACATTTTTTTTTTATGGCAGAGGTGGCAAACGAGCAGACGGATCACCTGATGGTAAGCGATTACCGCCGCCCATAGACACCCGCAACACCAGAGGAGTCACAAGTGCGTTGCCGGCCTTTGATAGGGGAGTACGCTCGCTCTTGAAGGTTTGAGTGTCATTCACATTGATGCCTTTCTTGTGACTCTTCAGTAAGCCGTAGTGAGCGTAGCGTTGATGTGCTTATAACTGTACATTAACCCTTATACGAGCCTATGAAAGTAAACTTCTGACTAAGAATCGAAATTAACTTAGTAAATTATTAAATTAACACAGTGTTGTGTTTAACCGCCTCCGTAGCCTAGTGGTTAGTCCACTCGCTTCACATCAGGAGGTCGCGGGTTCGATTCCCGGCGGGGTCCAAATTTGTAGACTCGGTTTTGTTGGTGGCAGGGCATTTTCTTATCACAGAAATGTTCGTAAATATAATTCATTTATCAAAATCAATCAAAGAGCAAAAATGATGTCTATTTAAATAAAATACTCTTTACGGATTCTGTCGCGGTTTATTTTATCCTAATTCTTAAGTCATGAGTACATAAATACAAAAAAATTGCATATTTACTTACATTTGACGAGGCAGCGACAAAACAAAACACACACTTGTTGACTCGAGCGAGTCGCGAATGAACCTGAGCATGTAGCGACACGCTGCGGCGCGGGCGGGAGGTGGGGCGCGGGCGCGGGGCGACTCAGCGTCGAGTGATCGACTCGCACGCACAAGCACCACGCGTTTAAAGTACCTACTCATGCAACGGCGCGGTTATTTTTCCAAAATATGTAATCACCGGATCCGGTCACCGGATCCGGTATATTGGTACCGGATCCGGTAGGTGTATATTGATGCCGGATCCGCCGGATTACCGGATCCGGTTTTCCGGATTGCAATCCCTAATTTTTACTTGTTAAGTGCAAAGAGCAAACCTACGAGCTATCATATTAGCCCGAACAGCCAATGCCCTACGATCCCTTTCGATATCTGCATTGTCTTTTAGGTCGGAAGTTATCAAATGCCCCAGATACTTAAACTGTTTTGTGAGGTTTAAAGGAACTCCATTTAACTTAATGGGTGGTATAACACACACAACTCTGTGCTCCTAGATCTATCCTATTTTCTATGATGATGATGCTTCTATGACTATTTAGCTAACCATAGCGAGCGTAGCACGGTGCTCGCGTTGATGTCTTTTCCACGACAAAGTTCAGGTAGCCGTAGCGAGCGTATATAGTATCATGCTCCGGTTGATGCCTTTTGGCTTGGTTCTGGTACCCGTAGCAAGCGTAACGTGGTGCTCACATTTTTTTTTTATGGCAGAGGTGGCAAACGAGCAGACGGATCACCTGATGGTAAGCGATTACCGCCGCCCATAGACACCCGCAACACCAGAGGAGTCACAAGTGCGTTGCCGGCCTTTGATAGGGGAGTACGCTCGCTCTTGAAGGTTTGAGTGTCATTCACATTGATGCCTTTCTTGTGACTCTTCAGTAAGCCGTAGTGAGCGTAGCGTTGATGTGCTTATAACTGTACATTAACCCTTATACGAGCCTATGAAAGTAAACTTCTGACTAAGAATCGAAATTAACTTAGTAAATTATTAAATTAACACAGTGTTGTGTTTAACCGCCTCCGTAGCCTAGTGGTTAGTCCACTCGCTTCACATCAGGAGGTCGCGGGTTCGATTCCCGGCGGGGTCCAAATTTGTAGACTCGGTTTTGTTGGTGGCAGGGCATTTTCGGAGCCCGCCTGGCTAGCTACCACCATCTTATCATCAATGTTAAAAGCATTGATGTGTTCCGGCATGAAGACAAGATAGCCAGTTCCACATTGCGTTGGGGAATCTTGGTAAGCCCGCTTCCATCTTCGGCATCATCATCACTTACCATCAGGTGAGATGATGCCAAGGGCATACCAGTTGAGGGTAAAAAAAAACTTCTGTTGGGCGCTCTCAACTCTACTCAGACTCAATATAATTTAACTCTCATATCGAGGGTTCACGGGCGACTTGTATTAAGCGACATTTTTAGAAATGTTCAGGAGACTGATTTAAAAAAATATTTCATAGAAAAATAATCATTAAAACTTAACGTCTTAGTATTATATAGATTCTCAATATTCTTAATATTTTAAATATTATTAAGAAGTAATTTTTTGTGAGGTATTTTGTAAGAAATTAATTTTTAAAGTAGAGGTTACCTGTGTTTCCAAAAATGTCGCTTAATACAAGTCGCCCGTGAACCCTCGATTATGATATATCACGCCAAGGAAAGTTTGAACTGCTGCAGAGATAAATGCACTGTTAAACTGAACATTCAGACATAGTTTATAAGGTTTCCAGAGGGAAGCGACTAAACTCAACTAAGTATATTTCCGTTATTCAACTTCTGAATCCGCACAAGTTGATGTTCTACTTACATTTATACGATACTACTAAGTTCCCGTGACGTCACAGCCCGGAGACTCCATACAAATGTCGCATTTTTATTATTTAGATATTATAGTTAAAGTATAAATGCAAAAGGTAAACAAACTTATTAGGCAACTGACGTTGACATGTGTCAATTCCATAGTAAGTTTGTTTACCTTTTGCTTTTCTTGATTGGAACAAGGTGTCAACTAAAGACGAGGCGGTATGGCCATGGAGCCTTAACCTGCCCTAGAATGGGCGAAAAAAAAATGGAACAAGGTATTATAGCTGCTATACCAACATAAAATATGACGTTTGTACAAGCGTAAATGTGTGTGTTGCGTGGCGTGCGCTAAGCAACCGTTCACTGGATCTTACCCGCAGGGGGGGAGGTCGCCGTAAGAGAGGGGCAGGGAGTGGCCATATTTATGTACTACTAATATGACATTGTGTATTGTGACGTGCAAAAGAAGTTTTATATCGTCGCTCCGCTGAGCGGGGTGCAAGTCTGTGGTGACGTAGTAACTAGGCTAGCCCAAGTTGGAATATGAAAAGCGTTGTACGAAAGTATATGAACGCGAATAACTTTAATGGCGGGCACTTTACATTTCTGCGTGAGTTTCATACGTTCAGAAAACTTAATTCCAAAGTATGACTCTCCCGACTCAAAAAAGTTACGTTAACAACGCCTAGCATCTCCACTACTGGAGTACGGGACTCTTCTCATACCTGGGGAAGTTAAAGGTAGGGTCAGACTCCAATCACGGGGTCCAAGTCCGGATTGGCGGAAGTTGTGGGTCTTGAAACGGCAAAACGTAGAGATTATAATATACGTACTCTTTGGTAATAAGTAGTTATGGATATAAAGGAGATGGAATTTTACTGTCGTGTGTATAACTCTTTTGTGATCTGAGAGTGAACTCGTGTGCTGTCTTCCAGTTAAGTACCAACGTTTGTAAAGTTCCCAGTTAGAGCTCAGAAACGTCTCTGACTGTCCAACTTTGGTACAGTTAGCAATGAAAGAAGTTGACACATTTATGTCAGATTAATACTTTATCTGCACAGCTTGTGAATTTAAGCGGAGAATCCATCTAACAGAAAAAACTCAAACATCGAACTAAATATATGGACTACATTTACGTGAAATCTCCATTCAATTCGAAGAAGACTCATTTTTATCCAATTTTTTTTCAACAGTATTGTTTGGTTCTTTGAGGAAATTTGTTCAATTTCACGACAGAGAAGTCACAGTAATTGTTTAGGTACATATTTATTTCAGTAGAATCCCTCGTTTACATAATTTTTGAGCTGACTGTACGTTATCTATAGAGAAAGTACATTTTAAAATTTATGTGTGCATGAAACTTTATGTGTTCATCTGTGTTAAACAGAACTTAAAACTGGTCAACTATCATTTTGGGGTCCCTGCAAGCTTCGTTAAGCGTAATAAGTAATATGAATGTTCATGTAAATTTCTGTTCATCGATTACAAGAATCTGTAATTAATTAATGACTAACAAGAGAATAGGTATAATTTCTGTGACAAGTTATTAAATTGTTGAAATACTTTATATAGCAGGCAGATGCCTACTTAATGAAAATCTATTAATTATACAGTGTCACAAAATAGGTGTAAGACCGGTTAAAACTCTGAACAACTTTTGTTCTACGACTTTGTTCAAATCACAAAGTTTAATCAGTCTAACGACCAATTTTGCGTGGAGAGTTTCAAAAAGGTCAGTGGGATGTCCAAAAAACGGGTTTTACACATATTCAGATAAAGTTTCGTTTGATGTGTTTACTGTTGTCTTTTATTATTAATGATTCTTATATTTTTATATGACATAATTATTTTTATTTTCTGACGGAATTTATTTATTTGTAACATGTAAACTATAAACCAGAAAATATGAAATTATTATATGTATTAGATTATTTGTATTTTTGCATACCATAATTTATGGTCGAGTGTACTGAATCTAATATTTAATGTAAAGACCTGCAAACGTATCTTATTGCAAATAAAGATTTGTATTTATTTGTATTTGTATATTTTGTTTCTTCTCTTTGTTTATATACAGTGTATTAAAAAAAGTGCGTTTGAAATTTGGAGGGGTTATTCAGAATCAAGTATAGAATACAGGAAAAATATTGAAAAAATCTGATCTACAACTTTCTTTTCCAGGTTTCCATACTAAATCTAAATGGAATGAATGCTTCGGTACGAATGGGCCGGCTCGACCGGAGTGATACCACGGCCTCACAGAAAACCGGCGTGAAGCAACGTTTGTTGTGTTTCGCCGTGTGAGTGAGGGTACCGGAGGCGCAACCACCCCCCCTCCCCATTCCCCCTTCCCCCATCCCATTTCAAAGGTCGGCAACGCACTTGTGACTCCTCCGGTGTTGCGGGTGTCCATGGGCGGCGGTAATCACTTACCATCAGGTGATCCGTCTGCTCGCTTGCCATCTATCCCATAAAAAAAAAAAATAGTGAATCAATTTGTAAGGGAATTTGAAAAAGTTATAGATCGTTTTTTTATATATTTCATGTATTCTACATATACTTGATTCTGAATAACCGCTTCAAATTTCAAATGCACTATTTTAACATTCTGTATATTGTGAACCTATGTTTTGTATATAGATGGTGATTTTTAAAATGGCGGATGTGAGCATTCCCTTGCTGTTAAATAGATCAATAATGACAACTTTTATTCAATCGCTTTTTAAATAAATTTCAAGAAATTTTGGACTCTCCCTACAGAAATGGTCAATCCGACAATAGATTTGTATTTTTTGACATTTATTTATGAAGTGGTATAAAAAAGGTTATTTTAACACTCCACGCAAAAAAGGTGTGTTATTTATTTATTTTTTTATTTTATTTTATTAAGAAACAAACAGTCTTATAAATGAAAAAGCTTAAAAGTACATATCATAATGTAAACCTATAGTTATCAGTTTGAAACTTATGTGGCTCCAAGAGAGTGGGCATAATTTCGACTGTGACAGACCTGTCTTTACAAATAAATATTTAGATCTTTGGTCTCCCGATATTTATTACTGTAAACGATCAAAATTATTCTTGGATAAATTTGAAACTAATTAAATCATTTTTTTAACTAAGTAATATTAAAAATCTGACACTAAATAAAACACAATTTATATCAAAAACACTGACCTCTATATTGGATAGCCTAGAAACAACACTCAATTTAGTTTTAACAGTCAAACTTATACATCTAGTCTAAAAATTAAACATTTTCATTTACACTTAGAACTAAAAAATTAACAAATCATTAGGGAAAATCTTCGCCGTCGGACAGCGTAAAGAGTTTTTTTCAAAAATATTTCTTCAACATTTTTTTTGTTTTTCACAAAATTTTAATTAATTAATAATTAAAACCGCTTTAAAGAAGACACTAACCTATTATACACGTATTTGTAAATTCGCGGAGTGAAAATTTCCTTACGTAATAATCCGACTTCACATTAAAAACTGTTTAGGGGCCGTCCATTAATCACGTGACGTTTTTTTGAAATTTTTTAGACCCCCTCCCTCCTGGTGATACGTGGTGAGGTTTTAGACTACCCCCACCCCCTACGTAAAATCACGTGTATTTTTTTATTACGTGATATCTCAGTACACCCCCCCGCCCCCTTGGGATATTTCGTGATTTTTGCTGAACCCCCTCCCCCCCTTTTGAGCCTCACGTGATTAATGGACGACCCCTTATGCATTCTTATGGCGACATATTATGTACGTTTTGCAAAAAAGAAACATTTGATATGTTACAACAACAGTAAAATAATTAATTACAGGCACAATAAGGTTCCAATGTTATAATGAAATCGTAACGGGTTGTATTAAATGTTTAAATTATTAATAAATATTACAATAATAACGTTTAATTAATTATTAAAGCTAACATTCAATTTAAAGCTTTATATCGACTTACATAATACAATGAAAACAAAACACACATCATTTATACAGGGCGTATCGAAAGGCATAGTAATGATTTGATGTCGGCTTCTACACATAAAACTGAACAACTTTGTGGTTACCACAACAAAGTTTAAAACAATAGTTGTTCCTAAATGAGTAAACGTCTACTTTAAAAGTATTTTACCACACGTTTTTAAGTGCACCTGTATAGTTTTTGAACAATCGCGCACGTAAGTTAAAAGTGAAAATGAAACTATAGGACTGTGAATTGTTTCAAGATTTTTTGTTCCTTATTTTTTTTATAAGGTACAATAAAAGACAAGACAGAATACCTAATTAGCTTTTTATACAATATTTCCACAATGTAACTGTACAAAACAACTTACTTTTTAATATATCTAAGGATTGTGACGGATGTGGATTTATTTTAATGTCATGGACCTCCATATTTTATTCAGTATTGTCCACATTTGTGCATATTTTATTTTACTTTAAATGTACGTCCGTACGTATTTTATCACAAAACCGATTTCAGCTTGAAGCCTCCGTAATTAAATCTCGAACGAATACAAATAAAATTTACCCTACATCAGTTTTTATTAAAAACTTTGGTCCTACGTAAAATTATGATAAACATTGTTACTGTTATGATAATTAAAATTTAATTTCAGAGTACAACTATGTTTATAGAAAAACACCAAGTATTTATATTTATTTGTATATGAAAATTTTATTACATTAGAATTAAAATTATAAATACTTGCATACCTTTTTATTGTATTTTGATCTGATACACTACCTTTTTACTTTCAAAGAATTTGATGAGCGTTAATGCCTCTTAATCTTCACATTTTCTAACTTGTCTACACTCGTTTATCGAGAATTTTTTATTTTTTAAACATTATCACAGGCTTCTTACGCTCTCAACCCTGAGGGTTCGACATTGCACCTTTAACTCACTGATAACTATACGAATAATCAATATTACTCACTCAATCAAATTTACATACAAAAAATCCACTTACACTTTTTTTTGGAAATTATAAATACCGTCATAGGCATTTTTATATAGGCATTCGATAGTTTATGTCATCACTTTTCCAAATATTCTTATGATTATTTTTCTTAAATTTAGGTACTTAAAACATTTATGCATGTTTCTATTAGACAAAAAGCCAAACACTTAATTCGCTTTTTTTATATACACGTTTTCGTTTCAATGAAATCTTATAGGTTCCACAAGGGAGCACGTTGGGCCCCAACCTTTTCCTTCACGGTAAAAGTAAGGACACGCGGTTCGCATGTTTCCAACAACCTTTTATGAAAGGTAATCAATTTTCTGAAAAGTAGTAGAACGTTCTAGAAGGGCGGTGGTCGCCTAGCAGTCATGCGGCCACCGCGAGGGGTGGCCGGCCCCGGATCACATGACGCAGCAGCTCTTCGCACGCCCCTTTAGCTCGGCCTTCAAGTCTCGCTTGCTTTTGCTGCGGCCTACTTGTTTTTGCTATAAAATGAAAATAATACAGTTATTAAAAACATGATTCCATAAACATTTGACAAATAAATAAATACTATTTGTTTATGTTCCTACTTCAATAAAGTCATAATTGTAAAAGTTGACTTGCATACGATGGAAAGTGGTCACCATCAAAATGTATAAATCTTATTTATTTGCATAAAAAATAAACAAATTAATAGATAACAAGAGTAAAGTAAAGTATTATTTATTCAAATAACCTTTATATGCGCTAAGAAAAATATTTTGAAGTCATTTACCTGTAGTTTCATCTGTTGTTTGTTGAGTTTTCCGAGTGCAGCCAGGGCTGCCACTTCGAAGGCATCCCTCACTCCTCTGCTTGAGGATCGTGCTGATGTTTCCACGTACGTCGTAGCGCCCAGCTGTCTAGCCACGGAGAGAGCCTGAAAATTTAAAACTCCTTGTGAGAAATACTCCAACTAAAATAAAAATCTAGTTGAAGCATAAGCTAATTGCATTTAGCTTTGAATCTAGATGGGAGTCTATGAAGGAGGCCCATGAAGACGATGTGAGACAATCACTCGCTGGGATAGTTAAGAGCTTATAAATAAATGAGTTTTTGGTGGTCTATCTTAAGACTTTAGTAAGTTAATTAAGACTCACAGCTGAAGATATCAAATAATACGTTTAATTTGTTTTAGTGGTTGGGTTATAATTATAAGTATGGATATACGTAAGTTGGATGGGTGGAATATAAGTTAAATTGAGACGGAAACTTTGGTAGGTGTACGTACAAGTTTTAGAAACTGCCCTCTTCGTAAAAAAACATTTAGATCAATTTACATTCTGCTCCAGCGAACGTCGTAAAGACATCCTAGTTGCCCCAGAACCCAAATTAGAAATGTACAAAAATAGCCCCCTCTACAGAGGAATACCGATTTATAATAAATTACCTAAAATAATAAAAAGTGAAAACAAATATACGTTATTTAAAAATAAACTTAAAAAATACCTAATCGAGAAAAGCTATTACTCAGTAAATGACTACATAAATAATAAATAAAATCTAACAATAAAACCAAAATATTTAAAGTACATAAACACAAAACAAATACTTAAAAATTTCTTTTTTTAATTTCCTATAAAAACAAATAAATAAAACTATCGTAATCTTATATTAAATAGTAGTACATAATTAATCTTTATATAAAGACAGTATTACGATCTGCTCCCCGCATGCAACTGCTGTGCCCTTACAGGGTGCATGTACAATCTACAAAATTCACTTACCATCTTTATGTTATGTACATGTTATGCAGAAATAAATGAATATGAAAATGAATATGAATAAAGTAACAAGAATGTTGTGTAATGAAAGCATTAAACACTTATTTTAACTTACAATTTGAATTTTAAATGGTTAACTGTTTACTAAAACATAATAACTGTTTCAACGTCAGAGCTTAACTGCTAACTGAACTATAATTCTGTACAAAGTAGTAATAATTGAAAGTCACTGTGCCAGCGTACGAGTATTTTTCATGTTAAGCTCCTCCATCCAGAGAGTTCTCGTAAATTCTTTGCGCGTGCGTCGAACAAGTCATAAATAAAGCTCAAACTGAAACACAACTTTTAGGAGCCGTTTATCAATTTGCGTCGTCTTAAGTCCTGACTTTCAAGTACTAAGTACTGAACAAATATTCTATAAGCTTGGAGTTTCGTAAATACCTAAATGAAAAGATTTTTTAAGATGTCGTAAAAGAATAACAAGTCTCAGGGGCATGATGGATTCTCAATAGATGTGATAGTTTATTTATGCAATATACAGGTTGTAATCAAAACAATAACGTTTGTTCTATGACTTTGGGGAAAAAGGCAAAAAACAAAATTGGGCCTTTCGTATAAATCCATCAGTGATTGGCCAACTTTTTATGGGCAGCTTAATTTTAATGCGATTCACCGTTTTTCTTATGTAAAAAGTCTGAAGATGAGTTCTTTAAATTTTAAAACTCTGTTTTTTGTTGAATGAAATAATGACACTTCTCATTAAACTGAACAACGTTTCCTAAAGAAATCTATAGTGTCGGAAATAATAAATAAAAAGATCCGTACAAAGTTTGCTAGTCAGCACATTGATAAGTTAAAAAAAGATTTTTAGTTTCAGTACTTCAAACCACAGTTATTTATTCTGTATTAACCTATACAGGGTGTTAAAAAGTGCGTTTGAAATTTTAAGGGGTTACTCAGAATCAAGTACAGAACCCAGGAAAAATATTGAAAAAATCCGCTCTTCAATTATTTTTTTCAGATTCTCATACTAAATCTAAATAGTGAATCGAGAATTTGTATGAAAAACTGCACTGAACAAAAGCAAAGTCCTACCAAATTGGATGCCAGGAATCGAATCGGCGCGGGCGGAGACTGCTAATATGAATCGAGTGAATTAACAATACGCCCCACAAGCAGTTACGGTAATGAAACACGTAGATATGATGGATGCATAACAGTGAGAATCAGAATTCGTGGAGATCGTACGTGATGATGATTATGTAGGTGATAATGATGATGATGTAGGTCAGGATGATGATGATGACGTAGAGGATAATAATAATAATATCTGGGACAAATCACACACGATCATCTGGCCTAAACTAGGATTCCCTGTATCTTGGGAACCAGAGACTGATATACATACACATATACTTTTAAATACATAATACATATATAGATATAATACACCCAGACTCAGAGCAAACAATTCTGCTCATCACGGAAAAGTTTGCCCTGTGTGGGGATGGAACCCATGACTCTCGGATCAGAGGTCAGGATCGCTTACCGCTTAGCCACCGAGTCATAATGATGATGTAGGTGCTGATGATGATACGAACCTCTTCGCTGGTGACAGGATGGAGTTTCAACTTGGACAGCATAGTGAGCGTCTCCTTGTCACTCCTAAGATCGGCTTTGCAACCGCAGAGCACTACCGGCGCAGAGCCCCCGTGTAATCTCACTTCTTTGTACCACTGGAACAAAATAATACTCTCAGTAACACTTTTAAAAAGCCGCCACATAAAATGTGGTATAATCAAAAATAATAACAATCAATATGTTTTTTTTTATTTAAAGATGCTTTACACATTCTTTTATATCATCACTTTTTCTACCTAGTACAAAGTTCCTACAATTTGGAACTTGTAGAGTCAACGTCTCGGGAAGTGTTAGCGGAGCGAGAACTGTGATCGAAACAAGTGATTGCCAACCACCTTTTTACTTTTCGACTTTGTTCAAACCAACCCATAACTGTTAAAAGTCAACGTAACAGTCTCAAAAAGTCAACGCATCGGCCCTTGGAATGTCAAGGGCCGATGGTAAGTGACCTGGTGATAAGTGACGATGATGCCGAAAATGGAAGCGGCCTTACAAAGATTCCCCAACGCAATGCGGAACTGACTATCTTATCTCTATGCCGGAACACATGAATGCTGTTAACATTAATGTTGGGCGGCAAGTACTTTTTTTATGTGATAGATGGCAAAGGAGCAGACGGATCACCTGATGGTAAGCGATAACCGCCGCCCATAGACACCCGCAACACCAGAGGAGTCACAAGTGCGTTGCCAACCTTTGAAATGGGATGGGGGGATGGGGGGAATTTGGGAGGGAGGTTGGGCTTTCGGTACCCTCACTCACTTGGCGAACACAACGCAAGCGTTGTTGCTTCACGCCGGTTTTCTGTGAGGCCGTGGTATCACTCCGGTCGAGCCGGCCCATTCGTGCCGAAGCATGGCTCTCCCACGGTGGCTCTCTCACACTTAGTATGTCTATTAAATTTGTAAGTTTAAGTATAATCTGTGCAGTATTATACAATAGTTGTATTTTATTCTGGAGATCTCACCTTTGCTGAGGCGTTGTGTAGGGAGTCGGGTTCTGCCACGTTAAAGCATAACATGAATATTTTCGCGTCTTGGTACGCGAGCGGCCTTACTGTGTCGTAAGCTGTCGTACCTGGGGACAAATAAGGAATGGTTAATATCTTAACTAATGTTATAAATGTGGAAATGTGTTAGTTTGTACCCTCTTAACGACTCAACGCCTCAACCGTAAATTGTGACATGGAGACACAAGCTATCTTTTATCCCGATTCCTTTATTGGTTACCGTGGGGCAGCCAGAAATTGTTTGCGAGCAAAGTCACGGGGAGAAAGCTAGTTTTTTTTATAAATTGTTTAATATTGTTTATGTGAAATAGTTGTGTGTAAATTATAAAAACAATTTTACAATCCATATGGCCAACCTATTACTAGGGCATGGACAAACCATGGGTCGCCATACTGCGGAAACAGGGACAACATTGAAAACATTAGCTGCAGATAAAATAAAAAATATTACGTGTGTAAAAATAAAAATATTCAACAGGGTAAGTACCTATCTCTAAAGAAAATTTATCAACCCTTATCGATTTTTATCAAGGCAAAAAATTAAATATACGTAATTAGGTGTAAATTGAGTTAGCGAGGAGTAGGAAAGAATGGCGGTTGCTCCACCGACAAGAGTTTAGCTCTTAAGGCGCTAAGAATAGCCAAATCGCAATGTTCGATTCAAATTCTTGAGATAATGCTTAAAGCAAAAATGGAAAAAATATATAACATACTTGAAACAATACAAAACACATTGCCTTGAACAGAGTCATAAAAATCACAAAAAACTTTGATGAAAAAAAAACCTGTAAACCCGGTATTTTGTATTAATTGCAAATTCTCTCGGAAATATTTGTTTATGTTGAAACTAACACCCAAAAATCGGTCAGTTTAATACCTTCAATTTACCTTGAACATATATTTTTTTAACTTATTTGAAAGCCAAGAAAAGTAATAAAAAACATCGAAATCTCGAGAATTTTGCGTTTGGCCTTGACGTAACCGCTGTGTATGTAACGTATGAGTGGCGTTACGGTCGATATTTTATTATCATGCATCAACCAACTCAGATTGTACGTCGCGCCTTAAGATAAAGAAGAGGTGCAAAGTAACCATAGAGATTTCAACATATTTTTTCAAAATTTAGTAATGTTCCCTGCAAAAAATTGTTCAGTTTCATGAGTGGAACCTACTTTTTCTCTCCGCATTTAGATAACAGCGTTATTACTAATAAGTAATTTTTTATAGTATCATCGTTATCATCATCACTTCACTTAAAACCAGGTGAGATGATGCCAAGGGCTTACCAATTGCTGGGTAAACCCACATTGTGCGTAGGTACCTAGTAGTTGTTGGAAAGTGCTCCTAGTGCTAAGAATTTATCGAGCATTCTTAATTAGTATTTAAGGGGCTATACTGAGCTAACTAGCGCTGCCACCAGTGTTTTCATAATTGCTGTTTTCACAGATAGAATTTAAAAAAAAATGTGGTCGACAGAAACATTCATGTACCCCTGAGCAATTTTTTTTTTGGGATTATCGTGTTAGTTATAGATAGCAAAAGTGCCAAAAGTGGCCGTTTTTAGCACTTTTGCTATCTGTAACTAACACGATTATCCTAGAAAATATGTAATACTTCCTAAAAATTGCTCAGGGGTACATTAATGTTTCTGTCGACCACTTTTTAAAGTTCTGTCTGTGAAAACAGCAATTAAGAAAACACTGGTGGCGGCGCTTATGTTCGAAATACTCCTATAGGTAATTTATTTGTAGCACGTTTCTTGCGTAAACAAATACAAATTCATTTAATTTCATAAGTATAGCTGCGTAAATGACAGAAAAATTTTATGAACGC
Source organism: Coleophora deauratella (assembly GCA_958295455.1). Taxonomy (NCBI): domain Eukaryota; kingdom Metazoa; phylum Arthropoda; class Insecta; order Lepidoptera; family Coleophoridae; genus Coleophora; species Coleophora deauratella. Next base: position 13,155,474 of record OY282406.1, on the reverse strand, counting down.
ATAATTTTATACTAATTTTATTATTATTATAATGTAGATAACTGCGACGTAGCACTTAGGACCTTTTCAAACGGCAATATTCATTACTCAGTTCGTAAGATCTGCCTTACATTTTATTACGAAAAGCTTTTTACTTTCTCGTACGGAGCGGTAGCGATCTCCATTTTGTTGCATATCTTTCAAAAGCAGATTTTTTTTGTTTTTTCTATCCAAAGATGTACACATAAAATCATGAACGACATTTTCTTACTTATTTTGGTTTTATATTCATTGTAATTTCAGCAACGCGAGACAATTAAACAAAATAAGCGTGTGAGATTTATACTAAACCTGAATTTTCTGAACTCTGGCAAAAACAGTTCGATGAAAAAAAGAGATTATGCCGAAACCCGGGATTGAACCGGGGACCTTTAGATCTTCAGTCTAACGCTCTCCCAACTGAGCTATTTCGGCGGTGTAGATGATGATGAAATAACAAGTTAGCCTGTCAACAAGCCAGCGAACACAATCTTATCAGTTACGCACCTTGACCTTGGAGTTATGTATAAATAAATACTGTTGGTAAAACTATGGGCTTTTTTACATCTTTTTGTAGTCTTGTTGGACTAATACCACAAAAGACATAGATACAGAAGGTCCGCTCAATACGCTCACTAAAATCATAACCATATACATGTGACCTTGCCTCGAACGACCGTATACTTCTAAAAGTATGTATATGCTTTTTTTTTCTTTTTTTTATGGCAGAGGTGGCAAATGAGCAGACGGATCACCTGATGGTAAGCGATTACCGCCGCCCATAGACACCCGCAACACCAGAGGAGTCACAAGTACACTTACGATTTTAGTGATTTGTATTGAGCGGACTTTCTGTATCTATTTTGAGCTAATACCTACATATTTTCTACATTTATAAATCGGCACGATAAATGCCACTAACAGTCACACTTAACACATCCATGTTATGACCGTGTCTGTTGTCAGTTAACCTGCGTGATTGACGCGGCCACACTAGCCTAACAGAGCCATGCACTACCGCTTCTTAAAAAATTGCTAGTATTCTGCTTAACAACTTTAGTAGTAATTACTATGCGTTTGGTCAAACCATTAAGTTTTCATAGACTTTTCATACAAATCGATCACTTGGTTTCCCTGTGTATGGAAAATGTAGGTTTTATATGGAGAACATTGTATTCATTTGCATTTTTTCTTTAATCCGGTATTAATTTTATTTTCCGCTATAAGTTAAATACAATAGATAAACAGAAACGTACAAAATTGTATTAAACATACCGAATTCAAAATGTGTTTATAAAGATTACTGTGAAACTAGGAAATTACGTGTTTCACACTACCTGGCTAAACCGTAGAAATGTGAGTGCGACGAGGAGAGAAAATGTCGGACAATCCGGGCATTGTCGAGGAGGACTGCCTTTTGCATAGCCGCTATTATCGGTCTGCCTCGAAGTCCCAGCCGCCTAAGGCCATGATCCAGGTCAGCGGGGATCAAATGCTTGCTCGAGGTTTTCGTCGTGTGGAATAGTGATATCCACCAAAAAAAGCCTTGACTGCGCCCGATTATACACTCGTTATTATACGTAAACAATTAACAGCAACTATAAAATAACAATTAAAAACCTACGATAAAATAAGATTAAAACACTGTTATTTCTCCTCTCGAAACCAATCAAATAAAATAAAATTTTCACATTCGTGTTTGCAATACGTTTAATTAATATTTGTTTTGAATATTCGTGTCTGCCATCGCGTACAAACAGGCGAATGATTTCGACGAAACGGGTTGTAGAGCTCTCGACTCGACGTATTGAATTCATTTTGGTGCATATAAACAGGCTAGGGCTCTCAGCTATACAGGGTGTAACAAAATTGGTGCAGAACCCGTTAACTGGGGATTGTACTAATATTTATTATAATTGACCACGCTGAATACGTTAAAAACAACCGACTTCAATCGCAACAACTCCAATTTTGCTATGTTTTTGTTGATTTTCTCAAAAACCGCTGAATCGATTTCGATAAAATTTATATGGGACCACCTGTGAAGTATACCCTTTTAAACGAAAAAAGAATTTTCCAAATCGGTTCAGGCGTCTTCAAGTAATCGGTGAACATACATTAAAAAAAAGATTCCGACGAATTGAGAACCTCCTTTTTTTTGAAGTCGGTTAAAAAGAAACTCATTTTACATTGTATTTATTTCCAGTAACTCCACAACAGGCAAAGCCTGTGTCGTAGTAGTTACAACCAAGTCAGTTTACCAAAACCACCGCACCGGTGTATGAGTTGTCAACATGACTTAATTTTAGGTTTAAATACATTATATTTCATGATTTTCCATTCATTTAACTAACCATGTTCGTTGGAGAGATTTGATCCTTATGATTTACCGTGTCGAGTACTTAATACCATCAAAGTACAGGTGTTAATTTTTCGGATTTTAGGCGGTTCGATTCCAGGGTGTGACTCTTTGAATGTAATTTTGCTTCTTTTTCTTTTTCCTTTATTTTAAAGGAATGTTTCCTTTGAGTAAAATTTGCTATCTCCAGTATTTAGAGTATACTTTCTCTCCAGGTGAGGTTACAAAATTCCATTCTGTATATTTTTTCCAGCTACAGAAAGAGACCTGTGTTCGTAAGTCTAAAATAAATGTGTTTATGTAATAACTAAAAAAAATTGAATCGAATAGAACTTAGTGATGAAAGTTGTTCAGTTTCTTATGTAGAAAAAACAACTCATTTTTTGGTATTTTCCATAAGGCCCCTAAACAAAGCTAAAACTTTTGAGCCTCGCAATTTACCAAAGAGGTTTTAAATTACTAACCATTCACTTTTTAGAGCAAAACCAGAGACAAAGTATTTATTTTATGGCTGGCAAAGGAAACACTCCATCAACACGGTGTAAAATGGTGGCAGCTCAATATAAATTGCAGTAACTCTTGAAACGAGAAAAGTTACATGCGTGCCTTGCTGCGGCCGCAGTGGGATTTCAAATTGTGACAGTATGATTTGGTCATAGAAGTAGGTAGCCTTTATGTTAAAGTATCATATTTGTGTTTAAAATAAAAATAAAATTTTGTTTTTGTTGTGATGATCGGACCATAATTAACATGTTGAAATTAGTTTTTTTTAAGATTCTTAGTAGTTCTTGTTTTATGAATAAATCCAGGCTGTTTTATTCGGAACAAATGTAACGACTTTTGTTTTACCACTTTTCTAAAAAAACGTAAAAAAATCATATCCGTCATTTAAAAAAATGATGTGTATATCGTGAAGGTCGCGGGAAACAGCTGGATGCAGGCAGCGCAAGATTGGTCATTGTGAAAATCTTAGGAGAGGCCTATTTTGATCAGTAATTGGCGTATTTTTTGATAAGCTATTTTAACCAGTTTTCCATAATGAGTATATTACAATACCTACCAGATATTACATTCCATTGCAAATTATGACCAAATCGCATTGTGATCAATCCAACCCTGGTACAAAGTGGCACAATGTCTGTGACTAGTCAGGTGCACCGCTGGGGCTGTGGGCTGTTGCTATTTTATAACGAAACTCCTGCTGGACTAAACTACAGCTGGAAGTTTGAAGATGATTTGCAGCAGTTGGAATTTTAGCGCAGGTTGGACATAATTTGAGAATTATATTGAGTAGATATAAAAGTAGTAATGAGTCTCTCGCACACCGAGGGTTCCTTTCCTTGCAATATATGTATAGGATGTAAAAAATCCACTTTCGGAAAGTTTAACAGGGTGTTCTAATTTTTTTTTAGAATTTAGTATGGGTTTCTTCCCAACTAGCAAAGTTGTCATATAATATCGAGACTAAATAACGTTTGGTTTTGAGAGGTTATCTAGTGGTATTTCGGATTTGAAAGAATTGTGTTATAGTATTTTATACGAAAGTTTAGTCGTATAATACTTGGAGGTATTTCTTACATTAACAAGACCTACTGGCTAATTTGTTTTTAATACAACCATATTAAGACCTTTACACGAAATTAAATCAAATAATTTTCGCGTAATGTAAACGTTATCACAACCGTTAAATGACAAATTTTTGCTACTTTGGTTGATTCTTGGGAAAAGTTGATAAGATTCATGAGTGAAATTCACGTTAAGTTTTTCGGGGGTGGTCTTTTTGACCCTATATAGCGCGGAACGACTCACACTTGGCCGGTTTTTATTATTTTAATACTAATATTATTAGTATTGTATTAAAGTTTGAAGATAAAAGTAAACAAGTTTTTAAGGAGTACCTATTAAGGTGGTAGTTGCCTGCTAGTCATCCGAGTTACTTTTCATCAAAATATCTCAAAAACGAGATTTTGTTCTTAAAAAGGTTGAAAATGTGAACTTCGTCGTTGTTTAATATAGAAATTTGCATTATAAATAAAATCTCTTCTGCAATTTCAATAAAAGAGCAATGTTTAGTGAAAAATATTTTAATAATTTCTTTTCTATGCAGTTAATTCTCGGATTATAAATATCGTTATATATTGTCAGTATTTTACGGTAAATTTTACGAGCCATATTTACAATTACATAGGTAGTTTAATAGTATTAAACTCTTTAAATAATATTTTAATAATTCGAAAGGAACTTGATATTGTTTTTACATTTTAAAAAGGTTTTATTGCAACTACGAATACGTTTTCAAACTACGGGGCGCCAATAAATTTCCACAAAAAAAAAGTAAAAAATATCTGTTTCATTTCATTATTAAGTTTAAATAGTTACAGCTAATTCAGTCAGAGCTTTTATAATCTTCTAAAAGTAACTGGATATAAAACTGCATATTCTCACAGATATACATATGTGTAAATATACGTATCACACATATTATATGACGTCATAACTATATAATGTAAGTAATGTATTAGATCTATTAAACAAATATGCTTTTTAAGGGCTTTATAATTTTTCGAATAAACTTTGACATTGTAAAGTTGACTTTACACGGCGATAGGTTCTATAGACTTAACCTAACGAGCAAAACAGTCTGAAATTTAATTTTGTCGAATCGCAAACATTGTTATGTTCTAACAGACAACATTACCGCCTTTTATTGCTTCACCAACATGTTTATGGGAATGGATGAAACGGGATCGAATTAAATTTCAATGTACCCTACTTTTACATTGAATGGGATTCCGCTGCCAAAGTTGCCCAGAAATATTTTTTCATTTGATTTAGTTTCGTTGATAAAGTTTAAAACAATTCGCATAAATAGCTTGCGTAGTCGCATCGATTATGGTGGTTAACTGACTACAGACACGGTTATAATCTGGATGGGTTTGACTACTGGTGGCCTTTATCTAGACAGTTTCTGTGCTTCGCAAGGCAGGTTAAGGCGTTGGTGCTAGTACGTGTACTATTATCTAATCTGTGGTGCTAGTCGCTGATACGAGATGGCAGATGTTAAGCTGGATGGGTACTAGCCACACAACCTCCACCAATCCGGACCTAGCCTCCCGTGTTTGAAGTATATAGGGTGACTTTAAATTAGTTCTTGATACGAAAGGCTATGAATGTGCTCATGATAACAAACAACTTTCCCTAAGGAACCCACAGTCAAATCGCAAAAAAAAATTTTGAAGTCTATACAAATCGAGCAACTGACCGGCCAAATTAGTATGGAGAGTCCAAAATTTTTTTTGCGATTTGACTATGGGATTCTTAGGGAAAGTTGTTTGTTATCATGAGCACATTCATAGCCTTTCGTATCAAGAACTAATTTAAAGTCACCCTATATAACCTTCCCGAGGCAAGGGGAGAGACTCGTGCCCCAGCCCATGGGGGCGATATGGGTTATTAACATTAAACAATTTTATATTATTGCTCGATACAACACTTTTCTGATATGTAAGCAAACATTTGTATAGAGGTTTAAATATTTGCGTGCTGGGATGTTATGGGTTCCTTGGGGAAATAGTTCAATTTCATAAATAAAAGCCGCTCTGAACGAGAATGAAACGAATAAAATTTTATCATTTATATTATTTATTGTGGGTAAAGTAATGAGTATTTACCTTTATATGTATTTTATCTCTGAAACTTATTATTACATTGTATAGTTATACATATTTTGACTCCACATACACAGCTGTGCCATGTCACACCCCAAACTCCACCTAACTACACCTAATTACCTATTAAAATCTTCTTCTTCTACTTAGCGTTATCCCGGCTGGAGCCAGGGTCCGCTTTCCTACTCAATCTAATCCACTTTGCCCGATCTTCAACATCCTCTTCAGTGAGGTCATTTTCTCTCATGTCCGCTCTCACAACGTCAAGCCAGCGCTTCCTGGGCCTTCCACGGGATCTAGGGCCATCAACGATAAGGTCAAGGCATCTTTTACCGACGTACTCTGGCTACGTACTCTAATTACCTATTAAAATATAAAATAAAAACAATATCTGCAGGGGAGGGAATGAGATCGTCTTTAGCGAGGGGAATCATACTGCAAGAAAGTATTAACATTCGTTAACAATCCATATCGTCCCCACTGCAAGGGCACGGGTCTACGGGCCCGAGAAAGTTAGAGTCACAGAGCATTGAATCGCCATGCGCCGCCCGCCGCAGGGCGATTCAATGCTCTGTGGTTAGAGTATACTCGACACTAAGTATATTACTGTATACTGTACGCGTATGACATTATGCCAACACTACCCAGTTAAGTATAGATCCAAAATTGTATGAACTCACCTGATGTGTCCCAAACGGAGAAATTGACTCTGTAATCAGCTACTGTGCACGTGTAGCCGTATTTCTCGAATCCAGTCGGTGTGTAAGCCTGAAACAATTTAATTATACATTAAAATATTTAGATAACATTAACAACCGTATGAGTATTTATCTTAACCGTTTCCGTGCTTCCTATAGCACATTAAACTTTCGGTGCCGGTTGCCATGGCACATGGCAGAAGTTATATCAGAAAGCTTTATAGAAAGAAGGCTTTAAAAATTCTGACACTGGGGCTGACCACAATTCTAACAACCTCCATTAATCCGGACATGGCCCTCATGTGTGAAGGGAAGGGAGAATGGGCTAACCTTCCCGAGGTAAGAGAAGAGACTCGTGCACCAGCAGAAGAAGCTGGGGACGATTTGGGTTCTGAATAAAATACTTAGATTATAGAAAATCCGTAATTACAGGAATAAAAGTTCAGAACACATCACAGAATAAGCAAGATACTCATAGACTTTTCTCACAAATATTTTTAAATGTACCATTCAGAGTTGGCAAATCAGCTAATCGATTTGTATGACAAGTCCAATTTTTTTTGCGATTTCCACAATGTGTCGTAAAAAAACAAAAATGATTCAGTATCATGAGTAGATGTATTTGATGTAAATAAATAATTCCTATTCCATTCTATTTTATAGTTAACGGGTCTTATTATCTTCATTTGTCCGGGATCGATAAAAGAGAATTTAATTTTTTGTATATAGAAATTGCAAGCAATGTCGCACTTTATAGAATGCTATTGTTTAGAATAGAGCTGTGCTATTTAGAATAGAGTTTGTAAGTAGGTAAATGGGTATCGGAAACACATGAGTGCTCGAAAGTGCCCGTAAAATTTTGTGAGGTTATTTACCGCGAAGTTTCCTTTCTTGAATACAAAGGAGACTTTAGTTTTTAATTCATTGGTTATTGGTAGGTAAATGAATCTTTTTCAGACAATCAAACAAGGAGTTTGTGTACTGTGCTGCTGCGCGATTTATAGGTCATATCTGTGATAACAAGAAGAAGTATAATAATGTTATAGATTTAAAGTGTTCCTCGTTTCTTTTTTGAGTATTCTTTGATATTTTTAACCGACTTCAAAAAAAGGAGGAGGTTCTCAATTCTTCGGAATCTTTATTTTTTTTAATGTATGTTCACCGATTACTCGAAGATGCCTGAACCGAGTTGGAAAATTCTTTTTTGTTTAAAAGGGTATACTTTACAGGTGGTCTCATATAAATGTTAACGAAATTGATTCAGTGGTTTTTGAGAAAATCAACAAAAACATAGCAAAATTGGAGTTTTGTCCAATAGAAAAATTGCAAAATTGAAGTCTGTTGTTTTTAACGTATTTAGCGTGGTCAATTATTAATAATTTTATGTGCCTAGAATATCGTGTCCTTTTATTTAAAAATCAAAATCAATTCAAAAATCTACTTTTTTTTAGAGAGTAGAATGAAATAAAGACTTTTTTAAATCTGACGGGGTTTAAGTTCAATAAAAAAAAAATACGTTCAACAGTGGACATCGTCTTCCAGCCCGCGGTGCCGGTACACAAGTTTTTAAATATTATTATCGCTTACCATCAGGTGATCCGTCTGCTCGTTTGCCACCTCTGCCATAAAAAAATATATGTATATATAATAACCAGGGATAAGTCCGCCTTTGTACAAACTGTTGTTTATTTTATTTACACAATATTGTTTTGTAAAATGTATGTTTTGTGCAATAAAGAGATTACAAACAAACAAACAAACATTGACTTCTTTTTTCTCATCCTGTGGTATAATCGGTGTATAGACGTGGTGTGCACTTATCATCACCCTATCGTCTTATATGTACTCCAAAACAAGTATCCATATTTATTTAAACGCTAAAATATTATCAGCTTCATAGGGTATGACAAATTACTATGATAATTAATTACCCACTGTGCAAATTAACCCAACAAGTCCGCCATCTTGGCTACGTTGGAATATTACGGGTTCATAAAGGTTTATGCATACCTATCTACAATAATGATTTATTATAGGTATTATTTGCAATAAAATATAAATATTCTAGGTGTATTAAATCTCAATAATGGTGTCATGATCAGTGATCGGAGTAGGTAGATTGATTTAGGGTCAATGACCGCAAACGTATATGTTAATATGGACATGCTGCTCGGATTCCGGGACTTTAACATTTTTAAGCGAACAAAAACGAATATTATTTCTGTTATTCTAAACATAAATAAATTGCTTCCTTCAAAACCAATTGATTAAACCAGATTTACTTTAATAATACTCAACTCAATCCGGAAATAGCAGAACTTTTCGGAAAAAAGGATTGTCGATGTTATAAAATCAAAATGCAAGTACCAAAAAGCAATCTGCCTACTCCGATCTCTGGTCATGATACATGGTCATCATTTGATACTTAGAACCACAAGAATATAGAGGTTGTAGCTAAAACAATTAGTTCCCTTTGAAGTTAATATAAAATTAATTTGAAAATTGTATTAAATATTTGACTTTTCCACCAAGTCGATCACATCTTTTTTACGATTCGACTATGAGTTCTTTACGGAAAATTGTTTTGTTTCAAGAGTAGAGTTTACGTTTTGATTGATGTAAGTTTTCAGTAACAGCATGTATTAAAGTAAGTAATAGGATAATGCGATGCGACGGTAATATTAGATGGAATCTACTACATAACGAGGAAGCCAAGTTATACATACTTATAAGTACCTAGTGACATTATAAAATAAATAGATAATCCTGTAAACAACAATAACTCGATGTAAAACTTTAGTGATTTTTAATGGCGGACATAATCTTATTCATGATTAGGGCTAGGACAACACAATGGCTAACTTGTCATTATCCTTTACCTTTGACCTTTGGGTAATAAAATATATGTATGTATGTAGTTTATCAGATAGTAGTAGTTTGGTATACTAAAGGCCTAACAGAAAAAATAGAAATCTGTTCAGACACAAATCATTTGCAAAGAAAACAACGCCAATCAGGCAGCATACTGTAGTAAGATATAAAACAGACTTCCTGAATTTTTAGTCCATTACAAATCTACCAAGGAGTTTATTTCTTTCCCCAGTCAGCCCATACAACCAGCTCGCTTTTGGTAGTAATCTAATCTTCTTTTTAAACAAGAACACACTTATAAACTTTTAAATGCCACATCATCTCCGTTTTTAAACTAATTTGAGCATAAAAACTTCTTTAAAATTTTGTTCCCACGAAGATTACTGGCTGTTTAGCAGGTAGTTTTATTTTTTATGCAAAGCGCGCATCAGGGAGTCACACCAACTTACATCCTCGAGCCAGGAGAAAGTTTACGCGGCAAAAAGTATTCCATTCATTCATTCTTCACGGAGGAATTTTTGTAATAGGTAATGTAAAGTATTTCATTTTTTATTTCTATTCGCTATGGTTGCGTCATATTCAGTGTAGAAAATTGACTTCATGACGGATATAACAGACCAAGATGACTAAACGTAAATGACTTGTATTTTTGTATTAGTTACTTTAAATTTAATTTTAAAAGAGAATCTGAATAAATTATTCTGTTTTTAATTAACTCTGTAGGTAGGTACTTCAGTCGAAAGTGTCACGTGAAAGACGGACAAACAACAAATAAACAAACTTATTTTTGCATTAACAATATTGGTTGGGATTGAATGAAACAGCTCAAAGAATCGGGTGTTTACCTCTATACTAAAAATAAAAATAATTTCGGTAATTACAAAAATGTTAAATTGTTTTTTGATTTTGAATCAGTACTTCAATTATCTTACACACCGCCACCATGCGGGTTTGTGGTAAGTATTTACGAATTTAAAAATATGGTTATTTAGCACCAAATAATCCATTTTAGATACTTTCAAAAAATTATGTAAGACCCTGTTGCTATGTGTAGTATAATTAAACGGTATACTTATGTACTAAAGTACATAGATATTATTTTTCAATTTTGATTGAACCTGACAACCCTCACATGAATCGTCATGTTCGGAGTTAAGTGTTGGCAACATTAAGCGAAGTTTGCCAGTTCATTAAATAATTTGCGAGCATTCACCAACTAGCTACCTACGACAATAGACCTTGAACAACTAACATACTGTTTGATAAATGTGAATAATTTACACGTACTTGAATGCCGCAGTATTCAGTAATAGTATTGATATTACATACAATACATACATGTAGGTACATATACATATAAATAATAAAATACAAAAAAAGTAAAATACTGTTTTTGTTCCTTACCAATCAGGATGCACGCCTCCTTGCCTTCACCTCTTTACTTTTTTCATCAGTCTGACGTTTACAATCTTTTTTTCTCTCCCAAAATCAGTGAAGTGTGGTTTGGAATTCAATATTATATTACTGGTTATTGATAAATATTAATAACAAAAAATATGAACGTCAACTTTGTCGTGGTAACATCAGTTGGTGAATATGCGTTGCTGGTGGTCCACCATTTAGTTAAGACCTGCCAGAAATTGCCCTACTTTCATGGACCGCGGAAGTAGTCCAGCACAGGGGAGGGGGCAAACTATTTTGAAACAAAGTGGCGCGAACATATTACTCCAATGCTCCACGCAAAGCGGTGGCGGAGCTTGCCAAGTCGACACGCCGACTTGACGGGGAGCGAGAGAACTTCAGTTGAAGAAGAAAGTTTATATTTCTTTCTTTCCTTCCTCCCTCATTCATACATGTAAGCATCTAGTCTCGAAGAAGCGCTTTTTTGGAGGGGGCGCGGCCCCCCTGGTTCATCATTTCCCCCTCTGCCCCCCACTTCCGCGGTCGCTGCCTACTTTATTGGTTTTACTACGGCTCAACTTATAATTGATAATTCTTGACCATCCAGTGTATTCAGACTTGCCATTACATTGATCTTTGTTGAGTTAAAGGTTCAGGTTAAACTAGATGAAATCAGGTTCATGATGGAATATGTACTTTGAATGGACAGCGCAGCGTGGGAGACTTCTTCAAATAGACACCGAGAGGTGTGTACTTGAAGAATATTCTTTACTAGAAAGAGAGATGATTATATATGTACTTGTGTTTGCAGTTGATTAAACGCACCTATCCTACTCGTACTAATCCGGAGTTGATATTCTTTTTCTTATCGTATGGCACATTTTAACCGTTCTATCAATAATGTATAGACGGCGGTTGGTTGTGGACTTGTTATTGAAATCACGGAAAAACGAAATCGCTTAATTTTGTACAACATGTACAATTTTGAATTTATAAAAAAAAATCGGAATTAGTATGTAACTTCTTTAATATTGAACAATTACCTCGTCGATCACAAAAAAAAAGATTGTAAAATTTCGCTTTTGACGTTTTATAAAAAGTAACTATTGGATTAAAGACGATTTTAGCTGAAAAATATAAGATTAATAATTGACAACTCTGAATATGTTAAAGACAACCGACTTCAATAACTAACAACTATAATTTTGCTATGTTTTTCTTGTTATTGTTTATTTTTTCAAAAAGCGCTGAATCAATTTCGATAAAATTTATATGGGACCACCTTTGAAGTATGACCTACCGAACAGAAAAAGAATCATTAAAATCAATTCATAACTGACGGAGTAATCGTGTAACATACAAACAAAAAAAACATACAGACGAATTGAGAACCTCCTCCTTTTTTGAAGTCGGTTAAAAATACAGACAGTGTGTAGGGCTCGATAACTGGGGGTTCTACTAGTCATACTTTTTTTTTACCCTCAATTGGTAAGCCCTTAGCATCATCTCACCTGATGGTAAGTGATGAAAAAACTTAAAAAAGAAAAAGAATCACTAAAAAACTTCAGCTCTGCGACTTTTGATTAAATCGCAAAAAAAACTAAACTTGTTGACTCTCTTTGTAAAGTCAAACTAACTAATTTTCTAACAAGTCGATAAGCTGGCCAACTTTACATGGGCAGTCCAACATTATTTTTTGCGAATGCCAAACATTAATGTTAAGAGCATAGGTGTGTTCCGGCATGAGGATAAGAAGATAACCAGTTCCCCATTGCGTTGGGGATTCTTGGTAAGCCCGCTTCCATCTTCGGCATCATCATCATTTACCATCAGGTGAGATGATGTCAAGGGTTTACCAATTATGGCAGAGGTGGCAAACGAGCAGACGGATCACCTGATGGTAAGCGATTACCGCCGCCCGTAGACACCCGCAACACCAGAGGAGTCACAAGTGCGTTGCCGGCCTTTGATATGGGAGTTCACTCTTTTCTTGAAGGTTTGAATGTCGTATCGGTCCGGAAATACCGCTGGCGACAATTTATTCCAGTTTGGTTGTGCGAGGCAGAAAGTTTCTAGTGAAACGCACAGTTGTGGACTGCCAACCATCTATGTGATGGGGATGAATATATTGTCGCGTAGAACGATGGCGAAAAGAGGCGGCAGTGATCAATCCAAACAATTCCTCGGAGCACTCCCCATTGTACATGCGATAGAGAATGCAGAGCGAAGCTACATCTCTACGCAGCGCCAAGGAGTCAAGCCGATCTGAAATATCCTGGCAGCCGACGATTCGAGTTGCTCTCCATTGAATGCGGTCCAGAGGGAGAAGCTGGTACTGGGGTACCCCTGCCCAGAGATGAGAACAGTATTCCATGTGAGGCCAAACCTGCGCCTTATAAAGTTGCAGGTGATGGGCCGCCGTGAAATACCGTCTCGATCTATTGAGCTCACCAAGCTTCTTCGAGGCTAATTTAGCCTTACCCTCTAGATGACCACGGAACTGGACTTCACTCGATATGCCGACGCCAAGGATTCCGATACTAGCTGAGGCATTAAGGGGAGTGTCCTCAAAACGAGGTGATACGACAAATGGCATTTTCTTGGCAGTGAACGCGCAAACCTGTGTCTTAGTTGGGTTAAATTGGACCAAATTAAGCCGACCCCATTCTGAGACTTTCTTTAAAGAGTCCTCAATTTCCGACACAAGTTCTTTTTAATAATATTTGGTCACCGGTGTATGTAAAAATATAAGTACAACTTGAGCAGTGTTTTCATGATTGTATTACATACCTTCTGAGTTTTGTCCTTACAATGCATATTTATAGAAACAGGTTATAAATTAGAAACCGTGAATAAAACTAAATATTCTAATCTTAAACAACAAATAAACTTATTCATTCATCTCATCAACACTACCCAATCCGACAACAAAAATAATTATTTCAACACAACATTTAAAGTACAACCAAACTATGGAATGAATTGTCGCCTGCGGTATTTCCGGACCGATACGACATTCAAACCTTCAAGAAAAGAGCGTACTCCCATATCAAAGGCCGGCAACGCACTTGTGACTCCTCTGGTGTTGCGGGTGTCTATGGGCGGCGGTAATCGCTTACCATCAGGTGATCCGTCTGCTCGTTTGCCACCTATGCCTTAAAAAAACAAAAAAAAAAAAAAAAAACGAGGTCTGTATAAAACTCATTTCAGAAATCCTGTTAGCAAAGAGGCAGAGCGAATACTAATGAAATATTTAACCTACTGTGTCTAGAGGTTATCAAACGTTATTTGAGGTCATATAAGAAATATTATTTGATGGTCTAGTTCTGCCTAACAGCCTAACAAAAAATATTAGTTTAAGTTGCCTTTCGTCTCTAGTGGCATTTTGAATTTATTTGACATTCTTGGCTTTTGGTACCATAATAAAGCTGCAAGAAGGCTGCAAGCTGCCGTTTGTTCTTTAGAATATCGAGTTATCGGTTACCCTATTCAATGAGAAGGATAGGGTCACCCAGCGTAAGCACAATTCGCTAATGTCAATGACCCCACACTACGACTACAGGCAACTTGCCTGTATCGTTTTGGTATACGATTTCCCGGAAAGAACGATATGCCTCTAGTTGCAAAAAGCTACAACGTCGAATATTAGTTGGAGACTACCCTCAGTGTGTATTGCGTACCTTCATAAATCGATTAGGTTGGGCTGGGGTGTTTCTTCCGTCGGGTGGCGAATAAGTAAAAGAAAAAAACATTGAGGTTAATGTCAGAATTATTGGTTGTCTGGTACGAGCCTAGCAAATAACTAATTGGCAGCTAACGAACAAAAAGTAATTTAAATAAACATTTTGTCTTTTAAGTAATAATAGCCTATTTCCTTATAGATTACAGAAAAACCTAATTTATTTAACACAAAAAACATTTACACAAAATAAAAACAAAAAAACAAAAATTGGTTTTGAAATTACTCGACTCAAAAACTTTTTAATTTATTTTAATTGATGTATCAAACAATGTTTTAAATAGGCATGTTTTTCTACCTGCTGTAAAGTTATTTATGATTCCCTTTGAAATAATATAATAAATTACATACAACAACGTTTCATTGAGTCGTGTGTGAGTCCAAGATTTGAGTCTTAAACCTAAAACGTTTCAAAAGATGTAATATACTTTAAAGTTCCGTTCAAATCGGTTCAACTATTATGGAGATTAGCGAATAGTATACAATGGTATCCTACGACAAATGTAAATATTTTTTTGTTGTTTGTAAGGACAAGTTACAGCCATTAAAAAGTAGCACAAACGGACGGAAACACGTAACCTTATACGGTACTTATCAACTTGGTGCCAACACCACCGTATGGGTAGGGAATAGGGAACCCAGATAACATAAATGGCTAAATTGAAAATAATTTAACTATTTTATTAATTTTAATATTTTTACGATTAGGTTATGTCGGTACAGTATGTCGATGTATCAGTACCGTAACATAAGTATATACAATACAGGGTGTAACAAAATTGGTATAGGGCCCGTTAATTGGGGATTTTACTCATCGTACTGAGCAACTTTTGTTCTAAAACTTTGCTCAAATCGCAAAAAAATTTGGACAACAAAAGAACGTAGAACAAAAGTTGTTCAGTACGATGAGTAGAATCTCCAGTTAACGGGTCCTACACCAATTTCATTACACACTGTTGTATATTGTATAAAAAAACTTTACTGAAATACTTCTTCTAATATTTAAAAATTCAAAAAAAAAACCCTCAATAAAACTGACTGTTTTTTAATCCTAAATACATACAAAGTAAAGCTGGTTCCAAAATATCCTTGCGGTACCATACTACCGACATCGATCGGTGACACAAGCGATTTTTATTTTCTGAAACCGGCCAATAGCAACAATTACCTAATGTATAATCGAAGCAAAAAATCTCACTGACTTTCTATAAAAAGTTTGCAATCGACAATGCTCTAACAAAATCAGCTGAAACTACAATATTTTACCCGATTTTTGAATTCATGAAACTGTTCAATTTTCTCTAAGGCTTCCATTTCATTGTTAATTCTCAATTTTTTTAAACTTTCAGCTGAATTCGTTTAGCTGATGTCGGCCATGTTGGTATAGGAAGGTTCGTGAATTGGCCAAGTGTTTCTTTAATATGTCTGGGACAAATCACACACGGTCACCTGGTCCCAAACTAGGATTCCCTGTATCTTGGGAACCAGAGACTGATATACATACACATATACTTTTAAATACATACATATATAGATATAATACACCCAGACTCAGAGCAAACAATTCTGCTCATCACAGAAAAGTTTGCCCTGTGTGGGGATCGAACCCACGACTCTCGGATCAGAGGTTAGGATCGCTAACCTGAGCCACCGAGTCAGTCAACCGTCACCGAGTCAAGTCTTTACATTTACATTACATTGTTCGGTCACAAAAAAGATGCCTAGGTAAGTTTAAATTATTTCATCTGATTTTGTTAAACCTTATTTAGAGTCTAATTTCAATAAAACAAAGCATTTGTTATTACTTTTAAAAAAAATATGACCACGCTGAATACGTTAAAAACAACCGACTTCAATCGCAACAACTCCATTTTTGCTATGTTTTTGTTAATTTTCTCAAAAACCACTGAATCGATTTCGATAAAATTTATACGGGACCACCTGTGAAGTATACCCTTTTAAACAAAAAAAGTATTTTCCAAATCGGTTCAGGCGTCTTCGAGTAATCGGTGAACATAAAAAAAAAAAAAAAGATTCCGACGAATTGAGAACCTCCTCCTTTTTTTGAAGTCGGTTGATTATAGCAAGACTAGCTATCAGGTTCTGATGGTAGTTTTTTTATTCGCAACTGTGGTGACCTTTTGGATGCCAACGTGGGTTGCCTGGTGGTAAGTGATGATGATGCCAAAGATGCAAGTAGACTTACCAAGATTCCGTAATGCAATGGAGAAAATGGCTATCATATCTCCATGCTGGAACACATAAAATCTATTAACATTGATGTTTGGCGGCAAGGCTTATTAAAGATGTTGGCAGCTAGCTAGGTAGACTCAGAAAATGTTCTACCACCAAATAAACCGAGTCGTTCAAAGTTGGAACTCGCCGGGAATCGAACCCGCGACTTCCTGATGTGAAGCGAGCGGACTAGCCACTGTACCACGGAGGCAATTAAAAAGGTAGTGCTTGCTGTTTCAAGTTCGAGTGAGTGTGTGTCGAAATGGTGAATCTGTGTCGAGATTCAAAGGTAAGGACTAAAAGTAAGCACACTAAATTGAAGTAAACAAGGCTTAGCATAAATTGGGACACTCCCCGTAACGTATTAACGACTTGATCCCCACAATAACAGCTTTGCACTCCGCACTTTTCACTCTTAGCTGTTTTGCTGATCTTTTGTCTCTTTCTAGTGAATTTTAGCTAAGGCTACCAACTGTATTTTAGATGGAGTTGGAAATGCAGGTGTAGTTACTCGTAAATATACTCGGAGTTAAAACTTCTGCATCTGTTATGTACTCGTATAAACTCTGGCCCTAAGAATACATTCAATCTTATAAAAATCTCGGTTCGTGAAATGAAATGAAAATATTTTTTATTCGAAAATATTTTATTCGAAGTAGGTAGCAGTGTACACTTTTCGAACGTTATTCTTTTATCTACCTAACACGAGGTTCCTACCACTCGGAACTCGTATACCCACCGTTTCGGGAAGTGTTTGCGGAGTGAGAAGAAACGGCGGGCCCTAAAGAAACTCCCTCCAACACTTTTTTTTTTAAAGTCTTATATTCTATTACATCTTAATGCTAGATCAATAAATGAATTATACAATGTCATGTCTGTAAATAAAATATGCAAAAATAAGAATAAGGTAAGAAGAATAAAGAAAGAAAGGATTCAAAAGAGATAAAAGTAAAAACGTGGTACGGTTTTCATTTTGAAAATATACCCTTATTGTTTTATCTACATAACTTTTCATTGTTTTTGAAAGAGATTTACAGCTCGAAATATAGAAGAACATATTTCTGCAGGCTTTTATTCGATCGCATTTCGATTTTCTAAAAGTAATATGTATACCATTTTGAGAATATTTTCTTTTTCTCTGGTGAGAATAAAGACCAATATAATATTCTACCAAATCCGTCTAGTCGTTCAGGTATTATACCTATTTAGAACACTACACAAAACCGAGAGATATTTTTATTTTATATATTTTTTAATAATCCGTCCCTATCAAGAATAGAATAGAAATGTTTATTTGATAGATACATTATTATGTACATATACATAGGAGTAATAATGGTACATACTTCATCACTCATTACCGTTTGCTTCACAGTCACTTGGAAATAAAACTGACTTTTTGGTCTGAAAAATATTATTTTATTAATTAAAACGAATCACACACAGACCCGCGGTCAAAATAAACTTCCGTTCGAAACCTCTCACACATTTTGAAAAACAGCCTGAAAAAATAGCCAGCAGTTTAGATAAGCTCGGGGATGCATTAATCAAATACTGTTCTGTGAAAACTCTGCCCATAAAATATCTAGAGAACAGTGACCGTTTCTGATGGGCAACTAAGTTTTGAAAATTCTCGGCGAAAACAGCCTACACCATCGAGATCTGTTACTGGTCAATCTAAGCTATAATAGATTATTTGTCATTGTTGTCATTTCCAGAATTTTTGGGTCTGTAGCGACAACAAAAGAAAAATATATATACAGGATGTAACAGAAAGGTGTGATAATACTTCAAGGTTGGCTTTTACCCATCAAACTGAACAACTTTTGTTCTACAACTTTTTTCAAATCGCTAAGAAATTTTCGGACTTTTCATACAAACTTGGTTCGCCAGCTGATCGATTTGTATGAAAAGTCCAAAAAAAATTTTGCGATTTGAACAAAGTTGTAGAACAAAAGTTGTTCAGTTTGATGGGTAGAAGCCAACATTGAAGTATTATCATGCCTTTCTGTTACACCTGTATACAGTTAAATTTGTATATCTAATCCACCTTTAACATGACGTAAATAACTCAGACAGTGCTTTAAAACTAAAAAAACCGTTTTAAATCGT
Organism: Coleophora deauratella; assembly: GCA_958295455.1. NCBI lineage: Eukaryota > Metazoa > Arthropoda > Insecta > Lepidoptera > Coleophoridae > Coleophora > Coleophora deauratella. The sequence goes on along the minus strand of OY282406.1, from coordinate 13,136,373 downwards.
TCTACCCGTTAATGGCTAGCCCACAGACAGATAGAGACACACAAAGCCTTCAAACTTCAAACACCCCTCTCAAAAAAGTATAAAATTAATTAAAGTAAAATAAAACAACACATCTCATCCGATTAAATACGTAGCGAAAACAACATTATCGAATAAAAAACAGTATTTTGCAGTTCATTGCCTTTTCACAAAGACACTCGGTCCTCAACCCTCGTCGTCACCCCTCGATGAACCGTCTCAGGAGATCGAAACAAAGAACAGAGAAAGCTACAGAGAATATAAAGCAGGAAAATTTTCTTTCAATACGAAGAAGCTGAGCCGGAACGAGAAGTTGGCTATTGTCTCAAGTTCTTCAATGTTGAAACTTGGAATTTGAGTTCTGTTTTGTTTCATATTAAGCTTTGTTTTGTTGTTAGGAATAATATGCTATAAATAGTTTACCTTGAAAGCTTAAAGTTGCGCTAAATGAGAAACTAATACGATTAAAGTTTTTATGGATGAATAGGTAACAAAATTAACTTATTTACCATTCCTGAAATTAGAATAATTCAAAAACCATTGAATCGATTTTCAACAAACACAGTACCGGCATGAAACCTGCTTTTAAGTGTAAAAAACTGCATTCAAATCGGTCCACTCGTTTGAGAACTACGATGCGACAGACATACACACTGATACACAGACACATACAGGCTTAAAAATTACCCATACATCAGTCCTCTTTTGTGCCAGGGATTAAAATAGCTATTTATCGATCTGGTTAAAAGAAAAAGTTCTATGAAACCATAGACTATAGATTTCACATTTTTATTTTAGTAATCAAATAAGTACGAGTATTTGGCTACTCTACATACTTTTCTGTTAGGTTCAACTTTAGAATATCTAAGACGTTGAACATTATTCAAAAATGTAATTCGATTTCATTCTATCGGAGCACACTATTTTTACTGTAGCACGCTGTAGAGAGAAAACCTAACCTAATAAATATCCAACTATATATTTGCAAAGACCTTAAAATCGATTGTAAGGACGAGATCACTTATAACGAAAATGGGATCTCTTTAATGGGTCGGTTAGTGGGTTTTACGTGGAAATTAGGTAAACAGTCGTTAAAAAAAGGTTAAGGTCTTAATTTGTCACACACTACGGAATCCTAGAAGTTTTATGGAGAAAATGTACTTACTTCTTATCAAATAGACGTTTCCACTATTTGAATTATTTTTGTCTGTGTTTTCAAGGTTCTGTAAGAATTGTTCAATGTTTACTTTATCTAACCATTAGTAAGCATACTATCTGAAATAGACGTACAAGGCTCTATGGAGAAAAATAATCATTATACGCACAGTTTTGTATTCTTTATTATTTATTTATTTTCAATTAATTTAGGACAGCGTAATTATTGTTGGGCTCACTTGAAATGTGTTCTGTTGACCAACTTTTGAAAGCAAAGTCTGGAATGCCTTGTCTTACTCGTAGATAAAAGGTCTTTGAATATATGTACCACTTGAGACTCGTCCCAAGTCTTGAGACAATCGCATAGTGGGCAGTAAACGTGACTCGGACTCGATGTGCGGTATTACTATCGCACCACTGTGCAATAACGCCCAGTGGTCCGAATGTGGCAGGATTTGGATTGGATAACTGACTATAAGCTTATAGCTATAGGTACCTATCTAGTTATTGTGTTCGAAGTGAAATGTGTTGTTTGTAAACAAATAATAATGAAATTGTATTGGTTGAGGGCTGGGATTGTTGTGAGAGTAGAAAGGTTTGAAAATAAATAAAACCATGTATACGCAACTACAAATATCGCTGTAAAAGCTATAGCTTTGTATCGATATATCTACAGGCTGTTAAAAAAAGTGCGTATGAAATTTTAAGGGGTTACTCATAATCAACTACAGGATACAGAACATACATAAACATACTCTTCTAAAGTCTAAGGTTGACTGGAAGAGATCCCGTAAGGGATAAATCCGCCCTTGTATGTCTTGTCCTTGTTTTATGTATTGTATTTTGTTCTTTCACAATAAAGAGTTTACAAACAAACAAACAAACATAAACGACATACAAGAAAAATATTGAATAAATCCGATCTACAATTATTTTTTCAGTTTCCCATTTAAAATTTGAGTAGTGAATCAAGAATTTACATGGGAAACTGGAAAAAACATTGTAGATCGGATATTTTCTATATGTTTCCTGTATTCTACACTTGTGAGTAACCCCTTAAAATTTCATACGCATTTTTTAACACTCTGTAAATATGTCGTGATAAGCCCCAAAGTAAATAATTTAGCTGATTTTGTTAGGCATTATTTAAACCCCAAAAACTTTATCTCTGGTATAGTCGGGTAAAATTAAGAGTGACTGATGTACCTTGTTGTTTCACATATTTAAGTTTACTGTACCATATCTTCCATGGGTCATCTTGGTCTTGGTTGCTATCTCCATTTATGTAAGTATATAAAAAAAGCTTTAATTCGATGCTGAGTTCACTTTTAAGTCAGTTGTCAGTAGTTCAGTATATTCAAGCGACGTGAGATAGTTTTGTTCGCGAAAGCTGAAAAAGTGTACCTACTATTTTTACCAATCTAGGGTTGGCAAAAAAGTTTAATGAACTTAATTCATGGAGTTAAAAATAACAATCAATTGAAACACACTATTGCCGCTATTGCTTTGTGCTATTGCACACTATAAATATTTAATATATAAGGTGCTACTTTATTAGTGCCCGATATTTTAGTCAGTGCTAGAAGCACTCCTGATTCTGATCAACTTTCTCCAAGGAACTCATAGTCAAATCGCAAAAAAAATTTCTGAGTCTTCATACTAATTTGGCCGCTCGGCTGATCGATTTGTATGAAGAGTCAAAATTTTTTTTGCGATTTGACTATGGGTTCCTTGGGGAAAGTTGATCAGAATCAGGAGTGGAAGCACTGACTAAAATATCGGGCACTAATAAAGTAGCACCTTATATACATGGTGTAACAGAAGTGTGTGACAATACTTCAAGGTTGGCTTTTACCCATCAAACTGAACAACTTTTGTTCTACAAGTTTGTTGAAATCGTAAAAAAATTTTTGGACTTTTCATACATACTTGGTTCGACAGCTGATCGATTTGTATGAAACGTCCAAAAAAAATTTGGCGATTTCAACAAAGTTGTAGAACAAAAGTTGTTCAGTTTGATGGGTAAAAGCCAACCTTGAAGTATTGTCACACACTTCTGTTACACCCTGTATATACATATACAGGGTTATTTTTGGACCCTCCACCAAAACTTCACATCGGCTTTTATTCATGAAACTAAAAAACTTTTCCCAAGAAAGCAAAAAAAAATTTTGGACCTTTCATACTAATTTTATCACGTGATCGGTCTACTTTGTATGGAGATGTATTTGGAGTAAGTTGCCCAGTTTCATGAGTATGAAGCCACTGTGAAGTTTTGGTGGGGGTTCCCCCGTATTTTTATCGTTTGCCATATCAATTTTCTTCATAGATGAACTACTTGGTAACTTTAAATGCTTATTATGTGAAGGTCCGTCTATATTTACATCTACCACTAAGTAGCGAGCTGTGTTGCAGCGGATGGATCAAAATTATTCTGATTAAATAAAGTAAATAGTACTACACATTCTTTAAAATCTTTTTTTTTCTACTTAGTTCAAAAATGTCTACTACTCAGAAATTATTCATTAACAGTTCCGATCGGTTTATGCGAAATAAGAAGAAACGTCGAATTCAAAAGAGACTCACTTAAACACATCTTTAACAAACTTTATTTTTACTACGATATTTACATAATTACTACAATTATATGCTGGAGAAGATATGAAAAGTGTACTTAGTAAAACTAGGCCAAACCTTGGCAGAAGAAACAGGCAAGACACTAATAACTAGTTGTTATACTTATAACAGATGCCCAGAGGCAGCCAGTATTTTTGCCATCTTTATCCATATAATACGTTTTATATTAAAGAATAAAATGAGGCTCCATTTAAGGCATCCCGGATAGCGATTCATCTTCAAAATTTGCCAACCCTAACTCCGCTCGACGTGAACAAATGACTGCACTCCAATGCAATCTAACAAATTGGGCGCTGACTGTACCTTCCTACGTAGGTATTGTAGGAACTTGTACTATCTCGCTATCAAGTGTTTCAGTTCAGTTGCTGCGAATGAACACAGTCGTTTATATTTGTGTCTTGTAGAGCGTTAAAATGCGAATAGATAAAAAGGTACTTATGAAATAAAGGAATTAATTTGGTTCTAGCATTTCTCTACATAAGTAAAAAAAATACTGTAAACAACCCATTACGTCCCCACTGCAGGGTCATGGGTCTCTTCCCATTATTAGGGAAGGTTAGGCCACACTACACACAAGCCGGATTGGTGGACGTTGTAGGGCTAGTGGCTAACCCAGTGTAAGAAGTTTTCAAGCCGCCTATAAGGCCTCCGACATGGCTTAACGACTGCCTTCGACATGAATGACTGAAAAGAAAAAACGACTGGTTGGGCATTTATAAAAAAAAACACCATAAATATCAGATAATCTGAAAAACGAAGAAATATCAACCTGGCCAACGCTTTCGCGGCTGATTGGTTCACTCGCAACAATCAGGAGGTCGCGGGTTCAATTCTTCCGTCGCGAGAACTCAGTTTAAATTGGTGGTCGTTGTGGGTAGCAACTACGGTCTCACTAGTTTCAGTCAGGAAGTTGCAGGTTTATTTGTTTGTAGTATTTGCTTGAGTTATTTATTAACTACCACCAATTGGTGCATTTTGTGAGCCCGCCTGGCTAGCTACCACAATCTTGATGTAAAACCGGTAAAAAATAAATGTTACCGTCAAAAATAGAAGTTAAGCACGATTTATGTGTTAAGATAGGATATAGATAAGATATGCCAGTTTTACCACTGCGTTGGGGAAAGTTAGTAAGCCCGCTTCCATCTTCAGCATCATCATCACTTACCATCAGATGAGATAGTGCCAAAAGTTTACTGGTGTTTAATAAAAAAAATATATCTTTAAAAACTACCCCATTATTACCAAAGTTATGTAATTCAATACAGTTCAAAGTCAAAAGGACTAAGAGGGTAAAACCTAAGGTTAATATCACAATCATATCAAACTTTCCTCATACGTTTTTAGGTAACATAACACACAAGTAACGAAACAATATTAAACAATAACATTAAAGAACAAAACATAACTTTGAAAGCAAAACTTATGTACATAAAACGTCGTAAGATTACTCAAGTTTCTTCATAAACATCAAGCTTTGAGAATAAAACGAAATTTATTCAAAGCAAGAGGGCCCAATAACCACAACATTTGGCTTTCTTATCAAAACATGTTTACTTTACGGGGGTGCGTTCAAAAAGTATCTGATGTTGTAAAAGGCAAAGAAACGTGTATATTTCTTTGCCTTTTATGACATCACAGACTTTTTTAATGCACTCCACTGAAAAATAAACATACTAATATTTTTTTTTTTTGACATTTCAGGACATCAGATACTTTTTAAACACACTTTGAACAAGCCAGTAAAATGTTGAATGTAGGACCTTAAAAGTTGTAACATCGAAACAATGGTTATCGATCTAATAGCTTTCGCACTAATGTTACATCGCTCTAATAAAACTTCGAAGCAATAAAAAATCGCACTAATATATGTTCACCTTCAATATATGTATAATGTTCACAGTAACAAGTTTCGTACTAATAAGTTTAGATTTCACGTAGGGAACCCTTCTAAAGTAGGGGCTTCTAATTTTGAATAACTTTTGTTCTACGTCTATGCTGCGGTGTATGGCCAACCCTAGTTAGTGTCAGCAGTTTTCAAGCCGCCTTTAAGGCGTCTGACAGCTTAACGACTGTCAAGTGATAGCACCCAGCACCAATGGCTCAGCGTGTGTTTTGAAGTGGATACAGATGTAGGCAAATAGTAGTGGAGAAAAAAAAAAATTTCTTACGGGAAGTAATTTACACACACCAGAACGTGCTCCTGTTTTGATTGATACGCGTGGAATATTAAGGCAGTGTGTGTCAAGCTGTCACTGTCAACGGGACGGGATTGCTCACTTGTCAATGTCAGATTATGCGTGTTGTCAAAGAAAAGTTGGTGTGTATGTTTGTTTACCTACGAGAAAAGTTATAATGGCAAGGAAAAATGTTCCTTCTGAGTTTTGTGGAAAGGCTCATTTTCATTCGTTCACGACTTCAAAAATTATTCTGTCACATGATACCAAGACTCTTAATTTTATATTGCTATAAATGGTCCGGTCGGTGTGGAAATCCTTGGGGGAGGCCTATGTCCAGCAGTGGACGTCTTTCGGCTGATGATGAATATCAATGGTTAACTACAAATAGATTTCTAGCAGGTTCGACGATGGGCTGTTTACAATTAAAGTCTAAGTGGGAGAAAAAAGTCGAGAAAAAGAAGAAAAAGGGGGAAAGGAAAAAGAAAATAAAAGAATAAAACAGGAGTAGTTAATTAAATTACAATATTAAATCTACTTAACTATCTTTGTCTCTGTAACGCACTAAAAAGCACTTTCATGGCCTTTCATAGAATAAGTATCCATTTATGCTTTATTTTGACCTGTCAATTTATGGACCAAGAACCCACCACTACAAAAAAAAAAACTATATTAATTATTATAATATCAGAATATGGTCCTAGTACCTGTTTAAGAACCGTTAAATGAAAACCACACCCCGGACACATCATACAAATTTCACGCCATTGTTTATTACGTAGACATTCATGTTTGTACACATGTAAATGTGTGCGTGATATACTAGGGTTGATTCGAGATTCAGTTAGCCCTCATAGTTCTTTATTATTAGCTAGACTTTTACAAATAAAGTTAAGGCTGTATACACCAGACAAGGCTGTATAGCCTTAGGAGGCTTAGCTCTTTCCTTGAAAAATAAAATTGTCTTTGGTTATAATACTGTGCTTTGAAACCTTTTTGGAACTGTGCCAACCTCTAGACAAATGGTCATGGATCGGTCACACAGGGGAGGTGAGGTAGCCTTCAGAGAGGGGCAGGGAGTGTCCATACTGTATAATGTCCTTATACTGTGATGAAAACTTACCTCGACAAAGGTGTCAGACACGAATCTCTGGACCAGTGAGGTCTTTCCACACTGGGTGTCACCCACTAGTACCACCTTAACTTCTTCTTCAGCCGTGGGTGTGCCTGGCCCACTGGACTCAGACTTTTTGGGCCACATTTTGTAGCTATTTCAAGTATCTGCAAAGAAAGAGAGGTCTGTTACGTTTTGATGGAGTTTTAACGTGTATACTTATAAATAAAGGAAGGGAAATTCATAAAATTGTGTTTAATATAATATTTCAAGATAAGTACTTAAATAAACTATTGTAATTTCTTATTTAGACATGTCGTGTGTTTAGATTTTATGATAGTTTAGACTTAGCTTGATTTTATGCGAATTTTATAAGATTTAATTTTCTTTCAATGGATAATTTAAATTAATAGGTTTTACTGGTAATTTTACTAGAATCCATTAATGGATCCAGCTAATAGATTCTGTTGGACAAGCGGTAGCATAGCAACGATAAAATTCCACTTTGATTTTTAAAAAGTCACTTTCTGCAAAATCCTTAACCGCAAACAATACGAACCTGTCCTCTGCTCCCTATTTCGAATATATAGGGTGACTTTAAATTAGTTCTTGATACCAAAGGATATGCATGTGCTCATGATAACAAACAACTTTCCCTAAGGAACCCATAATCAAATCACGAAAAAAATTTTGGACTCTTCATACTAATTTGGCCGGTCCGTTGACTGATTTGTATGGAGGGTCCAAAACTTTTTTGCGATTAGACTATGGGCTCCTTAGGCAAAGTTGTTTGTTATTGCGAGCACATGCATAGCCTTTCGTATCAAGAACTAATTTAAAGTCACCCTATATGTAAGTAATAAGTAGGTATGTATTTTTTATTTATAAAATTCTAATCGCGAATTTAAAAAAAAACTTTGAAAACACATAAGAAAGTAGCAAAAAAATTAAGTATTCCCTAAAGCTGCTGAGCTGAGCTGATTATTCAACTAATTTAGTCCGTGCGCGTGCGTACTGAAAAAAACACAGAGCAATCTACGAATCCTGAATCCAGTTACACGATTGAAAGGAAAAATAAGTTAAGATTTATTTTTTAAAAGTTCATCTTCTTATCGTGTGGCACATTAAACCGTTCTATCTACAAGGTATAGACGGCGGTAAAAGTTCATTATTTTAATGAAATTTAATAACTCTATTTTTTAAAGTTCATTATTTTATTGAATTTTAATAACTCAATTTTTTTAAGTTCATTATTTTATTGAATTTTAATAATTCAAAGCATATTTTTAACGTTCCTTTTGTACCTAGTATAGAGTTTCAACCATAGCTCGCTAAAACGCAAGAAGAATCGCCAATCTCAAAGGCTTAGCTTACTTTCAAGTAGATGCCTTATTTATACGTTCCTTTTTTTAAACTTAAGACTTTTCTCAGTTGACAGAACAACATTACAGCATTATCCCTTATCGTTTTACATTCAAACAATCACGTCCTCCTTATTTTATAGCATATTGTATCGTATTCAGTCAAGCGAAAGTAAACCCCAACTGATAAGGGTCCCGTACCCCAGTTAATCTTAAACTAACCCCCTTTTTTGTTTAAGTTGTGTATAAAGAACTTGTTGTGTTTGTTTTGCTACAGCGAGCAAAACAAAAAGTGACATTTGAAAACTTGAATTACAATGTGTGAAGTGGAATCTAAGGCTATATGCCGCAGTCATCGGAGTTAAAGGAGGTATTACTTCGAATTTTATTCTACCTACATACATATATACCGAATTCAATTAGATACTTTAACTGTACAGTCCGGCAGCAATTTTTTTATTTTATTTATTACTTGTGATTTCTCTTACAAGTTAAGACAAATCTATCATATAATAAGTATAAAGTAAATACAAAAACCGGCCAAGTGCGAGTCGGACTCGCGCACCGAGGGTTCCGTATAAATTCATGATCGCACATGTCTTGAACTCTAATTAAATTTTTAGGCCTGCAACCCTAAAAGCTGTGAAAAATCTTTGGTTTTCAGACTTTTTCCTTTACTTGTGCTATAAGCATTGCTTTTTGTCAAATTTCATGTTTCTAGGCATACAGAAAATACCCTATAGGTTTTGATTTCCACGCGAGTGTCCAAATATGCGGCATAAACGCCCGTATCTCTTGATTGCGTTGGCATAGAAGCTTGATTTCACAGCTCCAAGAGATTACAGGCTTGATAATTTGATATAAATTTCAACTTGATACGTCTACGCGTTCCTGAGAAAAAGGGTCTTGACAGACAGACAGACGGACGGACAGACGGACGGACAGACGGACAGACGGACAGAGGGACAGACGGACAGACGGACAGACGGACAGACGGACAGACGGACAGACGGACAGACGGACAGACGGACAGACGGACAGACGGACAGACGGACAGACGGACAGACGGACAGACGGACAGACGGACAGACGGACAGACGGACAGACGGACTACAAAGTGATCCTATAAGGGTTCCTTTTTCCTTTTGAGGTACGGAACCGTAAAAAGCATTGTACTACATAAAAATGCTAAAGATAATTTAATTTAGCATCATAAATCTCTGCATGTTATAAAAAGAACAATCAGACCGAATCTAACTGATTCTGTCACAGAGGCATTTTTTACACTTTATGGAAAACGGTTTTTTTCCACATACAAGGTACTATTGAGCAAGCATGTAATTGCTTATGCTTTTTTAGGACATTCGGTCGTTAGTTCAGAATTATTAGAAAAATCTAAGAATTTATAAGGTTCAATACTATCATTATTTAATGATTTGATATATAACAATTTAATAGCGATTTTAAAATCGTTATTTTGCGCCTTTGCTTACGTTGTCTGAATATAGGTAGCTATTTTTAACCACTTCTTAGAAAGCCTAGTCGTTCATTTCCCTTTTGGATCCGATCGCCGATCTCCTGGGGATCTGGGGACCTATAAAACAATCAAACAAAAATTACCATACATTATATGCCAGCGGAACTCTAAAATTTTTAAGGGTTCAGTGCTTCTAATGATCGTGATATAAAATCAAACGACGACTGTGAAACCTGTCGCGTTTTGCAATAAACATTAACGGCATCTGGGGGTAAAAGTAAAGTAACAGATTTTATTTATGGATTAAGAATTCCTTACAATGTATTTTTGGTATTTTCAGTTGAACTTAGTCCCAGATATTTATTTATTTATAACTCTATGGCAGTGCATATACTGTGGTAAATGTTTCGTTCTTGTATGTTCCACTTATGAAATAGTACAGATTTTTATAAGGAACCCATACTGAGGTCTCAAATAAAAAAAATGTGGACCTCCATACAAAAATCGATGCTTGACCGATTAATAATATGAAGGAAAAAAATTAAACAAATGTATGCGGTCCAAAATTAGTGCGGCTTATCTGGTTTACAACTGTTTTGTTAAAGACTGTATGTATTTGTTTGTTTGTAAAGTATTGTACTTAAAACAACACAGATACATACAAAAAAGTTCAATTGAATTAAAAAAGAGGACTGAATTAAGGTGCAAAGAAGAATAACGGTACCATTACTGAATAATCATGAATTGATAAATCGGAAAATTCTAATATGTCCCCCTAAAATAAAGATGGTATTATATAATAAATATGTAGTATTCCAATAACTCGGCTTCTGTTTTCAATTTTTTACAATCCGAGCACATTTTGCGTAAAAATTGGTAATATCGCAAGCTTATGCGAAATTAAATTGATAACCAATCATAATAAGCTCCTTAAGATATTCTTTTCTTTCTTTAATCTTTTCCTTTTCGAAAATGTATGGCGAATAAAATGTTAACTAAATGATTTTGTAGGTAAGTATCGTAAAAAACGAAATAATATTGTATATTGATATTAAAAGAAGAATGGGTAATTTTGTATGGGTACCGTGCACTGTAACATTAGTTATATTAGTGTTATATTAGTTATATTAGTGTTATATTAGTTATATAAGTCTTTGTTGCCCCCATAGAGTAGTTTAATTTATCCATAATAAACTACTCCATTACCTCATACCGATATAGATTAATAGTTCATAATCTTTTTTATTTAAGTAGATGCTTTACACATACTTTTAAATCGTCTTTTTTTCTACCTAAAAAAAAACTTTGTTTTATGTAAGTGGCACTTTTCAATACTAAATATTGTTTACTTAACCATATACAGGCTGTAACAGAAAGGTGTGATAATACGTCGAGGTTGGCTTTTACCCATCAAACTGAACAACTACTTTGTTCAAATCGCAAAGAAATTTTCGGACTCGGAAAACAATTACAATTACAATTAATTGGTATCTTAACAATTAATTGGCCGTAGTTATGCCATATACTACGTTAATTGATAGTTACCCATTATCTTTTCTAATTGAAATTTCCATTATTCGTAGATTCCAAATAAAAATATAAATAAAATCCAGTTATAGTAGGTATCTGCAGAATTATTCTCGAAACATTTTTTTAAATTTTAACAATACACAAGCTCGAATATTTTTTTTAATTGTATACCGACAAAGCAGCTTACCTTTATGCTTCGGAAAGCAATGTAGAAAATAAATGGAGCAGATTTTATTAAATAAAAATACTTTATAAAAATACTAGGATAACATAAGTTTTCGGAGTATATAAAATTTGATGGATTTTAAAGCTAACAAGTGTAGTTTGAGGTTTTACCCCACTGATTAAGCGGAAGGATTACCTTCCGCTTAAATCCAAATCATAAATCCAGGTCCAAATCATAAACACGTTTATTTATAAACAGAATGACGACATGATGGATTTTGGAGTGCTTATTTATTATAGGTATCGTTAGATTGGTCTTGACACAAAGACTGACATAGGACACATATTATCCAGTCTCCTTTACTTTATTATTTTGTTCAATTAGTTGTTCACTTTTCTTCTTCTTAGTTATCATCTGATTTACATGTGATAATAATTGTCCTTTAGTGTCTGTGTAACTGACAATTCAATGTACAAATAATCCTTCACTAAACCTTGCGGACCATAGGTACAGTCATCAAAAACAATGTTTCTCTGATACCACAGAATACCCAATAGTACACCGATACATCATTTTTGATGGCTGTATACTGTATCCTCATCACGATAAGCTTTAATTATAAGATCTCAAAATATTAATTTCATCTTAAATTAAAACGCTCAATCAACACTTTTTCTGAATAATCACATAATTAAGATTCTTCCAGGGGTAACGAGCTTAGGCCAAAAATGTTGATGAACTCGACCGAAGTTCTGCAGATAACTCGGCGAGAATAAGGTCGACATTTCCTTTGCGTTTGACGGAAATTGCTGAACATTGGCGGAGCTAATTCACAAAGAAAGTTGGCTGTTAGTATCTGTGACAGGATCTCGACTCGACAATGGTTTAATGGCCACTCAACATTGGTTAAATAATGAAATGAGTAGGTAACCAAAAATGGTGGGAAAATTAAAATGAGGCCACGGTGACTTGATAGGTATAAATCGGTAAATCTGGTTTTTTTCTAGCGTTTATAGGGTGCCGGATACGACTGCATGCAGTCAAGTACTTACTTAAAAAAAAATCATTTTTTTGAGGAATCAACTATGTGTTTTTTTTAGGAAATGTTGTTTAAATTCAAATATAAAAACCCCAACTTGGGTCCTGGCCGATAATTTAAGAGCACCTTGTATTTTTAGAACAGCGGTTGCTCAGACTAGTCTGTGAACGGAAACATAAGTTGCATTTTAATACTTCACTGAAAACTGGCTCGCATCGGACCTGCACATCTACTTAGGCTCCGTTCACACAACCAGCAGCCGGTCGTACGACAAACAAGTCTTAAAACTTAAATATTTACGGGCTCATACTATTAAACATACATCGGTACGGGTAGCAAGAGATATAGGCAAATCTGTCTGTCGCACTCGATGTGAGACAACCACAGGCTATGACAGTTTTGGAGTCAAAAGATCGAACATTTGAAGTTAGAAAGGAACGAAAGCTTTTGTAATACAACTCGCGACGCCCGCAAGAAATGCTAGGCTGAAATACATAAAACTACAGACACTTTTGTTCAGGTTTACTCAGAAGAAAAAGATAAACTGCGACCAGAAAAAAAAATGAAATATCGTAGGTGACGCGATAGAAGAGAAACATGGTGACAATCAAATGGTTCATTCCAGCCAAAACAAGCAAAAGGTAAACAAATTTAGTATGGCATTGACACATGTCAACGTCATTTGCATATGCATAGTAACTTTGTTTACCTTTTGCTTTTTGATGATTGGAATGAACTGTAACTGTCTTGCGTTCTAAACCTACACTCTGACATCTACCGTATGCTTTTATAATATGATATCCTATTGTAATATCTTGTAAGTGTAAAAGGTGAGTATAAATCGGTCGCTATTAGAGTGCAGCCAAGGAAAGCCCCACAGAAACCGTTTAGTTCAGCTTAATCGCAGTTGTCATTGGAAATGGAGCCTTATTCTGTGAAAAGTCTCACGTCGTCACAGATAAGACACGTCGCGTTGTCGTCGCTCTTGCTTTGTGTGACGTGGCCTCTTTTTACAATGCATCGCGACTCGGTGTGATTGCTCTCTGCTTGCGATCGCGAATGTTCTTTTGAAGGTTTACGTATACACGAACAAGTAGTACCAAAAAGTTTTGTATAACTTTAAGGGAGCTAACACACATGACACTGGATAAGCGTTGTTCTACGACTGCGCTAAAATTGTCAAAAAAGAAACATTTTTATACTTCAGTAAACAGACCCTCCATAAATTGCACTGCCTAAAATGACCTTTCTAATTGAAACAAGTGTTTCCAATCACCAAAATCAAAATACACTGCCCGAACTCCAAACTTCACAAGCTATAAACACCATCCACTGGATCAATAGCCATTAAGGCAGGCTTTGGTCCAAATATTCGTACAACCTCTGTTATAGATGTGCTATGACTGTAGGGATAAGTCCATTCGAACATTTGCTTTAAACGTTCGAGGTAAAAAAATAACAAAAAAGAGATAGCAACATTTACTTTTGCGAGCCCGTCTAGCTCCTGAATTTGATTTGACATGTCATAAGGATGCTGCTAGACACATCTGTCAGTAAAAAATATATAAATGTAATTTTCTTGGTCAAGCATAATGAAATTTGATTAATGCAGATTTTAATCAAGTTCAAATTAAAAAAGATAAGAAAATGGCAAAACGCTAATATCAACTAATCTCTAGAGTAATGGGCGCTTAAAGATACTCGACATGGTGGTTTACGACTGTGACTTGGAAAACGGAAGTGTCCTCCGAATTAAAATACTCTTCCTATTCAAAGCCTCTGACTGCAACTAACTCGCAGCTATTTTCCAGTAACATCTATTAAAATAAAAATAATCGTATTTTTTTAAACAAACTTGGTCAGGTGACAGTTATTAAAGTACTAGTAACAGGCACCAGCAAGATGGTGCCATTTTAAAATACCGTCTGTCCCATCTTTACGATATTAAGCTATAACATAAGGTCTTCGTTTCGACCCAAAATTTTACTGCCCCGTTCTCAAGCCAAGATATTTGGAGTTAATGAAAACGGAGTTTATTCCACTCTAGTTCCTCGGTTAATCAGTTTCTTTACAGAAATTTGGCTTTTGTATCAAGGGAGGTTTCTACTTTCTATAAAATAGAGATGTAAAAAGTACATCGGGAGGATGGAAAGTTTTTAATGAGTTAACAAAAAGTTTTAGACGTAGTTGGAGTTGTAGTTCAAGCCACGTTGTTCAGAACTAATGCTCATTTAGAATATATCAGAGCGTCATCTTGAAAGGATATGTTAGGGAATGCAATCAAATTTAATAATAAAAAAAAAGGTTTTTTAAGCAACCCATTTTCCATAAACATGACTTTCCTTTGGCTATACTGGTGTAAGTAAAACATAACCTTGCTTTTATTAGTTTTAAGTATTAGTATACTAACTAACCTCATTATATGAAAACGAATCTAAAATAAAAAAATCCTCATTCGAAATTGAAAGCGACATATAGTAGTGCCTAAAAAATATTCTTATTCTTGAAAAAAAAAAAAATGTTTTTAGATAGGAAATTGTTTATTTTCTGCAGTTACTTCGGAGAATTCAGTTCACTTCTTTTCTGGAGAGTCCATCAGACAATTTAGAAAGAGGGGGAAGAATCACCAATCTATTATGAACTTCTTAGGAAACTCCTTCAGTTTTAATAAAAGGCTCCGGTTTCAGCTCATATTCTTAGACTTTAGAGAAAAGTGAAGAATCTCCTTCATTAATCAATATTTGTCTAATTTATTTAAAGGAAAAACTAAAAGCTTGAGCATAGTTTGCTCTAAGAATTTGTAGATACGAAGGAAATTACAGTACCGTCGTGAAGCGAGTAAATTTAACTTTAGAAAGTTCTCAGTCTACACGTGTTAGGAACTTCCTTATGCTTTGTGTGGTTTCCGTCCTAATTTGCTGAAGAGTGTAATTAAATAAAATACGATATCAAATGTTTTCTGTGATGTTAACTTATTCAAAAGACTTGTTCATATCACAGAAAACCGGCGTGAAGCAACGCTTGGGTTGTGTTTCGCCAAGTGAGTGAGGGTACCGGAGGCCCAACTTCCCCCCCCCCCAATTCCTCCATCCGCCTATCCCATTTCAAAGGTCGGCTACGCACTTGTGACTCCTCTGGTGTTGCGGGTGTCTATGGGCGGCGGTAATCGCTTACCATCAGGTGATCCGTCTGCTCGTTTGCCACCTATCGCATAAAAAAAATATATACTATATGTCATAAGCTCATGCCCGCGACTTCGTCAGCGTAATAAGAATAAAATATGATGATTTTTTATATACATCACTTCAGACATTATTGGTTCCCCATACAAACTTTTATCCCCTATTTCACTGCAACAAATGGTAAAACAAGTTTCTTTATAAATGATCAGCCTTTGAGTAAGACTGAATTAAGTTTGTATGGGAGAGTTTATGAGACCTCCTAACACAAACACAACAGCAAAAAGGAGCTAAAAAAGAGGAAAGTCGTACTTTAAAAGAATTCTCTCTCTCTCTCTCTTATCGTGTGGCATATTTTAACTTAAGAATAATTAAATTAACTACCGTTAAATTTTAGAACACAAAAAGAGATAAAATACAATTTTATGACTTACAAACAATCGTTGGTTGAAAGATTCATTTCGACAACCAGTCATATTAATATTGTTGTTTTTATATTTTACTATAAAAAAGTTTATCAAATTTTGTTATTGCAAATATTTTAGTAATGCCGAAAAGGCAATTTGCTTTGTTTTACATTTTATAAGGAATAAATTTATAATACTTCCTAAGATTTCTATATCTATATCTAATTTATTTTCCGTTTACTTTCGTATTTTTTCCGGTATTATATGATACTTGCGTTAGTTTAAAAAGTTTTCCGAGCTATGGTCTGTTTATAAGACCTACTTTTTAATTTTATTTCCCTCCAAGGAATTACCAAAAATAATCTCCATCTAAATATACGAACTCCTTACTGTCTGCCACTGGCCGGACGCGACGACGCACTGACAGTTAAAAATACTCGAGACAGGTCGTCGACGTCTGACCTGTTATCCAACAAATAAAACAATTATTTTTATCGACCAACAATGGACATCAACGAGAAGTTTCTCAAGGAGGAAGTGAGCACATTCGTCTCCAATCTACAGAAGCTGCTCCCGAGGAAAAAAGAGCTAATAGTCATCGAACCGGTCAAACCTAAACTGACACGACTGAGCCACATTCACGCGGAAGCCAAATCCGTCTTCCCAAAATGCTTCATCGGTGCAAAATTGGTTATTCTCCGAGAAATTATGGATAAGGTCAAGTTAGTGCAGCACTACAATTTCGGAAAGTCGAAAGATTCGTACAAAGTCTACTCTCATTTGATCGACAACGAGCTACAGCCCAAACACACGTCCGATGGCCTGTTGCTGGACTCTTCGGGCTCTGCAACAGCTACGTACACAGAACTTATCGATGGCGCTTACGAGATGAAGCTCATGTCGAAGATCAAGGACATGACATCATCAGAAACCGAGATTACTTTCGAGAAAGACAACCAGAAGACCGCGGGCTCTATAACGTGTTCTATGCGTGACGTCGACCCGAACACGTTAAAGATGGTCACGCAATGGATGTACCAGGTCGTGCCAGAGTTCTCTTTCGGCACGGAGATCAGTTTTCGACCGCTAAGCTATCCCCCCAAGCCGGACATGTCTGTCAGCGCGAGATACGAGCGGCCATCGTTCGCCCTGTCGTCCACAATAAACAAGGTAGGTTTCCAAGTGTGTCTTTACAAGCAGTTCGCGCCAGACCTACGAATAGCGACGATCTTGAACGAAGGTACGCGGGATGTGCCTGCGACGGTGTCTTTCGCGCTCCACAAGAGTTGCAGTAACGGTGCGGAGATGAAAATTTTTGTTGATTCCCAAAAATGTGGAGGTTTCACGTTCCAAAAGGATGTTTTCTTTCACGAAGCCATGAATGATGTGCGTGTCTTGCGTCTGATCTGGAGCACTGTCATAGACAGACAGAAGAGGGTACGTCTCGGTTTCGGCATCAATCTGGACTTTTGAAACGCTCCTCATCAAATTGTACATGGATTCCGTTGTGATACTAAAGTTTTGTAGAATTATTCGTCTTTGTATATAAGTATTTAAATACATCATAAAGTATACATAGGTTTTAGTTATTGTTTTATCTTGTTAGTGTTCCCTCTGTTGAGAAGTGTGATTAAAAATTTGTATATTTATAGCTTTTTGTTTTATTAGTGCAAGGCTACTCTTAAAGCAACAACTGTACCCCTTCAGGGAGATGCTCAGCGTAGTATTGTTTATAAATAGCAAAATCTTTTTTTCAAGATCAATACGTTAATAGAAAGCATGTTTGTACTCAAAACGAACAAAACAGTGTACAAAAATATGGAGTTATAAAGAGACCTAAACTTTATCAGTCAAATATGACACTATCAACTTAGGCAGGTGCCAATTTTATTGTAACTGACGGATTTGTTGCTGACTTGGACGGAAAAACAGAAACAGGATCAAATAATGCTCGTCAAAAAAGTTTTTACTTAAAAGGCACTCGTAAATAACTCAGTGAGACGCAGGATGAAGAGGAACGAAAAGTTTTGAATTACAGACGTTGTTCATTTGTTTTTGTTTGTGAATTACGAGTACCTTAGCTCAGTTGAGAGTTGCGAGCGATTTCCAAGCGAGTGGAGTGTTTCGCTTGCTAGAAATCCGGGAGGCATGATTTTTATGTTTAGAAGAGGAGGCAATATGCTGACAGCTGCTTAGTGGCAAGTATATAGGGCCAACAGTTTTACCTACCTTGGATAAAAGGTTGGTACGGTACTACTAGTCCCTACATCTGTATGCGTTAAAGAGTGCTGGTCGGTAAACAGGTTGCCTATGGATATCATTGTTGTCTCGATGGCAGTAAAAGGCTGAGATGAATTCGCGGCTTTTCATCCCCTACACAAAATAAGGTTTATTATGTATAAGTTTAAAGCATATGTGTCTGTAACTTATATGCGGTTTTCACACATGAAAGCAGTTTTCATTGCAGTGTTTGTTAGATAATTTCGTGAAAATTAGTTCAATGGTTTTCGAGATATTAAATTTTTACTAATCAGGGGTGGTAAAAAAGAATATTAAAAAATCGATGCTTTCTCGCTTAGCTGTACATATGCTACTGAATTTCTTACACTGTATTCAGTCCCTAATATAAAAGCTTGTTGGAAATGCTCACAAGTCTCTGTTAGCTAGATTAATAATATAATAATTGTTAATCAAGTCAATAAGTATTACAGAGGTCGAAATAAGCAAAGAAAATTAGCTGCTTCTAAGATTTTAGCAAAGTTCTACGAACTTATATTATATGTATGTCTTATCCCAAAGAAAGTCTAAACAAATATTTTAATAACATCATACAAAATAGTATACATATTTGTTTAAGTATTAATTTAAATCATAAGTAACTTCGAATATATACAGGATGTTAAAAAAAGTGCGTTTGAAATTTTAAGGGGTTACTCAGAATCAAGTACAGAACCCAGAAAAAATATTGAAAAAATCCGCTCTTCAATTATTTTTTTCAGATTCTCATACTAAATCTAAATAGTGAATCGAGAATTTGTATGAAAAACTGCAAAAAAAAATTAAAGAGCGAATTTTTTCAATATTTTTCCTGGATTCTATACTTGATTCTGAGTTACCCCTTAAAATTTCAAACGCACTTTTTTAACACCCTGTATACAGAGTGTAATTAACTATGTTTAGCTGACTCTGTGGTTCCGTGAATCAGTGTTCGAAGATTCGATTCCCATAGAGGGCAAAAATTTCTGTCATTGTTGCAATATTACAGGGAGTCTTATTTCGTGGCCTGTTGATCGTGAGTTAGTGTATCGGGAAGCGGTCGTGGCTCAGTGCGGCTTGCGTGGTCGCGTCGATCACGCAGGTTAACTGACAACAAACACGGTCATAACCTGGATGGGTTTGACTGTTAGTGGCATTTATCACGTCCGTTTCCGTGCTTCGCAAGGCACGTTAACCCGTTGGTGCCGGCTGCTATCGCTAGATGGCAGTTGTCAAGCCATGGCGGAGACCTTATAGGCGGCTTGAAAACTTCTGACACTGGGGTTGGCCACAGCCCTACAACCTCCACCAATCCGGACTTGGCATTACAGGGAGTCTTATTTCGTGGCCTGTTGATCGTGAGTTAGTGTATCGGGAAGCGGTCGTGGCTCAGTGCGGCTTGCGTGGTCGCGTCGATCACGCAGGTTAACTGACAACAAACACGGTCATAACCTGGATGGGTTTGACTGTTAGTGGCATTTATCACGTCCGTTTCCGTGCTTCGCAAGGCACATTAACCCGTTGGTGCCGGCTGCTATCGCTAGATGGCAGTTGTCAAGCCATGGCGGAGACCTTATAGGCGGCTTGAAAACTTCTGACACTGGGGTTGGCCACAGCCCTACAACCTCCACCAATCCGGACTTGGCCCCAAATTTTGTTTTCACAAGTAGGCAGGTCCCATTGCGATAGTTCTAAGCTGTGTTTGGTGAAAACTAGTTCAGTGGTTTTCGAGTTATTACCCTTTTAATATAGGGGTTGGTAAAAATTTTAATATTGTAAAATTTTCTATTTTACATTTTCTTCAAACCGCATCTTTTAATATCCGACTTAGCTTTAAAAGACAGAGCCATGTCAGGTCTTCAGCAAACTTATATTCGTGAAGTATTCATACTTCATACTAGCTTTTGAGAGCACGAGCACTAAGCTCTACCTAGAATCTAGAAGCTCTAGCTCTATCTAGCTCGTCGGTATTACCTAGGGCACGGGATAAATCTAGGGATGAAGTTATATCACGGGTGCTAGTTTATTTTACTTATTTCAAGACACGTCAAACAAGATCATTATTTGGGATCTATCCTATATAAGAATACTGATATACATTAGGTTCTTGTAGGACCAACTTTTTCTGTACCACTTCTTAAATAAACTACAAAAATATTCTGCATACAAATAGATTGTCAGATTCACGCTAGAGTTGGAAAATTTAAAATATCATATCGATAGTTTTGAAGAAATTCGATAGACGATTTCTCCGAAACGTGAACCGATGCAGCAAAGAGAAAAAATACCCAAAATTTAAAATTATTCACAGTCCACGCCGTTTCAACTATTATTTTTATGTAGATCCGATTTTTTTGTTATTTATTGATATCAATGATAAAGATACATCTTTATTGCTAATATATTGCTATTTTAAAAAGTGGTTTAAAAAGTTATGTTAAACAGTGATCTAAATAATGAACAACTAATCTTTCATTAAAAAATCACCTTGTCCGATTAAATAAACGATTCATCGAAGTCTTAATATATCTTCGTTAGAACTTTTAGTACATCAATTTCTGTTAGAAGATTGATTTATGTGAATTGTTAAGAACGGACAAAAGAAGGGCTCTTCAAAAAATATGGCTAATAAATCTTTCTTAATTAAAGTTTAAGTACCCCATACAAAGTTTAATTATAAGATGATCAGCTTGTATAGAAAATCAAAGATACTTTTGTGTCTTTAGAGCTTTATGAGTAGATGCTCTTACTAACGTCAATTCAGCGATCCATATAGGACGTGACAGCATTGCATATTTTAGTTACATCCTATGTGAGACTTGTAATACCAGTGGAAAATCTTCAGTAAGCTGGCAGACCCACTAACATTACAGAATCGAAGCGCAATACATATGAAGATCTATTCCGCTACGTTTTGAAAGATTCGTTTCCGTAAGGGAAATAAAACAGTACCTTATCGTATAAATATTTTTCAGGTGATTTTCAATGTTGTATGAGAATTACAAACTCTTTCGTCCTATTTAAATCAGAGCTGTAGAATAAAAAGATGTTTTACACCAATTTTTACATGTTTTATAGTTTTGGAGCGCAGCAGAATCTTGGCTCAAGACTCGATGCGATATTTTCAATTTCATAACGGCAAGTTTGTACAAAAACTCGATGAAAGTCTATTTATTGGCGCTGAAATGAAAACGTTTGGTAGATGACGTTGAAGATTTTTCTATAAATAAGAGTTCCTTTATGAGGTTTAGCTTAGAGCCTTTCGTTAAAAACTTAACGTACCTACCCTACTACTGAGGCACTCTCTTATTAACTTTAAAATACCCACCGTACCACCAGGGGTATGGCCAGGGGTACGGTGGGTCCGTAATGTACTAAACCACGGAAATATAAGGCTTCCGTTTTCTCGTGGTCCCATTAATCTGTCCCACTGATGGGACTACGAGGGAAACTTGTTTTCAACCGACTTCAAAAAAAGGAGGAGGTTCTCAATTCGTCGGAATCTTTTTTTTTTTTTTATGTATGTTCACCGATTACTCGAAGACGCCTGAACCGATTTCGAAAATTCTTTTTTTGTTTGAAAGGGTATACTTCACAGGTGGTCCCATATAAATTTTATCGAAATCGATTCAGCGGATTTTGAGATTTGAGATTGAAATTGAGTTGTTGCGATTGAAGTCGGTTGTTTTTAACGTATTCAGCGTGGTCAATTATTCGTAATCCTGTTATACTGTGAACTAAGCTCTCAGGGGCCAAGTCTGGATTGATAAAGGTTGTGGGGTTGGTAGCCAACATAGGAATTAGAAAATTTCAAGCCGCCTATAACGCCTTCAGACATATTATATGGCTTAACGACTGCCATCTATTTATTATGATTTGCTCGATAATAGAAATTTTCCGCTTTTCGACTCAAAACGGATATTTTTTGTGCTCCTTTATTTTGTGGTAACGTTCCATAGCCGATGTTCTTACCCTGTCGGAAAATTATTAATATACAGGGACAGGTTTCCGAAAACTTTAAGGGCTTGCTCAGTAGACGAAACTGAACAACTTTCCACAAAACTTAAAAAGTAAGCGTTCAAAAAAAATAAGCGTTTTTCTCGAAAACTGCTTAACGGATTGAAGTGACACATTTTCTGAAAATATTGTAATGTGAGATAGTGATTTTCATTATGTTTCGTACTACATGAAATTCTAAAAATTTACTGAAAAACGGTCAAAGTTATGGGAAGATACCGGTGCCCCAGTGCCCCGTGGAGTTGAGCACGAGTCTCTTCCTATAACTTTTTAAAACGTTATAATTTAAAAAAAAAAAGTTATACGATTAAAAAAACTACAAAGTTAACGAACAAGTGTTAAAGAAATCTGCCCAAAAAAGAGTAAAATGATATGGTTTTAGAAATCTTGCGAGTGATTCTAGAGTAAAAAGGGGTCGGGGTAGTAAATGTCATCAGAAATAAAGTTATTGAACTTTTTTGGTGTGCTGGTTTATGACTTTAAAACAGCCAGCTTTAAAACCTTATCAGTAATGAGCAATAATATTACTGTACAATTTCGAAGAAAAAATTGTTGCCTTTGTCCGTTTAACAGTGACAACGATTTTTCCGCCGAATATACTGTCAGGAAAATTTAACGGTAAACAAATGGTGTCAAAAATACATTCACAAAAGTTCCAAAATTCTGACAGAGTGAGCAATCGGTTACCCTCGGTTTCTTTGGGCTCTGTTTTGTTTCTCGTGATCTTTGAGTGATTTTTATGATTTTGGAACCCAAACTTAATATTGACAACCCTTTCACTGCTACCCAGCACTATCTAACCGCTGCCCAGCCGCCCGTAACAAGACCTAATAGTCTATAAAGTCCGGGAAAAACAAAAAGGGTTAACCCCCTTTCGACCCTCGCAAAATTTATTCAACGACCGATTTTTTTATGACTCTTGGCCAACGAATTTGGTATTTCATTACCCATTCATTTACCACAAATAGTTGGTAAAAAGGGGAAATAGAAATGACTTTGACCAGAGAATAACTTGTCTCTGCTTTGACTAAGTTTTACAGTGGGCGCGATGCCAAAACATTTGTGAAACCTCATAGAAAATTATTAGCTTAAATAAAGATGAGGAAAATTGTTTTTTTCCCCTCCGATCTGAGATAAACGACTACTAAATAATATTAAAACAAAAGGACGAAAAACAAGTACCTAATGGATTTTATTGTACTTTTTAAATCGAACACCTTTCTTTAAAGGGACAAATGGAGCCATTTTGAATAGAATGTCATTTCGTTTGCTCTGATTTTTCGGGAAATTTATTCAGTAGGTATAACGAAGCTATTAAGATTACTTTTATTCAGGCTATTCGCATTTCCCATTGGAGAAGGATATTTCTCCATTATTGACTCCATCTCCATTTGCCAAGCGTGTTTGGTCCCGCGTGTGGATAAGAAACCACATAATGAAATCGAGGAAAAAAGCGGCGTCTTCCCGTACTTAGTTGTCCGATCGCTTGATCGTCTCATTAGAGAAGTGGGAGTTTTGACTACGAGTTTTTGGGGGGGGGGGGGGGGAATGTTCCATTTGACGAGAAAAAGCCCCAGTTAAAATAGTGTTGGTACTTTTGAAAATACCCAATAAAACAGGATGTTAAAAAGTCCGTTTGTTATTTTATGGGGTTACTCAGAATCAAGTATAGAATATAGGAAAAAGTATTGAAAAAATACGCTCTAAATTTTTTTTCAGTTTCCCTTACTACAGAATAGTGAATCAACAATTCGTATGGGAAACTAAAAAAATGTAGATCGGATATAATATGTTATAATTTTGCTTTTGATATCCAATAAAAAAATATTGCCACACTACTGGGAGCCCTGGTTTGGGACCGAATGGCCGTGTGTTATTAAATGTAAATAGTAGATTTTGTATTGTTTTTACAGCAGACGTTTATCTATTTATTTTGTGTTGTATTGAGACCGATAACCCTTTGACCTTTCCGTTATGGTTTAACTTCATTTAGATTGTACTAACCAGCTTCTATCTATCAACCGAAAGACGTCCACTGCAGGACAAAGGCCTCCCCCAAGGATTTCCACACTGACCGGTCCTGTGCGGCTCGCATCCAGCAGCTTCCCGCAACCTTCACCAGGTCGTCGGTCCACCGAGTCGGAGGCCTGCCCACACTGCGTCTTCCGGTGCGCGGTCGCCACTCGAGAACTTTACTGCCCCAACGGCCATCTGTTCTACGAGCTATGTGCCCCGCCCACTGCCACTTAAGTCTAGCGATTCTGAGAGCTATGTCGGTAACTTTAGTTTCCTACGTATCTCCTCATTTCTGATTCTTCGACGAAAACAGCTGCTTCTCTAACCAGCTTAGTAAAAAAAAAATGGCCCACTGTGCAAAACTGCATGGGCAGGATTCCAATGTACCCAACCAAATGAACGATTCCCAGAATATAATTTATTACTGTGCGAATTTTAATGAAATACCTTTAAAATCTGGTCGGGATTCAGGTATTTTAGATAAACAGAAGTTATATTTCATTGCGCTCTCTGTAGAAAACATAAATAAATAATGAGATTTTTGTTATTTTGACATCTAGTCTAAACCAGACTTGCAATAAAAACAAGACAATTCAATTGTATAATCTATTTATTTAGGTATTGAAATATATGCAAAAAATGTGTTGTTGATATCTCAATATTAAATATTAAATTGCTTGTTCATACTAATGCAAATAAAAAACTTATTACATGCGTTCGCAAGAAATATCATAACTTTACCATGCCCATTTCAATAAAAAGACATGTCAAGTTTGTTTACGTTTTGATTAAACCTAAAGAAATGGAGTTTAGGTAATTAATTCTGACAGTTAGTTGCCGGGACTCTGTACTGAGCACATGTCTGTTGAGTTAATTTTATGATTATTACCGTTGTAGGGAAACACCAAGCATAGAACGCTCCATCGCCCTTTGGGTGACTTTGATTTTGACCGGAAGGCGCAGTGTGGGCAGGCCCCCGACTCGGTGGACCGACGACCTGGTAAAGGTTGCAGGAAGCCGCTGGATGCGAGCCGCACAGGACCGGTCGGTGTGGAAATCCTTGGGGGAGGCCTTTGTCCAGCAGTGGACGTCTTTCGGCTGATAGATAGATACCGTTGTAGAATAGTTTCGACGTTATTTTTGTGATGGAGAAGTAGCTGTGATCCAGATTCTGAGATAAGCGATATTAAGAAGAGGATTAACTCGGGAGACAGCTGTTTTCCGAGTTCCAGCAGCAAACCACCGCGTAGAGCGTCTTTAAGTGCCCATCACCATAAAGCCGTGACATTCACTTGACATTGGCGTTTCGCCATTATTTTATGAAGATTCTCTCAAATCGTCGCTTATCTCTTTTCACTTGACATTGGCAAAATCACTCTTTATTGTTGTGGAATGCCCAAAGAACTTGTATATCTACTATAAAGGTACTACATATAAATTCCTTGGGAATGCCATAGAAACAAGAGAAAGAATAATTAATTCTGACAAGCATGATAACGAATCTGTTATACTATGGGCTGAATTTCTAGGGAGCATTTTGATTTGAATAGCGTTTTATAGCTCAAAAACCTGTAACCTAGGATTTAAATGTATGTATGTAGTTTTTTAACTGCAAGCTGCTTTAATCGCAGTGATTCTTAGCAATGTTTGATGAAATTCGGTTCAGTGGTTATCGAGTAATTTTACAGTAACTGTTAAAATTAATAAAATATCCACTCGGTGGACCGATGACCAAATAAAGTCTGCGGGAAGCCACTGGATGCGGACAACGCAGGGCCGCCGCTCGGTGTGGAAATCCTTGGGGGTGGCCTTTGTCCAGCAGTGGACGTCTTTTGGCTGATGATGATGACGATGAATGATTGATAAAATCATAATTTGTTACTTATAATTTTTATATCATCACCTTTTTTGAACGATAGGTAAGTATAAGTAGTATTTGAAACGCCCGTTTTAGGTCTTATATCTTGAAATCTGTTTCAACTGCGAAATGTTGACATATTTTAGTGAACAGCAAGCACGATTTCGCGGAGCAAAGCAGCACAAACCTCCCAGGATTCATTCATTACGCACAGCTGATTGGTCCACAGTTCGTACCTGGAACGAGCGAAATCAAAGTTAATGTCATGTGAACGGATTTATATCAAAGACGTTTTATAGTTAGTTGGTTCTGCGAATTTTGCATTCAGCGAATCTGGTACAGCTTGGCGCTGTTTTAATCTGTCAAAACGTCAGCTTCAGTTGGTGATCAGGCGCAGAATTAGCAAGGGATTGCTTTTGCGATTCCGTTCTTAAAAGGTTCTAACAGTAATAGTAAACCTAAGCTATTATATTTGTCTGTCTCTGTCACCATGGGTATTTATTTGTTACGTGCAACATATAGCGTCGGATCGATCCCCACATCTCGGTAAGGTTAGGCAGTGACACACACGGGGCACTAGCCCTTCCACTGAAGAAGCTAACGAAACACCACTACCTTACGAAGAAGATTTACAATCTCAAGTGCCTCGTCCATACAGACGAGTATAACTAATATATTTAAAGGTCTTTGGTTTAATACCCTTATAGATTATGGTACAGCGAGCCGAACGGTTGAAGGTGGTGATGGGTTCGTGATTAAATTAGATTAGTGGGAATATGGTAGGGGTGCGGGTTGATGGGAGTTGCTGTTTTGAGTTAAAGCCTACCTATTTTATAGCTTCGCCCGGGTAGAAATCGTTTTAAAGTCTGTTTGCTCAAATATTGTCACTCTTTGTAAAGTGTGACGCTATGTTGCCAGCGCTGAGTAGAAAAAGATACACCACCCATGTTATGTACCGAAAAGTTTAGTTAACTAATAAAATTTATGTTTTGTTATTAAGTTAATTTGAGTGCTCTAAAAAAATCTACGCCCAATTTCTGTTTAATCGCTTTTCTAGTTTCGATAAAAAATGTACCTAACAGACAGATAGAGCCGCCGCCGCTGCCGCCGTGCGCAAGTAAAACAAAAACTTCAATTTAAAAAAAAAACTGTTTCACTGAAAAAAACTCAATACTAAAAACAGCCAAAAAAGCGTATAATGCGTTTCAACGAATAGTTCCTATGCCGTTATGTTGGCTCCCCTGTCTATCAACGACATCACACGCAAAAACGCTTGTACAGATTTTGTTGGTGTGTGTCTGCGTTCTATGTAGTGTGTGTCTAAGTTCTATGTAGTGTGTGTGGAAAACATTGCTGCCAACATAACGGCATAGGAACTATTTGATGAAACGCACTATAAAAGAGTTATTGGATTTTTTTTTGTATTTTTTCCTGCTTCTCGCAGCAAAGAAAAGGCAAAAACGTCTACTCATACATATACGGTATACGTCTGAGCCTTGTCTGACGTATGAAATTTTTCTTACAAAATATCGTTTGGAAAAAATCAATAATAAATAGTTTGCAGTTTTGTTCATGTCTGTCGTTAATTCATCTATTTGCTCTGTACAGGGTAAAATGCAAGGTAATATAGTACAAAGAATCTCCTGATGCAACTACTACAATAGCATGCAGAGTTGCAGACAGAAAAAGATCAATCGATCATCACAGTTATAAAATTAATAGTAGTTTATGTATTTCGTTACGAATTAGTCAGTTTTCCAGCAAAATTCACTGGCGCCGACTCCATAGTGCCTGGGGTAGCCCGAGCCAACCCAATGACATTATCAGCGGTGTTGAACCCCCCCAATGTTTTATAACTGGTGTTGCTTTGTTATCGGGAAACTTTTATTCCCAAAAAAATTACATGCACTCTCAATGATAATTTGAAAAATTATACCCACGCGGGTGAAGCCGTGGGCGAAAGCTAGTTAGAAAATATTAGGAAAAAGTAGGAAAATAAAATATTATTTTTCGCTCTAGCCCCCCCAATATTTTTATGAAGTCGGCGCCCCTGAAAATTATAACATGCTTGCTGGAACTTTCGTGAAATCTTTGAGGACACTACTATTGCTCTAAAAACGGGTCAAAAAGAGATCATTTCCCGCCATAAAATTATGCTTAAAATAAAGCCTTTCAAAAACTGAACTTGTCAAAACAAAAAAGAAAACTTTAAATTAGCAAAGAGACTGATAGACTGATTAATAGGAAAAGAGAATAGCTACCAAAAAGTTCTGTTTCCGAAAGATTTACTTTGTCTTGAGCGGTGAACGTTCGGAAACTTGCCGGAAACTCGTGCAGCTTCAGTTTCGTTCAGGAATTTTATATATTTAAGAGTCAGACTTTTATTATTTGTACTAAGAATACTGTCTTTCTTACGAATTACAGTCATTACTCAATACATAGTGGCAGTAAACATTCATAATTAGCAGCAAAGAATTATTATTAACTTAAAAAGAAATAAAAATAATGTGTGTTGGCAATGGTCGTAATCTGGTTATATTCAAACTATACGTTAAGAATAAAATCAAAGAAAACGGCTGGAGAAGGCTTGGTTATATTTAAAAAACACTGATCTAGCCGTTTCATCCTAATGGTCCAGTGGTCTTGGCGCTATTTTTATTTATAATTGTAATGGGTTCTATTGGTGTAAGACAATATCAAGCGCGATTTTTTGCTATTATTACTTCTTACCTCCGACCCTCGAAAGTAAAAGTGTGTAAATACCAAATTTTAAATATCTTATTCTCATATTCCGCAAAATTTTGCTTGATATTAAAAGGTCAAATAAATATTTAAAATGGTCAGAGAAAATGAAATTATTTGAAGTACTTACCCTATGAAGTGCTTGCGCCGAATATCATTTTAACATTTATATTACGAGTAAAGGTGAAAAGCTATAATGATATTAATCTTAGAAGTCCTTAGGTATTTCCCTATGACTAAATAGTAGATAAAATAATAATAATAATTGTCTTCTTTCAAAGAAATATAACTATCCGTGAAAATCTATAAAGGCTGAAGTAATTAGCCTTATTATATTAGTGTATTGTATTATAAATATGTATATTATAGATGTTTGATTTCCCAAACTGTAAAATACAATGAAAATAAATACAACAAACCCAGAGGACATGTGAAAACTAACACTATTTTATTTTATATACGTTTTTAGGTAGCTTATTTATTGCCATAAGCTCAAACCAAAAATCCAAAATTTATAGCTCAAAATATACTATTTTATATTTTTTCAATAGAACCTTAACTAAATCATCGTATATTTTCTACAAACACTTTACCGAAAAACGTTGTCAGTCAGCTGATGGTGGGTTAGAAGACTAATGCTTCTGTCCTAAATACAAGAGTGGCAAAGTTGGCCGACATTTTTTGCTTAGAAAAAGGGTAAGTTTGCGCAGGTTTTTGCCCGCAGTGCCCTAAATTTCTTGTGCCACTTTTATCTTCATTACGTTTTGCTGGTTATGAACATTTTTGTTCTAGCTATTTTGCTATTTTCGATAAGTATCGTACCATTACATGGCGAAGTTTTATCATTTTGTCACCATTATCAGAAACTTGTACTCGTGAAACGTTGAAAGCTGAAGAACCTTGCGGAATAGTCGTCGGTCATTATAATGTCGTCTATTTTGAATAAAACGAAAAAAAAATTATATATTTTTTACATGTATTTTAAAAAAAAAATTTTGTTTTTTCTGTGCAGCTTTACAGCATAGCTCGTTGAGCAAGTCTATATTGTGAATAAGGCCAACATTATTTTCCTAAATTTACTGCAAAGTTCGTCCTTAACGTCAGGTAGCAGGTACATTACAAAGTAAAACTTTTATACACTTTGACAGACAAATAGCGGCAACCCTAACTTTTTCAAGTAATGTAAATTATTTCGTTGCTGTCTCGCCTAGGTAGTGTAAGTTACTGCTCTGTGACATTTTAACGCCTGCTAACTTTGCCTACAATCAGCCTGCCGCTTAAAGTTTAATGACGCATTTACACATTTACGTAAAATGCGCGAACAAAGTAAATAAGGTATTCTAAAGTGTTCTCATTACATTGAATTGCCGTGAATGAAGAAATAATCTGCCTTAAGAAACAAAGTAAATATAAAAAGAAGACTTTAACACGACTACGGTAATCATCTGTAATCTTCTGTCCAACTTATATTTTATCATATAGCTAATTCAAGCACTCTTGGCATGGGTGTTAAAACAACTCTTTCAATTTGTGCGGGTTAAATATACGACCTTTTTATGGTTTTATGGTAAAGAAACATAGAAAATAATCTAGAAATAATTTAGAAATGACAGAATAGCAAATTCGCTCACAGACCTTTTGAATTTATATTCAAACTGAATACGATAAAAAATATTTCTTTAGTTCTTGAAAATATAACTTTATTTAAGTACTTACGTACTTACTTTGTACTTCAACTCTACACGAACGTTAGGTAAGTAAGTACCAATATTATGTATTTAGATAGAACCACAAGTATTTGCTATCGTTTTCACACAGAATACCGAAACCAGTCAGGGGTACCGACTCTTAAAGGAAATGGATATTATTATATGTACTTAACATATATTTATAATGCAGTGAAGCGATAAGTATCGATAAAAACAAACAAGTGAAGAAGGAAATCGCTAGAACGCAAATGGAATAAG
The DNA here is from genome assembly GCA_958295455.1 of Coleophora deauratella. Classification (NCBI taxonomy): domain Eukaryota; kingdom Metazoa; phylum Arthropoda; class Insecta; order Lepidoptera; family Coleophoridae; genus Coleophora; species Coleophora deauratella. Next base: position 13,105,260 of record OY282406.1, on the reverse strand, counting down.
CAATTTTCCGTAACATCAATATGAAAGAATGGGAAAAGTTATTGTCACTCTCACGTCAGCTTTCACAAATATTTTTCTTTAGTAGTCGATGCGATGGTACTACACAAAAAAAATATCGATAATACCCAGCCTATCATGAGAGGCACATCACTAGCGTCTTAATTTAAGCTGCGCGTAATATTCTAATGTTTAATCAATATTCTACAGGCTAGACTCAAATCTAATTAAAACAAAATTAATCTAAACGTGCTACAAAGTACTAGTATTATACCTAATAATAAATTTACTGATATCTTGCGCTTAATGTAAGTCTTACTGCATACAAAGTGGGGCATTTACCGCATAGACGGTCCCAGAGATTTTATCTAAGAAAATGTGATATTTTACCAGCAGTTTCAAAAATCGCAGGTTGAGGCACCCGTGAATTCAAACGTCACCGTGATTCGACAGATAAATCAAGTGATGTCTCAGTCAATACATCGATATTCGATATCGATATCATTCATTACATTCAGCACGATATTGATAAATTTTAAATAACTAATTTATATAGGGTCGTTCTAAAATACCTGATTTTTTTTACAGTGGCTTCTACTCCTAAAACTGAACAACTTTCTCCATGGAACCTATACTCAATTCGTAAAAAAATTTTGGACTTTCCATACAAAATTGGCGGTTCAGTTGATTAATTTGTATGGGGGCTCCAAAATTTTTTTGCGAATTGAATATAGCTCCTTCAGGAAAATTGTTCAGCTTCATGAGTAGAAGCCGTAGTTAATTTTTTTCTGTTATTTCATAAAGACCCTATATAAATTAAAATGTTTAACGTATCCAAGCATGTGACATCCCGAACTAGACATCTTCCCTGCCGCCGAGGAATGAGTGTCAAACCGTCGGCGGACCCTTGGCCACATCGGTACGAACAATACCGTATTGTTCTAACTTTACCTAAACGTTCACAAAATGGTATTTTTAAAAGAATTTAATATATGTAAATTAATACTGGATTGGGAATGCCTATGTAGGTTCGGTATTTTACGTTACTGAAACAAGTGACATCGAGAAACAACCAAAATAATCAATTTTAAATCAAGTCGCATTCATCTATTTTACACATATCGAGGGTTCACGGGCGACTTGTATTAAGCGACATTTTTAGAAATGTTCAGGAGATTGATTTAAAAAAAATATTTCATAGAAAAATAATCATTAAAACTTAACTTCTTAGTATTATATAGATTCTCGATATTCTTAATATTTTAAATATTATTCAGAAGTAATTTTTTGTGAGGTATTTTGTAAGAAATTAATTTTTAAAGTAGAGGTTACCTGTGTTTCCAAAAATGTCGCTTAATACAAGTCGCCCGTGAACCCTCGATATACATATTTTTTAAGAGAATCACAGGATATACCGACCACTGTTACTAATATATTATAAAAATAAAAAAATATTTAGATCGGATTTTTACAGTATTTTTATGTATTCTATCTATATTTGATTCTGAGTAACCCCTTAAAATTTAAAACGCACTTTTTTAACAGCCTGTATAAAAAAAATGGCGGACTCCGCTTTATGCCAGTAACTTTCAAACTCCTTTAAAATTATTTTTATAAGATATTTAAAAAAGGTATAGTAAGCAAAGGCTCTTAACGAAAAGTGGCAGTAAAAATAAATATACTTCTTCGCTGAACCTAGTATACAGTTACGCTTCGCTTTAGTGCCTACTGAATTTTATAGGAGACCTTGATAGCGAGTTCATTCTCAACCTGGGGGAGGCCTACATTATCTGGATAACCTATAAGCCGTTCCGAGCTTAAGAGATTTGTGACGAAATCGGGATCTATTCCAATAAAGAATGTTTATTTTCCGTGACGATTTAGGCTTCAATTTACTCGATTTTGTATTAGGTTGCACGTTTTAATTTTTGTTGGAGCGGCCACCCGCAGCTTTTTTAAAATCTAAGACACGAGTATTCTGAATCTCAAACACGTGTAGTCTTAAAAGACTGACTAGATTATCAGTCCAATTGGTAAGATAGAGAGATAGCTAATTTATTTATTTCTCTAAAAAAGCAGCACCAATATACAAATAAAAGGTATTGTAAACAAAATATAGAAAAGGGAATAATAAAGCCAAGAGAAAAATAATTTTGGAACAATCAAAATGATAAATTACTGACTGACTCGGTGGCTAAGTGGTTAGCGATCCTGACCTCTGATCCGAGTGTCGTGGGTTCGATCCCCACACAGGGCAAACTTTTCTGTGATGAGCAGAATTGTTTGTCTGAGTCTGGGTGTATCATATCTATATATGTATGTATTTAAAAGTATATGTGTATGTATATCAGTCTCTGGTTCCCAAGATACAGGGAATCCTAGTTTGGGGCCAGATGACCGCGTGTGATTTGTCCCAGATATTATTATTATTATTAATTAATTAACATAAAAGGTAGCCTGGCCAGAGAAAAAAGACCCAGGCTCAGCATAAAGTTATACACGCAGAAAACATGCACAACGCTGTTTTTCAGCCAATACCAGCAATTGTAGGTGAAGTTAAGGCGTCCTTCTCCATCAATTATACGTTTTGCGATCTTATTATACAGGTTGATATGGAAATCACGGACCAAATTTTAATTTTGGTTTCTGCTCTTTTAAGTAAACAACTTCCTCTAAGGAACCAATTTAATGGAGAAAAATTTGAACTCTCCATACAAATCGATGAGCTGAGTAGCTAAGTATGGAAAGTCTACAAGAGAAACTCGCTTCAACACATTTCATAAAAAACAAGAACCTAGACTCAATTCCAAGAGTTTGTGAGAAAAGTTGTTCAGTTTTCATTAAAAAAAATACGGATAGGAACCTGGTATAGTTTTGGTACCTTTGAAAATACCATATACGGGCTAACTGATTCGTGCAATCTTCTTTACTCGTGATTTTACGAAACTGAATAAATTTTCATCTAACTAAACTATGTGACACTCGGATTCAATCAGTTCCTTAGACAAAATTGTTCAGTGGCATGACCACCTTAGCCACAGTTAAAATTTGGGCCGCTATTTCAGTTTCACTCTGCATATGGCCTACCCATTGCCATTTCACCTTTTTATCAGGAAACTGGAGGATTTTTTTTCTGAAAAAAAACCGACCGTCAGAGGCAATGGAGCAAATAGCCGTTCACTGTACTTAAGCACCAGTTTTTTCCAGTCCAGTAAAGCTTGGACCACTGGGTTCCTTTTCTCCATCCTATTAATTGGTCCCAGCTGTTTCCTAAGCCAATTACTTCTTATAGACAATATCGTACAGCCTTCCGGATAATGAAATCTGGACTGATATAGTCGACCTTATTATAGTCTCAAAATTAGGATGAGTTTTAAAATAAAAGTTCTGCTGTTTTGCTGTTATTGAGATTTGGGGTTCTTCGAAATTAGGTTACTCGTTGCTACAGGGGACAGTTGGAGTTGGTGTGCTTATTAAAAAGTTTTTGTGGCCCCTTTTTTTCTTTAAGGACAGAGAGGTTGTTTCTATAGCAGCTTTTGGATTTACGATTTTAGAAAATTGCCCAGTGGGTTGAGATGGTGGAATGGTTTAATTGGTTAAATAAAAAACTTGATTGATTCAGCCAAGATTCTAGTGCAGTAAAAAAATACCGTAGATGATTGATACAGTAATCCCAGAGGGCGTGATTGTGCAATAATGACAATAATCGCGCAAAAAATATTTTTTATACAGAGTGCAAAAAAAAATCACCGCCGAAAACTTTAACAGTGGGATCCGCTTAATACTTAACTGACTTAACAACTACTGAACTTAACAACTTTTCCCAAAGTAATCATACTGAATTCTCAAATAAAATTTGTGCACTCTCTATAATTGTATGAAAAGTCCTTTTTTTCGAATTCAGTCTACGTTTCATAGGAAAAAAAACCAGTATTTTGTGTAAAACACCGTGGTAAAGTTTTCCGAGTGATATTTTGTCATCCTGTGTTCTTGCATCTAACTAAACACATAACAATAATGCATATTAATTATTGATGACAATTTGAGAGACATTAAACTTCGTGACATCAAACTTTTGATAAGGTACTCTATTATAATAACATAATGGCGTCTTTAGCGGGAGAAATTTAGTCCCACTAAGAATGCATAACTTGTCCAACGTACCTTTTATAAATAAGTGCCAATATATACTCACAAGTATGTACTTTTTATTTAGTTCAGATAAACAAAAAGAAAAAATCGCCATCAAAAGAGTGTCGCTTACTTCTCGCGCCACGTAACACTTAAACTTTTTTTGCACCCGAAACTTTTATGAACTATGGTCCCACTGTGGATTCGGCACTTTCCTTAGGGACTAGTTGGTGATAAAATATCTTATTATGGTAATTTAGGACCCGGGCACGTACAATACGCGTTCAGAATATTTTCCACTGGGTTTTGATCTGTATGCCTCATATATTTACTGGTATACGCTTAAGGGTTTATTGTGGCTGGCAAGGGTGACAAAATAAATACAGTTTTACTGTGAAGGGCAAAGGCGGTGTTATACGAAGAATATCTGGTGGATATGTTGCGAATTACCGCAATAACATTTTTCTTTCATTATACTGCACTTATTATAATCTTGCATGCTTTTAACTTATTCGGGCTAACAAGCCTGATTATTAAGTTGCATACCATTACAAAATACTGTGAAAGGATCGACAAAAAACATACATGTGAAAATAGGCAATTAATTACTAATGACAAGAGCAGGCCAGTCCACACTGACGGCACTCGCTCAATTAATATTTAAATTCATTACGCAATCAATGATGTATGCAAAATCAACACTAGTAACAAATATGGATCAAAACAACAAATTAGTACATTAAATAGAAAATTATACCAAATGATATAACGAGTTTCAAAATATTTTCATTCCATACTTAATTCGGCCCAGTGCCCAGTGGTACAAAATGCGAGCCGCGTGGGACTAGGCCACGCGCCGGGCCGTGCACAGTGGCACGGATGCTCACCCGTCCGAACATATATGAAATTAATGATCATTCGACGCCAGCTAGTTTCATCTGGCGGCATTTTGCCTACAACTGTTAGGCAGTCACCACTGGGCGACGTTTTGGCCACAACTGTAACTGCGCCACTGGGTGAAGGATTAATTTAGGTTTGGATTTGTAATTGGGACAATCTGTTGCTTAATTTGCATGACAAGAACACAGTTTTGTTTGCGGCTTCTTCTGATATCTTAGGTTATTTTATATTTTACTGTCTTTACTTAAACTTGCATAAGGTTCTGATATCCTTGAAAAAAAAAACTGCGGTTTCTACTCATGAAACTGAACAACTTTACTTAACGAGATAATGCCAATGGCTTACCAATAGTGGAAAACTCAACTCTACTCAAATAATGATCGAAAAATATTTTTTTTCAATCGTAATTATTTTCTACCCAGTACAAAGTCCCTACCACGCGGAACTTGTACACTATTCTACATTCATCATTTCGGAGAGTAGTAGCGAAGCAAGAAGAAACGTCATCGAGTCCAAGAGAAACTCGCTTCAACACATTTCATAAAAAACAAGAACCTAGACTCAATTCCAAGAGTTAGTGAGATAAGTTGTTCAGTTTTCATAAAAAAAAACGGATAGGAACCTGGTACCTTGGTATCTTTGAAAATACCATATACGGGTTAACGTAACCTGATACATACGTGCAATCTTCTTTACTCGTGATTCTACGAAACTGAACTTTTCATCTAACTCAGTGTTTTTCAACCTGTGGGTCGCGACCCCCTGGGGGGTCGCGAAGCCTTTCTAAAGGGGTCGCGGGAAAAGGAAAAGTAAATGGTTATAGGTCTTACACTGCAATGAAAAAATACTTACGATTTCAGTGAAGAATGGTCCTATCTTTTTTTAACAATTTTTCAAAACATGGTCCTATTTTGGAGAAGTTTATAAGTAAATCATTTTCTATTTGAAGAAAATTATAAACGTACTCATTCAAATCACTAACATTTTGTATGTTTAAGGCCCATGGGGGGTCCCAATTTTTTTTTTACTTGTAAAGGGGTCGGCTATTAAAAAAGGTTGAAAAACACCTAACTAAACATGTGACACATTTCGTTACTGAATCTATTCAATCAAACTGAAACTATTCAGAACTTTTATCCTACTATCTCGTGTGGGGCGGGTGAACGGTACCCAAAAAAGCTTTTCATTGCTTTCACCGAAATATGGAAGTATGAAAAACTATCCACTCGCTACTATTAATATTAGTAGTGTTTGTAACACCCGGTGCACACTGGACCACTGCCAAATTGTTCTGGACAAAAAAGAATGACTTTAATAACCGTATAAAACAAAATTCCTCATGGATAAATCTAACTAGTTAAGAGTATTTCCACGAAGACCCACTGAGTGTGATTCCTGTCTCGTTTATTGATTCCAGTTTGATCCGGCAAAGTAGCAATAAAATTAAAATCGTTCAAAGCTATTTAGATACAAAAAAGGTTATTATTATTTTCCCGTGACTGCACTTTTTACCCGACTGCCTAAGTGGAGGGTAATGTTTTTTGAATGTACTATGTAAGTAGGTATATCTGTTTTATTGTTACGGTCTGTAGTCAAAACTGCTTGTTGGATTTTAGGGTACGAGGTGTCGTTAAATTCGTTTTGATACCCAGTGTTGACTTTTGATACGGGATACATTTACTACAGTCGGCTATATTTTTTTGTTAATTTGATTAGGTTATTCCTGTTGAAAAAACTGTAAGGGATCCAAATGGAAAAAAATATGAAAATTCATACTGATTTATTATTACATGCCCAAGACGAAAGATATAAAGCGGCATAATACATATCGATCGTGGTGAACATATTGGAAATTTGATCATAGTCAACGGTTCAAAATGGAACTACTCACTGTTGTCGTGAGTTGTTCATAACAAGTAGAACTACTTGTGTTTTATTACAATTTGAGATAAAAATAGGTCATGAATCTTGCAACAAGGAGTTTTATCTACGTAAAGAGAAGAATTTTGTCCAGAAAACTATTTCCTTTTGTAGCTAAAGCACGCCAACCTTAGTTTTCTCTCAGCTGAAGCTGTTTTTGGCTCTAAGCCAAGAGTCTACCGTCTTGGTGACAGAAGACTGGAGTATCTACTGTCCATTTCTACAGGTATAAATAAATAAAATATTTATTTCAATATCATTTTCTTACAATTTTACAAACATGGATGGGACCATCCTTTAATAGGAGGGAGGAAAAAAAACCTGTAACAGGAGGTCCTTCCATAAATTAACAAAACTGAAATACACTAAAAATAACAGCAGAGATATGAGTAGATTACTTAGCCTATTTTACCTTTTTTAATTTGTGTGTAATTTGTGTGTAATTTGTGTGTGTGTGTGTGTGTGTGTGTGTGTGTGTGTGTGTGTGTGTGTGTGTGTGTGCGCGTGTGCGTGTGCGTGTGCGTGTGTATGTGTATGTGTGTGTGTGTGTGTGTGTGTTATCGTTCCGGTAACGAATTACCTGCAACAGTGCCTCCACTTCATCATAATTCAGCGTATATATGAAACATAACGGAAAACGAAAATACAATTTTTAAAACGTCAAAATGACACTATGTTTTATTAGAATATTGTTTATATTCGTCTATAACCTACGGCTTGTGGCTTAGATCATTCACTTCGCATCAGGAGATCGTGGTTTCGACTCCCGAAGGGGTCAAACTTTGTCGGACTTAGTTTGAGTGGCAATAAGATAAGACTGACTCGGCGGCTAAGTGGTTAGCGATCCTGACCTCTGATCCGAGAGTCGTGGGTTCGATCCCCACACAGGGCAAATTATTCTGTGATGAGCAGAATTGTTTGCTCTGAATCTGGGTGTATTATATCTATACAGGGTGTAACAGAAAGGTGTGATAATACTTCAAGGTTGGCTTTTACCCATCAAACTGAACAACTTTTGTTCTACAACTTTGTTCAAAGCGCTTGCAAAGACTTTTCATGCAAATCGATCAGCTGGCGAACCAAGTTTGTATGAAAAGTCCGAAAATTTCTTTGCGATTTCAACAAAGTTGTAGAACAAAATTTGTTCAGTTTGGTGGATAAAAGCCAACCTTGAAGTATTATCACACCTTTCTGTTACAACCTGTATGTGTATGTATTTAAAAAAGTATATGTGTATGTATATCAGTCTCTGGTTCCCATAGCACAGGGAATCCTAGTTTGGGGCCAGATGACCGTGTGTGATTTGTTCCAGATATTATTATTATTATACATATTATCTGAGCCCGCTTGTCTCTCCCTCAGTTCCCCATTGCGTTAGGGAATCCTGGTAAGCCCGCTTCCATCACTCGATATCATCATCACTTACCATCAGGTGAGATCATGCCAAGGGCTTACAAAATATGGACAAAAATAATATATATCTACATAGAAAGTAGTATATCTATATATGTATGCATCTATGGGTGTATTATATCTAAATATGTATTTATTTAAAAGTATATGTGTATGTATATCAGTCTCTGGTTCCCAAGATACAGGGAATCCTAGTTTTGGGCCAGGTGACCGTGTGTGATTTGTCCCAGATATTATTATTAAAGTGTTACTTACTACAAATCAACTCGATAAACTCCACCGAAACAACTCTAAGTTGTCGACTAAACGTCTTTCCTAACGAATCGATGAGTAAATGTATTACACCATTATGGCTAAACTCGACCATTCAATCTGTCTTATCTTTCATACGGATTTTTATTCATGGTCGAGTAGTTTCGTGATTAACTATCTATATACAGGGTGTAACAGAAAGGTATGATAATACTTCAAGGTTGGCTTTTACCGATCAAACTGAACAACTTTTGTTCTACAACTTTGTTGAAATCGCAAAGAAATTTTCGGATTTGTATGAAAAGTCAAAAAAAAAATTGCGATTTGAACAAAGTTGTAGAACAAAAGTTGTTCAGTTTGATGGGTAAAAGCCAACCTTGAAGTATTATCACACCTTTCTGTTACACCCTGTATATGTTACTTTAGTAAGACATCGCGTAATTAGTATTTTATTTCTATTTATTCACTGTATTTTATTATTTTGACATTCATTCAATATGTAAATTGCATTATTTTTTATATCATTGTATTTTTAATTTTTCATTATTTTGACATTTAATGTAAATTGTATAATGTTTATTTCATTGTATTTTGATTTTATTATTTTTGACATTCATATGAAAATTGTAAAATGACGTGTAAAATTTCTTTACCAATAAAATTATTATTATGATTATACAATTATTTTTAGAAATAAGGGCATTTATATTAGATTTTTTATACCAAAGGGTGTCAATGGGAACCTATTCCTATTACTAAGCCGTTGAAGACATAATATTATGTCTATCGGTCTGCATATATTTTTACATAGGTAGGTAGCAGATAAAAAAAAATCACAGAATATGTTTAGTTACGGCATCGGCAGACATAAATATATAAAAAAGTAAAATTAATATTTTTTTAAAACGTTAATTCATACAATTGACTTGTCTCGGTCCACTACGATCCTCTGGCAGGATCAATTTGTGAATCAGTACATTTTTTCTATTAATCTTTTAAAACTCTGATGTGGAATTTTGTCCAATGAAAAAAACGAAAAACACATTTAAACGCGATATATCTAACAGAAACGGCACAGATTATGTTCTCAGAAGCTTTCTCTCAAGATCAACTATTTCTCTGTGCAAGCGCAGGAAGTGAAATCATGGCTGATTGACGTCGCGAAAGGCCTATTACTGCAGCGACTAAAGACATCTACCACTAGACCTGCCCTTCTGAACATTTTACTTCAAATGGAGGTCCATTAATAACACTTTCAATGCGACAGGAACGGCGAGCCATTGGCGCGCGTGCCATAAATGTCACGCAACAAAATAATTTGGGAACGGAATGGCATTGTTTGGCAAATTCAGTCAAATGTCATTAAGGCAAAAACATTTTTAAAGCTAATTTCGAGTTCTTGGACTCTATTTAAAAAATAAAAAGATAATATAACACAAAATAATTGACAACGCTAATCACGTTAAAACAACCATATATTTTGTTTTGTTTTTATTAATTTGCTGAAAATGTACTGTACCAGTTTTAATATAATTTATATGGAACCTCGTAAATAGGTAATAATCGGCTCATAATTTCTCAAATGGAAAATAATAATTGAAATCAGTTACAATTGGCGAAGACATCGCGTAACATACACATACAAAAAACAGTCGAATTGAGAACCTCCTCCTTTTTAGGAAGTCGTTTAAAAAATTGACAAATCAGGTATTCGATTTGTATGAGGAGACCAAAAACTTGTTTGCGACTTCAGCGAAGACGTAGAACAAAAACTATTCAGTTTAATGAGCAGAAACTCCAGTTAACGGGTCCTATGCCTATTTTGTAACACCCTGTATAAGTGAAGTCGAGGAGAAAAACTAAGTAATAGTGCGTCTGAAGCCTTATATGGACATTAAATACTCTTAAAGCGAGATTTCTCTTTGAGTGAGAGCTCGTGTATTTTATAAACTCGTGCGTTTATATCTTTTTATTTTGTTAGTTAGTAAATTAGTTAGTTAGCGCATGGCAACATTTCACCTTATGATGATGATGCTAAATATGGACACGGGTTTTCCAAGATTCCCAGACGCCATATAAAATGGGAGAGCAGATTCAATTCATCATTCTTTACCCTTCTTTATTATCAGCTCAACTTCTTCTAATTCACAGTTTTGGATACAGGCGGTATCATTAATACGGACATACGTAAATATGTATATGCTTTTTGGGAAAATTCAAGTTTCATAAGTTGATTCTACCATATATAGGGTGACTTTAAATTAGTTCTTGACACGAACGGCTATGCATGTGCTCAACTGCTCATGATAACTAACAGCTTTTACTAAGAACCCCATATTCAAATCGCAAAAAAAGTTTTGGACTCTTCATACTAATTTGACCGGTCAGTTGCTCGATTTGTATGGAGACTTCAACATTATTTTTTGCGATTTGACTATGGGTTCCTTAGGGAAAGTTGTTTATTATCATGAGCACAGTCATGCATAGCCTTTCGTATCAAGAGCTAATTTAAAGTCACCCTATATACCTACATAACTTCAGCTACATTTCGGCTATAATAAATCATCCCAACCGACCGACCCCTAAGTAGATACATGTAGAAACCCTTTGGCGTAGTATAGAATATTATACAGAATGTTAAAAAAGTGCGTTTGAGATTTTAAGGATGTTGTACGGCGCATTCGTACATATTTTGCATGTCAGCAGATTGGCGCGCCGCTGCCGCTAATTTATTATTTTTATGTAAAAAGCAAATCAGTTCACGTTTCGATCCGAACACGGCGGACGCGTACTCACATATCATTCAGCATAATCATCGTCATTTTAGCATAGACTTTTTATAAATAAATAGTGTAATTTTGGGAATTTCTCGTCTATCATTTATCAAGCAATAATAAATTGGAGTACCGGCTCGTACAGATGTGATGTACTCAGAATCAAGTATACAGGAAAAGTATTGAAGAGATACGATTTACGATTTTTTTTTGTTTCCCATACAAATTCTTGATTCACTATTCAGATTTAGTATGGGTAACTGAAAAAAGGTGCAGATCAGATTTTTTCAATATTTTTTCTGTTTTCTATACTCGATTCTGATTTCTGAGTAACCCCTTAAATTTTTTTACATCTTGTATTAAAGAGACATTGTTGGTCTCAACTATTTTACTGCAATACCTATAAAGTTGGAAATCCGGCAATGAAATTATTATGAATGGCGTAAATTCTATTTTAGTTTCAATCTTGACATAAGTACTCCATTAAATGTTAAGTGGCAACCTGAGAAGGTTCATGTCTCTTTCATAATAGGAATAGGTAGGACGTTATGAAATTACTACTCAGTAAGTTCGAATTACGTTTTTACGAAAATTTTATGATCGAAAAATTTTCTACATATTTTCTCAATAACGGATTATCTGAATTATCAATATCGAACTGAGTAAGTATAAGGTTATTGGAGAAAATTATTTAGTTAAATGAGAAGAAAAAGCACTTTCTTTTTCAGATTATTTAATAGGACCCTAATTTATGGGTGACTGGCTTACTGATAAACCAACAACGGACGGCCTATACCATTATACAGGGTGTAACAGAAAGGTGTGATAATACTTCAAGGTTGGCTTTTACCCATCAAACTGAACAACTTTTGTTCTACAACTTTGTTGAAATAGCAAAGAAATTTTCGGACTTTTCATACAAACTTGGTTCGCCAGCTGATCGATATGTATGAAAAGTCCAAAAAAAAATTGCGATTTGAACAAAGTTATAGATCAAAAGTTGATGAACAAAAGTTCAGTTTGATGGATAAAAGTATTATCACACCTTTCTGTTACAACCTGTAGAAAGAAACAAAAAAATTCAAACATACGTTCTATAGAGAGTGTATAGGAGAATTAAGTATAATATTAGTATATTATTAGTTTAGTATGTCTGAAAGATAAATAAAATATGTTTATTATCTTGAGATAGTTTATTAGTTTCCAAGTCTTTTAGTTTCCAAACATCACACAAACGAACTCGCGAGCTATTGTTTGTACTACATTATAATTAGTCATCATCATCTGTTAACAACCCATTACGTCCCTACAGCAGGGGCACGGGTCTCTTCCCATAACTCGGGAAGGTTACTCCATACTCCACACACGGGGGCCAAGTCCGGATCCGTAGGAGTCGGGGGTCTAGTGGCCAACCCCAGTGTTAGATGTTTTCAAGGCCTCCGACATGGCATAACGACTGCCATCAAGTGATAGCAGCCGGCACCAACGGCTTAGCGTGCTTTGCGAAGCACAGAAACGGTCGAGATAAATGCCACTAACAGGCAAACCCATCCAGGTTATGACCGTGTCTGTAGTCAGTTAACCTGCGTGATCGATGCGACCACGCAAACCGCAGTGAGCCACGACCGCTTCTATCAGTCTACAATGTACTTAATATTTATAATTAAATATGTAGAAGCGGTCGTGGCTCAGTGCGGCTTGCGTGGTCGCATCGATCACGCAGGTTAACTGACTACAGACACGGTCATAACCTGGATGGATCTGACTGTTAGTGGCATTTATCTCGACCGTTTCCGTGCTTCGCAAGGCACGTTAAGCCGTTGGTGCCGGCTGCTATCGCTAGCAGTCGTTAAGCCATGTCAGAGGCCTTATAGGCGGCTTGAAAACTGACACTGGGGTTGGCCACTAGCCCCACAACCTTCACCAATCCGGACTTGGCCCCCGTGTTTGGAGTATGGCCTAATCCTTCCCGAGTTATGGGAAGAGACCCGTGCCCCTGCAGTGGGGACGTAATGAGTTGTTAACGAAATATGTATTGATAAATTAGTAGAACAATGGTGAATGCTTAAAAAAAAATGCTTTTGTCGAATGAACAAAATTCGACTTAAAGTTTTCTAAATAAAATTGAAGCAGTATAATACGTAATAACTAATTCCACTCACCAGTAATAAGTATTCTAGAGGGTGATATTTTATTTGCTTAGTACGGAAACATTAAAAACTTACTCATCAGACTGTATAGGTTCATAGAACCTTTATAACCTCTCAATGAACCTATACAATCGGAGTTTTTTTTTAAACTTTTCATACTAACAATAAGTTTACGAATTGACGAGATCAATTATTGACAGTTATGGAAAGTAAATACTTTTTTGCTTCAATTATATATTTTTTGGATTTTTAATTTTATGACTAGTCTTTAATTACTATTTTCCAGTTTTGAGCGAATAAAAAGGCACTGCCTGTAGTATCAGTATGATATTAATATTGCGTAATTGAAATTGATATTTGTGGGACTCAGTTTCGGGCCGCTTGGGTTTCTCTTATTAATATTTGTATTATATTACCTATTACTTCATTACTGATAACTTGATACATAGTATAAAAGGGCATTACACTCTACAGAGTAGCACGAAGCTGTATTAAATAGTATTTTAAAAAATAAATCCCAACAATATTAACTTTTGTATAACTCTGAAACTGCTTAACCAATTTTCATCAAAGTGGCTAAGAAATACCACGAAGAATTCTATTTTCAGGCGAAAAAATTGCAGTCCGATCGGTCGGTCTAATTTAGAGTTACGCTGACAATGACAGACACACTCACACACACATAAGTTTTATTACTACTTAACCATATTTTGCTTAAACCGACCAGCGAATAATTAGCTAGTTAAATTTATTTAGGCAACTACGAGTATTTAATGCATCCCTTATTTCTTACTCTGACTTTTTAGTATACCTACCATCTAAATTATGAAGGCTACGATAAATAGGGTTTTTGCTAGAATCCTAACGCCCCTGACCAGCCAGGTCCTTACTGATAACTATCAAGAATAACGAATGGGGAGCCTAAATCTTTTACGGAATGAAATGTACGGTTTTTTCGCACTAAATCTTAGTGTGTAAAGGAAGAATGAGAAAGCAATATGTTTTATTTATACATCTTATGCTATGATACTGGGGGTGCAAAATATTTATGATTATTATTTAGCTTATCCAGATAGAAGAAATGTATGCGTCTTTGTTTGTTTTAGATGATCCTGTAGCCTAAATGGTTTTTATTTTGGAATGCGACGTTTTCTTTCTCTAAGCTTACGCTCACGCGCCGGTGCTGTCCGTCCGTCTGTCTGTTTAAACTTTGATTAACAATAGTTTAGTTTATTTCAATATTATAAGAGTTACAATGTTTCTTATTTTTAAAAATTGTTATAGTATTATGGTGGATGTACTAAAACAGAAAAAAGTTAAAAAATAAGGGGATTAGTTACCGAACATAGGAGAAACGAGAGTTAACTTTTTTTTTACTTCATCATGAAAACGGTAACACAAACGTGTTTTTGTGATTATAGTAAAAATTCTAACTTGAAACAACAAATAGTAAAAATCGGCCAAGTGTAAGTCGGACTCCTATTAATTATTTATTTATTTATTAACACTTTTTACTTATGAACGGAACCCTCGGCCCGCGAGTCGACTCGCATTTGAACGCTATTTTCACATCTATAATCTTAACATGAATAAGATTTATAATAGTCATGGCATAACTCAACCTTCTTTGCAGGTAGGTACTCGTATATACAGGGTGTAAGGGACAGGTTTCCGAAAACTTTAAGGGCTTGCTCAGTAGACGAAAGGCACTGGGTATCGTGCCTCGTTTCAGCTTTCCAATATATATTTTTTAAGATTTAATGATAGATTTCCAGTTTGTAAATATAAATTTCTGTGATGCCAAATTGACAATTAGTCATTTAAATGATTATCTTAAACTTTTTCGAAAGTGCTCATATTTATGTCTAATTATTTGTTAATTAGGTTATTGCAGAGAAGTTAGTTAAAACCACAAAAGTTTGCTAATGTTTTTTATGGAACGCTAAACCCAGTTTTGGCTGGCACTGGCCCCATTTCATTTGGGTATGGCGAAAGTTTATAATAATATGTTTAGTTCTATGAGTTGAGCCCTAGTTTAGTGGTTTTGTTTGTTATACATAACAAATACAATACCAATCTATAATAACTCGCTTTATAGCGCACGACCAAATTGAAAATTATAATCGCACCCTCTCGCATGATTCGTCGCGTTCAATTTTAAATACTTACATATTTCAGTAGGTTTATGTGTTGCTTGTTTACATGATATACATTGTTGTGAAGCTTTTAAATTTTCTAACAAGACAAATGAGCATGTAACATGGCACCTATCTCTGTTCGACACATCTCCTTCGCTTATTGAAAAGCTCTTTCAGCCGTAAAATAGAAGGAATTCATCGCGTGGCTAAATTGTGGAACGGCTGTAATCTGTAATCCTCGTATTTTAGTCATGTCATGGACTAAGTGACTGACATATCACACCCCGGACACTTCATAAAAACGCGCCATTGTTACTACATAGACATTCATGTTTGTACACATGTAAATGTGTGCGTGATGTACTAGGGTTGAATCGAGCCCTCATTGTTCTTTATTGTTAGCTATACTTTTACATATTAAGCGCCGCGCCGGCTGTATACACCTTTCCTTTAAAAAAATGTCTTTGGTTAATAAACTGTGCTTTGGTTTGCCAACCCCTTGACAAATGGTCACACACCGGTCACACAGGGGGGGTGAGGTAGCCTTCAGAGAGCGGCAGGGAATGTCCATACTGTATAATGTCCTTGTACTGTGTGACATATCGTGGGTTATTTTACTGATTGATGAATCAGCTGAAACATGTCCACTGCTGAACAAAGATCTCCTCCAAGGATTTTCACGAAGACAGGTCTTGCGCTACCCGTATCCAGCGGCTACTCGTGATTTTCACCAGCCTACGCTAGATCTTTCGGTGCGCGGTAGCCACTCGAGAACATTAATGTCCCAACGGCCATCTGTTCTTTGGGCTTACAAAAAGCTTCAGTATTTCTGGAAACTCAAAGTATTACTCGTTCAACAAATGGAAGAACATTACTCGCTCCTTTTACAGGACTTCATACTCAAACTCATCCAAATCGGTCAGCCTGTGAGCCAGGTTTGTATGGAAAATCAAATTTTTTTTTGCGATTTCAGCAAAGTTGTAGAGCAATAGTTTTTTTTTTTTATGGCAGAGGCGGCAGACGAGCAGACGGATCACCTGATGGTAAGCGATTACCGCCGCCCATAGACACCCGCAACACCAGAGGAGTCACAAGTGCGTTGCCGGCCTTTGATATGGGAGTACGCTCTTTTCTGGTTCTTGAATAGTTGTTCAGTCTCAAAAGTAAAGTTGTTCAGTAAAGAGGTTTCATCTTGCCGATGTCGGTACCCTAAAGTTTTTTCTGAGCATTATCGTAGGAGATAGGTACCTTTAGTAAACATGGCTCGTTTTTAGCGTAAAATACAGATAATACCTACTCAGCCATTGGAACGCTTGCTTTTGAGCGCTTTCTTTATACTCAGATCAACAGAAATCCGAACACAATAAACGCTTATCGTTCCTGAACTAAATAAGCTGCACCGAGAAATACAGAAGCAATACAAGAAAGAAATAAAACACAGACCTTTACCTACAGACCGGATAGGTGACCGATCATTTTTAGCGATTTATAAAAAAACAGATTTCCGTTTTCGACCTTATGGCAACGGTCGACCACATATTAACATATCGAATATTCTTCATCTTTATTCATATTTCCTATAATCCACTCAGTATTTTTTAGATAAATCACGGATACATATATGTAACAAGGACTTCTTGGAAGTCACTCAAAAACTCAAGAAGCTACTTCAATACCTTTTTTAAAGTCATGTTTCCTCTTTTTGATAGCAACTGTACTAATATTTTAAATTTAGAATTGGAATTTTTAAGACTGCGACATCCATGAAAGATTTGAAGACAATTTTAGTTTTTATTTCACGTCAAAAAGTTTTCATACTAAAACTGTCAATCCTGCAGTTTCGTGTCATGGCCCATATTGATGTCTGGATCAATACACGTGGTTCTACTTCCAGTGGCGATAGGCTTGTCCTTACGAAGTTAATTAAAGGTCTGTGTAATAAAACCTATCTACTCCGAGAAGCGGTCGACTGCAGAAAATGCTACTTTGCTTTTTCTTAGAGGTGGGTCGGTACGCGATTTTCCAATACCGAAACGTAACTGGTTATCAGTACCCAATAACGGGTTTTAAAACTATTTATTTTAAAAACTATGTATCGGCGACCGAGAAAACGATACTGGTATTGGAGGGTATTGGTATTTCTACGTTACCAGTTATCTGTGGTTATCGGTGTTATAGCGTTATTGTGGTAAACATGGTATTGTGCGGTATTGCTGTCCCTTTCACACTTGCGTGATTTGCTATAGTCCGTCCTGTTGTCAGACCGAACCGTTGCTTTCAGAACGTAGACTTGGAACGTCCTCCTGTGTTTTTTCGTTGCTCGTACGTGTTCTGAAACACTTCCGCACGAGAAATTATTCCTTGATAGCAGGACGGTCTTTTGCAAACCTTCTAAGTGAGAAAGGGACACTCTTGTCAAATAATGCATGACTTCCAATAACTTGAGATTTGAAACATGCTTCTCAGTTGTTCCCAATAAATAGTTTCGGGAAATACATAGTTTTCGTAATACCGAATACCGTATTTCGGTTATTGCACCAATACATAGTTACAGAAACTATTTACGTTTTAAAACGCCCATCGCTACTTTTTCTACAACAAAGTATCCTGGCATAGAACACAATGTCGATGGAAGACTCAAAGAGATAGCTTTATACTTATAGGGTGGCTTGTACATAATTGCAAACCTCTATGATACTGAACATCTTTTGTTCTAGAAAGAAAGGAAGAAGGAAAAAGTTTATTCATCAACACCAACAGAAACTACAACTTTGAAGAAATCAAAAGGAAAATTGGACTTTCACAAATCACCAGCATGTGAGGCAATTTAAGTTTGTATGAAAAAATCCTTTTTTTGCAATTTCAGCAGATGTTTTTTGTTTTGCGGGTAGAATCTCTAGTTGAGAGGTTTTCAGACACTCTGTATACAACTATAAATTAGACCGCTCAATGTCCCACCCTATCAATTTACGGCCGTTAAAGAATCAGATAAAGTAGACCAAAGATGACCCTATTGATAATTTGTTCTGCCGAGGAGCAACCTGTAAATTTTACAACCTGTAAATTTTAGTCCACAAGTTTATGCTCTAAGAAATAAAGGACTAGTAAGATTGAGAGTTTGACTTTAGGACTAACATCCGAAATCACTATTTACCTGTGAGTACACCAAATGAAAGTATTTATTTCGGGGTTATAAATGTCCACTCCATCTATAATTCTGAAGTATATGAATCAAATCAAATCAATCAAAAAGTAGGTAGCGCTTCACACTTTTTTAAGGATTTTTTGTGTACCTAATACAAATGTCCTGCCACTTGGAACTCACCCAACATTTAGAGACATGTCTGCGGAGAGAGAAGAAAGTCGGACCCAAAGACACTCCCTCTAACTCATTTTGCGTATTCTAAAATACTTTATGAAAGAAAAAACATTTTATTGTAATACAGTTAAGCTTAATTTGGTGAAGTCTTAAATCTGCTAATCTTAAATCTGACCTGAATTAAATCCAGCATAATTGGGTATTGACCTTTCTTTCGCCAATAATATTGTAGATTAACTCAAATCCCGACTCAGTACACAACCGGTACTGTTCACAGTTTACTTATAATATCTAAGGAGATTATAAATTACGAGTACTTCATAAGGACCGATCTCTGTACCATGATCACAGACGTCAACAAGTGGAACTGACAATTGGCAGGCCATCTTATACGCAGAACCGGTACCAAAATTACGTTTGCTGTAGATATGTCAAACTGAAACTCCAACTCAAAATATGTTTATTCGAAGTAGGTAGCATTGTACACTTTTCGCAGGTCTTTTATTAATCTACCTAATACAAAATTCCTACCACTCGGAACTCGTATACCCAACGTTTCGGGAAGTGTTTGCGGAGAGAGAAGAAACGTCGGGCCCTAAAGAAAATCCCTCCAACACATGTATTTCAGATTGGGTAGAATTTAATAAATAAGGTCTAACAAAATCCACTGAAAGTATTTAAACTGGAGCTTGAATCTGAACAGCTTTCCCGAAGGAATCCATAGTCGATTCGCAATTTATCTTCGTAACTTCTTGTCCGGCACTTAACTACTATAGTCATCGGAGCACGTATTATGTATTTCATGTCAAAAATTTATGAATCTGAACTATTTTGTCATAATTGACTAATTATAGTAATTTCTGTAAAAAAGCTAGTACATATTTACTGAAAAATATTTTATCATTTTGTTTTGTAGCGGGCAATTGCCTAATTCATTTTAGTATGGCAACACTTTCGGAAGGCGCGGTCTTTAAACAAATGTCTTTGACAATACCCTGCACGGTTTGTTGACCCCACAAATACTGAAGGAGAAAGTGGTATTGTTTCACGATTGCAATCTCTTGCGCAAGCTAACGTCGGGTGCTACCTTTTGTTCTCGAGGTTCAAGCCATTCAGCCTTCATTTGAGTCATCGAGTTTATAGACCGATTACTAACGTGTTTTACCAAGGAGTTCGTAAGTGTTTTTCATTTGCTAACCCTAATGGGCTCATTTTACTTTAACAAACTATGATATCTAGGCAAGTACTGACATAAAACAAAACATTTAACAGATTTTAACTTCATAAAAAAGTACACAACACATTTGTGACAAAATTCACTTGTCAAGAACAGCTTTTATGATGTAACATGTATATGGCAGAATGCTTGTAATGTTTTTGAAATTCAATGGAAATTTTGTTTGAGGCGTGTTTTTTATACTTATTCTTAGTAAAATCAGAGATATCACTTGTCTCTGGTAAAAGATTTAAAAACGGTTAGCAAATTGACCAAATGGGTAATAAGGTACATTAACAACTACATGTATTTTGGACTAAACGATGGCATACTTGTCATAACTCATTCATAATCAAAATCATACAGCGGGAGTAAAAAAAAATGGTGAACCACCAATTGACTGGGACTTTTACACATCATACTTATCAATTTTTGTTTTAGGACATTGCTGAAATCGCAAAACGATTTTGATTTTTGTGGCAGAGGTGGCAAACCAGCAGACGGATTACCTGATGGTAAGCGATTACCGCCGCCCATAGACACCCGCACGCAACACCAGAGCAGTCATAAGTGCGTTGTCGGCCTTTGATATGGGAGTACGCTCTTTTCTTGAAGGTTTGAATGTCGTATCGGTCCGGAAATACCGCAGGCGACAATTCATTCCACAGTTTGGTTGTGCGAGGCAGAAAGTTTCTAGTGAAACGCACAGTTGTGGACATCGTTAAAGGAATGTTGGATTTTTCACACAAAATTGGGCCATCACATCAATATGTACGAAGAGGTCGAAAAACTCAATGTTTTGCGTTTTCAGCAAGGTCAAAAACAAACGTTGTTCAGTATGAAGAAGAAGCTCCAATTATCAGTACCACATAATGCAGGATGTTAAAAAGTGCGGATTTTTTCAATATCTTTTCTGGATTCTATAGTTGATTCTGAGTAATCCCTTAAAATTTCAAACGCACTTTTTAACACCCTGTATATGTATAATTTTGTAACACCCTATATGTATACATCAGCTCACTCTACTTCGGTCGTCATGATCGAACCACGATTAGAGGAAAGTGTTTTTTTTTAAATTGTATACAAGTGGAACTGCACACTGAGCTTATGGAATAAGTGCCTTATTCGATTAAAGAAAAGAGCTGAATATTGTGAAATGATTGCCATTTTCAATAAAAGAAAACAGTTTATGGGACATGAATTACAACCATATTATAATCAGAAACAGTTTATTGTGCAGAAATATTATAAGTAAACAAAGTCCTATTTAGCGGGCGTTAGCTGAGGCGCGAACGTAGACGCGAGCGAGCAGCCTTCCGGCGTCGTGGATAGTTTTTGACTGACTGAGCTGGGAAAACCGAATCGACTCGAGCGCAGCCGATCGCTACCGAACCGATGACATGCCGAATGACAACGACCAATAACGAAGCAGCAACAGTGTTGCCACAGCAGCCCCCTCCTAGACCTTTAGGTCGATAGAACTAGTAAAATCTCTTAGGGAAGCGAACGTGACGTCCAGAACGCGTCTGCTTGACTAGCTGCGGCGACGGTGACTGCAAAGATGGCTGCTGCGTTGGTATTCGCGAAGATGACAGCTTCGAAATCGGCGGCACAACGCTGTCACTGGGTTTATTAGCAGTGACCTCTGCGTCTGGATGATCATCGTCATCTGAGAGCAGATGAGCAGGTTTGAGTCTATCAATACTCACAGAGACGATTTTGCCTTTAACATCCAGCTTAAAGTATTTATCTTGCCTTTCTATGATCTTATATGGGCCAGAATAGGGTGGCTGTAACGACTTCCGAACTCCATCGTGTCGAATAAACACGTGCGAAGCAGTACTAAGGTCTTTAAATACAAATACTTTCGTGCTGACACCATGTCGTAATACAGGAGATGATTTGAGCGTATTCATGCGAGAACGCAGTCGACTCACGAAATCTGTATAGTCAGGCAAAGGATCTTGCGATGATGATTCGAAGAAATCGCCAGGCAAGCGCAATGTTTCGCCATAAACTAGCTCTGCAGAGGACGATGACAAGTCTTCTTTCCACGCCGTTCTTATACCAAGAAGAACAAGCGGGAGGACTTCAATCCAATCGTCGTTCGCGTGACACATAATTGCGGCTTTTAACTGTCGGTGGAAGCGTTCCACTAACCCGTTCGCTGCTGGATGGTATGCAGTTGTTTGGAAGTGCTGTGTTCCGGTTAAATTAGATAGACGTCTAAATAGGTCCGAAACAAATTGGCGTCCTCTGTCGGACGTGACGCGAAGCGGGCAACCAAATCTACATAACCATCCAAGCAGGAAAGCTTGGGCGACAGTTTCAGCGTTCATGTCTGGGAGTGGAACGACCTCTGGCCAGCGAGTGAATCTATCAACTATTGTCAAACAATAGTGATATCCGCGGCAAGGAGGTAGAGGACCGATCAAGTCAATGTGCACGTGGTCGAATCTCTGAGACGGCACAGAGAAACTGTGAACGGGTGAATTCACATGTCTGGAAACCTTACATTTTTGACACTGCAGGCAAGTTTTTACCCAGGATCGGCAATCCTTACGAACTGCAGGCCAAACGTAACGTGTCGTAATTAGCTTGATCGTAACTTTACCTCCTGGATGGCTAAGACCATGTATCATTTCGAATATCGGCTTGCGAAATTTCGGGGTGATGTAGGGACGCGGAACGTCTGTCGAAACGTCGCAGTAAATTTGTGTCACACAGCCAGGAATTGGAACTTTTTGCAATCGCAAAGACGAGCTGTTTTTAAGCAATTCCTGTAGCTCGGGATCTTTTAATTGGGACGAAGCTAAAGCATCATAATCCAACGCAGTGATGGCATCGACAGGGCGAGAAAGCGTGTCGGCCACGACATTTTGTTCTCCGGATATATGACGGATGTCAGTGGAAAACTGTGACACATAATCAAGGTAACGAAATTGGCGAGGGGAGTGTTTGTCTAGAGGCTTCTGAAACGCATACACGATCGGTTTGTGATCAGTGAAAATGATGAAGGGTTTAAGCTCTAGCAAATGACGGAAGTACTTAACACCTTCGTAGATAGCTAACAGTTCTCTGTCATAAGGGCAATATTTGCGTTGACTAGCGCTCAGCTTTCGAGAAAAGAAACCTAGAGGCTCCCAACCATTATCTACCTCTTGTTGTACGACGGCGCCAATGGCTATATCTGAGGCGTCACAGACTAAAGCAACCTTAGCATTTGGACGAGGATGAGCTAGTAATGTAGCTTCAGCAAGCATGTTTTTGCTTTGCTGAAAAGCTTCTCGCGTAGTCTCAGTCCACTCTATTTTGGTCGAGTTCTTAGTAGAGCCTGTGAGAAGGCCATTGAGCGGTGCCTGTATTTTAGCCGCCTGGGGAAGAAATTTTCTGTAAAAATTAGTCATCCCCAAGAAACGGCGTAATTCCTTGATTGTGGTGGGTAACGGAAATTCCTGGATTGCACGTACTTTCTCAGGAAGAGGCTTGGTTCCGTTACATGAAATTTCATGACCGAGAAAAGATACCTTGCTTTGACCGAAGACGCATTTTGAGGTATTTATTAGAACACCGTGATCACGCAATCTTTCAAAGACCAAACGAAGATGCTCTTCGTGCTCAGTCTCATCACGGGATGCTACCAAGATGTCGTCTAAGTATGGGAAGCAAAATTCAAGGTCACGCAATATTTCGTCCATAAAGCGTTGGAAACTCTGCGCCGCATTTCTAAGACCAAAACTCATGTACACAAATTCAAAAAGACCAAAGGGAGTTGTTATTGCGGTCTTAGGAATGTCGGCAGGTGCTACTGGAATTTGATTATATGCGCGCACTAAGTCCAAGGTCGAGAATACGTTGCATCCATGAAGGTTATGGGAAAAATCACCTATGTGTCGAACGGGGTATCTATCAGGGATAGTTCGGGCATTTAAGGCACGATAATCACCACATGGTCTCCAACCTCCTGTCTTTTTCGGGACCATGTGTAAAGGTGACGACCACGAGCTATCAGATCGACGTACTACACCTGTTCGAACCAAATCTTCAAACTCCTGCTGCGCGATTTTAAGACGATCGCGATCAAGTCGCCTAGGTCTACTAAACACAGGAGGGCCTGGAGTGGTACGGATATAGTGAAGCGTGTTATGTTTCACCTCACGCTCCGAAGGATCTCCGGCAGGCCTGGTGATCTCAGGAAACTGTTGTAGCAACTGGTGATAACGAGTTGTACCTGCAACAGCTTTGATGTGACATACGACATTCCTAGCAGGTTTAGCGATAGCGGTAAGCTGCGTTAAATTGTCAATTAACCGGTGGTTACGCGTGTCTACAAGTAAACCATAGTGCGAAAGAAAATCTACACCGATAATAGGTTTGGTAACGTCCGCTATTACAAAACGCCAATTAAATGCTCGACGCAGACCTAAGTCTAGTGTAAAGTTAATCCAGCCGTAAGTAGAAATAGGCGAGCCATTTGCAGCGAAAAGTTCATACTTAATTTTTTGTCTACACTGACCGCGTAAGTATTTAAAGGGGTACACGCATAAATCGGAACCGGTATCCACTAAAAATTTCACTCCAGTCTTTTTATCCGTAACAAAGAGGCGGCCCGAAGATTGACAGTCGCTGGCCGCCATTAGTGACTGCCCCTCTTGTTTTCCTCCTCGATTTTGAAGTTACACGGCTTACGGCAGTTTGTGGCGTGCTTACCGAATTTTGAATGATACCAACAGCGCCCAGACCTGCTGGAGCTCGACGATCGTGAGCGTCTTCCATCCCGGGATCGCGAACGAGGACGGCGGTGAGTCAACGCTGCAACTTGTTTAGTTAAGCTTTCTATTTGTTGACGAAGTTCAGCCAATTCACGGTTAGTAGAAGCACAGGCGCTCAAAGGGTTAAGTGTAGGTGCTGAGGTGTTAGATTGAACAGCAGCGATTTGTTGTCCGTGTGAAGAGGGTGTTACTTCATAGATCTTATCAGCCAGCTTGGCAACCTCATCCAGCTCCAAACCCGATTGTGTAGCGATAATAGCTTGAATATGGGGTGGCAGACGGCTTGACCATAGTGAACGTAAAAAACTATCAGACACACCTGTACCAGCAAGTCCACGTAAATGACGTAGAAACTGGGTTGGCTTACGGTCTCCCAACTCCTCTTGAGACAGCAACTGACGAGCTCTCTGTTCCTGAGTCGCAGACAATCTTGTTATCAGTTCCGTTTTCAGTTTTTCGTATTTCTCGCTAGCCGGGGGGTGAGCGATAACATCTTCCACTTCGAAACAATATTTGTGGTCCAGGTAACTGATTAGGTGGTAGAATTTAGTGCTGTCTTGTGTGATGTTCGACAAAACAAACTGAGCTTCAAGCTGAGCAAACCATAACAACGGTTTTTGTGGCCAAAATGGTGGTACCTTCACGGCTACTGCAGCTACATTTTCCGTCAAATTTTGTTGCAATTTCACGTTTTGGTTGATTTTAGCTTCGCTTTTGTCGTTAGAGTCCGCCTGCTCATACTCACTGTCCGACATGTTGTAGGTTTTTTAACACGAAACACAAAAAATATTCACAGAAAAATACAATGTTTAGAACGTTTTTACACACAACAGTGTTCAAACACGGGTCACCAATTAATATGGGACATGAATTACAACCATATTATAATCAGAAACAGTTTATTGTGCAGAAATATTATAAGTAAACAAAGTCCTATTTAGCGGGCGTTAGCTGAGGCGCGAACGTAGACGCGAGCGAGCAGCCTTCCGGCGTCGTGGATAGTTTTTGACTGACTGAGCTGGGAAAACCGAATCGACTCGAGCGCAGCCGATCGCTACCGAACCGATGACATGCCGAATGACAACGACCAATAACGAAGCAGCAACAGTGTTGCCACAAGTTCTTCTCAGAGAACACAGTTTAACGCACACTTACAAAAAGGTAAAGGGACATAGATGACATTGTGTTGCTCTGCCTACATATAATTTTATACTGCAGGCCAACGTAAATGTTAAACAAATTTCTAACCAAATAATTGAAAAATAAGTGTTCTCACTTGTTTATTTGATCAGATAGGTAGCAACTCTCTAAATATACATATAATAAATACGTATTAGGGTACATATACTATACGCAAATCAAAGGCCAATGAACTCATTCGTTAAGTGTTTACAGAACCCAGTACGGTTTGTATATTATTATTGGAGAAAATCCGATATAAAATAGTTACCTACCAATACGTGGTAACGGAATTAGCAGTTCGTAGGAAAACGTAAGGTCAACGAACTTCATCAGGACGTCGGCACGCTTTTGTCAGGAGGAAAAATAGAGACTTTGGACATGAAAAGACTGTACCGAAGCTCAGAAGTTTTTATCCAAAATTGTTAAGGTACCAAAATAATAAATAAATAACCAGCGGTCATTTGGACTCAAATGAGTATTCTCTGTTCAATGGGAATCAGAGATTTATAAACGTACCTATTTATGTATGTCAAACCACATGGGCGGGAATCGATATTAGGACCTCCTCAGGCTTGGAATATACTTCTATGGCAACCACTCTCTGATTGATAAACATACCAACATTATTAATCAATTACGACATATGTATGTATTGAGTATACAATACACATTTTTGCCTTGAATTGGATTAGAACTGAGAGTACTCAGCCTAGCTGTCAGGAGCGATATTTCAACCACTATGCCACTCAATAATGTCACTTATTGATATTAAACGCAACACCAGTTAACCGTTGACGCTACGTATCTGTCATTTGTGACAGCACGGTTAATTGACTTTCAAATTGTGATAATAATACGAATAAATCCCGGTTCAAACGAGATGTCATTCGTTTTAAACCGAATGAATTAATAGAAGAATTTATGAGCAGTTGGTGTAATCTCTCAATTGATTAAGTCGTCACTTTGTTCATTTTCGCCATTCGTGGATTCCCTGTATAATGGGAACCAAAGAAATAGCTACTTATATACATACTTTTACGCAGTGTAGGCAGGCCTCCCACTCAGACGAAGATGACCTAGTGAAGGTCGCGGGAAACCGCTGGATGCGGGCAGCGCAGGACCGGTCGGTGTGGAAATCCTTGGGGGAGGCCTCTGTCTAGCAGTGGACGCCTTTCGGCTGATGATGATGATTGTGGAGTCCTGGGGTCGCCTGCCTAATGAGGGTAAGGTGAAACACGAGGGAAAAGACTTGGGAGAATTTTACACCTTTATTGGGCCCTGACAGGCAACAGACTACTTCAAAAAACATTAACTATCAAACATATTAAAAAGATAATATAAAAACATATTAAATAAACGGATACCTACACCAAGTCGTTCACTGTACATGCCGCCCGCCTGTGGAATGATCTCCCACCCGACGTCAGGTTGAGTCCCTCTCTCGCCACTTTTAAGTCCTCACTCAAAAAGTTGTGGAGTCCCAACCCTGGCTCCTGAGCTCATTATTATATTTATATTATTATTGTATGTATATTACTGTATGTATTATATTTAATATTTATTTATATATTAAAATATGTATATTTAAGATGTGTTATTTATAAGATTTATAAGTCGTGTTTGTAGCCTTTGCTCCACCTAAATTATTAATGTAATTCCTCTTCTAAAGTCTAAGGTTGACTGGAAGAGATCCCGTAAGGGATAAGTCCGCCCTTGTATGTCTTGTCCTTGTTTTATGTATTGTATTCTGTTCTTTCACAATAAAGAGTTTACAAACAAACAAACAAACATATAATATCCAAAGAAGGATTGATGACCAAGGCTGCCAGCGACAATGATAATTTAACTTTTTATACAATGTACACATATACAATGTAACTTTTTATTTGCCATTAATATTGGTAACCGGCAAACTGAACAACTTCTTCCAAAGAACCCATCAGAGCAAATCTTTAATTCCACACAAAATATACGAATCGACTTATCAATTATTGACTTTTAGTATAGTAAGCTACAATTGTATAGCGGATAACGGCTTCATTGGAGAAATATTTTCATTAGTAGCATCTATCATTTGGCGGTTGTGGGTGAATAAAAATTCATTCTCCATTGTATAGATGCTAAACACCCATACACAGCATAGAAATTTGCATAAATGTTTGCCCTGGGTGGGGATTGAATTCACGACCCTCAGCGTGGAAGTAGGGAACCCTAATCTACGCCACTGAGTCAGCCGAGGGACAGCCGATATTAATCCTACGAATATAATACTTATCCCTGTTCATATCACACATTTCAGATAAAACAGTTCAGTCAGTTTCAGAGCATTTATAAGCGTCCCAACTTTAGTGTTGAAAAAGTGAATTCAATTTATAATTGCAATTTCAAAAATGCAAGTTCGTATTTTACCCACCTCGTAGCGCAATGAGACGGCTAAAAAGAAAAAAAATGGTTTGAAAAGAAATCGTAAAGCGTGAACTGAATTCTTGCTTGAGGTTCCGTATAACTAATTAATATCCAATGGCAGCGGGTATATAAAGGAGAGAGAAAAGTGCACTTCCTTATTAACCGTATATGACGTATGGTGCTTCACAGTTAAGTATTTATTTAAGGAGTTCTTGGTGAAAAATTACAAAGACTAGGATTCCGTACAAAAACTAGGATTCCCTGTATAAGCCTCAGGAAGGCTAGGCGTTACTCCACACACGGGGGCCAACTTCTAATTATACAGGGTGTAACAGAAAAGTGTGATAATACTTCAAGGTTCGCTTTTACCCATCAAACTGAACAACTTTTGTTCTACAACTTTGTTCAAATAGCAAAAATTTTTTGGACTTTTCATACAAATCGATCAGCTGGCGAACCAAGTTTGTATAAAAAGTCCGAAAATTTCTTTGCGATTTCAACAAAGTTGTAGAACAAAAGTTGTTCAGTTTGATGGGTAAAAGCCAACCTTGAAGTATTATCACACCTTCCTGTTACACCCTGTATATTAGTGGCGGTTGTGTCCACTGGCGAAATCTAACGTCCTATGTTTTTAAACCGCCTATAAGGCATCTAACTTAGCTTAACCACTACCATATAGTGATAGCAACCGGCACGGCACCAACGCGGCTTGAGGCAGATATCACACTGCACCGGAATCCGCTCCGGTATGCGGTGCAGCGATTTTTTTCTCGCCACTGTCAAAGGAAAAAACCGCAGCACCGCACACCGAAGCGTATCCGGTGCAGTGTGATATCGCCTAACGTGGCTTGCGTGGTGTCCAGGGGCTAAAATGCAACTATAATTCCAAAGTCCCCAGTGTGCGAGCAAAGTGCTTTCAATTTAAACGAATATTTCAGCACTTCTCTGTGTGATTGTACCCACACACGATGCATTAGAGTGATTAAAAGCGAATCACAACTGTATTTGTGGATTGATAATGTTAGCAAGTGAGTATGTAGGTAGTTATTCCTCAATTATTTTAGTGGTTCTTTGTATAAAAATAAATTATATTGATTGAATGACTCCACTGACTCGGTGGCTCTGTGGTTAGCGCTCCTAACTACTGAACCGAGAGTCGTGGATTCGAGCCCCACCCAGGGCAAACATTTCTGTGATGAACAGATTTGTTTGTGTCTGGGTGTATTATATCTATATTTGTATGTATTTAAAAATGTACATGTCTATTTATATCAGTCTCTGGTTCCTATAATACAGGGAATCCTAGTTTGGCGCCAGATGACCATGTGTGATTTGATTTATCCCGGATATTATTATTAATGTTATATAGTATAGGGCTCTTATGAAATACCTAAAAAAATCTAATTTATATACTACAAACTCATGAAACCAGACAAACCAAACCTTTTCCCAAAGAACCAATACACATTTTTTGACTTCCTGTACTAACTCAGCTAAAAAAAGTCGGCTTGTGGAGAAACTGAAAATATATTTTTTTATTGAATAGACTACGGAATACTTGGCTAAAAAGTTTGAAGGGGTGGTAGTTACATACGTAGAAAACAACGCACTTGTGACTCCTCTGGTGTTGCGGGTGTCTATAGGCGGCGGTAATCGCTTAGGGGCCGTCCATTAATCACGTGATGTTTTTAGCAACTTTTTAGACCCCCCTCCCCCCTGGTGATACGTGGTGAGGTTTTAGACTACCCGAAATTACTCTAGAAATCGCGTGTTCAACGAAAAAATAAATACACGTGATATCTCAGTACATCCCCCCTATTACTTATGGGTGCCGGATCGAAACACACGCACTGGTAGTTTCACACAGTTTATTGATACAGTTCACAAAGTAAAAACAAAGTTTAAAAGTCAATCACAAAATAAAAAACAAATATAAAATAACACAGTAATACAGAAAAATAAAATGTGGGCCACGAGATGCGTAGCCGTTGTTGCTTTAGCGCAGACTGAGTGCAGCGGGCCGAGACGCTTTCGTCGCAGCTTTGCGTTTACATTAGGGTTATAGCTACTTATGTTCTACTTATAGGTAAGTATATTATAGTTAAAGCTAAGTGGAGTCCGTCGCTAACACTCCCCTCCCCAGTGCGAAAATCGCACTAATCACCCAAAGGTACGGGAGCGACGCGCGACGCCGATCGCCGCAATACTCCGCCGCTTGTTCGTACCTCAACGACGCGCACGCGTCCGTCTTTACCCGGAAGTACTTTTTCGATGATACCCCGGGGCCAAACATTGCGAGGTGAGTCTGGGTCCACTATGAGGACGAGGTCTCCAACTTTTAACGATCTCTCGTCCTTTTGCCACTTACACCTCGGAATCATTTCCGGCAGATATTCCTTTATCCAACGCTGCCAGTACATATCAGCCAACCTTTGAGCCGTACGCCACTGTTTTCTTAAACAGAGGTCAGTGTCGCAAAAGGCCCCTGCCATAGGCAAATTAGATGAAGAGCCTATAAGAAAATGGTTTGGTGTTAATGATTCCGAACTACCGGGCTCTACCGAAACGTGGGTCAAAGGTCGGCTGTTTACTATATTTTCGACTTCTGCTAATAAAGTGCATAATGTCTCCTGTTTAGGGGCTCGCTCTTTTAATATTACCTTTAATGATGTTTTGACACTTCGTATTAGTCTCTCCCACGCCCCTCCCCAGTGTGGGCTTACGGGCGGAATAAAGGTCCATAATGCTCCGATGTTTGAAGCCTCCGCCTGAAGTAACCTGTTATCTATGTTATCAATGGACTTACGAAGTTCAGCGTCGGCGCCTTTTAGGTTGGTTCCGTTATCTGAAAAGATGTGACGGGGCCAACCCCGTCGAGCGGCCATCCGACGGAGTGCCATGATGAGCGAATCAGTGGTGAGAGAATGTGCCACCTCTATATGGATAGCTCGGATTGTAAGACATGTAAACAAAACACCATACCTTTTTTCCCTTCGTCGGCCTACTGTAACTTCCATGGGGCCGAAAAGGTCTATACCGCAGAACGTAAACGGTCTCTGGTGATGTGCCATGCGAGCTTCAGGTAAGTTACCCATTCTAGGCATCAACGGTTTAGCTTTTCTTATTCTACAAAACAAACATCTAGATACAGCATTTTTTACAGATGGTCGTAGTTTAATTACCCAATATTTTTGTTTGAGGTCATTCACTACTGTTTCTTGATTTCCGTGGGCAGCTTTTACGTGAAAATGCCTCACCAAAAGCTTAGCTGTCGGGTGCTGTCCGTCGAGGATTATAGGTCTTTTAGTTTCCTCGGGTATATCTGGCGCTGCGTCGATACGTCCACCCACTCGAAGCAGACCATGTTTATCTAGGTAGGGCGACAAATTACGAAGTCTACTGTCACGTTGAATACACTTACCGTTTTTCAACAGGGATATTTCGTTGCTGAATGAATCCACTTGTGCCTTTTGCAGTAGCAGACGTTCCGCCCGCTCCATCGTAGTGCAGTCATCGACACCTGTTAATTTCTTACATATGTTTATGAATTTCAGGACAGTAGCGGCAGACCTTAACAAGCGTAGCCAGGATGAAAACGCTTTTGGGTCAGGAGTCGGTAATTCAAAACTTACAGTTTGTGTGACTCCGACATAATCCGGAATATTTTTTGTTTCCAGATCAATAACATCTCGTGGCCAGCACGTCTCGTTTGAGTACAAAAATTGAGGTCCTGTAAACCATTCGTTCAAAAATGAATTATAGTTGAATGCATCCCTCGTTGCTATATCTGCAACATTTACTTTTGTAGGTACATACCTCCATTCCGATACTCTAGTGAGTTCGTCTATCTCCCCAAGCCTATTAGCTTCGAATGTTTTATAAGTGCGTGTGTTATTACGCAACCAATGCAACACGGTAGTAGAGTCGCACCAAAAGTACCGTCGCTCAACTGTTAACTTATGTTCCTGTGTGATTGTGTGTGCAAGCCGAGCTGCGAGTACAGCAGCTTGTAATTCCAAGCGGGGAATAGTTACAGTTTTTACCGGAGCTACTCTACATTTACTGGCTACAAATGCTACACGTATTTGATTGTCTTGAACCCATCGCCAATAAGCGACAGCACAAATTGCCTTTTGGGACGCGTCACTAAAGACATGCAGTTCTAAGTTATTGTAGCACTGCGTGTGCGCGCCAATACATGTCTCATTCTTATCGGTACCCTGAAATGTTGAAATACAGTTCCCAGTGTCGCTCTTGTTACCTGCGTACGTCATAGAGTCGTAGGCGCCTACGGTTATCGACCTCTCCACAGCTGGCGTAGTAGAGGCTGCTACGCTGTTAGTGACTGAATCATTCGCCATCTCGCTCGCACGTTCTGTGATGCGTTGATAACATCTAGGTATTCTAATCTTACCAACCTCTTTCAGTAGCTCTATCCAGTCACACCATTTTTTGTAAATATCTTCAGAGATAACGTCGTCCCAGTCGATATTAAGACGCCACGTGTCCTGCAGCATAATTTTTCCCTGTATGGTAAAAGGTGACAGAAACCCAAATACGTCAAATATTGACATTACCACTCGTAGCATTATTCTTTTTGTAGGTTTTTGCTTACCTTGTATAATGCAATCTGGAATCCTTTTGAAAGAGACATCGAACGCTAACTCGTCAGTGCTGGGGTACCAGATTAACCCGAGCGTGCGTTCACCGTAACATTGCTGTTCAATATCAAACCTTACGGCAGCAGATTCTAAGGTCTCTTTTGAGACAGTTTCCAGTACAGCTGTACTGTTACTCGTCCAATTACGCATGTTGAATCCTCCTTCCTTATGAATGTATGAAATATTTCTTACCATTTCAATCGCCGTCGCTTCATCGGGTAAACTTTGTATGTAATCGTCCATGTAATGCGAATTCACTATCGCATCTACTGCAGCCGGCATGGATGACTCGAAGCGTTGAGCGTTCTTGTTTTTTATGAACTGTGCGATGAATGGAGAGCTTTTTGCTCCGAAAATTAAAGATGTCATTTTGAAGTGTTTTACAAGTTTAGCTTCTGGGTCCGATTTCCATAAAAACCTCAGTGCGTCTTGATCTCGGGGTATTATTTTAATACGAAGAAACATGTCTTGTATGTCCCCGGTGACCGCTACCTTATTTTCTCGAAAGCGCATCATTATTCCAATGAGTGAGGCGAGTAGGTCCGGCCCTTTTAGCAAATAATCATTTAAACACTTACCATTGGTCTTAGCTGCCGCGTCAAACACCAGTCGCAATTTCTTTTTGTTGGGATTATCAACGCCAAAATGTGGTAGGTACCACGAATTTTGAATGCATTTAGTGTCATCTAGTTCCCTAGCGTACTCGTTTTCAAATAAGTGATTAATGCGACCCACATACCTGTTGGCGTACTCGGCGTCCTTTTTCATTTTTCTTTGAACTCCCTCAAGCCTTTTTAGAGCACCTTGATAGGTATCAGGCATGACACATTCAGGGTCCTTCCAGGGTAAGCCGACTTGCCATCTCCCTTCAGTGAGCTGTGCTGACTGTTCAAGCTGCTGGATGGCATAGACGTCTGCAGCGTTTTGTCTGGGCTTACCTGAAACTCCAAGCGAGTCCAGTGCGAAGGATCGACGCACCTCTTCATGCAGTTCCCGTAGCGCACACTCGTCAGAGTGCAGCTCAGAGATAAACAGGGTGGCGTCGGCATCTGCGTGCGCGCTCGCGGAGCCAGGGGTGGCTGCGGGTCGCGCTTCCCTCGGCGCACAGACTCGACCATGTAGGGACCAACCTAGGGAAGTGAGTGTAGCGGACGGCTCGTTTGATTTACCTAACAAAACTTTCAGTGGTAATAATAAATTATAGTTATCTTGACCAATTAGTATTTCAGGTTTTACATTTATATTACACAAGTTGTCTTTGACATCTTTTAAGTATTCATACTTATTACAATCTACAATTGACAATTTTTGCATAGGTAAATGTAATTCCTTAACGCTACGTGCCTTAATAGAATAAACCTTATTGTCCATACCAGAAAGTTTTAAGTCCATTACGGTTGTGTCACACACTATTTCGTCACTATTCCACGGACCGCACACGCGCATGGTCTCAGTGCGACCACTTAACCCCGCGCGGGTGGCGAGCGCGCCACTTATCATTGTGACGGTAGACCCGTCATCGAGTAACGCATTAGTTTCGATAACTTTTTTGTCACTTGTGTACAAACGTACGGGCACAACTTTCAGTAACACTTTAAACGCACTCGTGTTTACATTCGTCACTGTTTCGTTGGCAGTGTTGTCAAGTAGCGTTTCCTGTTGTTCACTTTTTGATGGTGACGGCGACGAAATCTCTCTCTTGGTGTTTACTGGGTAGTGTAGCAGCCTGTGATGTTGTAGGCCGCAATCTTCCTTATCGCACACCGGAGCCGGGCAGGTTTCTTTGTCGTGGTTGGACTCAAGGCACTTGAAGCATATCCCGTGGCGCTTAACATGCCGCCATCTCAACTTACGCAGCGATTTCTTGAACTGTTTACAATCAGTTAACTTGTGAAATGACGCTGACCGACAAAACTGACATTTATGTTTATGTTGAACCCGCTTCTCTGAATTCTCTGATTGCATGAGAACTGTTTGTGTTCGAATGTCACCAGTCTTATTATTTCTAAGCGCTCTTTGTTCGTTTTTATTGTACACGTTCTTTTGGTGAATATAACTATCGGGTCTTGAGTTGAGAGTTGAGATTGCGATGTTAGCGGTTGCTGTGACCTTAAGTGCTTCCGCGTGTAAGAAATCGCACAAAATATCCAATCGTGATTTCTTTGTAGATTTTATTAAGGAAAAGCTGTAATCAGTCCACTTTGACAGCAGTATTGTGGGCATTTTTGAAAGTATTAGTGATACCATATGCATACCCTGTATGTACTCCTCTCGCCCGACGGCGCGTACAGCTGCCACAAAGTTTTGTACCTTAATAGAGAAAGGTACAATCTCCTTTTGGTAATCTTGGCAAAGTGGGTTTAGTTTTTTTATGTCATGTATTAGGCGAGTAAGTATGCTATCTGGGTCACCGAATCGCAACTCTAATGTTTCCATAATTCGTTCAGGCGTTACGGCACTGATAAGTAAAGCTGCGACGGTATCCTTTGCTGGTCCGCGTAAACATTTTCGTAATCTCCAAAGATTTTCTTTAGAACTAAAGCCACATACCTCGGTAGATTCCTCGTATGCTTGTTTAAACTGAAGCCAGTCCAATGGGTCACCGAAAAATTCAGGTAACTCCTTCGGTGTACTTAAGCGGCTTAGTAGGTTAGCATTCTTGTCCTGGGTTGAGTTTGCGCTCAGGTTACTCACAGCAGTGGCAAGCAATTCGATTGTTCCCTGCAAAGTGCTCGTTCCAGGTGCGAGCTCGGGGTTTGTTTGCTGCCGTTCCATTTCCAACTGGCTCTTTTCAATCCAATTTTCGACGTCGCATCCGTAATCTTCACTGTCACTACTTTCTTCTAAAGCAGCTAGGTTGGCCTCTAGTTCTTTCTGTATCAATTTTATCTTTACATCTGCCAATTGTCTTTCTGCCTCAAGCTCTAGCGCTTTTTTACGCGCATTTAGAGAGGCTGAAGATTTTGAAGAAGCCTTTGTAGAAGCCGCCAATGAAGGCGCTTTTAGAGGAGGATTTTGTTGACTTAACTCACCCTCTGGTCTTGAGGCATCGATTGCGATTTCTTCATTCTGCTTTGCTTTTTCCTGCTCAACACGAAGGCGCGTGGAACTACGTGTGTCCACCGGCATATTGTTTGGTGGTGGTGTGCGGATTATTTAGGTCCGTTCCGATCCAATCCGGCTCGAAGGACCAGCTATTACTTATGGGTGCCGGATCGAAACACACGCACTGGTAGTTTCACACAGTTTATTGATACAGTTCACAAAGTAAAAACAAAGTTTAAAAGTCAATCACAAAATAAAAAACAAATATAAAATAACACAGTAATACAGAAAAATAAAATGTGGGCCACGAGATGCGTAGCCGTTGTTGCTTTAGCGCAGACTGAGTGCAGCGGGCCGAGACGCTTTCGTCGCAGCTTTGCGTTTACATTAGGGTTATAGCTACTTATGTTCTACTTATAGGTAAGTATATTATAGTTAAAGCTAAGTGGAGTCCGTCGCTAACACCCCCCCCCTCCCCCCTTGTGATATTTCGTGATTTTTTCTGAACCTCCCCTCTCCCTTTTGAGCCTCACGTGATTAATGGACGACCCCTTACCATCAGGTGATCCATCTGCTCGTTTGCCGCCTGTCACATTAGAAAAAACTCTGGTTCGCGTTATTTAAAAGGCTTTGACTTAGAAAATATTTCAAACGACACAGGAAATATGGAAGAACACGATATGACAGCATGGAATTGAAAGAGGTTGCTGTACCACAGATAAACAAAGTTGTTCAGTTTCATGATTAAAAGTTCCACTTTAAAAAGTTTAGCTGATATAGTTAGGTCTTTTATAAATGTTAACTTCGATGCTGCCAAGCTCAGAATCCCACAAAGTATAAAACCACCGCCTTTTGTAACGGTTTACGGTTTGCTAGCAGCTATCCAGTCCAACGGGATATTTATTGCTATAAATACAACCAGATATAAAGGTTTACCTGGAAACGGTAACTATAGGTATCAGTTGGTAACGCTTTAGAAAATAAACTGCTAGAAATTCTACGCTACGAATCACAACTATTATAAATTAATTGGACATTGGAAAAAAAATTAGACGGTGAAATTAAATTCATTTCGCTCATATTAATTGTGAAAAACAAAAAAATGTGTGTAAAACAAAAAAAATTCCCCAAGGAACTCAGTGCAATCAGAGCAAAAAAGAATTGTTGACTAGAATTTCAGCCTGTGTATACAGTAATTGGACGTAGTTTAGCAGAAAGGACTCAATCCACTAATACGTAGTTTAGCAGACAGGACTCTATCCACAAACCTTAAAGTACTCCACTAACAACGGTTTATGGATTGAGTCCTTTCTGTTAAACTACGTCCAATTTCTGTATACACAGGCTGAAATTCTAGTCACAAATTCTTTTTTGCTCTGATTACACTGGGTTCTCAAGGAAATTTTTCAGTTTTTCACAATTAATATGAGCGAAATGAATTTAATTTCACTGTCTTATTTTTTTATTTATTTAAATATTAAACACAATTATATAACTATAAATAAAAAATCCATCCAACCAATGTCTGTTGCTGAAATTATACATATTTTAGTCTTAAAAATTTAGTAGGTATACTAAAATAAATAAATATCGGGGACAAATAACACACGGATATCTGGTCCTAAAGTAGGATTCCCTGTATTATGGGAACCAGAGAGACTGATACACATATACGTTTAATTAAATACATACATGTGTTAACAAATACAAATACCATAGACATGCGCCATTCCCCCCACCTCCCCCCCCCCCCCCGATATAAAACTTCTTTAACAAATACATACATATACAGATATAATACACCCAAACACAGAGCAAACAAATCTGCTCAGTGCTCATCACAGAAATGTTTGCCCTGGGTGAGGATCGAACCCACGACTCTCGGATCAGTAGTCAGGAGCACTAACCACTGAGTCACCGGCTCAGCCATCAGTCAAAAAACATCTTGAGACTTACTTTCAGCTTTGTGAGTGGAATTTAGAAAATCTAGACACAGAGAAGTCAAATCCAATTTAAGCAAGTAACAAAGTACCTGTAACATTTTGTCACTTAAATTCATCTTAAATTGGATTTGGCTCAATCTGTCTTAGGAAATACCGATGTAAACTAAAATTGTTTAACTGTTGTAAAGTTTAAATTGAGACTATCATTGGATGTAGTTCTGTTTCAACGGCAAATGGGTCCTAACAAGTAAAGGACAAGTAGTTCGGTGTCAGGTTAAAAACTAGTTAAGGCGTTAATATGACTAAATCCGAGGTCGGTGTGTGATAAATCATATGGAACTTATCGGTACTCAAGTTAAGTTCAAATCAATCCAACGCTAACGCGGCGGTTACGTTGAAACCGCTTCTCCGTTGAACTCGATTCTCGATTTTGATATAAGTCGTTTTCGCTTTCCAGTTAGTTAAAATAACCTCCATTTAATATGAAAGGTATTCAAAGTTAAATGACATTTAAATCGCCGATTTAAAAATTTTAGTTTGAACGTAAAAGAATATCCTGTTTCAGAGTTTTGTTTAATAATTATGTAAATATAAATAAAAAGGTGTTTACATTTTTATAATTCTGTTAAAATAAATCTGCTTACTATTGTTTTAATTACATATTAATAATACCTATGGTTCATTCCAATCAAAAAAAAGCAAAACGTAAACAAACTTACTATGGAACTGACACATGTCAATGTCATCTGCATACTATGTTTGTTTACCTTTTGCTTTTTTTTGATTGGAATGAACTATACCTAATACTTTGATTTAGCCATTAAATAATTAGAATTTAATATATTGAGATTTGACCTATCTTAAGAGAATCCTCAAACCTTAAATTAACTGCTGGCTAACAAATGGTGCCATTACCGAAACGATTAAACCGACTAAAGTTATAACAGTGCTAACTCTGGCTATTTAAGTGTTACCTAAGTTATCCCGTAGTTGCAGCCCTTTTTGACCCTCGAGTACCAATTAAAGTACAAGAATAACTTATAGACAAGGCTTAGGGCTTGTTTTGATAGCTATTGTATTTTTCAGTTTTGCTAATTTATGCTATGTTGGCGACAGTTACTGGCCACCTATGTAGTCTCCTTTATATAAATAACTATTTGAATATTTGAATGTTTCTTTGTGAAGTTTATAGTGCTGTTATTTTAGACTTTTGTTTTAGTTGAAATAAAGAATTGATTTGGTACTTCGTCTTATTGATTCTTCCTACTCCTTGAGAAGCACACGATCCTGGACAACCTTTGTCCAGTTTTCCTCAGAGAAGCGTTTTCTAGTGCCACGGGCTTCCACCAAGTAGAATTTAGTCGACCTCTGTCCCTTTTTTAACCGATTTCAAAAAAAGGAGGAGGTTCTCAATTCGTCGGAATCTTTTTTTTTAAGTATGTTCACCGATTACTCGAAGACGCCTGAACCGATTTGGAAAATTCTTTTTTTGTTTAAAAGGGTATACTTCACAAGTGGTCCCATGTAAATTTTATCGAAATTGATTTAGCGGTGTTTGAGAAAATCAACAAAAACATAGCAAAATTGGAGTTGTTGCGATTGAAGTCGGTTGTTTTTAACGTATTCGGCGAGGTCAATTTTCCTACGGTAGAGAAAGTAAAGTAACATAGAGGTTGTTCAGTGAGGTCGGAGTTTCAGTAGTGTGTGGTCATACCAATACATTTTATAAGTACTTAACTCAGTTATGTAGAATCACGTGGACGAAGGTGGTGTTATCGATAAAAGTAATCTCCTCCATACAAAGACTAGCAAAAGTAATACGATATTGTTATCACCGATAATGGATGATGCTTTAAGTAGAATCACAACAAAAAATATATACATATAAAATATATGTATAAATAGCTAAAAAAAAATATACCTAAAAACAAGGTTTATAGGTTTATCAAAAGGAAACATTTCACATCGTTTCCTATTATCGAGGTTAATTAACGGCAAAACATGTGACTTTTAAAATGTCAGGCATTTAATTATATTCGCCACAACACAGCGCGTACGGCAGAAAAACTGGTCCAAAATACCAGGCCACTTGTTCTTGTTACATAACTTAAAATGTTATAACGTTACACCTTGACTGGCGATTTTTTAATACTCGGAACTTTTACTGTGTCCTTTAGAGTTCGAAAAGGTTAATGATAATTATTATATAATAATAATATTTTCTTTTCTTTTTAATTTTAATCGGCCACGCGCGCCATGTTGTTGGACTGCGCCACAGACTAAAAAAGGATTTATGACTGCGTTGTTATAAAAGGAGTTTTTATTTATTTATTTGCAAGCCATTACGCGTAGATTCTACTCATGGTGGCCAGTTACCGTTGGTCTACAAGCCTACAATTGTGCTAAAATATTTCATCTCTCTCCGCACACTTCTCTCCGGCCGGCTTACGAGTTTCAAGTGGTAGGACCTCCCTAATACGGAGTCTACCTGATACTGAGTTTCAGAGGTGAAAATCAAAAATACCAAACTAGCTATTTTTGACTATTAAAATTTTCCATTTTCATTCATTACTTATTAATTTAGACACAAAAACATTACCCTCGCATGTGTCGGGTTTTAAAAGACTTTAAACCTAATACTACGATAAACTACTTCTCACAATTCACAGTTAAATATTTTATGTTGGATCTCTATGGTTTGGTATTACGAGTAACGTATCTAAATATAGCTTAATGCTCGTATATATCCTTGAATTCCCATCACCGCTTTGCCTCTGAATACGCTTCGGTATGCAAGTTTGTCACTTAAATTTGCATACGCGTATTTATCTAGTTTTAGTCTGACTCACTCTTTGAATGTAAGATAGATAGGGTTGCCAGGTGTGGTGCAAAAAAACCGGACAAGTTTTTTTTATTTTTATTAATTTAACAAAATTACCAAATTACAATAAAACTTAAAATCTTTTGTCCGGTTTACCAAGGTTTTCTTGACCGGACAGATATAAGGAAAACCGGACTGTCCGGTAGGAAACCGGACTTCTGGCAACCCTAAAGACAGACCTAGTTTACTATGAGAACAACTTTGAGGTCAAAAGGACTGTTAATTTATAAATACTGTCGTTTTAAGTGGGGTTGGCAACATTCTAAATCGATTAGCACTAAACAGGGACCAGAAAATGGTTTTATAAATCC
This sequence comes from Coleophora deauratella, assembly GCA_958295455.1. Taxonomy (NCBI): domain Eukaryota; kingdom Metazoa; phylum Arthropoda; class Insecta; order Lepidoptera; family Coleophoridae; genus Coleophora; species Coleophora deauratella. The sequence goes on along the minus strand of OY282406.1, from coordinate 13,063,849 downwards.
AGAACGCCATTTTATTTTATGAGTTCTGTAAACTGTAGGGGATTAAGATGAATCTAACGATACCTCGTGTATCGGCACCTCGCAGAATCACTAAACTGAAGTGTCAGTGAACCGATAACCTGGTGAAGGTTGCGGGAAGCCGTTGGATGCGGGCAGCGCAGGACCGGTCGGTGTGGAAATCGGCGCCTTGGGGGAGGCGTTTGTCCAGCAGTGGACGTCTTTCGGCTGGTGATGAACGATGCCTCATATTCCAAAAACCATCCATTCGTTGAGGTTACACGCGATTACTAAGAAACGGACATACACACACCCGAATAATATTACCTTGCGCGGTTGAGGCAGTAGCGCGAAGGTCCTTTAAAAGTGTTTTTAATAGGAAATATGTAAATAAATCCTTTTATAACTGTTGTTCTGTAATCACTTATAATATTTGATTATCGAGCATGATCCTGCTAGCAGAGACACTAGATATTCATTTATATCTATCCTCATTCCCACATATACCTAAAACAATTAAGTGGCAATGTCAGTTAAAATTACGTAAGACTAGGCTGTATGGCCAGAGAACCCTTTGCCTTTTCTTTGCAAAATTAGGAAAAAATTTACAAAAAACACATGTTGGGCCATTTAGAAATGTTACCTGTTACCTGTTAGTTACCTGTTATCATCCCTAGTTTTTTTTTTAAACACTGCTGTCTATTTTCTTTAAGAAATGCGAATATAATTTTAGACTCTTCAAGGAAACCTGCTCCAACGACGTCTCATCTTTTTCGTGTAAAGCAAAAGCGAAAAGTCTTTTAAGCATGACAAAGCAGAAAAGAGGTAAAAGCTTATTACAAACTTCAAGCTATTTTATATTCTATTTTGTCCAAAATCTCTTGGCAGACAGATTCTTCAATGTATTTTCGAGTAGGTAAAGCTAGGATATTTTCAGACTAGCTTGAAGTAGTTAAGAGCATTCATAACTATTCATAAAGTACTAAAAATAAGAGAATTGTTAGGAGTGTTATTAATATTTTTTATTGCTACAAGTTGCACAAAGAACATTATCTTTGAAGATAAAATAAAAAGCTAAACTGTAGGTACTGTTCTGTTATTTGTATTCTTTTGTTGTACAATAAAGTATATGTATTTATCTTTATCTTAAATCTTAACTGTACACTTAGATAATTAGTACTATAACGAGTATACAAGATATTCAAATACACAGTCCTTCCTTCCTTACTTAATCATCAATATTATAAATAAATGAATTAGGTAATGTAAGTTAGTTTGTGCATCTTTCTCGTAGCCACGGAGCAAACGGATTGATAAGATTTTTGCACAGATATTCTTGACGGGATGAAAAGTGACATTAGCTCTGTATGTTTTTATAAAAAAAGATACTATACATATTTATGGTCCAATCATATAACTGTTATATGTATAAGTAGTGCGTAAGTATACTGGCTGTTGATGTGTGATTTCGGCCACATTTCTGGTACAAGTGAGCTACTCCTCTTCCTCTCCCTTTATTCCATGCATAACTGCATAGACTATACTTATAACCATAAAAAAATAGGATTCGTTCTGTAGTTATACCGGGAACATAATATAATTTCACAAAGTAGATAATGCAATTTCATTTTTGCGCTCACGCACTGCGCACCGTCAAACTATTGGGCTAGCAGGTAAGCCATGGAGGTCGTCATATTATTATTAAAATCTTTTATGTTTACCTATGGTTATGCAATAAATGTATTTTAAATTTGAATTTGGGTACCCACAACAACTATCGTAATAATACTAATCATATGTCAATTTGGAGATCATGACGAATTTACTAAAACTTCGTCATGTCATTTTGGTAGTAAAATGAAATGGGCATACAACCATACACTCGAAAACAATATCTTACCGTTTGCGAAGTCGTGTAAAAACGAAATACTAGCGGGCGGAACCGCGAGCAACAACTAGTAAACTTTATTAACGTCAATAACATAGAAACGTTTAAAAATACATATTTGAATTCGTGGGAGAGAATGGTTACTACATTAACATGAACAAAAGACGTGACAAAGAATGGAATAACTTTTTTAAACGGAACCAAGATTAGATCTCGTCGTGTGACAAATGACAGTGTAACCGTCATTATGTGTCATTATTGTCATAATGTTCTAGCACTGCGTATAGTTGAAAATATTTGCCCTATTTAGAGTTAGTCAATCAAGAGCGAGCGATGGCCTAGTTTATAGTTTATTATTACTATTATAGGGTTCAATTAAACCTGTTTTATGAGTACTGAGTTATAAGGTAATCTAGCTGTTGACCGTAACTTCATCTGAATGGAATGCGTGTCAGTGGGAATAAACATCGCTCTGAACATCAAAAACTGAATCTTAGACATGCAATATTTTGTAAAAAAAAAAATTATTGAAAAATAACTGTACATTATACATATAACCGATGTTTAGCTTTACGTTTCGTATGAATGAAACGAACACAGCGACCATAATTAATTAATTTGAGCATAAAATACTGAAATTCGATTTAATCACTTTCAGTTAAGATTTTTTAAGAACATTTATCTTATGGTTACCCATAGTCAAGTCATTGACTGTATGTATATCGTACCTTACTTATACAATTTGCCACACCCTGGCTCTCTCTAAAGGCCACCTTACACCCCCTGCAGGCTGCAGGTAAGATCCGGTGACGGTTGCGCAAGTTAGCACAAGCACAAGCAAGTTAGCACAAGCACGCAATGCACAATTGCACACATTTATGCGTATGTTTATAAACGTCGTATGGTTATTTAGTAGTAAAACCTATATAGGTAATTCAAACGCGAATTTTTTTTCAGTGTCCGGAGTGTAGCGAAGATAACCAAACTTTTTTTTAAATGCCTGCATAGGTATATAGGTACCTACCTATTTCACATTAAAGGTCTCAGTTTTCCCATACTGTGAGAAGGTAGGTCGTGGTCATTCACTACCCACATAAGCAGGTAAATATCGTAAATATACAGGGTGTTTAAAAAACTGCGTTTGAAATTTTAAGGGGTTACTCAGAATCAAGTAGGTACCTATAGAATACAGGAAAAAATATGAAAAAACCGATCGACAATTTTTTTTAGCTTCCCATACTAAATTAATTGAATTAAGAATTTGTTGGGAAACTGAAAAAAAACTGTTGATACGAATTTTTCAATATTCTTCCTGTATTATTCTTAATTCTGAGTAACGCCTTAAAATCTCAAACGCACTTTTTTAACACACTGTATAAGTACCTAAGAAACGTATATGTAGATTCAGCTTCATCTCAGCTGCACAAATGATCTATTCACCTTGGATCAATGTGTAGAGTAGATCGATCGTGGGCGCATGGGCGGGATGATTTATGTCTTTGTAAACCTCTTATTTGGGCCCTTAGTGGGTTTGACATTTATCATTATTTACAACGCCTTAAATGAAGCAAATTTTAAGAATAGTACTTGCCAAAGTGGCATTATAATAATTGACCACGCTGAATAGGTACGTTAAAAATAACCGACTTCAATCGCAACAACTGCAATTTTGCTATGTTTTTGTTGATTTTCTCAAAAACCGCTGAATCAATTTCGATAAAATTTATATGGGACTCCCTGTAAAGTATAACCCTTTAAAAAAAAAAAGAATTTTGCAAATCGGTTCAGGCGTCTTCGAGTAATAGGTGAACACACATAAAAAAAAAGATTCCGACGAATTAAGAACCTCCTCCTTTATTTGAAGTTGGTTAAAAAGGAACATACCTATTTAACTACCTACGATGTAGTATTATTCCCTAAGTACTATTCCTTGTTCTATGACAGTAGTCCAAGTACATTCCGTACAGGTCAAGCGATCTACCTATCTAAAATATGCTTCTCTTTCTAACGTATAGGAGTGAACGGGATAAGAGACGACTGTATGGAATGGCCACATCCCGGACATTCCATAAAAATGTTGCGTTATTTATTACCTTTTTCTTCTACATAAAAATATGACATTTGTAGGTATACGCGTAAATGTCGTCGGTCGAAACACGAAGGCGTATCCAACAAATTCTTGATTTTGAGTTATACATATTAAAGGTAAACTTAAAATAAACATAACAGTGAAATGGAGTTAGTTCCTTTCTAAATGATAGCCTCGTTAACTACGTAAAAGCTTAAGGCACTAAGTGGGAACAGTTCTTCACAGTAACTTTTAAACGTTTTCTTAAAATCGCTCAACTGTAAAGTTATAAAATTTGCTTACACTTCTTTGTGATTCGATCTACGATGTGTTTCGCGTAACTTGCACTAAGCAAGCCGGATTTTACCTGCAGGGGTATGCGATCGCCTTTAAAGAGGGGCTGACAGTGTCCCTACTGTACTAACACTCTACTAATGAAATGTAGGTACATAAAATTCTGTGGCATGCCAGCCCTATTTCGCTAGTGAGTGTCCCATCTTAACGCAGTTAATATTGGGTATTCTGTGGTTACAGTAACTATTTATTCTTGGTAGTACCAACAACCTTCAAACCTAACAATTAACTAAATTGGTGGCATCTCTCGCGTTCCTGTTTATCTTAAAGTCAGACAGTATATTAGTTATCTGTCACATAAACAAACAAATGTTATTAGTTATTACTATTATATCATATGACATTAACTGACGGTGAAGACGCTTCGGTGTCAAAATCAAAATGCCGACACATTATAACACTGGTATGATAAATATTTACTTTATGTCCGGGAGTTCTGCCGTTTCATGTACTTTTATATCCGTGCTGCAATGTGCCGTAAGTATAATGAATGATTATTTATGGGATGAAAGCATAAATTTGTCATTTGCGGGTATTACTGCTTTCAAGGACACTAAACATACGCAACAGAAGTTTTATTGTTTTGTTATGTCTACGTTTATCTATAATAGTGTCCGTTAAAAGTTTACTATATCCAATTTACTACAACAATCCGGCTCGAAGGACCAACATTTTTTGTTTTGTTATTCTTATAATGGATATTTATGTAAGTTTTTACATTTCTTTTCTTATAACACATTTCTATTTCATTACACTTTTTGAAATATATAAAAAATGAAGTTAAGCATGTTTCATAGTAGGTATCAAAAAAATCGTAGTTCTAAAGAAAGTAGGGATTTCGTCTCCCGCAAAGCTCTCAAATTGGCTGTGGGTTGAAAATAAATCTGCCGCCAAACGAAAAAAACGCCGCAAAGTACCTATACAACAAAATAGACACAGAAGGTCCGCTCAATACAAACCACTAAAATCGTAAGCATATAAATGCTTATAGAAATATACGGTCGTTCGAAGCAAGGTCAGGCGGCAAAGTATCACAACAGTATTATGACCTTGCCTACAACGACCGTATACGTCTACAACTCTACAAGGATGTATATGCTTAGGATTTTAGTGAGCGTATTGAGCGGACCTTCTATATCTGTGTATTTTGTGCCTATACGGAAACTCTATATATGTACCTACTTTGCAGCCTTTTTTCTTATGAGGGCAGAAATGGTGTCAATCTATGGAGGAGACAAGATTACGGTAATTTTATCGAATTACTTACGTTTTCCTTCCGCTATTAATATTAATAAGCATGTCCCAATTTCGTCGTCGACGTAATGTAAGATTAATCCTACATCTGCCTACCTATTTTTATACTTATAGATAGAGTTCAGTTAAGATTTTTTAATAATATTTAAGGTACCTAGGTAAGTACCCATAGAATAGTTACTTACCTAGGTGTATTGTTCACTTTTGCTACAGTTTTATCTTCCAGTTACATTTATAGGTACTCCAGGAGCTAAACATAAATTGGTCAATGCCTATTACCTATTATTTTACTTTTTATCATAATCACTTTTTATCGTTTCAAGCGTTTCAAATGCCACTGATAAAAGATAAAACTACTCGTATCAGTTAACGACTTAACCTTACTTACTATCTAAGTACCTATCAGCCCATTAATTATAGATAGATACTCTTTAAAAAATAATATACCTAGAATTCAAATCTTCTTTTTGTGTTTTGTGGATGTTCAATTTGAAAGGTAGCTCAAAGGTACCCATACCCACCTAGATACCTACGACGTACTACCTACTTGCCTATGTTTTAGAGCATAATAACCTAAATTAGGTATACCGACTCGTAAGAATTGTTTATCTTTAATAATGTTTAAATTTTGCCTTTTGCTCGTACCTACCCAGGGAACCTTCGTAGGTAATACCTATCAAGGTAGGTAGATATCACTGAGAAATCTTTGACTATAACATAGGACCTACTTACCTATTTAAAATAAGAAAAATGAATATAGGTACTAAGGTAATTTGCATTACATCGAAGAAATGAATATTATTGACGTTCCCTCTTTCTCCTTTTGCTGTGCCCGAAAAGGGCGACTAAGTTGTAAGTTCCTTTTTGTAACGACCATCTGTTTGTACCCTTAGTTTCGCAAATAAATACTTTGACTTTGACTTTTCGTAAGGTGTAGGTTTTCGTTTCGTAATTCGTAAGGTGTTGAATCAGGTTGAATCGTCAGCATATTGTTTGTAAATACCTACATAGCTACCTATAATGCCGATACATGTAAAGCCAATAGGTAGGTAGGTTATAAAATCAGCAAAATATTTGCACATTGTAAATGTGTCATGCCCACCTCTTACGTATAAATGCAACGTTAATTCTGTCTGCTAAACAAACAACAGCCAGCCACACAATACAATAAGATATAAATTGCTTTAACTTGACACTTAAAAAAAACCCTGAAAACGGCTTTCGAATACTACAACGTCTTACTTAATGTAATTTAAACATAAATCATCAAAAGGCACTTACTATTAAAAAAGAACGATTCAATCAGTTCGGTACTTAAGTAGGTATGATTGCAAATAAAAATACCTTCCCACGACCAAACCGGACGAAAAACAGGTTGTGCATTAGCATTATGTATGGAAAGGAAATCGCTCAGTTTGTTGAGCTAATTAATTGAAAAAGTACTGGAAAAACTGGTTGACATACCTTAGAGATGAATCCCGGCCTCTGCCGTCCAAAGAGGTTTCAAATAAAAAAACAACAGCACAAAACACTAATCAAACTTTTTTAAATTCCACCAAAAAGTTTAACCGTTCACTCGACCGACTCACTAAAACAAAGGAGATCGCAATTCGCACATGCTTTCGCCGGTTTTTAGAGGACGAAAACGTTGAAACGCCCTCTCACCACGGAGTCTGAATCGACACTGGCTCTGGCTGGCTGGCTGGTGGCTGGCTGGCTGAGCTTGACAGGTTCGGTCGGTTTATGAATGTGGGAGACACCATTCTCGAATACTACGATCTCAGCCACAGCCATTCAACTTCGGAACCGAGACAGATGCAATTAAAAGTAAACTATATTCCCAGGACATAGCCGCAACATTCCCATAACAACACTGCAGTGATAAGGCCGCATCGATATCAATATCACAGCTTGGTCTAGGATTCCTAAGAGTGAAACGGGAGATATTTCTCAGACGGGCGTGACAAAGATAGCGATATTCGGTATTTAGATGATTGAGATTGAGATTTTTTTAAGAGAAGCTCAACATGACAGAATAGTGCATTGTTTAATAAAAAGGACAATTTATGATACTTCACTTTCACTTGTGGTTTTATTGGGAAAATTGTTGCTATGCTAGCTCGTTTTGAAGATATACAGAGTGTAGGGCCCGTTAACTGGGGCTTTCACTCAACACACTGAACAACTTTTGAACAACTCTTTTCTCAAAATTTTGGGCTCTTCATGCCCTTCTCTTGGACATAAAACAGGTCTTTTTTTCTTCTAGTCTCCCAATATTAAGATAGTTCCGAGACAGCTCAAGCAAGACTTGCTCCAAGTTCCGAGTTTCCGAGCTTTTTGTTGTGTCGTTCATTAGCAAGTATTCCCGTGGGACTCGTGGGAGTCATGATATAAATACAGCTCATCTAAATCAAGTTTTCTTGTTACGTAACAATTATGGATTCCCCATGGTTGAAAGAAATAAAAAAGGATGGAAATGATCTTATTAATTCTCCTTAGTACTTAAATTGTTTGTAAATGTTGTAAACGTAAAAGTTAGTAAATTGATTATTTATAAATATGGTTGATTGTATTATGTACATATAACTCGCAGTATGAATCAGAAAAATACTCATAATTGTAAAAATACGGGTGACTGGAAAAAAACCGTGATCACGGCTGTTAACTGACTTGAGACACTGTTATAACATGAATGGGTGTGACTGTTAGTGACCTTTAATATCTTGACTGTAACATTAAACTGTTGGGGTTAACAAGTCGGTTTTACAAGTCTCAAGACTTTTTTATTTGTATTCTGTTGTTCCAAAAGTTTTTTTTTTTGGAACAACTGTTTTGTAAAGTCGCTAGCGGTTTTGTAAAACAGCGGATTATATAAGATGCTACTTTATTAGTGCCCGATATTTTAGTCAGTGCTCCTACTCCTGATTCTAATCAACTTTCCCCAAGGAACCCATAGTCAAATCGCAAAAAATTTTTTGGGCTCTTCATACTAATTTAGCCGCTCGGCTGATCGATTTGTATGAAGAGTCCAAAAATTTTTTTTCGATTTGACTATGGGTTTCTTGAGGAAAGTTGATCAGAATCAGGAGTAGGAGCACTGACTAAAATATCGGGCACTAATAAAGTAGCACCTTATATGTACAATCCATCTGTGACATATATATGACACACATAAATAAATTTAAATGTATAAATAAATTTTGATTTAAAATAATAGGTACCAATGAATATTGAGTTTTAAAAGTTAAGTACAAACATACTATAAATCTAGCTTATAAATATTATCTAATATAGTTTTTAATTTGAAATCGAATAAACGAATAAAGAAAGATGTGATTTAAATATTTGTAATGATATTTTGATACTTGTAATCACAGTTAAGACACTACCTACCTCACAAGCTGAGTAACATCACTTTAAATAACTCTACTACAATTTCTGAGAACTCTAACGCGATTAACCTACACTTGAGACATACATGCATAAATTAAAAATGTATTGAAAATGAATTACATAAAAATAAATGACATAATGAGGTACTAATCTATATGAATTTATATTTATTTTATCGATGTACTTACCTAATTATTTATAGCAACGTCTAAAAATCTAAACAGTGTTTTTTTTTTATTTCAGTAGATGTTCTGCACATTCTTTTAAATTGACATTTTCTACTTACTACATATGAACTCGTTAAAATAAAACTTCCAAAAAATTCAACCCCACAAACCGGTATCTTCAACTTGCCCATCCCACTTGTTCAACCGAGAAACCAACATTTTTTCCCAGCATTCCTTCCCGCCCTTGTCGGTTTGTGCACTTGTACAGATCCTTAGAATTCGGGTATTCTTTTTTACATCATCTCATCGAATCGCAATGCTACCTGCCTTCTAGCGGAAACGTCACTTCAAAGGAGACAGAAAAAATGAGGTGTAGCGACTTATTAGTTTCGGGTTCTGTACTATATTAATTGGTTGTTAAGATTTTCTGTTTGTAGTCGTTTTTTGCCGGATTATTCCCATACAAAGTGTGCCGATTCGCTGATCGACATGTTATGTTGCTAATTGTCTATGGGAAATGTTTAAAGACTAGAAGCAAAAGTCACACCGCGGACACGGAAAATATCGTATTGTTATTACCTAGGTACTACACTATAAAGATAACGTTTGTACACGCATAAATGTGTGTTGCGGGGCTTGTGGTTAGCACCGTGGGAGAGCCATGCTTCGGCACGAATGGCCCGGCTCGACCGGAGTGATACCACGGCCTCACAGAAAACCGGCGTGAAGCAACGCTTGCATTGTGTTTCGCCGAGTAAGTGAGGGTACCATAGGCCCAACCTCCCCCCCCCCCATTCCCCCATCCCCCCATCCCATTTCAAAGCTCGGCAACGCACTTGTGACTCCTCTGGTGTTGGGGTGTCTATGGGCGGCGGTAATCGCTTACCATCAGGTAATCCGTCTGCTCGTTTGTCACCTATCACATTTAAAAATCCGACACCGGATCTACCCGCAAGGGTCACCCCCTTGGTCGCTTTTAGAGAGGTTAGGGAGTGGTAATACTATTATATTATGTACTTACAATACTCTTTAGTTTCTAATTACTTGTCTTAATTAATATGTCATAAGTTGTATATTTTTATTTATTTTTTCCTGTGTTTATAATTTTTGTGTGTGATCGCAGCAATGACAATAAATGCTTTTCTTATCTCCTATCTACCTATCTACTGTTTTTGTACTACTGTGTCCCTGTTCAAATAGTCTCATTCAGCTGATAAATTGTTAGACCAGCCTTAAGAATAAAAGGACGAAATACATATTAGTTTCGTACAAACATTTAGCTGATTCTTATACTTATTGTATTTTTGTCTGGACAGTTCACAGCCAAGTTTTTCTCCGAAAAGATTACAAAAATGTTCAGTTGAATCAACGAATATTATTTTAGCCCTCAAAGTCCCATACTGTAGCCTTCTATATTGATATAAAAATATATTATCTACAGACACTAGTAATTACATTTACAACCATTCATTGCGACGTACAATAAATTAATATTAATTGACATGATCGTTAGGGCGACCTCGGGAGTCGAAACTAATTACTAACAGACTATGATAATTATCATCAAAACCATACATTTTATTAGATTTCTTATTATCTATTACACGGTTGCTGCAGAAAGATGGTAATGTCTAGAGTGATGAGATATTGAAAAATGTATAAAAATATACTTTTCTGCTTCTCTAATGAAATCATAGACGTTTTTTTTGTTTTTTTTTACCCCGAGATGGGCAAGGCAAAGGATCGGAGCCATACAGCCTAGTCTGTTGTAAATATTCTGTCGTATTTAAAGGCCAAAAGCCATTTCTTCCGTATTTCTGCGTTTTCATAGAAAAATTTAATTAAGGCCAAAGCCACTTCTTTTCGTCTTAAAATTTTTCTATTCTTCAACAAAATGATAGCACTTTTGATGAAGATTTCATAGACTTCTTGAGAGCACTCGAAACACAGTCTACACACTTTTATTTAATTATCCTACACATTAGACACTTTATTGAACAATACACTATCAATATTATGCATTAAAAACCACGATATCTATTTTTTCGGATAATAAAACAAAAATGACAAACTCTTGCCGCAAGTTCCCGCCAAAAAGTCCGAAATCATAGACAAGCTTTTCTTTCAACATCAAGAACCAAATGTCACTCTGTCTGTCAAAGACATTACTAACCGGCCAGTAATTCACTAATGCGACCTTTTTTCCTAACAGCACCCTACTTCCTACTGAAATACCTGAAATTGTATTTCAACAATTACTGTTATATTAAAAGATCCATTTAGTGAAAAAGAAAACCTTAATAGCTTGGACTTGGAACACGTACAATTATTTATTTGTAGAAATGTCGTTGAGTAAAGAAACGACTAAATTATGACGTCATAAGTTGCTATTTCAACCATTTTTAGAACAAACTGTCGTTTCAGACTTTTTCTCAGATAACTCCAAAATCTAAGTCTCCAAAATCCAACTGAAAAAAAAGACTTCCCCTACTATAATTTCCCCCTATCCCCTTATATTTTCACGAATTACTTCATCAATAATTAAATATGATAAGCGAATTTTTTGGCGAATTAATTAAGTAAGTATAAGTACTTATAGGTTTTGTGAAATGTTTTTAGTTTTAACAAATATACAGGGTGTAACAAAAAGGTGTGATAATACTTCAAGGTGGACTTTTACCCATCAAACTGAACAACTTTTGTTCTACAACAAATCGATCAGCTGGCGAACCAAGTTTGTATGAAAAGTCTGAAAATTTCATTGCGATTTCAACAAAGTTGTAGAACAAAAGTTGTTCAGTTTGATGGGTAAAAGCCCACCTTGAAGTATTATCACACCTTTCTGTTACACCCTGTATATACCATACTACACCCTGTATAATAATATAAAACTACAGCCTGTATAACAGCTAATTAATACGAGTTTCCGTTTAATATCGAGTGACAATACATGTCCTGTTTAGGTTAATGAAAATATAGTTAAATAAAAAAGTGACCTAACAATAATTTAATTACGTACCTATAGAAGAAATTAATCTAAGGAACACTGGCCGTTACCAATTTCCCTGCTGTTACGAAAAGGTAGTTAAGTATAGAATTGAACCACAGTACGGGCCTTCTCAGGGAACCCCAAAATCACGATATTCACGTTATAACTTGTCCAAACAAGTGCATACGACTTGCATACTGCATATAAAATGCATGGTACTACATTGCAACAATTGATATTCAAGTCAAGATTGTGTTTGGTGGCTTTGTGCTTGTTTTTATTTCCACTCTTGAGTATTGGGTATGAATTTGAAAGGAGCTCTGTTATAGTAGGTATTTCTTCTCTACTCCTTGTTCCACAATCAAGTGTTTATTGATGGTGAAGTTCACTGAAAAACTTTTTTATTTAATTTATAGGAATACATAATTATGATGTATATCACAAAATCCTAACGTCAATGAGAGCAGTCTTTAGTATAGTTATTTGTTATTAACAACCCATTACGTCCCCACTGCAGGGGCACGGGTTTCTTCCCATAACTCAGGAAGGTGTAGGCCATACTCCACACACGGTGGCCGAGTCCGGATTGGTGGAAGTTGTCGAGCTAGTGGCCAACCCCAGTGTCAGAAGTTTTCAAGCCGCCTATAAGACCTCTGACAAGGCTTAACGACTGCTAGCGATAGCAGCCGGCACCAACGGCTTAAAGTGTCTTGCGAAGCACAGAAACGGTCATAATAAATGCCACTAACAGTTAAATCCATCCAGGTTATGACCGTGTCTGTAGTCAGTTAACCTGAGTGATCGATGCGACCACGCAAGCCGCACTGAGCCACGACCGCTTCCTTGAGCAAAGTAAAATAAATAATAGATTATAAAAGAAATTGCCTCCTCATACATTGTTTATTGATCAATTTTTATTCAGTAGTTCAACCTTTTTTTTTTGAATACTACTCCCCAAAATGTAAACGTTGAATTTAATCTTCCAAAAGTTTAATTAATGAAACCGAAGAACTCTTCCCAAAGAATTAATACTGAATACCTAAAAAAACGGTCTCTCTATACAAATTGTCTGATTGGCCGATCAATTCTTATTTATTGGAAAAGCTGTTCAGTTTCATGACCAGAACACCGTGCAAACTGATCACGACGATTAGGCAACTTTTTATGAAGAGTTTTTCAACCGACTTCAAAAAAAGGAGGAGGTTCTCAATTCGTCGGAATCTTTTTTTTTTTTTTTTTTTTTATGTATGTTCACCGATTACTCGAAGACGCCTGAACCGATTTCAAAAATTCTTTTTTTGTTTGAAAGGGTATACTTCACAGGTGGTCCCATATAAATTTTATCGAAATCGATTTAGCGGTTTTTGAGAAAATCAACAAAACATAGCAAAATTGGAGTTGTTGCGATTGAAGTCGGTTGTTTTTAACGTATTCAGCGTGGTCAATTATTATGTATATCGATACTTCTGTGTTCAAAGGGCGTAAACGCTAAATAGACCTTCGGCGTATACGCCCTTTGAGCTCAGAAGTATAGATATGTTCCTTAGGAATGTTGCGTTCTTATGCAACTGCATACAGAGTGTTAAAAAAGTGCGTTTGAATTAATAAGGGGTTACTCAGAATCGAGTATAGGATACAGGAAAAATATCAAAAAAATCATATCTCAATTATTTGTTTCAGTATCCCGTACTAAATCTGAACAGTGAATTAAAAATTAAACTAAACAATATATCACCTGTCCTATATAGGCATTCTGTATACAATGATTCAATAATACAAGTAATACGAAAAATTATCTATTTCCCTATTTTTTTTCTCTGTAAACCTAGTTTATTTATCATTGAAGATATTATATAAATAAATAAATAGCGCATCTAATGAGCTCCGCATTTCTAGGGCGCATGCATTCATTTCTTCAATTCTTTTCTTTCCATTTTCTTTCATTCCAGTTCATTCGAAGTAGAACAGTGTAAAATTCCAAGAGAATTTCTGAATGCTTCTCTTTATTTTGATTGCAGAAGTTCTTTTTCCTGTGTCGTTCTAAATATTTACGAGGATACAGTAAAGAGAGCATTATCTACCTATCATTTTAATACGTAATAAGGAACGCATACTATGTATATAGGGTGACTTTAAATTAGTTCTTGATACGAAAGGCTATGCATGAGCTCGTGATAACAAACAACTTTCCCTAAGGAACCCATAGTCAAATCTCAAAAAAAGTTCGGTCAAATCGGTCAACGGACCGGCCAAATTAGTATGAAGAGTCCAAATTTTTTTTTTGCGAAATGACTATGGGTTCCTTACGGAAAGTTGTTTGTTATCATGAGCACATGCATATCCTTTGGTATCAAGAACTAATTTAAAGTCACCCTATATAATACTATAAAACCCCATGCTCCACTGTTTCGCGAAATGCATTCGCATCGATATTTTACTAATGTAAGCATTGAAAACAATAAATTTATATTAATTTTGAAAAAGTTCGGATAGGAATACACCATTCATTACATCACCATAAGCAATTTATCAATTTAATCGAGTGCATTCGCTGAAGATGACGATGACGTGACCACTCATGTAAGTGGTGTGTTCCTAACCAACCACCTTTTAAAATATTGTACTTGTTAGAAAAAAAAGACTATTTAAAAGAATGTGTAAAGCATCTACTTAAATAAATAAAAAACATTTGAGTTTTTTGAGTTTGAATAATTTTAAGCACAGACATGCACCCCGCTCGGAGCGAAGCGACGATATAAAACTTCTTTGATTTTAAGAAACAAGGTACAGACAGCGGTTGCCTAGTGTTGCAGTTAGCATCACCCGCGGTCAATTGTAGGGCATTTCGATTTACTATTCGACATCAGATATGCAGGTTTCCTCAAGATGTTTTCTTCACCGTTAAAGCATGCACGTATGATGATTAAAATGCAGGTATGATTCTGAAAGCTCATTGTTGAACTGGCCAGGATTTGAACCCACGACCTCTGGTTAGGAGGACGGAGTTGCTACCCGCTGCGCCACCGACGCTTGTCTGCCTTGACGCTTGTAGCTCTGCGATTTTCAATACAGAAGTTTAATCAAACTATACACATAGCGTCATACTGCGTTACCGGACCAATTTCGGAATGCAAAGGTTTAATTTTCGTACGTAAGTTTGCGATGGACCCCGCCATGATAGATTACATGGTTCTGTACGCTACATTAAATTGGCATGAGGTCGCTCTGTGTTTGCGTCAAGTCAAATTTTGAATTTGCTCTTACTTATCTATAAAACTCAATAAATGTCGCTTGAAGCCATGATTAGATAAAGATATTACATAAAAAAAAGCGGCCAAGTGCGAGTCGGACTCGCCCATGAAGGGTTTCGTAGCAGCAAGTAACATAATATAAAAGGTCTTGTAGTTCGTTGTAGGTAAATTGCGGTTTACGATTTATGACATATTAAAAAAGTGTACGTGCTAGATCTCATTCAAACCAATTTTCGGTGCAAGTTTGCATGGTAATGTACATCATATATTTTTTTAAATTTTATCATTCTCTTATTATAGAAGTTACAGGGGGGGGGACACATTTTACCACTTTGGAAGTGTCTCTCGCGCAAACATTCAGTTTAGAAAAAAAAGCGCAAACATTCAGTTTAGAAAAAAAAGCGGCCAAGTGCGAGTCGGACTCGCCCATGAAGGGTTCCGTAGCAGCAAGTAACATAATATAAAAGTTTTTGTAGTTCGTTGTAACTTGAATGAAAGGTAAATTGCGGTTTACGATTTATGACGTAATAAAAAAAAACTACTTACTAGATATCGTTCAAACCAATTTTCGGTGGAAGTTTGCATGGTCATGTACATCATATATTTTTTTAGTTTTATCATTCTCTTATTTTAGAAGTTACGGGCCCCCCCCCCCCCCCCGTAACTTGAATGAAAGGTAAATTGCGGTTTACGATTTATGACGTAATAAAAAAAAACTACTTACTAGATATCGTTCAAACCAATTTTCGGTGGAAGTTTGCATGGTCATGTACATCATATATTTTTTTAGTTTTATCATTCTCTTATTTTAGAAGTTACGGGGGGGGGGGGGACACACACATTTTACAACTTTGGAAGTGTCTCTCGCGCAAACTATTTAGTTTAGTTTTTGAGTTTCAGAAGTATAGGGAGCCCCCAAAATTTATCGTTTTTTTTTCTATCTTTGTGTGAAAATCTTAATGCGGTTCACAAAATACAACTACTTACCAAGTTTCAACAGTATAGTTCTTATAGTTTCGGAAAAAAAGTGGCTGTGACATACGGACAGACAGATAGACATGACGAATCCATAAGGGTTCCGTTTTTTGCCATTTGGCTACGGAACCCTAAAAATGATATTAGAAACCTCAATATCATTTTTGAAGACCTATCCATAGATACCCCACACGTATGGGTTTGATGAAAAAAAAATTTTGAGTTTCAGTTCTAAGTATGGGGAACCCCCAAAATGTATTGTTTTTTTTCTATTTTTGTGTGAAAATCTTAATGCGGTTCACAGAATACATCTACTTATAAGTTTCAACAGTATAGTTCTTATAGTTTCGGAAAAAAGTAGCTGTGACATACGGACGTACAGACAGACAGACATGACGAATCCATAAGGGTTCCGTTTTTTGCCATTTGGCTACGGAACCCTAAAAACAATAGTATAAGTAGTTTTTCATTCAGAAACGCTGTGATACTTTCCAAGGAAGGGTTGGTTTAGCCGTTTAGCCTTTTAATGTGTGTGTGTGTGCGTGTGTGCGTGTGTGCGTGTGTGCGTGTATGCGTGTATGCGTGTGTGTCTGTGTATTATCCTCAACATAAGTCCGTAGGTTTACTAGATACATGTTCATTTTTGTGCTAATATCGATGTGTGTTAACAACCCATATTTACACGGTAAAAGTTGTTCAGTTTCATAAAAATAATACTCTTAAAAATAAAAAAACCAGATGTAAAAACTTAATTAAATAATTAAACAAGGTTTTAGTTTAATGAAATCAAACTCTAAAAGTTAATAAGTACAGTGAAAACATCTTAACTACGAGTAGCAGCGTACACAATGTAAAAAAGTGCGTTTCAGATTTTAAAGGGTTACTCAGGATCAAGAATAGTGAATCAATAATTCGTATGTAGTTTTCCATACGAATTATTGATTCACTATTCAGATTTAGTATGGGAAACTGAAAAATAAACATCTGATTTTTTTCTATATTTTTCCTTTAATCTATAAGTATTTACTTGATTCTAATCTAAGTAACCCCTTAAAATCTTATACGCACTGTTTTTTAACAACCTGTATTCCTATTTTTTTTTTTCACCCAAACCAGCTGTTATCGAATCCAAACACAGTTTTTATTACTGGCCAGATGCTTTTGAGGAAAAGATGGTTTCCATGCTCAATGCTGGGAACAATTGTTGTCCGCCTATACGGAGGCGCCGTTACAGGGCCGGGCGCAGGTGCCAGCGCAGGGTCGGGTGTAGGATCCAGGTCAGGCACAATGGCCGCGGCATCTGAAATATAGTAAGCAATAGTGGCTTCAAATTCAAGTCAAGAAAACGCAGTGTAGGCGGGCCTCCCACTCGGTGGACCGATCACCTGGTGAAGGTTGCGGGAAGCCGCTGGATGCGGGCAGCGCGGGACAGATTGGTATGGAAATCCTTCGGGGGGGGGGGGGGGGGCTTTGTCCAGCAGTGGACGTCTTTCGGCTGATGATGATGATGAATTTATTTAGATCCTGTTCCAAAACCAAGGTAAGATTTATCTGACAAGAGTTTGTTCCTTTCACACTTAGAAGAATTGTAATAGGCTATACCCTGCTGTCAGAGTAAAACATACTCTCAAACAATGTTCTGGAACGCATTCCTACTATGTAGGCGCATTGTCGGTAGCCTAGCCTAGGTATCCCACCATTCAATTTCTACTTACTATCATCATCACCTTCTTCAATTTGGACCTCTCTTTTGTCTCTTCTCGACATGAGGGGTTCTACGTCAGGGATGATCATCCACATATGTCTGTCAGGCTTAATTGTTCCCTTTATCTTCATTGTCACTATATCTATAGGTTTCGCGCATTCTATTAAATATATTTCTTTGAGAGCTGTGAATAGATATATTGTGAATAGTTTAAATGTAAAGATTATAGAAAAATCGGTCCCTGTTCCATTATTGATGTGACTAGCTACATTGGTTGATGCTAGGGTGATATCATCCCTGCAATCATGAATTTACACCGTATATAAATACATATCATAAAAATTCAACAAGTAAATAACATATCTAATTACACCCCTAAATCAATAAAAAAATTAAGTGTTTTATAATACAGTATTCAATTCTACAAAATCAATTAATCATCATTTTCACACATTAAGATTGGGGGTTAAAATGTGTAATGTTGTTAATTTGAGAAAACTCTTTTGTAGATACGTTTTAGATATCTCATTATGATAGTCATAAATGAAACGACTTACCAAGGAACAAAATTATAAAACCTCCGTACTTCGTTTTGTTCATTTTTTTTAACAGAAACCTGCAAATAATCTATAAATACGTAGTTTATTTACATTTTTAATCAGAATATCTAGAATATTTTATGCGTTCTCTACGTCCAGAAATATGTTTTATTTGCTATTGCTTTCACTTTGCCTCGTATGAAAATATGTTTACCTCATCAAACGTGGAAGTAATTGAAAATGGAAGTTAAATTTTTACGTCTTTTGTGATAAAATTAATATTACGTATTTCTTGATTTTTTCTTTTTTATTTCGAATGACACAAAAGCGAAGAATGTACATCACAATATTATATTTATAACTAATCGTAAGATGATCCCTGATTTAATTTGTTAATTGCAAGTTGTTAAACAAATAGGCTTCATTAATCTGTGATGTCAGTTACTAAAATTCATACAAAAATTAACGTTAATTAAAATAACATATACATTACACAGACAACAATTACAATTATTTGCTTTTCAATTTCAACCCAAAATTTTCTACATTTACAAATTCAATTAAACTTATTTTACTTGACTTTAATTAACCATCTACAGCCTACAATACTATAACATTATTGCGTTTATACAATAATTCAATTATGAATACACAAAACGATACAAAACACCCGAACAGCCAAAAATAAAATATCCCACTTGCTTGTTTCAGAGTGATTTGACATCCTTCCTGGCAACTGTAGCTATTCTCCCTGATGTTTTTGCTGTAACTATTAGCTCTAGCTATAGTTGTTAGTCCAATAGATTCATAGTACAGCTTGTCACAAATTCCAGCATCGAAGAGCCTCATGATGACCTTTTGGAAATTCTGAACGATAGGACTGTCCTTTCTTATCAGCATCTCGTGGTATGTTGTAACCATATTATCACGAGCACGCAACAATCTCGCTTCATAATTAACAGCTGTTGCTTCTTGAAAATAATAAAAAAAACCATCGAGGATCAGAGTAATTCCTTTGTCCAGTAAAACCTGATTAACACAGTCAAAAAAATCAACACAATCTAAAGATTTTTCAACAAATTTACTAAAATTTGAATCAAATATTGGAGAAACATTTTTCGATCTCGAAACCAGTAGCGGTGTACGCCCGGAGTTAATCACGTCTTCATTTGTTTTCAGTAGTTCCGGTGGTAGTGTAATTGTTAAGAACACATACAATTGCACGCTTACATAAAACGATAAGTATATGCACATGATCAAATAGAACAGATTCAATATTTTTGTCTTCAACGTCTTTGCTTCTTGTAATGAAGATGTACCTATCATCACTCCGAAACTGTACAACATTGTGTCATATAAACTAGATCTATTACCATCATATAAGGAAAATACCTTCCACAAGATACAGTAAAAGATATAGAATATGAAAATAACGTAGACATCTTTGATTTTTGTGGCAAAAATGCGCCAAGACCTTTGTTCTCTTTCTGCGGTATAGATCCATATGACAGCGTCTCTATTATAGATGCCAGAATATTTAATAATATCTTCTCCGTAAAACCTGTACATGCCTCCAACACAAGCGTGTAGGCTTCCATTCACAAGATATTTATAAAAATCAAACTCAAAAGGGTTTGACTCTGATTTAATACTGTATTGGAATAATACAGTAGCATTTAATAATTTCATCAAAATATTAACAATTTCTACATCTGATCCCACTGCTTCCTCTATTATGTCAAATGATATTAAACTTTTATGGTTAGGTATGATAGAATAAGGTGGGAGATGTGCCAAGCCAATGCTTAATGGACACCTTTGGAAATTACTAGGATTTTTCACTGGATATGAAGTGACCTTTTCTATTGTACCATTTTTGCATCTATTCAGATATGATGGTTCTAAATCATATTTTAACTCACAGGTGTTACCATCTATTTCAGGAAAAAAAGTTATTAATTTGTTATCTTTATTGTCAGAGTCTTTTATCATGAAAGTTATTGGATATAAATTAACATCTTTTCCAGTTTTTTTTAATAACTTCATGCAACTCTTTTCTACGTCATGATCGACAACAATCAAGTACTTGACTCGTTTTTCTTCAATGTATTTATTAACATTTGAAAACGAATCACAACTGTCGAAATAAACAATTGTTATTATATTCCCATGGTGAAATTCCGTTGCTTTTAGAATATTTATATCTTTTACAATAAGCATTGGCAGTTTATTTCGGACTAAAACATCTATTATTTGATTTATAAATGCATTTTCTTTGAAATTTTGATTCTCCTTCTTTAGTATGAGAACTACTGGTTTAAAATAATTGTCAATTTTGTTGATTTCTACTATACAATTCGCTATTGAATCAAAATTTTTAAGATTTTCAAAATCAACTTCAGTTTCTTGAAATATTTCTTTCTTTATATTGCAGGTAACGATAGAAAACATAAACATTATAAAAATTATAGGCATTTTAAAAGCACTCTTTTTTTCAAAACCCTTGAATTGAAATGAAATCATATTTCTAGGAAAGTATTGTTAATTAAAAACAACAAAACACGATAACTTTTTGTGACTCAACAGAACATTACGCAGAGACAAAAGGTGATGTTTCCGACAGATTTAACTGTTTCAATGTTACCGTCTGTATTCATGTATCTTATGTAAACAGTCAAATAGTATCAAAATTACTCAAATAGGTAAATGATTACGTATCAACCATTAACGTTCTACTTATCTTAATCTTTTTCATGTATCTTAAGTAGAAAGTTAGATACCTTGAAAATTGATAAGAAAAATCATTACATATCAGCATGTTGGTCTATAAAACAAACCTTTAACGAAAAAAGCTTTTACAATAAAAATTAAAAAGCGTTCATTGAATGATCTAAACGCTGATCCGTGTTGCGCTTAATAAAAGTAGTAGAAACTTCGTATTATTTTATACTATTAAACAAGTTATCTTGCAAACGCCAACGATCTCGGAAAATCTACGGTTAGGGGTTAAAAAAGACCAGAAATCGATCTGTGATGGAATTATCTTCGAAAAGATTAATTTTAGGGATATTTGAAAGAAATCTTATATATTAAACGAGTAATCTTATAAGCGCCAACGATCTCAAAAATGGCTTTAAACATCGCGACGAAAATATAGGGTTAGGGGTTAAAAAGACAAGAAATTGATCTGTGAGGTAATTATTTTCGAAATGAATAATTTTAAGGACATTTGAGAGATTTTTATTTGTATAATGTAACAATCTCAAACTCAAAAGGTTTTATTTATTTAAGTAGATGCTTTACACATGCTTTTTAATCCTAATTTTATTTTTCTACCTGGTACAAAGTCCCTACCACGCGGAACTTGTACATTCAACATTTCGGGAAGTGTTTGCGAAGCGAGAAAAACGTCGAGCCCAAAAGAAACTCGCTTCAACACCTTTTTAAATAAAATCTTAAACACTATTACAATTCATGTCAACAATAAAATTGTGAGCTGGAGGATCTATACATGTCCATATATCATCGTCATTTACATAGAGCTTTAGAGCATAAACAATTTTTCACATGCAATTTGAATTTGTTTTCTGGCAAACTAGTTACATTTTCGGGTATTTTGTTTTAGAATCTTACACACTGCCCCATAAATGACTTCTTAACTTTACTCAATCTTGAATAGGCAACATCAATGTTATTAATATTTTTTAGATTAAAATTATGTCTATCACTATTTTTACGAAACAAGTGCAAATTTTTACGTACATACATGATATTTTCGTTTATGAATTGACTGGCAACAGTAAGAATATTAATTTCTTTAAACTTATTCCTCAACGACTCGCGGGATTGCATCTGGTAGATTGCGCGAATTGCCCTTTTTTGCAAAATGAAAATCGTTTCAATATCAGCCGCATGTCCCCAGAGTAATATTCCGTAAGACATTATACTGTGAAAATAACTAGATTACACTAGTCTCGCAGTACCTACATCTGTCAACTTTCTTATTTTCTTAACAGCATTTGCTGTTGAACTAAGCCGTCCCGCTAAGGTTTCTATGTGTGGGCCCCATTGCAGTGTAGCATCTAAAGTTACACCTAAGAAAATGGTCTTATTTACAAAGACCAATACATTATTATCTACAATTACACAGTTTTTAATTTTCTTTACATTTGGCAATGATGATTTTATGCATTTTGTTTTTTTTTTCGCATTGAAGAGTAGATTGTTTACAGTTAAGCACTTTAGAATCTCTGAAAGAGTGTTCTTTACTTCGTCAATTTTGCTTTCATTCCTATCAACCTTAAAAATAAGAGACGTATCATCGGCAAACAACACAATGTTTGACAAATTTTCACCATATATCGTCCCTCACAAGGCTAACTCTCCTACCTCAAAACCTTGATTATTTGAGTTTGGACTTTATCTAATTGAAATAGTTGTTTTTAAAAACTTACGAAAAATGAGATAGGAGAGTTAGTCGTGCGAGGGATGATATGGCAAGTCATTTATATGGGTGTCCCAGAATGGGTGAATCAAATTGCTATGGTAGATAGCTTGTCTAATGTCCCACCAGTAGGCTAAAGCTAATTTTAAAAAACTACTTAGTTTTTAATAAAGATGCTTTTCTGAAAATATGGATAAAGTCCGACTTTGCTTAAACTTTAGTCTCGTGTCACGTTTAGAGTTAATTTTTTTTTTTTTTATAGAAGTGATTGCTTCACCTGACTGTAAACATTTTTTTTAAATAATTACTTAAATTTAAATTCGCAGCACAATTTCTTTAAAAAAAAATCTACACTAAAAATCTTCTTGTATGCTTGACCAACGGTGCCATAAAAAAATGTATGGACCCTATTGAGCAATCTAGTATTAATACTTGTACATTTAATGGAGATTCTAAAGCGGTAACTATCATGAAATTTTCTTAAAGGTATTCAATGTTATTACAAGTTTTAGAGTACAAGGGCGAATCTAGACGGTTTCAGGAGGACAGTTTTTAAATCAAAAATACAGTTATTAAAGCAAATTGTTTTTACTGCGCTTTCATGTTTATTTACGAACCTAATTTTTTTATGTTCAAAGTAAAATTAATCAAAAATTCTAATTAAAATTGATTTTAACTAATTAAATTTGGTTTTGTTTTATGTCCTAAAACCAAATTACTTTTTAATACGTGGTAGAAATTAATTATGAGATTGATGAAATTAATTACAGGAATGCCCACACGAAACAAGATAATTGACAATACCAGTTCAAAATTAATTTAAGGACTGGTATTTTCAACTGGCGTAATGTAGGACCTGTGGAAATACTGCCGGTATTGCCGGTATACCCTAAACTCAGAAAATTATTGAGAGCTTCTAAGACACACGCTGCCGGAAATAGAACCACAAAATGCTAGAGAAACCATGTGGCTGTAAAATGACGGCTGTCAAGCTCAATATCGCCGTCAAGTGAGGGCCTCTACACTGATGAGGCTTATTCTTGGCGGTGGATTGGCAGGTTGGGGCCAACTCTGAGGCCAGCGACGTCGCCAGACCTTATTCTGCTCGTTTATTTATTTATTGGGGCAGCATTAAAGATAGAGCCTACGCCAAACCCATCGCAACACAGGGACAGCTAAGAGACCGTGGAAATCAGGCTGCCCAAGAAATATCTACAATATAAGCTTACAGCACTTTAAAAGAAACTTTCTGAGGAGATACTTAGTGTGCATTCGCATAAATGGATGCCATTTGGAGCACCTGACATTTATTTTTGAAATAAAACTTTGGTTTACTTTATTTCATTAATCTCTTAATTTCTACAACTTTCTCAAACCTTCCACCGATAATATGATTTTATGTCATAAAACAAAACCAAATTTAATTAAAAATCAATTTAAATTAGAATTTTTGATTAATTTAACTTTGAACATAAAAAAATAGGTTCGAAAATAAACATCAGAGCGCAGTAAAACAACTTTTGCTTTAATAACTGTATGTTTGATTTAAAAACTGTCTTCCTGAAAATCGTCTAGATTCGCCCTTGTACTCTAAAAATTGTAATAACTTTGAACACCTTTAAGAAAATTTCATGATACTTACCGCTTTAGAATCTCCATTAAATGTACAAGTTTTGATAGTAATATGCTCAATAGGGTCCATAAATTTTTTTATGCCACTGCTGGTCAAGCTTATAAGAAGATTTTTAGTGTAGAAAAAAATTAGAAAGAAAGTGCTGCGAACTCAAAATTAAGTCATTATTTAAAAAAATTGTTTACAGTCAGGTGAAGCAATCACTTATCATTAATACTATTAATTTATTATATACAAAAATTTATTATATATTATACTATACAAATTAACTCTAAACGTGATACTTAGAGCCGAAAATTTAAGCAACGTCGGACTTTTTCCATATTTTCAGAAAAGCATCATTTATGAAAAACTAAGTAGTTTTTTTTAATTAGCTTTAGTCTGTCTGGTAGGACATTAGATAAGCTATCTACCATAGCAATTTGATTCACTCATTCTGTGACACCCATATAAATGACTTGTCATATATGGTACAAAATTTGTCAAACATTGTATTGTTTGACGATGACACTTCTCTTATTTTTAAGGTTGATAGGAATGAAAGCAAAATTGACGGAGTAAACAACACTCTTTCAGAGATTCTAAAGTGGTTAACTGTAAACAATCTACTCTTAAATGCGAAAAAAATGAAATGCATAAAATTACCATTGCCTAATGTAAAGAAAATTGAAAACGGTGTAATTGTAGATAATAATGTATTGGACTTTGTAAATAAGACCGTTTTCTTAGGTATAACTTTAGATGCTACACTACAATATAGAAACCTTAGCGGGATGGCTTAGTTCAGCAGCATATGCTGTTAAGAAAATAAGACAGTTGACAGATGTAGGTACTGCGGGACTAGTGTATTTTAGTTATTTTCACAGTATAATGTCTTACGGAATCTTACTCTGGGGACATACGGCTGATATTGAAACGATTTTCATTTTGCAAAAAAGGGCAATTCGCGCAATCTACCAGATGCAATCCCGCGAGTCGTTGAGGAATAAGTTTAAATAAATTAATATTCTTACTGTTGCTAGTCAATTTATAAACGGAAATATCATGAATGTACGCAAAAATTTGTTTCGTAAACATAGTGACAGACATAATTTTAATCCAAAAAATATTAATAACATTGATGTTGCCTATTCAAGATTGAGTAAAGTTAAGAAATCATTTATGGGGCAGTGTGTAAGATTCTAAAACAAAATACCCGAAAATGTAACTAGTTTGTCAGAAAACAAATTTAAATTGCATGTGAAAATTTGTTTATGTTCTAAAGGGTATTACAAAATACTAGATTATGTAAATGACAATGACATATGGACATATATAGATCCTCCAGCTCACAATTTTATTGTTGACATTAATTGTAATAGAATTTAAGATTTTATTTTAAAAATATGTTGAAGCGAGTTTCTTTTGGGCTCGACGTTTCTTCTCGCTTCGCAAACACTTCCCGAAATGTTGAGTGTACAAGTTCCGCGTGGTAAGAACTTTGTTCCAGGTAGAATTTTTTTTATCTAAGAAATATTAATAACATTGATGTTGCCTATTCGAGATTGAGTAAAGTAAAGAAGTCATTTATGGGGCAGTGTGTAAGATTCTATAACAAAATACCCGAAAATGTAACTAGTTTGCCAGAAAACAAATTCAAATTGCATGTGAAAAATTGTTTATGTTCTAAAGTTTAGTCATTGACAAATTTTGCACCATATACGGTAAGTCATTTATATGGGTGTCCCAGAATGGGTGAATCAAATTGCTATGGTAGATAGCTTGTCTAATGTCCCACCAGATAGACTAAAACTGGTTTATAATACTACTTAGTTTTTAATAAATCGAGGGTTCACGGGCGACTTGTATTAAGCGACATTTTTGGAAACACAGGTAATCTATACTTTAAAAATTTATTTCTTACAAAATACCTCACAAAAAATAACTTCTGAATAATATTTAAAATATTAAGAATATCGAGAATTTATATAATACTAAGAAGTTAAGTTTTAATGATTATTTTTCTAAGATTTTTTTTTTTAAATCAGTCTCCTGAACATTTCTAAAAATGTCGCTTAATACAAGTCGCCCGTGAACCCTCGAAATGATGTTTTCCTGAAAATATGGAAAAAGTCCGACTTTGCTTAAATTTTCGGCTCTAAGTGTCACGTTTAGAGTTAACTTGTATTTTTTTTATATAAGTGATTGCTTCACCTGACTGTAAACATTTTTTTTAGAAAGAAAGAAAGAAAGAAAGAAAAAGGTTTATTCAGCAACAACATTACAAAACAAAGACAAAAAGTTTAAATGACTTAACTTCCACTAAGGAAGGATTTTTCAAAATTCACCCTCTGAAGGGGTTAAAATGGGGGTGGCAGTTTGTATGGGAAAGTACAGGCCAAATCGCTGAGTATAGAAACTTGAAATTTTGCACGAAGTTTCCTTATGGAACGGAGGCATTCACTAAGGAAGAGTTTTTGAAAATTCACCCTCTGAAGGGGTTTAAATGGATCGAGCGATACCATGTCATCCAAACTAAACATGTATGTAAAATTTCAGTTCGAAACCGGAAAGTGGGTCAAATTTAATTTTCTAGATTATTTTTCATAGTTACAGGTGAAGCTAAAAAAAGCTCTTTTGCTACTTTATGACTAACCGCACACAGACGCAAAATGTAGTAACAATGACCATTTCGCAACCAAAATTTTAATGGAGATCAAATTTCTACAGAATTAGAAGTCGGTGCGACCGGTTTGGCAGCAGGTATGGGGACTTACTAAGGAAAAAAATATAAAACCCCCGTAGTTCGTTTTGTTCATATTTTTTAACATTTTTTAAAGGAAACATACTAATAACCAATAGAAACGTAGTTTATTTACATTTTAAATCAGAATATCTATAGAATGTGTTTTAAGCGTTCTGCCCTCAGATGACAAAATGCGGTAACCTAAAATTAGTGAAGTTGAGAAAAACGCGTTTAAAGTTCCCGATTTGTTAAACATTCTATAAGGTTACTGTTTTTTGTATTTTGGTTTTAAATGGAGTAAATTAATTTTGCCAACATTACGTCATAGGTCAGGAGTAGTAGATCAAATTAAGCTATGTTACTACAAAACGCGGTAAACCGGGTTGCCGCGTTTTGTCATCCAAGGGCAGCGTTATCTACGTCCACAAACTCTATGGTTCGAATTATTTACAAAAATGTACTTCACAATATTATATTTATACTAAGATGATCTCCAGATTGATAAATAATAAGCTTTATTAATCTGTGATGTCAGTCACTTCACTAAAATTCATACAGAAAATGAAAAACTATTAAAGTAACATACACACATACACAATGTACAATAATTTGCTTTTCAGTTTCAAACCCTAAATTTTCTACGTTCACAAATTCACGTATCTAACCCAATTTTATTAGATTTTCACTATCCTATAACACTATAATATTATTATCTTTAGACAACAATTCAATTATAAATACACAAAACGATACAAAACATCCGAACAGCCAAACATAAAATATCCCACTTGCTTGTTTCAGAGTGATTTCACATCCTTCCTGGCAGCTGTAACTATTCTCCTTGATGTTTTTGCTGTAACTATTAGCTCTAGCTATAGTTGTTAGTCCAACAGCTTCATAGTACAGCTTGTCACAAATTCCAGCATCGAAGAGCCTTATTATGACCTTTTTAAAATTCTGTACGATAGGACTGTCCTTTCTTATCAGCATCTCGTGGTATACTGTAAGCATATTATCATGGGCACGCAACACTCTCGCTTCATAGTTAACGGCTGTTGCTTCTTGAAAAGAATAAAATAAACCATCGAGGGTCAAAGTCATTCCTTTGTGCAGTAAAACTTGATTTTCACAGTCAAAAAAATCACCACAATCTAAAGATGTTTCAGAGAATTTAATGTAATTTGAATCAAGGGTAAAATTTTTCGATTTAGGATTCAATATCGGTGTCCGCCCGGAGTTAATCACGTCTTCATTTGTTTTCAGTTGTTCCGGTGGCAGCGTAATTGTTAAGAACACATACAATTGCACGCCTACATAAAACGATAAGTATATGCTCATGATCAAATAAAACAGATTCAAGATTTTTGTCTTCAACGTGTTTGCTTCTTGTAATGAAGATGTACTAATCATTACTCCGAAACTATACAACATTGTGGCATATAAACTAGATCTGTTACCATCAAATAAGGTAAATAACTTCCACAAGATGCAGTATAAGATGTAGAATACGAAAAAGATATAGACATCTTTGATTTTTGTGGTAAAAATGCGCCAAGACCTTTGTTCTCTTTCTGCAGTATAGATCCATATGACAGTCTGTCTATTATAGATGCCAGAATATTCTATAGTATCGTCTCCATAAAGCCTATACATGCCACCAACACAAGCATGTAGGCTTCCATTTACAAGATATTTAACAAAATCAAACTCAAAAGGGTTTGACTCTGACTTAATACTGTATTGGAATAATACAGTAGCATTTAAGAATTTCATAAAAATTTTGACAATTTCTACATCCGATCCCATTGCTTCTTCTACTGTGTCAAATGATTTTAAATTTGTATAATTAGGTATGATAGAAAAAGGTGGAAGATGTGCCAAGCCAATTCTTATTGGACACCTTTGGAAATTCTTAAGATTTTTCACTGGATATGAAGTAACTTTTTCTATTGTACCATTTATGCATCTATTCAGATACGTTGGTTGTAAATCATCTTTTAACTCGCACGTGTTTCCATCTATTTCGGGTACAAAAGTTATTAATTTGTTATCTTTATTGTCTGAATCTTTTATCATGAAAGTTATTGGATATAAATTAACATCTTTACCAGTTTCTTTGAATAACTTCATACAACTCTTTTCTATATCATGATCAACCACAATCAAGTACTTGACTCGTTTTTCTTCAATGTATTTTTTAACATTTGAAAACGAATCACAACTGTCGAAATAAACAATTGTTATTACGTTGCCATGATGAAATTCCGTTCCTTTTAGAATATTCACATCTTTTATATTAAGCGTTGGCCGTTTATTATTGGCTAAAACATCTATTATTTGATTTACAAATGCATTTTCTTTGAAATTTTGGTTCTCCTTCTGTAGTATGAGAAGTATTGGTTTAAAATAAATGTCAATTTTACTGATTTCTACTATACAATTCGCGATTGAATCAAAATTCTTAAGATTTTCATAATCAACTTCAGTTTCTTGAAATATTGCTTTCTCTATAGTGCAGTTTACAGAAACAACAGAAAACATAAACATTATAAAAATTATTTTAAAAGCACACATTTTTTTTCAAAACTATTGAATTGAAATTACATTGAGTGGAATTATATATCTGACAAAATATGTTTAATTCAAAACGTCACTGCCTCAAGTCATGTCCCAGCGGATTTTATAATGTTTTAACAAAAAATGGGAATAACAAAAGACGTCCTGATGTTATCGACGGTGAATTTTTGTGATTCAACATTTACCCATACGAAAATGTTTATGTTTTCGACATATTTAAGTGTTTTAATGTTACAGTTCGTTTCATGTATAACAACAGTCAAATACTTTCATAATAATTAAAATGGGAAAATAATTGCATATCGACCATTAACATTGTACTTATCAATCAATCAATCAAGTTGCACAGAACTTATATTAGACATATCAGTGATATTTAAAAGCGCACTTATTCACCGTGGTTTACTGCTGAAATAATTTCTAATATAAAACGTAAATACTTTAACCTTAAAATGTTTAAAAACAATGGATTAGAATTTAATAGAGAGATGTTCCGATACTACCGAGGCAAAGTAAAGTATTTGTCGGACCTAGAGTACAAGCGCTACATGTTGTCAATTGAAAATAGTATCAGCCATAACCCAAAAAAGTTTTGGAGCTATGTAAGAAGCAAGCGTAAAAATTGACATGCGGCTACAGAATATATCTGCAATAATAACACTGTAGTAGGGCAAGAGGCAGTGGAGGCTTTCGCCCAGTACTTCGGTTCCGTATTTCAGAGTGTGTCCCTACGGTTGGATGTTGTTGAGGCTACTCGCAGTGAATCGTTTGACTATCGTAGGGTTTCTATCAAGCGATGTGCTCGATAGAAACCGTACGCGTAAGCGTACTGCGGCCCAATTTCGTGACATAAGAATATCAATTTTGCTATATAATTCGTACGTCCGCAGCAAATTGGAGTTTGGATCAGCTGTTTGGGATTCCAGGGAAATGAAGTACACCTTATTGATTGAACGTGTGCAACGTAAGCTCGCTCGCTATCTATACAAACGGTTATTTGGATACTATCCATTTATGTATCCCTCTGCATTTGTTTTAGGTAGTGTAAGTCTGGAAAGTCTAGAGCTCAGACGGAAGACCTCTCTTCTTGTGCATTACTATCAGAGCTTCGGCAGTAAAATAGACAATCCACATATGCTAAGTGGTCTGCGGCTCTTTGTACCTCAAGGATATACGCGAGTAGGCACCAGGCGGCGCCACCGGCTGTTCGCTGCACTCACTGGCGTGCGCACGCAGCAATCTAGTAATGCTCCTACAGCGAGAGCTATTACACTTTTAAATGAATTTACAGACCCTGGTGTGACTTATTTTTTGATAGCCAGAACATAATTTTTAAAGCTATATGGTTATTTATTAACAATAAACTTTGTCTAGAAATAACTTAATCTAACACATCATA
Organism: Coleophora deauratella; assembly: GCA_958295455.1. Classification (NCBI taxonomy): domain Eukaryota; kingdom Metazoa; phylum Arthropoda; class Insecta; order Lepidoptera; family Coleophoridae; genus Coleophora; species Coleophora deauratella. The sequence continues at coordinate 13,032,491 of OY282406.1, read as the reverse complement.
TATATATTTTTATCTTGGAAGGCGTCTTAGTGTTAAACTGTAAGCCTTCCAATGAATTGTAAATAAATAAAATAAAATAAAAGAAAACTTAAAAGAACGCCTTCATTTAGGCGCCCTTATTGTTTAGAGCAATCTCTTCCAGGCAACTGAAGAATGGAATAACTAATGCATAAGTAGTGGACTATGCAAAGCAATCAAGAAAGTATATCCAATTACAATTTTAGACTACATTTACTCAAAATGCTATAATGTATATGTCACAGTAAGATAGTTAAAGCCGTGATATAGTTATATCCCTAGGGATATCATTATATGCCGTAACTTAATATACGTAAGATGTTTACAACTATCTTACTAGGGATATAACTATAACACGGCAACTCAGTAGTAATATATACAGGGTGTTAAAAAAGTGCGTTTGAAATTTTAAGGGGTTACTCAGACTCAAGTATAGAATCCAGGAAAAATATTGAAAAAATCCGTTCTTCAAATGTTTTTTTCAGTTTTTCATACAAATTCTTGATTCACTATTCAGGTTTAGTATGAGAATCTGAAAAATAATAATTGAAGAGAGGATTTTTTCAATATTTTTCCTGGGTTCTATACTTGATTTCGAGTAACCCCTTAAAATTTCAAACGCACTTTTTTTAACATCCTGTATAATTATATCACTAGATAAGTCTTATTATGTACCAGATGTTTATAATTTTCTTACTCTTTACTGTCATAATTTGTTAATTCTTTACTCAAATATAAAAACAGATCCACAAGGTATAGGCGGCAGTTGCTTGGTGTTGCACTTAGTCGGTATGAAAATGCACGTAAGTTTCGAAAATCTCATTGGTGCACTGGCTAGGATTTGAACCTGAGACCTCTGGTTAGGAGGACGAAGTCACTAACCGGAGTACTACTTATAAAATTAAAGAAAATATACTTATATTACTAGATTAATTTAGTAAGATAGTTATATGACTAGATCGTGCTAGTAAGATAGTTTGTTTGTTTGTTTGTAAACTCTTTATTGCACTAATATGACAAAAATACATAAGCATAAGTAACAAAACATGTACAAAGGCGGACTTATCCCATAAAGGGATCTCTTCCAGCCAACGTTTTCATCAATCGAAAGGAGAATAAGCAAAGAAAGCACGTCTGTACAAAGAAGAATTTGTGACATAACTACTACTTACAAACCATTACTATAACAATAACAATACTATTTATATGTACTATTTGTATGTTGATAGTTATGAACCGCTTTCGTATAAGTAAATCCCGGTATATAGCTATATCCCTAGGGATATAACTATATTACGGCTTTGTCTATCTTACTGCGGCATATATATTTTTCTGTAATGTTGTCTATTGTCTATATAATAAGAAAGAATTATATATACGTATAATATTACAATACATACAAAAATATTATTATTATTATCTTGAAATATAAATTTGGGTTACTCTGACCACTTGGCGTTAGGCGAAGTGGCAGGAGCTACTCCAGCAGAAGCACAGTCAGCTGGAGGTCAGTGCGACGAGGAGAGAAAACGTCGGACTACCCAGGCATTGTCGAGGAGGACTGCCTTTTGCATAGCCGCTATTATCGGTCTACCTTGAAGTCCCAGCCGCCTAAGGTTACGAACCAGGTCAACGGAGATCAAACCATTAACGGACAGGACTATAGTAATGATTTCAGTGGATTACACTTGCCACATAACCGTAACCTTGTGCGCCAGGTAAAAGTACCACATCCTCTTGTCGGCATCAGCTTGCACGAGGTTTTCGTCGTGTGGAATAGTGATATCCACCAAAAACACCCTTGACTGCGCTCGATCCATCAACACGATATCAGGTCTATTATGATCAGTAGACCTATCCGTAATGATGCCTCGGTTCCAGTAGAGCTTGGTGCGGTCGTTTTCGAGAACCGACTCCGGCGTGTACTTGTAATATGGCAACCGCGAGCTATGAAGCCATATTTTAGAGCGATCTCTTGATGCAGGATTCTGGCTGCTTGGTCATGTATGTGCAGATACTCAGTGTTACGAAGATTCGAACAAATGGAGGTTATATGGCGCGGGGTTTCACCTGGCTCTCGGCATAACCAATATACGTCCAAGGTGCCGTCTTTCATTATAAACCTCCTGTAGTTGTTCGTCTTTATAACCTGATCCTTTATTGCACAGACTAAACCCTCGGTTTCTACAAAGAGGTCTCCGAATCGCAGCCATTGCATGGAAGCCTTTTTATCTACGAAGGATCTGTAGAGCGCCTTAAATAACCTTCCGTGCAGCTCTTTTTCTTTCCATATGGCTTCCCGCTCAGCAGTGCTAAGTACAGCCGGCGCTTGCCAGTTTTCTTGGGCCATGGATAAAGGGGTTAGTCCTTTATCACATGCTATGACAACTATATGCAAATGACTATCGATTTTCGCCAGGAAATAGCTTCTGTTTCACCTCCGGCTCGTTCATTCACACCAATATGTACCATATATCAGTATGTCTCAGTCTCAGAAAGGGTGCGAATTTTCATGGAGTCACTATTGACTCCATTCGAATGCACCACCCGACCTCTCTCTACATGAAGAATCGCACACTTATTCACCCCTAACTCCATGTTGATAGAGCTGCTGAAACTGCAAGTAATGCTTGTGGCGACATCTATCGCACCGCCACGAACTAAACCTAGAACGCGCTATTGAAAGTTTCTTCGGATTAACTACATATACAACTTCCAACCATCATTGGTTGGACCACGGCCGGTCCCCAGGCATACCACCTCGCCTGGCGGAGGTACCTCCCTTTTCCTCCGAAGAGTGGGAACACATAGTTTCTACATGCTCAATAGCTCCTCCAACCGTGTTGCATTTGGAGCCAACAGTTTGAGATCGTCCATGTACAAAAGGTAGGTTGGGGCACCGTGACAGTATTTAAGCAGGATCCAACCGGATCCTGAGGTAATGTGGGTGTCACAGCTTCAGGCAGGCCCCTCTTTTCCATTGGGCACTCTGGACAAGTGCCCAGGGCTCCGCGATCGACGGAGACCCTGGCCCGCTCCCAAAAAACGTAGAGAAACATATAGACGTATGGAAGTAGTAACGTGTAGCGTGGTTATACCTTTCATGCGTCTACGTTTTTTTATGATGTAACCACGTTACACGCTCTTCTCTTCTTCTTTAATCTTTAGGTCCTGTAACACCTAGAAGTGCATAGGGCCAAGACTACTTTTTTCCACTCGGATCTGTTCCTAGCTGTAGACTTCACGTGCTCGTTCGTTTAGTTCCTCATACAGTGAACGCTTCCAAGTTACTTTGGGGCGACCTCGCTTCCGTTTACCACCAGCAGGTTGCCAATCTAACGCGTAGCGTTACACCTTCCATAAATACGTCTATAGGTTTCTCTCTCTGTCAAAGTAATTGTTGAATATTTTTAGAATTTTGCTTATCTACTTTTCCACACAGGGGCCCCATAATCCTAATGTGCCCAGGGACCTTTAATAGATTAAAAACGGCCCTGGCTTCAGGTTCCGAAGTCGTTTTCTGAACTCTGCCAGCAGCACTGGAGACTGTTCACCTGAGGACGCGGTAACTCTCGTCCATGTGCCTCTATGCAACTGAGATCTGCGCTGCCCAAGACACCAGTGGCCACGTAGATATCATAATAGGTGTAGGTGGCTTTTGCGGAGGGGAAGGAGAAGGACAGAGCAAACAAGTATACCAGCAACGAGTCAGCATGACTTAGTCTGTAATAAATACAGGGAAGGAGAGTGACTGCTTTATTTAATCGAATATTAGCTTCGGTCTTCTGAGGTTTCTGGATCCGCGTGTCCCGGGCTTTCTGGTTCTGATTCGGTGTCCGTTTCTGGTAATTTGTAGAGTTTTTTGGTCTGGTTATTCAATATATGTTTCACTCTAGTTCCCAATATTCGAAGCGCCTGTTTGTGTTACCGAATATATGGTGTTCGAGGGAGTCTTCCCACCAAATGAGGATTGGTCTGCCTACTTTACGTTTCTTTTCTTTGGATGCTGTGGCTGCGCGTAATATGTGTGGTGGGTCACGTCTCAGTATGTGCCCGAGGTACGTGATCCTTCTCACTTTTCATTATCATCATCAGCCGAAAACATCAACTGTTAGACAAAGGCCTCCCCCAAGGATTTCCACGCCGACCGGTCCTGCGCTGCTCGCATCCAGCGGCTTCCCTCAACCTTCACCAGGTCATCGGTCAACCGAGAGGGAGGCCTACTTACACTGCGTCTACCTTTAAGGTTTCGGTCGCCACTCGAGAACTTAAATGCCCCAACGGCCATCTGTTCTACGACCTATGTGCCCCGGCAACTGCCACTTCAGTTTTGCGATTCTGTGACCTATTTTTTTTTGTGACCTATGTCGGTTACTTTTGTTCCCCTCATTTCTGATTCGATAATGTAGGGAAATACAAGCATAGCATGCTCTATCGCCCTTTGGGTGACCTAGAGTCTTGCAATACTCACTGGTTCAAGAAGACCTTAATTTTGAGACATTGCGGTATTTTGAACGCGAAGATATTGCTTCCCGAACTCTCGAAATTGCTATTATTATTATAATCAAAAGAAAATAAGGGCCACAGTAAATATTAATGTTACTAAATTTTGATACCCAAAGTCTTTGCTGGCATAAATCCAAAATTGTTGGAATTCTGTTAATGCTCATATGGCGCAAACAAGAAGACATATAGACACCATTACAGCAACCAGAGTCATAAAAATGGTCGAAGATGGACATTTGCAGCGTTCTGTTGCTTTGCGCCTTAGTTTTTCTCGCAGAGCTATCGAAAATGCTTGAAATCGCTTCCATGAGACCGGCAGATTTGCAAGAAGACCAGGTTCAAGAAAACCAGATGCTCAGTGACAGCTCGTAAATTACAAAAGACCAGCAAATGTTTAAACGTCGAGTTGTTCAAATTCCTTTGTCCAGGACTCAGCGGGCAACTCGTTGAACTTTCTCTCGTCAATACTTGGGCTGAGGCGTGCATCAATGGGGCATGGTGCTTTTTACTGACGAGTGAAGAGTTTTTTTTTTGTGATGATCGACGTGTAAGGGTATGGAGACGATGCGGTGAGCGATTTTTGGAAACCTGCATCCATAAAGTTGACAGTTCGGTGGTGCCAACGTAATGGTTTGGGGCGGGATTAGCTGGCAAAACAAAACTGAGCTTGTCATTTTAAATGAGGGTGCTGTAACTGCTCACCGTTATATTGAGGAAGTTATTAGGCCTCACGTGATCCTATTTCCGCAGGGAGTAGGCTCTGGATTCATCCTGATGAATATAATGCCAGCGCACACACAGCTCAAGCGACCCAGTCTGTTCTGGAAGCCTCATATTCCAGTATTACCATGGCCAGCGAGCAGTCAGGACCTCAATCCGATAGATCATATGTGGGATCAATTGAAACGAAGGGTTAGAGAAAGCGAGCAAGCAGTTCACAATAAGCAGCAGCTGATTGACGCTTTGAAAAGTGCCTGGAAAGAGATTCCAGCGGAAAACGTGACGCTTTTGATCGAAAGGATGCAGTCCAGGCTTCAGGAGTACATTGATAAAAGGCTGGAGGACATATCTATTATTAAAAAACAAAAAAGTGGTAAATTAAGTACAAATTTTTAAAAAAGAGTGATTTTTGTTGTTTTTGTTTTTCATACAAAAACTGTTAATTCAAGTTTGATAAAATGGTCTACTAAGCAAAAAAGACCTGCTGGCTTTTATTTTCTTTTGAGCAGATATATACCACAGTTAAATAGCCTGGACAGTAAAGAAATGAGCAAAGAAGTTAATAAAATGTGGAGGAACGAAAAGACGATAAACTTATCTTTGTACTTTTCATGTATCTTAAGTACAAAGTCGGATACTTTCAAAATGACTAAGAAAAATCATTACATATCAACGTTTGCATCTATAAAACCTACAATAGTTTTAACGTAACAAGCTTTTACAATAAAAATTAAAAAGCGTTCATTGAGGAATCTAAACGCTGAACCGTGTTGTGCTTAATGGAAGTAGTAGAAACATCATACTATACATGTATTTTTTTTTGTTCATTAGTAAAGTTTATTAAGGTTACTTCAGTCAAATAATATTATGATTAAAGAACTGTCAACTTTCAAACATACTGATACACAAAACCTAGTTAGAAAATTAAAGGAAATTTAAACAATTTGAATAGGTACAAAAACTAATGCTTGTTTTTATATAGGGTGTCAAAAAAGTGCGTTTGAAATTTTAAGAGATTACTCAGAATCAAGTTTTGAATACAGGAGAAATATATAAAGAATTCCAATCAATTTTTTTTTACTTTTTCCATACCAAATTCTTGATTTACTATTCAGATGTAGTATGGGAAACTGAAAAAAATTATTGAAGATCGGATTTTTTCAGTATTTTTCCTGTATTCTATACTTGATCAATTATGAGTAAGCCCTTAAAATAAACGCCCTTAAAAAAACTTAAATTTAACGCCCTGTGTACTTTCAAAATTCACTATCTAATTTGCGATTAGATAGTTAATTATATATATATTTTTTCAGACTGTGAGACAAGACGAAAGACAATAAGGTAAATGTAAACCTGGAATTTGGAAATTTTATAGCCATGTCGGCGTTAATTATTTTTGCCTCATTAAAATTCAACTCCACCGTTTATAATCAAAAACGGCCAAGGAAAATAGGAAAATGAAAAATAACACCTTTAGGGAGATTCATTTCTGACATTCAATATTCTTTGAGTGATGTCTAAATATAAATTTTAACTTAAATAAATATATAAAACGTTTATTAATGCAATGTTTATACCTACCTACTACGATCATGTGTAGAGGTCAAATACATTGGTATTCCTTAAATACCTACATATATACTTACCTAATGCAGTGTTTTTCATCCTGTGGGTCGCTACCCCCTGGGGGGTCGCGAAGCCTTTCTCAAGGGGTCGCGGGTACAAGAAAATGTACGTGTTTTATAGGTCCTACACGGGGCCTGTTTATTTATGATAAATTTTTCAAAACGTGGGTCTGTTTTGGAAACGTTGATAAGTAAATCATTTTCTAATTGACAAAAATTATAAACGTAAATCTCAAACCACTAACACTTTGTATGTTTATGGCCCTAGGGGGGTCGCAAGAATTTTTTAAGTTGTAAAGGGGTCGGGTATTAAAAAAGGTTGAAAAACACTGACCTAATGTATTGAGGTACAAGAATCGAAAGCCACAGTAGTATATTAGGAAAAAGGGAAGATTAAGGAATAAGATTCTTGTCTCTGTTATGATGCACGAACGACAAATAGGAAGCTAGACAACTAGATAAGTGTATATACTTAGTGAAAGATGGATCGATAGAATGGCAGCAGAATTAAAAAGTTATACCAACTCGACCTCTGAACAGTACCTATACAATGTATTGTAATGTAATAATGTAGCGTTTCGCAGAATTTTTATTGACCATCTTGACTTCGTTAACATTTATGTTTTTAATTTACTCGAAATAGTGTATTTTTAGCCTGTTCTTTTTATTTAAAATGATGGAAAGGACAATACTAGAGATGAAAAAATAATAATAATAAATACAAAAAAAAAAACAAAAAAAACAAAAAACAAAAAAAATACATCTATTTATAAATACATCTAGTTATCCTCGTTAATTTAAAACAACGTAGGGTAAAGTGTCGTGCCCTGTATATTTAATTTGGGGTGCTCCACAGGGCACGAAACTTGGATCTTAAATGTTTTTAGTACCTACTCATGGATGTTTGGGATCAAAGTACAATTACAGATGAAAGAAAAAGCTTATTAGGTAAAATATTTTATTTACAACAGGAGTACGTAGCACTTATTATATTTTTGGAAGACACAATTAATAATAACATCAATAACAGTAATTATATAAATAACAAGGTAAAAATTCGGTATAAAAAGTTACAAACAGCGGCAGTAACTATTTGATTAAACTTTGTACAAAATCTAACATATGAGAGCAATGATAGGCGTATTGAACATTATATAAAAATTAAAAAATTGACTAGAATCCACTTTTAAATATTTATCTTAACAATGTTGTATTAAGATATTATAGCAGAAAATATTCATTTGATTATAAATTAAGATGAGACTGAGAACCTACCCATAATCAAAATAAACAATAGTTGGAAGCAGCTCAAAATAAGAGCTTGGCTTGTCAATATTAGGGATTTCAAAGCAGCATTTCAACTGCAGGAGAAGCCACACTCAACAGAAGACAATAATTAGGGCTATTTTTTATCGATTACTTGTGATGACCACGCAAACCATCCTCTTGAATTTAAACTGTTTATCACCCAATCAGAACAGGAGAAAAAACATCAACCAATGTTGATGATTATTATTAAAAACTATCTAATCTTCCTTTTCAGCCCAGATACTGTCACCATTGACCTCTGTTGTGCCCTTAATGAACTTCTGGATGGCGGGCAGCTTGTAAAGGTAGACAGAGAGAGCAGAGCCAGCGCATGCGCCAATCCAGTAGACAACAGCATGTTCAAGGAGCGTATGCCCCGCGCAGCCGGCTTTGAGGGACGTGGCGAGGACGGGGTTGAAGTATCCACCAGAATAGTCAAACGCTGTAAAGAGAAATTTAATAAGTCCTAAGATATCGAAGATAAAAATAACTACGGAGCATATTTAAAGAAAAAAAGAAGATAAAAGAAAATAGATAATTTAAATGATGAGTCTAATGACTACAATGATAATGGCGTGACCAACCATGCAAATGTCTATAACATCTATAACTCTATACCAATCAGCGTAGCGATGAATCTAATCACAATACTGTTAGTGAACATGAACAACAATTTTACAATGATTGTACCTTTTCCTAAATGGACTTTGCAAAAGATGGACACGCCTAGGTCCGCGTTGACACTACTGTCCTGATAGCGGTAGACGAATACCGTGTGCCTAGCGAGGACCCCTGTAACATGGAACCCGGCGTGAGACTTGCATCGTGTGTGATTTTGAAAGCAAGTGCATGTACTTTTGTTACTAATAATGAAGGTGAGAAAATTTATAATGAACAAAAATGAAAATAATACTGAGCTAGACTATCTGGATATGCACAAAGAACTGAGTTGCCTAAATTATACGTATGTAAAATTTTAAGGGCTGTGAAATAAAAAAAAATATTTTTTATGTAATAATTACTGATGACATGGATAAACTTAATACGGCCTATAATGAATTTGGTGTTAAAATATGAATTTAGAAAACATATATACCGTATCGAATGTAACATGTAGTTTGATTTATTTATGTGGAGTCCTCCCTATTATAGAAGAAGCAAGCAAGTGCAATTCGAAAGATGTGTTGCATGAACTGATAAAGACTAACTTAGACCAATGTAACAAGACGAATCTAAAACTCCTACTTATATTTTATGGTAAAAGATGGTATATCAGTGATAGCCTATTTGATGGTAAGTAACTGCCACCACTAACCACATACGACCAGATAAGGCCAGGGTAACTACTTCTTCTGATTATCTATCTAACAATAGAGATATTAAAATCCTACTCACCAGCAACAACGAGAGAGGTGGCGATGAAAGAGTCAATGGCGGTGGCGAAGCGAGGGTTGAGGTCGCCAAGACCTTTGGAGACCAGCCGGCAGATGCAAGTAGCGATACCTTCAATCACTGCACCGTATAGCACTGGCACCTGAAGATAAGTAGGTAGATTTGTTGTAAGGTAGAATAGGACGGTCAGAGATGATGTGTAAAGGTAGAAACAAATGCTTCTTCGAGAGTCAGAAGAAGCAGAGGTAAAAATTCCCGAGATGTTGCGTATTTTTGAAGTGGTAAGTAGAAATTTGTATTTGTTTTTAATATTAATATTAAATTAAATTAGCCAGCACTAATAGCTAAATAATGCAGACAGCTTTTAATATTTTCTCATGGCACTGACAAAAATCCGCGAGAAAAAGTTCGTAGAATACAAATTATCTTATCCAGAATTTATACTAATTTAAAGCCTTTTCGCGAAGGGCACCTAACTCGCAGGACAACTACTTTGCTTTATGCCTAAAATTCAATATAAATTAGCTTTTGGTCTAAGTGTCTATTTGCATATGTGGCTGTTTGTCTACTTCGCCTAAGTACTACCTCGCTATGTACCTGAATCATGTTTTCAATTTCACTATCGTATTTTGTCCGTGTATCAAATTAATTGAAACATAGAACTTATATTAACATAGCAAAAATCAAAATATATTGGCAGCTCTTTGCCTTTTGAATTTTGCCGGGCTATTTTCGACAAATCCTAATAATTTCAATACTATTCTGCATTTGATTTCACTAGCTGGTTTACTTTCAACTACATCAAGTTACAATATGAACATGATAATTGACCACGCTGAATACGTTAAAAACAACCGACTTCAATCGCAACAACTCCAATTTTGCTATGTTTTTGTTGATTTTCTCAAAAACCGCTGAATCGATTTCGACAAAATTTATATGGGACCACCTGTGAAGTATACCCTTTTAAACAAAAAAGAATTTTCCAAATCGGTTCAGGCGTCTTCAAGTAATCGGTGAACATACATAAAAAAAAAGATTCCGACGAATTGAGAACCTCCTTCTTTTTTTGAAGTCGCTTAAAAAGTAACATATAACTGAAATGGAAATACAGACGTCGTTATACAGATACTACAATCAAAAGGTTTTCGTCGCGATGTCTCAGACAAATCAGACAACTTTCCAGACTGCTGGAACTTTTATTTTGTCTGACTAACGGTGTCTGAGTATCGGTTATTTATTGGAAATTCACCTTGAAGGCCAGCAACGTACTTGTGGCTCCTCTGGTGTTGCAGGTCTCTATGGGCGGCGGTAATCGCTTACCATCAGGTGATCTGTCTGCTCGTTTGCCACCTATCACATAAAAAAAATTAAGAAGGAAACAGAAACTTGAAAACTGGAACATACGTTCTTTAGAGAGTGAAGAGGAGCATCAAGAAAGGACTTTTCTAATATCGATCCTTAAATACGTAAGTATAGAAAATAGCATTTTCACAAATTTAACTAATGCTTTAAACCTGCATATTTTTATTTCCAATTATGATCATATTCTGACTTGTAAAAACCTTTAAGTCACTTAAACTTAAAAACACTGAAGATTTATGGGGCATGTCTGTTAATTTGTTAAAGTCGGTTATTGATACTATAGCCCCTTATCTTGCTTCTCTTTTTAATATATGCATAGATAGTGGTGTATTTCCGGATCTTATGAAATTTAGTAAAGTTGTTCCCTTATTCAAATCCGGAGAAAAAACTAACCCTAGTAATTACAGACCTGTCTCGGTACTGCCAGTACTTAGTAAGATCTTTGAAAAAATAATTCTTACTCAAATGTTAAGCCACTTCAATATTAATAAAGTGCTTCATAATCTACAGTTTGGCTTCACTAAAGGGCGTTCGACAACCGACGCAGGAGTCGAACTGATAAGAAACATATATGATGCGTTCGAAAAATCGCAAAATGCTATAGGAGTCTTCTGCGATTTGTCCAAAGCATTTGATTGCGTCGAACATAAAACCTTACTTTTAAAGCTAGAACATTACGGGGTCAATAATAAGGCTTTGAATTTGTTAGAGTCATACTTAGTTAATAGAACTCAAAAGGTGCATATAAATGGTACAAATTCGTCAGGCTCACGCGTTAAAATGGGTGTGCCTCAAGGGTCTATTTTGGGACCATTCCTGTTTTTGGTTTATATCAACGACCTACCTTTTATGGTTGAATCGCTGTCTAAAATTGTGTTGTTTGCGGATGATACATCTCTAGTTTTTAAAATTGACAGACAAACTGATATGATTGACGAAGTAAACGACACTCTTTGTAAAGTACACAATTGGTTCACCGTGAACAACCTAGTCCTTAATGCAAAAAAAACTAAATGCATAAATTTCACCTTACCGAATGTTAAAAATATAACTCAAAACGTGTCATTAGCTAGCAGTGTTTTAGAATTCGTACCAAAAACAGTTTTCTTAGGTACCGTAGTAACCGTAGATTCAAAACTTCAATGGGGTCCTCACATAGAAACTTTAGCAGGCAGGCTTAGTTCAGCTGCCTATGCTGTTAAAAAAATTAGGCTCCTGACAGATATAGAAACGGCGAGACTAGTATATTTCAGCTATTTCCACAGTATTATGTCTTACGGTATACTTTTATGGGGGCATGCAGCTGATATAAATACTATTTTTGTACTACAAAAAAGGGCTGTTCGCGCGATTTACGGAATGCGATCTCGAGATTCACTTAGAGAAAAATTTAAAGAAATCAATATTCTAACGCTTCCCTGTCAATATATTTATGAAAATATAATGTATGTGCGAAAAAACTTAAATCACTTTACACTGAATTCTGACAGACATACTCGTAATCTCAGGAATAACAGTAAGCTTCAGCTTGTATCTACTAGGCTCAGTAAGGTTAGTAAGTCGTTTGTGGGACAATGCATACGAATGTATAATAAAATACCAGAAGATATTGTAAACCTAACAGAGAATAAATTCAAAAGTTATGTAAAAAAGATACTATGTAATAAAGCTTACTATAAGACATGTGAGTACTTAGATGATAGAAATGCTTGGACGGTAAGTGTTTCTCCAACCAACACAGCAACACTTTCATGACATATTGTGAGACAATAAAGATACAAACTCTATTGTGAAAGAACTGAAGGGATTCGGTAAGACATTTTCTTCTCCTTTTTCTTTGTCCATTGATCGGAGTGGTGCATGCTCGCTTAAATGTTCGTGCGGATGGTGGCGTATCGGGAGCCGGGTCGTTCCCTTCCCTCAAATATGGTTGAGGGGAGCGATGGCTGACTCTCGCGTTATACTCGTGATCGGGTGCTGTCCGTGTGAACTGGCCTGCTCTTGTCATTGGTTTTTTGGAATTTGTTAGTCATTAGCTACAAACAATTTTTACTTTTATCTCTTTTGAATCTTTTCTTTATTCTTATTTTTGTATATTTTATTTACAGACATGACATTGTATAATTCATTTATTGATCTAGCATTAAGATGTAATAGAATATAAGACTTAAAAAAAAAATGTGTTGGAGGGAGTTTCTTTAGGGCCCGCCGTTTCTTCTCACTCCGCAAACACTTCCCGAAACGGTGGGTATACGAGTTCCGAGTGGTAGGAACCTCGTATTAGGTAGATAAAAGAATGACGTTCGAAAAGTGTACACTGCTACCTACTTCGAATAAAATATTTTCATTTTCATTTTCATTTTCACTATTTAGCATTAAATGCATAAAGCATATAATGGGGACTAATAAATAGCTAGTTTAATGTGTCATAATTTGTGCCCACTGGGAAATGGGTATTTTCTCGTATAAATATACATATATCGAAGATACTAGTATACTCCTTGAAACGTGTAGTTTGGGACCGTGGTCGCGGTATCCGAAAAGGCAGCAATTGCTACATCGATAACTTCGCTAATTTTTTTTTTAACACCTACATTCAAGACACATGTGCCCTAACGGACTCTAGTGCTGTATCTATAGGAAAACACAGCCTTGTCTGGAAAGGACTCAGTACTGTGGCACTACCACTGAAAACCGGATTCATTGTTGCTTCCGATTTATTTTTGGGTGCGCTTTTGTTAACTGATAGCATTATTTAGTCACACAATCAATATGAAGCTATGCAAATATAACTACGCAATTTACCGGTTAAAAATAATATAATAATATACATATAAATAATATAAATATCCGAGACAAATCACACACGGTCATCTGGCCCCAAACTAGGATTACCTGTATCATGGGAACCAGAGACTGATATAATTATGTACATACACACACATAAACATTTAAATACATACATATTGTATAGATATAATATGCACACCCAGACACAGAGCAAAGAAATCTGCTTATCACAGAAATGTTTGACCTGGGTGGGGATCGAACCCACGACTTTCGGATCAGTAGTCAGGAGCACTAACAAATGAGCCACTGAGTCACTCAAAACTAAGAAGAAGAAAGGTAAACTAGGTACTCTGAAATAAAAAGATACCTAAAAATTCAACTATCGGCGGAAACTCTGTTGCCGTAAGGCCTGATATTAGTTTTAGTAATAGCAAATATGATTTATTTGTTATTTCAATGTATAGCAAAGCAACAAATAAATCGTTTGAATTGTTGTTTTAATACCGAGTAAATATATTAAAATATCATAGGGGAAAGTTGGCTATATTGTACCACCTAAATTTGAATCAGATTTATAAGAAAACTGTAAATTATATTAATACGTGTTTTCATTTATAGAGTACACTGGTTATCCAACTTGAACGTAATATACGGAAATTTAATTTAACAACGACTATTCAATTCTTCACAAATTTACTTTTTCTAAAAACTTCTCATCAGTACGATTTAGACGCCCGTTCGTTAAATCGTACCATATAGTTCCTAAATCGTACCATATAGTTCCTAAATCGTACCATATAGTTCCTAAATCGTACCATATAGTTCCTAAATCGTACCATATAGTTCCTAAATCGTACTTTGAAGCTATATCTTGATGAAAATTTAATGCTCTTTTTTGAACTATAATAAATCTTCTAAACTTTACATTTGAAGGGAATGTATTATAAAAAAACTATTGACAGTAACTGCTTTTCACCTAGGTATCGTAGCTACTCAGTTAAACACAACCATATATTTATGTGTTATTTCTACTAGTACGATTTAAAAATCGGCGACCGGTACGATTGGCGCCAAATATCAATTTTGCGAAAAAATGTATCATTTATAATCTCAAAGCAAAAATGCTAGATCTTTTCTAAAATACAGAGAATAATCTTGTAGCTCCACAGTAATTAAACTATAAATATTTCAAAGCTTTTTTTTTTTTAATAATAATAATAATAATTTATTTATTTGTGAAAAAACAAGTTTAGGATTTAGAACAAAAACATGGGTAGGTATAAACATAGTTGTTAACTCTTAAAAGCTAATTAATATAATGCGACACTAACTCTCCCACTAGGATTCCCTGTGTCGGGAGAATTAGTCTCTTCCCAGTTACAATTGATTAGTTAAGATTTCACAATTTAGGAAAGCAACTAAGAAAAGTAAAAAGTATCATAAGTAGGTAAGTGGGTAAGTATCAGAAGTGTAAGTATAGTGCATGTAGGAAATATAGATTACGACATCGACAGTAGAACTATTTGTTTTTAAAAAACTGAATTTATAAATAGAGCACGAAAAGATTAATAGGTACTTTTTTTGCACTGCACTGTGGGTACTTATCTATATCTTCCAAATAAAACATAAAAAATAGGCAAGCAACACGTACGACCTGCGTGATCATGCGACACCGAATGACCGCTATGTACCTATATGTGCAAAGGACTTTCACGGTTATGTACTGTGCATAACCGCGAGACTTGAGTGTGGTGACGGCCATCTATTCATTAGACATGGGGACAGTCAAAGATTAAGTGCTAGCCAGAAGTGTCAGTGTTTATCCATAGAAATAATTGTGTTTCAATAGATTTTTACAATGACAGAAAAATATTGCTGAAATGAAGATGTATGATGTGTTTATGTTTATAATATGTTTATATATATGTGTGTGTGTGTGTGTGTGTGTGTGTGTGTGTGTGTGTGTGTGTGTGTGTGTGTGTGTGTGTGTGTGTGTGTGTGTGTGTGTGTGTGTGTGTGTGTGTGTGTGTGTGTGTGTGTGTGTGTGTGTGAGTGTGTATTTTGTATTCCCGGATGTTCTATCTACTGTAATGGCAGTAACAGTTTCTCCGTCGTATAATAATCCATATCGGTTAACCACAGTTTGATCTTTTTTTTACACACATATCTCGAGCAATTAAAAATATCTACATGTTTTTGGGCTTTAGCGTACAAAAATGGTCCGCGATATGACAGGCAACGTGTAGCAAAGGTGGCTTTTGTTAAGTTGTTTGTCCATATCGGATACCTTCTAGACCTAAAAGTGTTGGTGAGGAATTGAGGGGCGACTTTGTGGAAATTTAAGAGGACTCCGACAATATACAGTTGTCTCACAGTGAGTTGTTTACAGTCATGGTAAAGCATAGTTGTTGGATACCTAAAGGGCTTCTTATTCGCAACTTTAAGGATTGCCCGTTGTGCTCGTTCGACTGGCAAAAGATATGTTGCACATGCACCCCCCCAAACTGCGACACAGTAATTAAGTACGGAATTACATAAAGCATCGTAAACGATTTTGACAACATTTGCATCAGCAATTTTCCTTAGCTGCTTAAAAATGTAAATAAGCTTGCGGACACGTGATCGAACTTTATCTGTTTGGATTTTCCAAGTTAGACGTTCATCAATTACGACCCCAAGATATTTAAGATATTTCACTTGTTCAATTGTTGGACAACTGCAAACTAATTGTTCTGGTTTACAGGAATTAATTTTTATATTAAGGTCACTGTCAGGGGCTGTGCGTTGTGATATATGGAAAGACAGGTATTTAGTTTTGGTTGCATTGAGTGTTAGAAGGTTTTTTTGTAACCAGTTCGATACTTGTCGCATACCGTGTTCGGTAATCGCTGTCACCGATTTCCAGGTATCTGCGTGAAAAATTATGGCAGTATCATCTGCAAAGGCTACAATTTGCGCTTGGGGTAATTTTAACTGGCACAAATCATTTAAATAAATTAAAAATAATGTAGGGCCAAGCACACTTCCCTGGGGCACACTGTATTCAACGTACTCGCAATCACTCAACACATCGCCAATTTTTACTTTCTGTATCCTGTCTGATAGGTAAGATTGAAACCAATTATTTGCCAAACCACGTATATCATACGCCTCCATTTTTTTCAAAAGAATTGGTCGAGAAACAGTATCAAAGGCCTTCGCCAGGTCAAGGAAGACGCCAATACACTTATCCCCAGCATCAAGTTTATGGGAAATGTAGTCTGTGAGTTTTGCAACAGCATCCTCCGTTGACCTAGCTTGGCGAAAACCAAACTGGTTAGGCGATAAAAGTTCTTCTCTTTCTAAGAAGTCCAAAAGTCGTTTGTTTACAATTTTTTCCAAAATTTTGGAGAGAGAGTTGAGCAAGAATATTGGACGATAATTCGAGACGTCATTTTTATCACCTTCCTTATGAATTGGACAAATATGTGCCATTTTAAGGGATAGAGGAACAACGCCAGTAGATAGTGATAAATTTATTAGATATGTAATAGGTTTCAGTAAGTATTGTTTGGATCTTTTAAGAAATTTGTTACTCATATTGTCCCAGCCAGAGGAAGATTTTGTCTTGAGATTTGTAATTATTTTGTTTACTTCATGTTCATCAGTAGGGAATAGAAAGAAAGTATTGGGATTAAACGGAATTTTTACTTCTGACACTAGATTATTTTCTGTAACTTTACTTGTATCTAGAATTTTTTTGGCCAGATTCTGACCAACCTGTGCAAAGTATTTATTTGTTGTATTTAACGATTCTAGGGAGTTTCACAGATGTTTAGTAGTTCGTTATTGGTAGATGTGGTCGTTGATATATTACATAGTGTTTTCACTGTATTCCAGGTCTTTTTACTATCACCTTTACATTTTTCTAAGAGTGCTCGTTCATATCTATTTTTTAAATTTTGGATTATATTGTTGCAACAATTTCTGTATTTCTTATATTTGTGTTGAAGGGATAGATTATCAGGATCTTTTCTTACTGATGCGTGTAATTTGTCCCTTTTGCGGACACAGTTTAGTAAGCTGTCTGTTATCCATGGTTGACGGATTAATTTTGAATTTGGAACAACGACGCTACTTGTGTGTGCTGTAATTTTATTGCTTATGGTTGAAATAAATTTATTTGTGGCCGATGTAACATCTGTAAGGTTATATAATTTCGCCCAATCCATCTCAGCTATTTCCTTGTCTAATTCATCAAAGTTTACTTTAGTGAATTTGGTTTTGGGTACAGCTGTAAATTTGAAAGTTTTATCAATGCCTAATATAATAGTATCATGGTCTGTTATATGTCTCTAATTTAGAAAGTAGGATAATATGATTTACGTGATCAAATGCTTTAGACATATCTAAGTACATTGCTAGAACTGGTTGTCTTTTATCCATTCTAGAGTATATTTTATCTAAAAATTCATAAATTGCACCGTTAATTGATTTATTTTTACGAAACCCCTTTTGTTCATTTATTAAAATATGATTAGATTCAAAGTAGCTATATAGATTCTTATAAATAACTTTCTCAAATATTTTTGAAAACACTGAGGTTAGAGCAATGGGTCTGTAGTTTTTCATATCACATTTGTCATCCTTTTTATGTAACGGCTTTATAATAGTTGTTTTTAGTTTGGATGGAATAGGATAGAATAATCATGAAGACCTCAATATAAGTACGGCATTGTTTCTCCACTGTAGGCCAACGCTCAAAATCACCATGAATTTTGAAGAACATAGAGTAGGGGAGCAGTGCAGAATCCTTGAGTTCCTTTTCTAGACATGAAAGAAAATTTTAGAAAATATTGTACCTAATTATTGAGGAACATTGATAAATAATAATATTTTTATAAGAAGTAGGTAACAGTGTATACTCTTCAAAGGTAATTCTTTTTGTTTCATACCATTCGTAACTCGTATAAAATAAAATCAAAAAAGCCACAACCGCCACAAGGGCCTTTTACAACTCTGTTAATGAAGCCGTAAAATATGTATTTTTCTGTATTTTATTAAACTGTATGAATCCTTAATAAAATGGAAATCATTAAAACTGATAATTTCATTGATATAAACTGTAAAACACACAAGAAACTTACTAAATAAAATTTGTTCGTAGAATAAAGACACAAATGCCATTAGGCCACCCATTATTCATACCGATACCATGAAAAAATTTCGTGGAATATAGCCACAAAAGCAATAGTGTCTTTTTTCTACGAGGATGTGAACTATAACTGTTTAAAACTGTCCGCGGAAAAAGGGCTGAGTGGCGCCCGCCCCGCCCCCGCGCAGCAGGGAAGAAAATAGCCACTGTGGCTGTTGTGGCTGTTTTCGGCGGGTATTTCAGGAGAAAGCAATAGTGGCATTTTTTAAATGCTTATTTTCTAGTCGATGGAGATCGCTTTTCTGTGATTTTTTTATTGAATATGATGTAAAATGGGTAACAGATTTTAATTATGCAATAAAAATAAAAAGCCACAACAGCCATTGTGGCTTTATTCGTAGGATACGACGATCTGTCGGATCTGATCGGATTGGATGAGTGCGCCCGCGCCTTTAGGATGTTTGCGGGGGTGAACGACGTTTGGCGCAGGGAAGTTCTGAAGTTCTTTAATGATTAGTTATATTTTATTACATATAGGTTGAAAACAATACTGTTGCTCCTACCACATAAGGTTTGATGATGCGTACAAACAAAGTACAAACTAATATTATGTAACAAATCCTTTATGTGGGAAATTTTCATATTTTCATAATAAAACTATGATCAGTTTTGAGTGTTTATTTTCATAAACTAGTGTAACTGTAGGATCGTAAGTGAAAAATGATTCGGATATTGAAAAACAAAGTTATCACAAAGTCACGTATCTGTTTTCAAAAATCAAAAAAAATATTACTAATACAATTAAGTGAGTAGGTAATATATCAAATGAAAGCAGAAAGTTTCCTCTATATATAGGTATATTAGTTTTATTTCAGCATGTCCTTGGAATTAAAATATAATTAAAGTTTGAAATTCCCTAACTGAAAAACGGTTGTTTTGAAGAACTTGCAAAAATGAGATACGTGAGTTAGTGGTGCGAGGGACGATATCTGATCCATGTACAACAACTCTAGATTTACGACGAGAATTAACGAAAAAATGGTCAAGGCTAGAATTTTTGTGGGTTGGAAAATTATGACCAGGAATGAAACCATAATAACTAGTAAGTTCTAAATATTTTTCTGATCTAGGATCAGATACTCCATTACTAATATCAATATTCAAGTCTCCTGTTATTATTATTGTGTCTGCTTTAATAGCTTTAATATTAGACTCTAGGGACAAAAGAAATTTATCTATATTATATACTGATGGTGACCTGTACAGTGCCATTATAACAACGTCGTCATCAATCTTAATAGTAAGGCAGTTTGCATCATCAAAATGGGGTTCAAAAATATCTATTTTAAGCCGTTCGTTAGAGAAAACAACTAGTCCGTCATTTTGATTAAAGTATGTATGAGATTTATGATAATTATAATTTTTAAGTTTCACTTCTAATGAATTTTCATTTAGCCAACATTCCGTAAGTATAATAATATCCGGTAAAAAGTGTAATCTATCAAGTAGCACTGTAAATGCAGTAAAGTTCTTAATAATGCTGCGGATATTTTGAGTTAGTACAGTTAATTGTTCACCAGTATTCCCTAAAATACTTTTGCGTACAGAAGGTTCAAGTGTAAAGCTACTTGGTATAAGTTCAGTTGAATCCATATCGTTAAGTAATGAACTTTTATCCATATTGAATTTTAAAAACATCACAGGTGCGGAGAGAGAGATACATTTCAATAATTATCGTTCTTTGGATTATAAAAGTGAGATTCAGTAAGTGGTTATGTGAGTGCGAGTGTGTGGGTATGATATAGGTCTGGCATATTGCTATTAGTGTGGAGAAATCAGTAGAGGTCCTTTTCGGTATTTTCAGTGATGAGAGGTGATTCATAGAGTGTTTGGTAGGCATCACAGCTAGACAACGTATGCTGTTGCTCTTGTTTTGTGTGCGTATTGTTGAGTGTTTGTGCATGTTATTACAAATAGAAAGTCCAGTTAGATTGACGAATATAGCGAAAACCAATACATATTCTATAGTTAGTCACTTTTCTGATTTCAGTTCATTAATTTGTTCTTCATTTCTAATCAGCACATAGGGATCACCATGTTTCTTCCTTAAGTAAACCAGGCCATTGTTCGTCCAGCAGTACTGATAACCAAAGGTCTTAGCGAAGTCACGTGCTAGGTGGTATAAGCGTTTACCTTTCGCAGTGAGACACTCGGAGATATATATAGGAGCTGATGGACAGTCGAGGCCCATGTGTTTGGTGCTCAGTTGATCTTTGCCACATTTGATCCACTTTTTCACGGCTTCTATGATACTAGTTTTGAGGAGGGTGTTGCCGAGTTCAACAACAATAGTTGGGTTATCATTGTTTTTACTATAAATGCGATATACATCCCGAATATCCTGAGTCTCCAGTTTGATTTCTAAGTTCCTGGCCAGTTTAATTAGTGAAGAATATAGGTCACCGAGTTTTTCTTGCTTCTGTTTGGGAACATTTCGGATTTCAATGCACGGTTTTCGTAGATATCTTTCGATGTTTTCACATCTGTTATCTATTTGTGTGATCTGATTGGCCATTGCGCGGCGGTTTTCTTCTAGGCAGTCAATTTTCGTTTCCATAGCAGTTAATTTTTCGGAAACCAATTCAACAGACTTTTCAATGTCTAGATTGGTGTTTTGCACTGATGATGTCATGTTTTTAATCTCTGACACTTGTTCCTCTAGTGTGTCTACTCGAGACATTAAAGTAGTTTGGAGGGAAACGATCAACTGTCTCATTTCCTCGCGGAACGACAGATCTTCATGACATTCACCCGAAAGTCACCTTCGTTTATCACCACGAATAGCATTCACATTTTGTAGGTCCTTTGGGTTAGCCCAATCCGTTTTGGTAAGATCCGATTCCGATACAGTGATTTGTTGGCCTTTGTTTTTCGGTGAACGCATTGTCTTAGGCATTGTTGTTCAATTGGGTTGTCCTGTCTGCGGATAAAATGTATTCAGACTATTCTATGAGGAGCAGGTATGTCTTCCGGTGTGTGAGTGTACTGTATTAAGGTACTTGCGTGCGTATGTATCGTAGTACTAGGCTCTCAGACACCTCTTGCAACTTATGCTGTCCTATTATTTTGCGCGTATTAAAAACTGAATTTATGACATAAAAAGCGAATAAATAAATACAGCCGTAAACACGTCCAACAGCTTGAGCGTCCGAGGGGGAAGAGGAGCGTCCGAGGGGGAAGAGGAAAACACATTGTCACTGTGTAGCTATCAAAATAAAAAAGCGGCCAAGTGCGAGTCGGACTCGCCCATGAAGGGTTCCGTAGCAGCAAGTAACATAATATAAAAGTTTTTGTAGTTCGTTGTAACTTGAATGAAAGGTAAATTGCGGTTTACGATTTATGACGTATTAAAAAAAAATACTTACTAGATATCGTTCAAACCAATTTTCGGTGGAAGTTTGCATGGTAATGTACATCATATATTTTTTTTAGTTTTATCATTCTCTTATTTTAGAAGTTACGGGGGGGGACGACACACATTTTACAACTTTGGAAGTGTCTTACAACTTTGAGTTTCAGTTCTAAGTATGGGGAGCCCCCAAAATTTATTGTTTTTTTTCTATTTTTGTGTGAAAATCTTAATGCGGTTCACAAAATACATCTACTTACCAAGTTTCAACAGTATAGTTCTTATAGTTTCGGAAAAAAAGTGGCTGTGACATACGGACAGACAGACAGACAGACAGACATGACGAATCCATAAGGGTTCCGTTTTTTGCCATTTGGCTACGGAACCCTAAAAATTGCTTAATCAACAGAATAAAAATATTTTGTGTTCGTTTTTCATTTCACTTATAGAGAGAGACTTTAGAAACAGTCATGGCGTATTGTGAGTTGCAAGGCATAAGTTGGTCTTGTCAGATAAGAAAAATAATGCTTATATTAGGATTTATGAGGGTGGTACGATTTAATTGCCGGTACAATATGGCCAACTTTCCCCTATACATATATATTAATCATACCGGCGGATTTAGACAAATTCTGACATAGAGTATTACGTAAGTTAAAACCAGATAAAATAACACAGAAAGTATAGTTGGAAAGGATAAAAATAAAAATATATCGTAGTTACTGAACTTCGTAAGTTTCTCGTCTGAACTCACATCACAATCACATCCACTCTTTGAATGGCTATATAATCAGATCAAACCCCAATCGGATAACCAAGGCCTCAAAGTAAGTCCCTGGCGGATAACCAAGGCCTCAAAGTAAGTCCCTGGCGGAGAACTAAGGCTCTCGTTACATCGAAGTTCATGAAAATGTTAATAAGATCCCTTTTGTTGGTCAGAGTAAAAGTTAATATTATATTATCGTAATACACTTAATATTAAATTATCGAAATACATTAAACTTTTACCATAATCTCGGGTATATTGGTAGTTGTATTTAAGCACTTTGACACAAGCACTATTTTCTAGTATGTGGATTCGTTATTTTTAACATTTTCAACGCAAAGTTCATACGTATACAGGTAGGGAGCGGGGCGCGCACTGAGCGACCGTTGTGTAGTGACGTCACAGCAGCGTGCGGCGACCCCGCATCACTTGCCTACCTAAATAATTCAGTATCTCGGAAACTATCAAACGTATCAAAAAAATTTTTTCACCATATTTTTTCATTTTTAATAGAGTATATTTTAAGATAAAAAACAAAAAATGGTGGTATTCTTCATTGGCCGCTCCGAATAAACTTTAAAAAAAATATATTTTTTAATACAGTTGCTCAAAAAGTGGCGTATTGCAGGGACGTGTAGCGTTCGGGATCTGGGCTATTTCACACTCGTGCTTTTTTTTTGCCTTTCCCGAACTCGTGCGTTTTCTTTCCCAACTGTCAAAATAATTTCTATTAAAAAAAAACAACCATGAAGTTTTAACTAAAAAAAATCATAGAAGTTTTTGCGATTCATGCAAATAGGTTTATTTGTTTCTAAAAAGAAGCTACCTATACTAATTTGTCCAATATCAGAATTAATTATTTGATTGAATGAGTTAGGTAAGGTTTCAGTTCATTTCATATCATTAAATTTCAATTTCATTTCTTATAATAAAAAAATACTAAGTACTAAAGACTTGGCTGTATAGGCAGTTCCCTTTGCCTACCAGAATGGGTGAAAAAAAACTGCTTACATTCTACGGTTGGCGCCATTTTCCGAAATTTTCTTCGCGAGTTTAGTTGTTTTTTTACACAAAATGAGTAATTTCGACCTAAATTTTTTTGAATTAACACCACCGGAACTCAGTATAATTGCACAAAATGCTTCGGAGAACATTTTACCGGAAAAGTCAAAAAGTCGCTACATATCTACATACGACGAATTTATTGCGTGGAGAGAAGAGAAAAAAGCAAATAGTTTTTCAGAAAATGTCATGTTGGCATACTTTTCCGAACTCTCAGCAAAATTAAAACCTTCTACGTTATGGTCAAGGTTTTCGATGATAAAAAGTATGCTGAAAATAAGGAACAACGTGGATATAAGTCAATATCCAAAATTAAATGCTTTCTTAAAACGACAATCAGACGGTTTTACCAGTAAAAAGTCGAAAATATTAACATCGAATGACGTGGAAAGGTTTTTGAAAGAAGCTCCCGATGATTGTTATTTAGCCACAAAGGTAATTTATTAATAAGTATAATTATCTACATTTTTCTTTAGTGTTCAGTTTACAAAATCGCAAAATACAGTCAATACATTATTTATGAATCAAATCGTTTTTTTAGGTTGCTCTGATTTTTGGCGTTGTTGGAGCTTGCCGCAGAGAGGAGTTAGCCAATATTACTTTAAAAGATATTGAAGCCCATGGAGAAATGCTACTTATCAAGATTCCAAACACAAAAAATAAGATACCGCGAAGCTTTGTTGTTGAAGGAGATTTTCTCACAATAGTGAAAAAATATATGAACCAGCGGTCCCAAAAAGGAAAATCCGACCGTTTTTTTCAAAATTTCCAAAAAGGGAAGTGTACAGCTCAAGTAATCGGCATAAACAAATTTGGTAATATGCCAAAAGAAATAGCTACGTTTCTTGGTCTGCCGGATGCTGAGTGTTATACTGGGCACAGCTTCAGAAGGACCTCTGCTACATTATTGGCAGATTCTGGAGCCAATATAACGTCCTTAAAGCGACTAGGTGGTTGGAAATCGGACAAAGTTGCAGAAAGCTATATTGGTGATTCATTAAACAACAAACAAGAAACTGGGAAAAAGATCACACAATCCATTAATTTAAGGTCCAGTCCGTCTCCTTCACATGCTGAAGAGAACGTTCGTCCATCTACGAGTACCTTCGTTGATAATGATAATTCATCAGATCTTCCACTTCCATCAACTAGCAAACGCCATTGTATGACAAATATACATGAACAATCATACGAAATTAATAATAGTTTGTCTCAAACAGTAAATATGCAACCTAAAACTTCCCCAGTTAGTATAAAAAACTGTACCAATTTCAATGTATATGTGAATTATAACTTTTATAAGAAATAAATGATTAGTTAATTGAGTTTATTGTGTTTTTGTAATTTGATTAAATTGCTTCATTTTTTCGCAACTGTATTAAAAATAGTCGTTCAGTACACGTACGGAACCGTCATTGCAACTCGTTCCGACTGTCAACCCTCGCCTTCGGCTCGGGTAGACATTTGTCGGAACTCTTTGCAATGACAGCCATTCCGTACTAGTAATGAAATATACTATTTTTACGAATCGACTATGGGGTCGTACGAAAAAAAAATTAGGAACCCTAGTTTCAAAAAATTTTCGCTGAATTTGTTAGACCTTTATATAGGGCGCTTTGAAATATCTGCCAGGTTAGAAACTGGAGTTCCATGGATCTGAACAACTTTCTCCAAGGAACATAGCATGAATCAAATCAAAAATTGTCCGGATTTAAGTTCAGAAACCCTTAGTATGAACATCTGGCAGCACCCTGTAGTTTCGCTAGAATCGACCTAAAAATGTATGTGGAACAAGTTTTCGTGGTTACACTCATAACTAGTGATCGGAAATTCGGATGCAATTATACCTAAAATTGGGGAGCTATCATGAAATGAAATGAAATGAAATGAAATGAAATGAAATGAAATGAAATGAAATGAAATGAAATGAAATAATATTTATTCGAAGTAGGTATCTCTGTAAACTTTTCGAACGTCATATTTTTTCTACCTAATACGAAGTTCCTACCACTCGGAACTCGTATACCCAACGTTTCGGGAAGTGTTTGCGGAGAGAGAAGAAATGTCGGGCCCTAAAGAAACTCCCTCCAACACATTTTTTAAAATAAAATTCTTATATGCTATTACATAATTCAGGTAAACAACAAAGATATAGTTAGCTTAGTTGCATACTATTACAAACGAATGTGAAAGGATCAACAAAAACATAGAAGTACAATGTGCAAACAGGTAATTATTGTGACCAAACACCAATGACAAGAGCAGGCCAGTTCACACGGACAGCACCCGATCACGAGTATAACGCGGGAGTCAGCCATCGCTCCCCTCAACCATATTTGAGGGAAGGGAACGACCCGGCTCCCGATACGCCACCATCCGCACGAACATTTAAGTGAGCATGCACCGCTCCGGTCAATGGGAAAATATATTAATTAATGAATGAATATTCTCTATCATATATCATAATATCATAATATGGACATGCCGTTTTGAATAGAATTGGAAACTATTGGCCATACATATGTAGTGTAAAAGGATTACCGGTAACCCTGTGTATATAAAATAAATTGTGGATATAAACACATAATAGCATACATAAAATTTTCAATAATATCAATATTCACTACAATCAGATCATACAATTAAGAATCCTAATGCTTTTTACGATCTCGGTATCCCGAGAATTTTTTCTATGAAAATCTATACGTTTATTGGGAAAGGGATATCCATACTATTCTTTCTAAAAACGAAATTGCATCCTAATTTCCGATCACTACTCATAACGCACATTCTACCAAAACGTTAGAATCACAGTACCTGCCTATATCACATAGTATTTCATACAATATGGACAATTCCTGCCGCTTCCTGAAGGCGACCTCACCTCCCCTGTTAGTACGATCTGGAGAAGGTCCATGCAGTCGCCACTCAGTAACTAACTCGCTCTTGTGTATTCGAAAGCTTTTATCATAGTAGACAAATAACTCACACTATTTGTATGGAGTGTCTGGGCTTAGTAATATATTACTAAGCCCAGACACTTCATACAAATAGTTACTTGTTATAACAAGTCTAAGGGCTGGCTAACCTGCAAATCCGCCTGGCATTCCTCAAAAGCCTTGTCCTTGTGTGTGTCTGAGATCTCCAGCGCCCAGTACATCTGCACGTACTTGTAGACCAACAGCCCGCCCGTCAGCTCAGCCCAGGTCTTCAGGAGCGCTTTGCGGATGTCACCTTTGCCTTAAAATGGAAATTATAACTAGAGCCGTATGACTGTGTATCTTTATAGCTATCCCCTTAACAGCTGATTTGAAACCAGCTTCCGCCTGCGACTTCGTCCGCGTAGACTTCAGAAAATGTTTAGATGGCACCATCTAGTGACGAAGTGGAAATTTTGATTTTTTAAGCACTGCTACGGGAACCCTTAAGTTATCCGAGATAAAAAGTATCCTATGTGTTAGCAGAGTGCTTTATCTATCTACCTACCAAATTTCATCCAAATCCGTTCAGTAGTTTCAGCGTGAAAGCGGAACAAACAAACTGACAAACAAACAAACATCCATACTTTCGCATTTATAATATTAATAATATTAATAATTAATAATAATATTAGTGAGATGTATCTCATTACTCTTAAAAATCTTCCTATGGTAAATTGGTCAAATATTTTGAAACGGCTATGGTCTAAATAGCTGAATGAAAACTGGTGGTGCTATCATGAAACTAAATAGGTTTCCAAAAGTAATTAATAGACAAAAAAAGTGTTCCTATCCTAAATTGGTCAAACGTTTCATTGATTTTTATGATTAAAAATCCTTGTTTTAATAGTATCAGAGTTGATTAATACACAGGGAAAATATCGTAATTACGATATTTTTTGAGAAATCAATTTCCAAGATTCATTGTCTTGTTGATCTAACCAATTTAAAAATATTAAAACGAGTCAGGGTATTCATATTGGGTCTCCATACAAACGCTTTCCTCATTGACTGTACAACACACAAGCCGTTTTGATAGTTTGTTGATGGTAACAATGAAATCATTACATAAAAAGAAATACCTTCAATGACATCTTCGATGTGGGTGTAGGGGCAGGCTGTGGCGTCTCCCCAGTTCAGGGACCACCATATCGTCAGTGCGAACAGGAATATCGCGTATGTGCCCACGCCAAAGTTGTCAGCAACTGTAATAGGATAGGAGGAAATCAGTATGAATTCAATGGCATAATATACTTATACAAAATGGCCACTTTATTTATTTATTTGTATGGCATTTTGAGAAGCTCTACATATTACTATAAATTGTGTTGTTCACCCATTGGGCTGCGTTTTCGCTTCATGTTAATGCTCCTCTCTTATTGATCTCATACACTGATGGAGCAAAAAAGGGTTCCCCAAAAATCTGTATGAATTCAGTGGCACAGTATAATACAATACATTAGTACTATATGTCAGCTTTGCGGACGATCTGATTCTTCTGGCTGAGAACGCTCCGGATCTCCAAACAATCCTCGCAGAATTGCATGAAGCATCCTCGGCCTTAGGATGAACATGTCCAAGACAAAAATCATGACCAAAGGTACAACCAACCTACCTAACATCTTTATAGGTGACTCTTGCATAGAGTTGGTGAATGAGTACATATATCTTGGGCATAGTTTATCCTTTGGCGGAGAGTCCCAGGCAAAGGAAATCGCTAGGCAAATTCAATTAGGGTGGGCCGCGTTCAAAAAACTTGAAGACGTCCTTAAATCGAAAATCCCACAATGCCTGAAGACCAAGGTATTCAACCAATGAATACTGCCTATGCTGACCTACCGTACTGAAACATGGACGCTCACTAAGGCTAACATGCATAAAATAAAATAGCATAAGTAGCACAAAGAGCCATGGAGCATGTCATGCTAGGTATATCTCTTGTAGATCGCGTACCAAATGTCGAGATTCGATTAAAAACCAAAGTTGCAGATGTTGGACAGCGCATCACGAAACTCAAATGGAGTCGGGCAGGACATTTGGCTAGAAGGGAAGATGGGAGGTGGACTAGAGTTTTAACAGAGTGGCAACCAAGACGGGGCGAAGATCAGTAGGTAGACCGGCTGCCAGATGGTCGGATGACATAGTTAGCGTTGCTGGACAAGACAAATGGCGTGCAAAAGAAGAGGCCTATACCCAGCAGTGGGCTAATGTGGGCTGATTAGATTGATAGATAGAACTATATACAATACAGTATGGCCACTCCTTGCCTCCTCTTTAAAGGCGACCCAATACACTGTACCTAGTAGCAAAAAATTAGTACTCCACACAAAAAATTAAAAATTGACGTGAAGAAATTTGTATGAAATGCCGAAAATAAATGTGACTCCGATTGTATAGGTTCTCTGGGGACAGTTTTTAAATTTTATAACTAAAAGTTTACAGTTAACGAGAATGGAAACTATACAATTTTAGTGTAAGAAGAACCCAAAGATAATGAAAAAAGATAAGATATGGGAAAATACCAGTGCCCGAACAATGGGGACGATACGGGTTTGATAACAAACGTCGTCATCATCATCATCATTCGCCTGAAGACGTCCACTACTGCTTAAAGACCACCCCAAGAATTCCACACCGACCGGTCTTACGCTGCCCGCATCCAGCGGCTTCCCGCAACCTTCACCAGGTCATCGGTCCACCGAGTGGGAGGCCTGCCTACGCTACGTCTTCCGGTGCGGTACAAATGTAGTTCCTATACCAAAATGTCCCTGACAGGTTTCGAACCTGCGCCAGCACAGACCAGCGGTTCAGATCGTGTCAGATTCAGTTTGGCTTCATGCTGATGACGACAAAGCAGTTTTACATTGCCGTTTTTTCTAGAAGCCCATTTGGTGCATTGTCTTCTTTTGACACGAATCCATGCGTCATTCTGTCATTTCATTATAACTTGGATATCAAAGCTACAGGTTCTGTTTTCATCGCTGAAAAGCGATTTGTCGCAGCTGCCTCTAAATATGAGCAAACCTTCTCAAGGAACCTACAAATACATCTGAGCAAAAAAATGGTATTCTTTAATAATATCCACTCACTCGATTTGCGTTACGAATTGTATGTAATATAAAATATTTTCTTCACTTTTATAGGTTCCTTACGAATACTTGTTACATTCGTTTAGTACGATATTTTGTTTTTAACTCATTATCTCTGAAGAATATGAAGCATCGAACACTTACCAACTATAAGCTCGAAGCAGCACCCACACAGCTCAGCGGCTGCTATCGCTTCCTCCAGCAAGGTCTTCAACAAGGATTCATTGACCAGCCTCTGCACCAGGCGCCGGGCGCAGTGAGCCAGCAATGACGTCAGAAGAATGAAAAGCGTCGACACCACTAGAGGTGCGAAGGTTACCCTGTTTACCTGAAGAATATAAAGAGATTTTTTTTAAGTTTAAAATCCGTGAGACTCCAAAAAAAGGTTTTAGACAATGAGATGTTAACGCGAGGTTACTGAGTTATCCCTGAAACTAAATTTAAAGACAAAACTGCATACCGATGGAGAATGGATATTTGAATTTTTCATACAATAATCATATCGTCAGTGGAAAGGGAAAAATGCTAAAGCACCATTTAGGCTAAAAGGAGTTTAGCGCTTTTCCCTTTCCACTGACGATATAATATTTTGTGTGAATGTATTGTATGTGTGTGTGCAATAAACTATTAAATTAATAAATCGATCAACCTAACAGTTAACAATAACAGGATCCCTAATGTATTTGCGAATTTTGTTTTAACAAGTTTTGGAAAGTTATTTTAGTTTCATGAGTTAATACTACTTTTTAAGAAAATTTCAATTTTGCCTGTTTTAGCTAAAACACACGAAAAAAAGGCCTTATAATGAAGGAGTAAAGTAATTAATAAATAGTTTAACAAACGTCATCATGACATGGAATTTATGCAAACAGATTAACAATGAAAAATTATAAGAATAAAATAAGGGAATGTAAATGCAGTTTACGTTAGAACGAAACGATTTTGTTTTTCCAAAGTGTCCGTAACTCCATTTCTATTTAAATAAAGCCAGGTAAACGTGCGGGACGGATCTAGTAGGAGATAATACAAAAATCTGTACAAAAATAACTTATTACTGAAGATAACTAATTAATTTCAATTTTGCGTTGAGAGGTAAATAGAGATAGTGATAGTCATAGGTTTGGTTTCAACTCAGTGCAAAAATTCGTGTAAATACCATGTTTGTTTACTGTGAGTGTGAGTATTTTACGAACGAACGTCGCATCACGAAATTTATTTAAATATGTAATCATTACATACAAGTCCATAATACTGTAGGGATCTTCTATTTATCGAAACTCGTTGAATTATTTTATATATTTTATTTTATATGTTTTCACATAAACATACACTCGGGGCGAGGTACCAACTTAAACTCTGTCACTACATTTGTTTTCTATTCTATCATTTCAAATATTTGAATCAACGTCGTATTTACTTTTTATACAAGCCTATGCAGGCCTCAGACCTAACTCCTAGCCTATATAGTCTCTACAATACCTAGAAATTGTAGTTCAGAGCTAGATGACTATGTGTGATTCGTACTGCTGAATATCATATGTTTTTCTTGGTTTTTTTTTTCAGGAATGCCATCCTTAAATGCTGCCCTGCCCACTGCAGGGAGCTGAGAGCGTCCACGTCCACAATAATGGAATAAACAAACCTATATATTACACACGGAATACTGAGATACGGATCTAGACGAGAAATGCGAACGATCGTTGCTCTTGTCCGAACAATAGCAGCTTAAGTTTTGTTTAGAAATATAACTTCTGTTGTGTATATTGTAACTTTTATATATTTCTTAGTTAAGAAACAGATACTATTAGCAAAGTATGGAATGTACTTATAATTATAATCGGAAGCACGGCAGTGACCCGCCAAGTCAAAATGCAAAGTACTATAATTATTAGAAAGCATTTGCGTGGAATTTTGTATCTCTATAACTTAACACTGGGTACGATTAGAACGCTGGATTTATTACTATCCAATAAGCTGTACGTACCTATTAAAGCCCTGAAATTTCATGTTTACGCCTCAGTTATTATCTAAATAATTTGAATTCAAAGTTTTGCCAATCTGAAACTCATTTATACACTCACTGAACATCAAAATAGAACCAGCATTTCCTGTTCGCTTAAAGAGCAGAGGTTACATAGGCACAAATTATTTGTTTAAAGGATGAAATCGGTTAGTTTGTTTGTTTGGTAACTTTTTATGAGATGTAAAAAAATATTCTTAAATTGACAATGTATGATAACACCTGTATGAAAGTAGTTATTTGTTAAACTAGTGAGCAAAGTTAGTTTTTGCTACGAGTGCCGACTTTAAATCACGAACTAGCGAAGTAGTCTAGAATTGAATCACGAGCGTAGCGAGTGATTCTGATATAGACTACTGTGCACACTGAGTGATTTAAAGGCAGGAGACGTAAAAATAACTTGCTGTCGTGTTAAACGTACAACTTTTCACCTCGACCAGCGAGAAAAGTTAAAACGTAGATAATTAAATTATCTTTGGAGACAATATAGTTTTTTATTATAATGTTATTATAATTTAGAGGTTGCGTTCGGGAACTGCGCTGCTTGACATTTTTATAAGATGAAAACCAAACATTATATTTTTAAGTAAGCTATATTCATGTTTACTAGTACATATTTATTTTAAATATAACGTCTTTAAAAATGCAATAGCAAAATGTATGAACTTAAATTTCATTAAATAACAGACAACATTTTTACTTTGAGTTTTTAGGGCCAAAGGCACTCACTCTTTTCGTGCCTGAGAGGTGAAAATAATATTATTTAGTTTTATGAATGAATTCATACTCTTTAAAGTTAACTAATTTAAAGTCATATATGCTGATAATTTCATATCAGCAGTGCAAAATAGCCAGTTCATCATTATAATTATGTACCACGAGGTGCAATTATTCTAACCATATTATTGACATCTCTATGCTAACTGAAGACTTAAACATTGAAAATAATAAACAAAACACAACATTTTTTATCAAAAGTCTCAGTAAAACAATAGTAAAATGATAGTAATGTACCACACGATTCCAATCCCAACTGTGCTCCCAACGTGTTGAGCGAGGCTCGTCCATAGGTGTGTATAATGTCTCTATATAACTATGTACCAATCCTCAAAGCCTTGCTCAACGTGAATTCAGCACAGAAACACATTGGACAGTGTGTCAACGTCTATTAGCTATTCTGTGACAGACAGACATTGACGAACATAGTTTTAGCTATGTTTGTTTCTGCAGGAACTGTGATTTGTGAGATTTGCTAATACAAACATATTGATTCTGACTTCCCTAGGGTGTATGGAATATGGCATAACCTTTCTCATTAAAGGGAAGGTATCTGTACGTAAGCTCTGGGGACTAAAAGTGTTGTTATATTTCGTAGCCTTTTACAATTATTCAAACCTTTGCATACAGAAACAGTTTGTATACAATAATTCATTTAATATACAGGTGAAACTGACATTGTGAATAGCAATTAAACACAGTACTTAAAAATAAATACGTATCGATTATAAGAAACTGAATGACTTGTCTAAAGGAGCATGAAGATAGATTAGGGCACAAGTCACGTCCAAATATTTTGTTCTAATTGACCATTGGTTCCTTGGGAAAAGTTGTTCAGTGTCATGAGTATATGTATTAAATCAATGGTCACCCTGTATAAGAGTACAAAAAATATCTTTCCCAACCGTAAAAGTCTAATAACTCAAAAATCACTACTAAGCCAATTTTCACCAAACATAGTTAAAAACTCCACCAACCCGGACTTGGCCCCCGTGTGTAGAGTATGGCCCAAACCTTCCCCGGGTTATGGGAAGAGACCCGTGCCCCTGCAGTGGGGACGGACGTAATGGGTTGTTAATATAGTTACAAACAACCGCAATGAAGCCTACTTTCAAGTGTAAAAACCGTAAAAACCGCATCTAAATCGGTCCATTCGTTTGAGAACTACGACGCCACAGCCACAGTCAGACAAAGACTCATTAGACATTTTAGTCTATAAACTTATTTCAACCCTAGCGTATGGAGTTAAATTACCTTTTTAACCGACTTCAAAAAAAGGAGGAGGTTCTCAATTCGTCGGAATCTTTTTTTTTAATGTATGTTCACCGATTACTCGAAGACGCCTGAACCGATTTGAAAAATTCTTTTTTTGTTTAAAAGGGTATACTCCACAGGTAGTTCCATATAAATTTTATCGAAATCGATTCAGCGGTTTTTGAGAAAATCAACAAAAACATAGCAAAATTGGAGCTGTTGCGATTGAAGTCGGTTGTTTTTAACGTATTCAGCGTAGTCAATTATTACATTTTTCATTCCTGGCATTGATCTTACCTACTTATCTTTGTATCATACCATACATATTATGAGGATACAAAAGAACACATTTAATATAATACCGTATCAGACAAGTGTAAGACT
The DNA here is from genome assembly GCA_958295455.1 of Coleophora deauratella. NCBI lineage: Eukaryota > Metazoa > Arthropoda > Insecta > Lepidoptera > Coleophoridae > Coleophora > Coleophora deauratella. The sequence continues at coordinate 12,997,894 of OY282406.1, read as the reverse complement.
CTAATTTTTTTATTTTACTTGTATCCCTTATTTTAACATTATTTGTATGCCTTATTCAATTTCAATTTCAATTCTTTATTTGCCAAGTAACAATGTAATATTACTTTTAGCTCGTCCAATACAAAAAAATTCAGTAAATAATAATAATTAGCATTAAAATTAAAAATATTTTCCTTATTCGAGGCTGAGCATGTCCTTAGGCGCTTCAAAATACTCATCTAAACTATAACATGCATTGCCTTCCAAGAAGTTCTTTACAGTTTTTCCAAAGGCGGGTAATTCCAGTTCAGTTACGTTATGTTACGTTATTTCAACCTATTTCAAAATTAAGTGAATACTTTTGTTTCAGAGATAAGTACTTGCCTATAGTGCGATTTATTTATTTTGAGGTACAGTATTCTTAACCAAATTGTCTTTTATTTTTGCTACCATCATGTTTAGCCTCCAAATAAGTGCTGAAAACGTAAAATTACTATTCGGTAATTTTTATACATTTCTCTAGCATATTCTAATATGCCCAACCATTCTAATCAGGTTTTACAGTTGAAAAGCGTTTTACAGTCATGAAAGCAGAGACAAGAAAAATAATCCGCTTTCCTCTCTGATAAAAGCAAAAGTCAATTCGCGAATACAAAATTTGATTACTTGATACTTCATCTTTTTGAGTGGCGATAGTTTTCTTTTTTTTTAGTAACTTGATAAAATTTGCTATAGTTTTTTTTTAAGGGTAAACTAAACCCAGTTTTAGAGGGTGCCTGCGCTTAAGAAGGTTTATTTTGTAAATACGCCGAGATTTGTTTCGATTTATGGAACTTACAAAATTGTATTTATTGAATTGCGTCTTAAATAAGCACCTATTATATTACCTAAAGGTAACAAAACCATACGATCGAAGAGTCATAGCAAGGGTGTCACAGTACAGTGACCTGTACCTAGAAAGCCGTCTACTACGCAACGTTCTTTACAAACGAGGGACTGCGTACTCGTAATTCAACCATGTAATCCGACCCTTACAATATGCGTATTTAGGTAAATGTTGTTTCAATTAGCTTTGTAAAATCCAATATCAATTTTCAATCTACGACGCAAAAAAAGGGATTTAAAAGATTGAAGCCTCTTTGCATGTTTCTGTTTATCTAGGTATAATACCTATATGTATTTGACTGCGGTTTCATAGCTCTACGGAGTGTAACAAAAAGGTGAGGTAGTACTTCAAGGTGGGTTTCTACTATCAAACTGAACTACTTTTACGTCATGCTCCCTGGCAGCACATGTAACGTTTTTTTAATTTCTAGTCATAAGGAATTATTGTACTCAATTGGTACTCAATTAGTACGTGTTTGAAAAAAATAGTACCTCTGTAGTTTAAGAGTACAATTAGATTTTAAGTTGTGCTGCTGTAGAGCACGCTCCCCAGCAGCATATATGAATATCTACGATTCTACGCCTAGTAGGTACAAATTAATAGTATCAAAAAAATGTACTCGACAAAAGAAGTTGATTTTATGACAAATTATTTAAATATAACCATGAACCTACCATAAGTAGATATAAGTAGTTTAAATTAAAGTTCGTAAAAGCACCTAAGCAATTTATTTTCTAACGATTTTTTTATTTTCAATTATAAGGAATAATTGTATTCAAATTGTACTCAATTAATACTTCTTTGAAAAAAATATATCTGTAGTTTAAGATGGCAATTAGATTAAAAGGAGTCCTGTTGTAAAACAAGCACATATGAAAATCTACGATTCTACGCATAGTAGGTATAAATTAATAGTTTCAAAAAAATGCACTCGAAAAAAGTAGTTGATTTTATGACAAATTATTTAAATATAAATAAACATGAAATAAGTATATATATAAGCAGTTTAAATTGATGCACGTAAAAGCGCCTACGCAAAGTATTCTCGGAAATACGTTTTATTGTAATTCTTAATTCTAGCTGCCATTTTCTCATCTCTGTAGAGGACCATTAAGAGATTTATGTTTATCTTATTTTTCAATTATGTTGAAAGTTTTTTTACACTTATAATTCCTAATATAATAAAATACAAACTTTACTTAAGTCATTTTTATTGTTCACCAACAAATCAACAATAATTATAATAAGTTTAATAATAATAATTTTGACAATTGTATACTACAGTACAATATTTTTTTGATGCAAACGCATTACGGTGAAATCAGATCATATTTATTTTTATTTAACTGGCTATCCAAGGGATGCCTCATTACTGTATGATATACGAATTATCGACACTATTCCAACAATGTCTTGGGATCAGCTGATTAGTTTGTTTAAGCACGATAGCGTACTATACTATATTCATAACCCCACTTTGGCTTTACTGTACTGTGGGGTAAAAGTAAATAGTGACTACATGAATAGTATAGATGAAACACTTGATAGAATTTTGCTAAAAAACGTTGCTTCAGGTGCTTTTACGTACTTTATTTTAAACTGCTTATGTCTACTTATTTCAAGTTTATTTTTAAATAATTTGTCATAAAATCAACTAGTTTTGTCGAGTACATTTTTTGATACTATTAATTTGTATCTACTATGGGTAGAATCGTAGGTTTTCATATGTGCTTGCTGGGGAGTATGCGCTACAGCAAACTTATTTCAATCTAATTGCACTCTTAAACTACTCAATTAGTACTTCTTTTTCAAAGAAGTACTAATTGAGTACAATTTGAATACAATTATTCCTTATAACTGAAAATAAAAAAATCGATAGAAAATACATTGCGTAGGCGCTTTTACGTACTTGAATTTAAACTGCTTATATCTACTTATTTCATGCTTTTATTTAAATAAGTCATAAAATCAACTACTTTTGTCGAGTACATTTTTTTGATACTATTAATTTGTACCTACTAGGCGTAGAATCGTAGATATTCATATGTGCTGCTGGGGAGCATGCTCTACAGCAGCACAACTTTAAATCTAATTGCACTCTTAAACTACAGAGGTACTATTTTTTTCAAACAAGTACTAATTGAGTACCAATTGAGTACAATTATTCCTTATGACTAAAAATTAAAAAATCGTTACATGTGCTGCCAGGGAGCATGACGTACAACTTTTGTCCTACAACTTTGTTGAAATCGTAAAAATTCTTTTGGACTTTTCATACAAATCGATCAGCTGGCGAGCCAAGTTTGTATTAAATTTTTGTATTAAGTTTGTTGTAAAAGTTCAAAAACTTTTTGTGATTTCAAGTATTACCACACCTTTTTGTTACATCCTGTATAGTACATCCTGTATAGTATGGACCGTCTGTATAGTGTGGACCGCATTGTGGGTTTTTTTAGAAGCAATATTTGAAAGCAAGTGTCATCGCGGTGGTTCGTGGTTATTTTTGGTGAAAATCGTTTTTGACTCTATTGGGGTAATAAATTTTAATAGTCTTCTCATCCTGAGTTGACCGAATCAACTGAATTGACAGTATGGAACACGTATGGGGGAACACATTTTTATTTTCATAATGGGGAAGAAAACTGACAAAGCTCGCCGATAGAGGCGCTGATATCGCTTGACTCATACTAACTGTCAAAACGTATAGAAAAAATTGTTTACGTGAACTAATCATAAGATAATTTAAAAAATGCTTCATTGTGTGACGATTGGTTGCAATAATAATGGAAATCATTAATTTCCTAAATATTCTCGGATGAAGAAGACTTGGGAAAAGTTACGATTTCAATTATGTTCTTTTCAACTTCGCCTTTAATTGAGGAACAGTCCAAGTTGCATACATTTTCCAATTAACAATTTTACAGAAAAAAAAACTAATTTATAACACCTCAATAATAAAAAACCAGAACTAATTGAAAGTTGTTATGAGTCCAGCGTCCGTAGCACCATCTGCAAATAGCTTTGCGTTTTCTTCCCCATTCACTACACTATTATTATACACTCTGTATTGATTTTTATTTTATTTTATTATTAGACACAATGTATACCTCTCAAACACAAAGACCCAAACATTATATTTGCATTTTTACATCAAAAAATAGCTGCATAAATAACAATGTCTGTACAAAAATCTTCATTGTTCGAGCTTCAACAGTGCATCAAAGACCTCTCGGAAAATGTGCATAGAGTTTTATTATCCAACTCTTCCAAAATGATGGTAAAGTTTTTAGGCTGTATGAACTTTGTAGCCTGTAGCGTTTTGGAGTGCGATACTCGTCTCAGTGCCACGACCTAGTGTCTTAGTATATACTGACTGGAAGTAAAAAAAAGAAGCAATATTTAAGGTAGCCCTAACACATGAAACTGAACAACTTTATCCAAGTAACCTTAAAAACCTATATACTGATTAAGAACAGGAAAAAAGCATTTACGATGAGTAGAACAGGCGGCTTTGTACTTTTGTACCTTGTAAGGGGTAAATCCAAAAGGTCTCGTCCATAAACGCAAGGTATTTGGCATGACCCCATTCGAAGGGGTTCTATTTAACCAGGTTTCCAAGTACGCACGCAGTCGTGTCTGTTTCAAATACACTGACATCACAAAGCCACAGCGATACTCAAACTTTGAACAGCCATCAATTTACATAAAGACTGTGTATGCCAAGCACTGGTGCCAGGCATTGCTAGAAATTGTCCTGAGGAAACCTACATACCTGATTACTAGATGTGTAGGATGGCCGCTTTTCACATTTCCGTTGATGTAAAATTAAATTCCCTACACGTGACCGCAAGTGATGCTACGTATATAATGTGCAACACCAGGTAACCGCCGTCTTTGTGAAAAAAAAAGGTTTTTGAAAACAGATGTAAAAAAACTGTTTTTTTCTAAGGTGAAAAAAAAACGTTAAAAAAAATTTTAAAGAAACGGTTTTTTTTCTGGCGCCGATTATTTTTTTATCGTATGAAAATAAAAATATTCTTAGTTGATTATCCTTAATTAATAAGTATTAGTTTATATATCAATGTTTTGTTTATTAATTTTGAACATTTGGAACTAACGTTTTTGATGTTTTTAGCTCAAAATAGTTGGCACTCACTGATATTTAATGTTTATTGAGGGACAGGATTTCTCGAATCCTTGTTTGGTTTATGTTTTGGTTTAGATTCTTTTATATTAAAATTTTTATTGATTTTATCAATTAAAATTACAAGAAAACCATCACTTTTGATGTTTTGACTAACTCGGTGGCTAAGTGGTTAGCGATCCTGACCTCGGATCCGAGTGTCGTGGGTTCGATCCCCACACAGGGCAAACTTTTCTGTGATGAGCAGAATTGTTTGCTCTGAGTCTGGGTGTATTATATCTATATACAGGGTGTCCCAAAACTAATGCGACAAAATTTGGCCAATGATAGCTTTGATCAAGACCTATCAAAATAACGAAACATATGTTCAGCAAAAGTTTATGGTTTTCGAGTTATACCAGATTTAAAAAAAATTGAAAATTACTACCTTGCGGTGGGTCTTTTGAGTTTTTGTTATAAAAAACCACTTAAAACTGACTGAATTAAAAAATAACAAAAGTTAGTTAGCTACTTTTAATTTTCTGTTTTGACTGAATTTGTCTCGCCTGAGAAAGCAGGATTTTTGTAAAACGAACGAAAGAATGATTGAAACAGTAAAAAAACTTAGTAGTTTTGAAGTGTACTACAACTGTTATACATTTAAAATATTTTATTCATTTTTCATAATGAGGGTGGAAACGACTATATTAAATAATGACGTCGTAGGATAGGATTTAAAATTTTTGAAAACAAATTGTTGTTTTTATTTGATGAAAAGTACCTCAGATGACTACTAGCAGTTGAATGAACGTAACGTTGAGTATTGTATGAAACAGTGACCTATAACGTCTTTGAAATTTAGTGCGAGTCTGATTCGCACTGCAAGGTTTATTTTATTAATTGTAAATATTTAGCAAAATGTCGATATCGACTCAACGACCCTCAGACGTATTTCTGTTGCAAACTATTTGAGAGCGCCTGACCTCTCCTTTGTTGGGAAAGCTCTCACGATGTTTTGCACTTTGCTTTTAACGTTCGTTACCATAAAAGAGCCAGTTGAAGATAGATAAAAACTAAAGCTTATTGAAAAAGATTTTATGCCATTGAATATTTTGCAGTAAATATTGGATCTCTTTGATTTTCGTTTGGCGAGTTCTGTTTTCAAACTTTTCTTAATTTTATCTTCTTTTTATTTTTATAGCCAGCCGAACTGTTTGTTAATCTCAAGCTGCTTTTGCTAAACATTTTACTGGCTGTTGGTTTGGTGGTTTGGTTAGCGCTTCAGAATACTGATCCGAGGGTCGTAGGTTCAAGTCAGTGTAATCAGGGCAGGTTAAGATAAAGTGTGTGTGTTGCCAGTGATGACATATGGATCCGAGACATGGTCGCTTACTATGGGCCTCATAAGAAGGCTCAAGGTCACCCAAAATGAGGAGATACGTAGGAGAACTAAAGTTACCGACATAGCTCTCAGAATAGCTAGACTTAAGTGGCAGTGGGCAAGGCACATAGCTCGTAGAACAGATGGCCGTTCGGCCAGTAAAGTTCTCGAATGGCGACCGCACATCGGAAGACACAGTGTGGGCAGGCCTCCGACTCAGTGGACCGACGACCTGGTGAAGGTTGCGGGAAACCGCTGGATGCGAGCCGCACAGGACCGGTCGGTGTGGAAATGCTTGGGGGAGGCCCTTGTCCAGCAGTGGACGTCTTTCGGCTGATAGATGGATAGATAAGATAAAGCAATGTTATAACATGTTATAACATTTAGGTATTTAAACTATCTTTCAATAGAATCCGGCAATAATGTAAACAAACCAATTATACACGATAACTCCATAGTTACTTACAAGAAAGGCCCTACCACTAACTGAAACGTGTTTTACGAACTTGTACCCCATCGGGAATCGAACCTGCGATCTCCTTATGTGAAGGGAGTGGACTACTACGCCACGATAACCTAATCAATGCAACAACGCAGTTTATTAGAAGTACGCAAGGGAATTGATTAGAATTCAATTTAGACTATGAATTTATAATTTTGCATTCGTGGGCTGGTTTTCAATGCTGAATTAAGAGTGGAAAAATAATTCATAAATTAGTGTCAAAAGCAATTTCGTATTGGAAAAGGGTTTTGTAATTTAGCTAGCTCTAGCGAAATTTTTCATTAACTGTTTAAAATATCTTTATCGTTCGGTAGGTAGCGTTTTTATTGCCGGTTTTGAAATTTGTTTTTTTTTTGTTCTTTATTGAGGTGCAAAAAGATTGGGCAACCTGCCAGTCTTCTAAACAAACAGCAAAAAGTAACGTTGCTTTATAACATTTAAATGCTTGAAAAATAAGTTTACTCTCGCAGAAAAAAGATATAATGTCAAACAGCTGACTCTATTGAAACAACTGATATTCGTTAGAGAACACAAAAGAAGAAGCAAAAGTGACTTCGTGTTTATGAAATAAAAACTCTTTAGTCTGAGCTTCGTGTCTTGCAATTTTTGTTTTTTTTTTTTAATAATCGCCCAAGACGGTGTGCAGTTGTGTAAATAAACTAAAGAATATATATGCAACACAAAACAATTATCAGCGATGCTTACTTTGAACAAAAATTCTTCATGAACATCCATCAAATACTGACAACAAATTAACAACGAACACAAGCGAACTTTTTGAACGATGACTGTTAAACTTTTTTATTTGAATTAATGTATGGTTTTTGTACCAAATTGAGTATTTTGTTGTGTATTTGTTTCTTTACATACTAAATATAAAAAAACATGAAGCATAAACATTTTATCTGGATTTTTTAATCCGATAGCACGTGAGGACTGCCTAGTTTAGGATTTGCATTATTATGGAGAACAAGTTTAATTATTGTTGTACTCCAAAACCATTTAAAAATTCGTATATCTACAGTCCTCCTTACTTTGAGAAACGAGGCGTATTAAGTGGTATTCCAGAGGACCAGAAGTTTTGTCCCATTTAGACTTTAACCAATTTTCCTGGTAAGGAATAAACGGATGTGAATAACAAAGGGGACACGTCTCTTTTGTAGAGGTTAAAACATTAATTCATTCCCGTTGTTCAGCCTTCCTCTGGTCGATTATAGAAAACTCTTTCACAATTTTCCAGCACTTCATTTTGAACCCGTAATGGTTAAGATGAATGTTATCATTAAGTTTAAAGCCTGTCAAATGGGTGGACCGATTTTCTGTAATCAATCATCTGAAATTTAAAACGGCTTTCTTGTCTACGAACAAAATTAATTTACACTTTAGCTTTTAGTCGGCAATACAAAAGACTTCAACGAGCGATGCAGTTCTAATATAGGTATGTATTTATTGACGTAAAACGGAAAATACAGAAAAGCACTTTTTGACCTTTAAATGTTATAGACCAAAGCTAGATAAGATTCTTTCACAATCAATATTAAGCAAGAATCCATTCAGTATTGCATGACTTGAGTTATACAAATATACATACCTATCTATACACATACATAATATTATATACACCCGAAAACAGAAGATATTTTTTATAGTCACCCAAAATCCTCTAAATAAGTAAAATCTTTTCGACTGTTATCAAAGAGCCACTGTAATATGAAGTAAAGAGAAAAAGCTTTACATAAAAATAACTATTATTAACAGACGGACGTTTCACAGGTAATAAATAAATACAGGTACTTAATCAAAAAATTAAATATTATTAGATATGTGGAAAAATAATTTAATTTCAGAAAAATTGTCATTTACTGACCTTCTCTGCCTAGCTATCTACTACCACTCACTCACTCACCACCTTATCTAAGTCTTGCTGCCAAACATAAATATGAATAACATTGATGTACTCGTATTACGGCATGGAGAAAATTATAATCGGTTTCCTATTGCGTTGGAGAATCTGGATAAGCTCGCTTCCACCTTGCGGCATCGTCATCACTTACGATCAGGTACCAATAGGGTATTTTACTCTATACAAGAAAAAATCTAAAACTGCTTATTTACTGTGGTATTTGTAATACGTAATCGATTTAATATGATTTCTATACAATAGAATGAGAAAAAACATTTTATTTTTGATTTTCAAAAATCAAGTTTTTAAATCTGTTATTCAAATATCTGAAACGACAGCCGCCATGCTGGTTGTCAGGTGACGTCACAATAGTGGTAAACAATGACATTTTGTTCGCGATATGCGTCAAAATTTTAGTATAGAACTGTTTTGTTTACTCCTGAAATGACATCACGACCTTAGCATCATGGCGGCTATTGTTTTCGCGCGCTAATTGGGAATGGTAATTTAAAATGTATTTTTGGGGTACTTATAGGTTTCAAAAAAAATGTAAAAAAATATATTTGACTTTTTCCCACCTAATGATCAATTTGAGATACTTTTCAAAAAATGGTGAAATACCCTATTGTAGATAAAACTTTTTAAATTTTTTACTATCGCATAAATAGGCAGGCGAGTTATAAACTCCTTGGTTTCGAAAATCTAGCAACCAGCCAAAGAGAATGCAAGAGAATGCAAGCTAGGTAGTTGTCAAAGAGTAAGTTACTAAAAATACTAAATATAACCTAACTATTATAACATATTATAACGTCACGGTTTCTAGGTCAAATGCTACGTTTAAATTTGAATGTGTATGTCTGTTCATCATTGGTGAGGTACGCGCGGAAGCAAGCGGGCCAACCTTGACTGTGAATCGTGGTTAGTAGCTGGTAACATACAATGAGACAGATTGATGCGTTTTTGTAATTAATAAACATTTACATACCAAAACATAATATTAAAAAAAAGAGAATTTAAATTTCTAAAATAAAGATAATTTTATTACCTGAGCATTTTCGATAACAAAACTTAAGACGCCAAAGCAACAGTTTTAAAAATAATCAATGAGGTGTCGATAATGAATTTAAAAAAAAATACAATCAAAGCCAAAACAAACTACATTGTAGGTATTAAAAAACTGTGCCGTTATTCGAAGCCTACTTATGTGAGAGTGACGTTTACTTTACGTAGTCTGTGGCGGTGTAGTGTATATCTGTCCTTTTCCCTCTTGCGTACCTTGGATCTTCTTTCTCTGTCACTCCTGGCAGCCGCTCGCTAGCTTATAAAAAGCTGAAGGCGAGCGCCGCGGCCTCATTGGCGATTTACTTTCCGTCCTGTGCGGTCGTGAGACTTCCCGTCAAGTGGTAAGTCAAATCTAAAATTTTAACGGTTTTCCGTTCGTTGTATATTTATTTTAAAAAATTCTGTCCTAAGTACTGTTCTCTCTTGCAGATAAAAATGTCTAATGAAGCGCAAAAACGCTCTGCTGATGATGAACCAAATAACCCTAAACGTTTGTGTACTGAAGAGTTGATTTCCAAGTTAGCATCTCAAGTCCAAGACATTCAAAATTTTCTGTCTTCAAATTTCATGCAACCACAACAGCAGGTTCAACAGTGTCTAGTTCAAGGTCTGGCTCAGGACCCTGTAACAAATCACGATGATGATTCCCTGGACTTAGATGTAAGTGGAGACTTATTTGAGGAAGTCGATGCTGTAGCCAATCATATGCCGACACCTCAGCAAGCGACATTGCATTTGCCACTACCAGAAACAGCTTGTTCTAACGTAGTTAATTATGATGATATCCAAAGTCACGCGGTTTCGAACCCACCCTCTTTCTCCTTGCCGGTTAACACAATAGTTAAGGAACCTGCCGTTGCCAAATCCTTGCCAGAACACTTAGATAAGCTAAAGCAAATTCAGCGCTTCGAGTGTGATGATTGGTCTGAAGTCAGGTACGCTGATGTTCAGAAAAATTATTGTGCTACCCCCGGTTTCATAGAACTGGAATGCAACGAGGAGTTCAAACCCCATGAATCATCCTTGAGTCTGTCTTACACTGAGCGTGGTTTCGCAGCAATATCTTTGGCTGTCTTAAAGCAAAACCAGGCATTGGAGCAAGTTATCAAAGATTTTATCTCATGGATAAATGCTGTCGAAATGACCGATACCAAAACAGTCGAGTCCAAAATTTGCGAGTTCTTCTCGCAGAGTGAGTTTCAGAAAATCTCGAATGACTTGCTTCAATTAGCTTGTGGCCATCGGGCCGACCTAATTCAACAAAGACGAGATGCTGTCTTAAAATCTGTCAAAAATAAATTTGTCAAAAATTCCCTGAGGAAAATTCCTCCATCAACTAATCATCTCTTTAAAAGCGACGAGCTGAACGCAGCCATTGAGAAGAATGGCGGTTGCAACAAAATCTTTTGGCCGACAAAAGACACGCGTTCAAAGAAAACTGCATCCTTCGATAACTTTAAAACGAACTCAGGGCCTGCGCAAGGTCTTACTCAGTTGCCATTCCTACCGGCGCACGGTGGAAATTTTGCACCACTACCCGCGCAGGGTATGCCTGTGGTACATAACAACCCATATGTGGCATCTCCACATTTAATGGTCCCTAATTTTCCCGGCATGGTAATGAATCCGTTACCTTTGCCACGCAACCCTGGCCAAACCAGGACATTTCGATCAAGGGCCGTCCGTCCTCAATCAGCTCGATCTAACACGCGACACTTCTCAGATGCCACACGTAAGGACGAACGCTCAAAAAAGCGGTTCTGACTCTCAAAGCGAATTCAGAGCGGGTCAACTTGCATATTTCCCAGACAGGTGGGTGAAGTTGGGAGCGAATGCCTCAATCCTGAAGATTATTCAAGGTTATCGAATTCCGTTCAAACGGAAACCTCCGTTACACATACCACAACTATTGAGTCACCCGCTCCAAACCAACTTTTCAGAGGATATGTTGTTGACCCTAAACCAATTAATTCAGATGAATGTTCTCGAATCTGCTCCTCTAACAGCAAGTTTTATATCACAAATGTTCTTGGTAACAAAACAGGACAAGTCATACCGTCCAGTTTTCAATTTGCGCCACCTCAACAAATACGTCCATGTGAGCAAGTTCCGCCTGATCAACATGCAGCGCATCCCACTTTTCCTCCAACCTCGAGACTGGATGGCGAAAATAGACTTGTCAAATGCCTACTTCCACGTACCTGTCGCTCCGGCGCACAGGTGTTTCCTTCGCCTGATTTTTCAAGGAAACCTATTTCAATTGAACTGCCTTCCTTTTGGACTTGCAACTGCCCCAAAAACCTTTGCAACGTTAACAAATTTTGTGGCTCAGAAACTACGAGAACAGGGCGTACGCCTTGTAGTGTATCTCGACGATTTCCTCGTGGTACATCAAGACAGAGATGTGCTGTGCAAGCACGTCCAGATGACTGTCAATCTTTTGAGATACCTAGGCTGGACAATAAACTATGCAAAGTCGATTTTGGACCCCCAGAAGTCCTTACAGTTCCTAGGTATCGTGTGGGATCCGTTCCGCAATTTAAAATGGCTACCGGAAGACAAAATCTTAAAAATGAGCCAAAAATGTTTGCTCATTCTGCAATCCCAGAAAGCGAGCCTAAAAATAATGCAGACCCTAGTGGGATTGTTAAATTTCGCAAGTTTTTGCATTCCAAGGGGTCGCCTCAACTTCAGGGCCCTGCTGGGTTTCTGCCAAGCCCTACGAGACATGCATCCCCACAAATTATTTCCGGTTCCTACCCAAGCTCTGCTGGAACTACAATGGTGGATTCAACATCTTCATTCTCAATCGAAAATCAGTTCAAGTCCAGCATCCCACTTTGTGACAACAGACGCCTCCGGCTCAGGTTGGGGAGCCCAGGTAAACAATACAGCGATAGCCGCTCCCTGGTCAACGACCGAGAAATGCGTGCATTCAAATCAAAAAGAGATGTTGGCGATTCTGAAGGTTATTCAAATTTTCGCGCCAAAGTTCCGAGATTCGACTGTGTCAATTCAGTCCGACAATCGTACAACCCTAGCTTATCTACGGAACGAGGGCGGGACGAAGTCCTTCCCTCTATTGCATTTGACAAATCAAATATACGCCATCTTGGACTTGTACAATATCACACTGTCCCTTCACCATATTCCAGGTCGATACAATACGGAAGCAGATCATTTATCACGCCGCAAACGTGCTCCGGAATGGCATCTGCTGCCCCTAATAACAGTGAGAATCTTTGCGAAATGGGGTCTCCCGGAAATCGACCTGTTTGCCTCTCGGAGTGCGCACGTGGTCCCACGCTACGCCACGCTGGACGTAATGGACACGCAAGCGGAATTCCACGACGCCCTGAGTCAGGAGTGGAATTACAGCCTTGCTTGGATATTCCCACCGCCCTTCCTTCTCCCGAAAGTGTTGTCGCATCTCAACAAAGCGCGGGGGAAATACATCGTTATAGCACCAAGATGGGAGAAAGCGTTCTGGCGCCCGGACCTACGCAGTCGAGCCATAGCACCTCCGTTCACGCTGGTGAGTCTAGCAAATGTACTAATAGACACTACCACAGGTCTCCCTCCCCCCCAGGTACAGGAGATGACTCTGGAAGCCTGGTTATGTGGGGGTGGGGTGAGGCACTAAAAGGGTGGTCTCCTGAACAAATCTCCTTACTAACAAGCGGTTGGCGAGAGTCCTCGCTTAAATCTTATCAATCCATTTGGACCCGCTGGTACACATGGGCTTATCAAAATGGGGTGTCAATTACATCTCCAGAGGGTGCCGACCTGGCCAGATATTTGTCAGATTTGTTCCAAATTCATAACTATTCTAAGAATACTATTTTGTTACATAAATCGGTAGTTTCAACTTTAAGTAACCCTAATCGATCTGAGAGGTTAAGCTCTCATCCTCTGGTACAGCACATTATCAAATCTATCTCTAATAAAGAGCCTAAAGGGGATAAGCCCCCTATATGGGACATTGATGATCTGTCATCATGGCTGGCCAATAATTCATTACAAAATTTAAATCTTTATGAATGCTCAAGGCGTACTGCTTGTATGCTATTGTTGTGCTCGGGTAGACGGGTCCACGACCTAACTTTACTGTCTATCCATCCTGATCATTTTCTTGTTTCAGAGTCTGAAATAACCTTTTGGCCAAAGCATGGGTCAAAAACTGACAGCGCAGACCACAGACAGTCTGGCTGGAAACTATCCGAAAATAAGGACTGCAAGGCATTGGACCCCGTTTTCTGGATAAAATCCCTCATCCGTCTGTCAAAATCAAGAAGAGACATGTGCAAATTGGACAATTTGTTCCTGACTGTAGCGGGCAAACCTAAAGCAGCCTCAAGGACTACTATTGCCAACTGGCTAAAGACTTTGCTAGCAGAAGCAGGCATACAAGCGACTCCGGGCAGCTTTCGTCCTGCAGTAGCATCCAAGAATTGGGTACTCAACTTCCCTATTGATGAGATCTTACAAAGAGGCAATTGGCGCACTCAAAACACATTCCTGAAACATTATAAGAGAGTAATTGTTACAAAAGATAATGGCAATTCTATTTCTAATCTATTTTCAGCTGTATGATTCTATTTGTTTTGTACTAAGTATGTAGGTACCTATATCTAATTTTGTTTCATTAATAAGAGAATGTTTTTGTTATTTTCAATAAATAGAGTCTGTTGTTATTTTACATAAATAAAGAGTCTATTTCTATTTGCTTTTATCATTTAAACTTGTTTATGTTCATTCCTGAAAATCATTCATTTACAAATTTCTCTTTCCTGTCACACCAGGCGATATCAAACATGTCTCACATAAGTAGGCTTCGAATAACGGCACAGTTTTTTAATAGCAGCGTTTTAACTAACAATAAAACGCTTATTAAAATACTTGCCTAATTCGAAGCCTATGATTTTTAATTCTGCCTGGTGATATGTGAATCTCAATGAGGCCGCGGCGCTCGCCTTCAGCTTTTTATAAGCTAGCGAGCGGCTGCCAGGAGTGACAGAGAAAGAAGATCCAAGGTACGCAAGAGGGAAAAGGACAGATATACACTACACCGCCACAGACTACGTAAAGTAAACGTCACTCTCACATAAGTAGGCTTCGAATTAGGCAAGTATTTTAATAAGCGTTTTATTGTTAGTTAAAACGCTGCTATTTGGAAATGAACAGATGATTGGTGCCAAAAAGATATGTCGTAAACTTACCCTGACGACTACTTTTAGAAATATTCCCAGTACGTCTATAGTGAACTTCATTTTCGTATTATCTTCCCATAAAACTGGTTAAAACTCAAAACTTCCACTTCAAAACCACTTCACTGACTGAAAATTTAAATATCGCCAATTAGATAATTATGTCACAGTTTTCATCATTCAACAAATCGTAATTTTTATTCACGTTACGCGACCATTTTGAATTTGTACTCGCACACTGAGCTAAAATTCAAGATCACAGCGTTCTATTTTTAAAAGCAACATTGCCATTTCAAAAAAGTTTACTCACCATTTTTTTATGTCAAATTGACAGCTTATTTCGCGGTAAACACTATTCGGAATTTAAAACTTTATGTTATTACGGGATAGGTCGATTTCGTTGGAAAAATATAGTAAGTACTACGTTTGGTTCGGCGGGCGAGCGGTCTGCGCGCACGCATGTTGAGCCGAGGCCAGGCGGAGGCGGTCTTAATTTAGAAGCGAACGGAATCATACTAACGCTTGTCTCCCAGCTTTACCACCGTTTTATCCTAAGAACTGTTATGGAGAAAATAGAGTGCATCGAATGTGTTAAGCACGTGTTTATGGGAGCGATATTTGAGACAACAGTATTTTGGGAAACGGTACATTTGCACATGGTGATAAACAAAGAATATAAGTACTGTGTTTTGTAGAAGTGACACTCTTCTGTGTAGTCAAATCATAAGCATAACATGTGATCTGATCATCACAGTTAAAGCATTTATTGACACAAAATTAAAAAATAATTTTACGGAAAAATAAAATATAGCGTACCTATTAACTTATTCTATAACACCTGAATTCAAAAAACACAGCAATCTTGCAAATTTTTTACGTTTCCGCAAATCAGCATATTGTCATAGGTAATCTCAAAACTTACATTTTTGTTTTCAAATCATTTTGACAAAACTACTTATATGAATTTGCATTGAACATTTTAATTCATTTGACGATCACATTATCTATACTTTGTTTTTTTTTATTAAGCTATTAATGTAATTTGAAATAGATTGATAAGTATAAATAAATCTAATCTGCAATACGAATGTAATAATGACGTAAACTCTAATCTGTTTAAATATGTACCTACTTTAATTTTATACTACCTAGTTCAGTATCTGAGCTGCACTCATGGAGTGATCATCATCCACCTCCAAGGAGTTTAGTTCACTAAATCGCTGCCACCTTCTCTACCTAGAAATATTAGCGCTCTGACGTATACATATAACTAATACGTATTATATCTCTTGTCTCTGTTTTAGGTAGTAAGTTGGTAAGGTAAGTTCCTGCATAATATCAAAAAGTATAATAATTAATTGAACTTCGCGTACCCATACAAATTCATTAAAAATATTTCTTTTTTACGAATTAACTATGTATCCCTTAGAGAAAGTTAATCTTTTTCATGATTCTCTTTTTAAGAGAATATTTTGCTAAATATCTTACAGCTACATCCTGTTTTTAGTGTATTTGTTTCACATATTATTATTACTTCTTGCAAGTACCAAGATCCTGTCCTGTTAGGCATTTAAACTAAAACTTTTGACACTTCTATATTTCTTGATCTTTGACGCTCAGTGTGGGGGAATGGTCATTGAAATAAATTGACAAATAATACACGCAGTAGGAGAGCAGGCAGACGTCATACGTCACATGATTGACATAAGGGTAAGAACTGTTAACATCTGTCAATATAGAGTCCGTCGTACAAAGACAACGGATTCATTTGAGAAGGTGAAAAAGAAAGGAAAAGAAGGCTTTCATTTCATTTTATTTCAAGCCGAAACCGAATAAACGTTTACTAAGGAAACTATTAGTTTTTATTTTGGATGGAACATATTGAAATTTGTCGGTTGATAGATCTATTTAAAATAATAATAATACATATCACACACGGTCATCTGGTCCCAAACTAGGATTCCCTGTATCTTGGGAACCAGAGACTGATATACATATACATATTCATTTAAATACATACATATATTATACACCCAGACTCAGAGCAAAAAATTCTGCATATCACAGAAAAGTTTGCCCTGTGTGGGGATAGAACCCACGACTCTCGGATCAGAGGTCAGGATCGCTAACCACTTAGCCACCGAGTCAGTCCAGTCAAAATGGGAAGTCCAAAACCTCACCAGTATTGTGAACAGTATATTATGTCCAGTAGGTGCAGGTGCACATACTCGTCCTTTTTCTTACGCAAAGCGTTTCCCAAAATAAACCAGATGACTGCATAAAAAATAATGAACAGATTTCACTAAATTGCTCTCTTACTGTTTCAAAAAACTTATTTGTTTTATTTTCCATCTCATCTTTATTTTTTTAATTATTGTAATATATTATAAATAACAAAATGACTCCTATAATAACGCTGAATAACTATGACGTCAAGCATTTTTAGAACAAAATCTATTTTTGACAGAAAATAAAAAGTAACTAAAATGACCAGTGGCCTCTTCCTATGGTAAAATATCTTGGGAAGGTTAGACCATTGATTGGTAGAGGTTAAAGAGCCAATGGCCAACCCCCGTGCGAGTTTTCAAGCTACCTTTACAGTATCTGTAACCAAGCAAAACCAAAAGCTTATCGACCCTTGCTGAGACGGCTCACATAAATAATATAATAATAATATGTGGGACATAAATGCCCTAACAATCAAACCCATCCAGGACGCACCCGTGTTCGTAGTCAGTGAACCTGCGCTTTGTATGCAACCACGCAAACAAGTTTCGTACTAATAGGTTTCGATTTCACGTAGCGGTAACCCCTTTGCGGTTTACGTCAGAACGCTATATGGGTAAATTAACTGTAATAGTCAGATTTGATACGAATAAAAGAGATGCAATGCTAATAATTTTAGCATGGAAGCAACTAAAACTTGATTTGCACGAACGGTCTGTTGAAGCCTTCTTATATAGAGCGTCTTTTTTTTGTTACAGTTCCCTTTACATACTCTTTCAATTTCTGTACCTTCTATTATCATCCCACTTAAAGCATCCATTTCTCATCCCCAGCTACGCTCCACTTTGCAAATACACACGTAAATTCTACAGGAACATTACATAGAACATAGAAACCAGAGAAGCGCCCACGACTTGCTCAGTGTAGATTTCAGCAAACAAGTTTTATTTCTTTGCTTCAAGCGGGATGCAAGTCTGTAAACTTCAGATTAGAAATGTGTGGGTAAAGTACATCATCATGCCACTGCCGTCTATCCCTGGTAATAGTACGGTTAAATGGGGAAGAAAACGCAAAGCTATTTGCAGATGGCGCTACGGACGCTTGACTCATAACAACTTTCAATTAGTTCCGCGTTTTTTATTATCGAGGTGTTATAAATTAGTTTTTTTGCTGTAAAATTATTAAATGGAAAATGTATGCAACTTGGACTGTTCGTCAATTAAAGGCGAAGTTGAAAAGTACATAATTGTAAACGTAACTTTTCCCACGTCTTCTTTATCTGAGAATCTTTAGGAAATTAATGATTTCCATTATTATTGCAATCAATCGCCACACAACGCGACATTTTTTTAATATTTTTTTAGTAAACAATTTTTTCTATACGTTTTGACAGTTAGTATGAGTCAAGCGATATCAGCGCCTCTATCGGCGAGCTTTGTCAGTTTTCTTCCCCATTATATTCTACGATAAGAACAAGAAGATTAAACACAAACCTTTCTTAGCTCTCCACTACTCTTCAAGTTTCATCATTAATGGTTTAGGCTTCACAGATTTTGCGTTGTCTGTCAATCACATCATAGTACTTTTATAGATATAATATAAAACGAATGCGCACTGGTTCTAGACACATTTTTGTTACATTTTCTGTGTATGATTTTTATAGGGTAAACCTGCAACGTGTAGAGGTGTTTTTTAAGAGCCAATTATAATTGTAATTATTAGAAAAAAAGTTATTT
Organism: Coleophora deauratella; assembly: GCA_958295455.1. NCBI lineage: Eukaryota > Metazoa > Arthropoda > Insecta > Lepidoptera > Coleophoridae > Coleophora > Coleophora deauratella. The sequence continues at coordinate 12,978,889 of OY282406.1, read as the reverse complement.
CTTAGCTGACTTTTAACTATGACACTTTTATTTATTTTTTAGTATCTACTTTATTTTTTTATTAGATTTAAAGAATTGTTAGTACACCGTTTTTTTTTTAAATAAATGATGATGTTGATGTTATTTTTAATCACGAAACTAAACAAATGTTTTGCTTGCAAACCACTTATTGTACGTCTTTGCTGAAATTGAAAAACAATCCCTCCTTAGATCAATTAGGCACGTTTACTAAGTAAAGTAATATATGTAATAGAAACACAAATAGTTAAAATTAAATTTAAAAAAATACACCCTGTAGACGTACAGTTCAGGCAAATAACGTAATTTGTATCTTTCCTCCAACCGCTGCAAGACAGGTTTCCATCCAGATTATCGCTGGCCACATCTAACCAGGGCTTCAAGACACCTCGTGCTAATCACATTAGTGTGTATGTAGCTCCAGGCGTTTGCACCTGCAGCCTGCAGTGGTGATTGTAGGGTGACCATGATTTTCAATAATTATTGAGATTATCCAAAATGGTAACCCCTTGGCGTCTTCTCACCTGGTGGTAAGTGATGATGATGCCGAAGATGTATGCGGGCTTACCAAGATTCCCTAACGTAATGTGGAACTATCGTAGCTATCTTATCTCTATGCCGGAACACAACAATGCTATGAACATTAATATTTAGCGGCAAGTCTAAGGTAAGATGGTGGTAGCTAGCCAGGCGGGCTCATAAAATGCCCTACCACCAACCAAACCGGGTCCTACAAAGTTGGGAATCGAACCCGCGACCTCCCAGCAGACTAGCCACTAGACTGCGGAGGCGGTTGTTTACACTTGTTAGATTCATAAGAAAACTGTCACTTTATAACATGTGTTTTATCAACTTTTAAAACGGCAAAACATTCGACTGCAGCGCCCTCTTGTAAATTTTCGGCTTATAATAATTAGTTTTCCTATGAATCTAGGCGCTAATTGGTCGCATTTCTACGTGTCCAGCGTCGGTATAATCAGAAATCACAGAATCTGCCCTAAGGATGTAGATGTCGGGACCCCCAAAAGACCCAACGTTCGGCTTACATTGTAAAGGTGGAGTCTAAAAGAAACTACCTTCAACACATTTTTACAGATAATGTCTTACACAGTTATTATTTTGTAAGTATTAACCTCGACACACTATAATTATAAACGTTGCAGTTTGCCATACCTTTGGTACTGCCTTCCTCTCGAGCCCGAACTGGTTTTTTTCACGTCCGGTGCCGACTGAAAATCAACGCTGCAGAAAACTGCAGCATGTGCTGAGCTCGGAGCCGTTTCCTTAACACGCCACCCCCCTAGTTATTAGAAGTTTAAAGTTTCAATGTAATTTTCTACTGTCTGTTCTTTTTGTGTACTTGTTCTTTGTTCTTGTTTTCTCTTCTTTAATTGTGTTTCTGTTTCGGACCTATTTTGTAAATGTGTCGTGTAAGTGAATAAATGTCTACTTTACATTTGTAGTTTTACTGTACTGCCTTGTGCGTTCTTTACATCTCGATAAGTAATATGAAAAAGTACTAAAATCCGCTATCAACCCATAGCATCCTTACTGCCGGGGCACGGGTCTCTTCCAAAGCTCGGGAAGGTAAGTATATATACACTGGGGTCATGTCCAGATTGGTAAAAGTTGTGAGGCTAGTGCCCAGCCCCAGTGTCAGAAGTTTTCAAGCCGCTTCAATGGCATGACTTAACGACTCGACGGTCGCACGGAAACGGTCGAGATAAATGCAGTACTAACAGTCAAATCCATCCAAGTTGTAAGCGTGTCTGTAGCCAGCTAATTTGCTCGATCGACACCAAAACGAAAACCCAGTGCAGTGAAACTTAGTAAAGCCACGACCGAAACGAATGCATATCATTTAAGGAATCGTTTAAAGAATAGAGCTAAACGGTATGTTATGGTTAGACCAAATTTGCGCAATCCTGGTTTCCAATCCTAGTATCACCATATCTCATGGTAACCCTACTGAACTCAGAGTTGCAATGAAAATTATTGTGAGTGGAATGCAGATTTGGTCTCATCCCTTTGTTCAACAGTAATGCCATTAAGTTTTCATTTCACTGCGGTTCCCGCGACTGTTGGCGGCAAAATGTCCAGTTTGCAGGTTTCCCTCTTGGCGAATTCGGGCCAAATGACACCGTTGAAGACACAGTGTCAGATGGACTGTTGACTATCTATTCAGAAATGGACAAAACCAGTGCATTTTTATCCACGATTGGTAAGTTCTTAGCATTATCATTATCTCACCTAGTGGCAAGTGGCAATGATGCCGAAGATGGAAGCGGGCTTACAAGTCTATTAGGAAAACCTTTGATTAGGTACGTATTCCGACTATACGATGAGCTCTTCTCGCAAGGGTCACACCCTCATCTTCTGAGGTCACATCGATTTGAATAATGATACCTCGCAATCCAAAATTACATACATACAATAATATATAGGACGCTTCTAAAATACCTTAAACTTTATTAACAATGGCTTTAATTCATTAAATTTTCCAAGGAGTCTATCAACAATTCGAAAAAAAGGACTTCTCATACTACTTAATTAACTAACTGACCTGCCAATTTTGTATAGGAAATAAAAAAAAATGCGAATTGAGTATAGGTTCATGAGTAGAAGCCGTGGTTATTATTTTTTTCTGCTCTTTCGTAGGGACCTTATATACCTCGCTGAGGTTTTAGGGTAAAACTAAGTCACTTTCTATAACACACACATACACATACATATATCTAATTACATTCGTGAACAAAATTCGTCTTTGTAACAGATTATGACATTATGCTCACCGGACGTTTTGCCTCTGAATCCCCACGATGACTACGCTCTGGGCTTCAAGTGGATAATCCAACTAGACAGTAGTTTGTAAGCTTACCAACTTTATTTTGTAGATTAAATTTGTAGATAACGCGATTAGAGAAAAGAGGGAGTTAAATCTTTGTTAACTAAGGAAAGAAGAAAATCTCATTTTGAAATTGTGAACCTAAGTTAATTTAACTAGTAATTTGAAAGTGTTAGGATGATTCATTTAAATACAAGTACCTACAAAGTCGAAGAGCAACGATGATGTTTCATGAAGAGCAATAAATATTATAAGATAAGATAAATATACTTTATTGCACACCAAAAGAGTACAAATAACAACGAAAACACATAAAAATAAGCTGGCCCATGTCCACCTATTTTAATAGTATATAAGGTGCTACTTTATTAGTGCCCGATATTTTATTCAGTGCTTCTACTCCTGATTCTGATCAACTTTCCCCAAGAAACCCATAGTCAAATCGAAAAAAAATTTTTGGACTCTTCATACAAATCGATCAGTCGAGCGGCCAAATTAGTATGAAGAGCCCAAAACATTTTTTGCGATTTGACTATGGGTTCCTTGAGGAAAGTTGATCAGAATCAGGAGTAGGAGCACTGACTAAAATATCGGGCACTAATAAAGTAGCACCTTATATATAACGCAACGTAGGTAGCTTAAGAGTAAGGAAATATACAGGGTGTAACAGAAAGGTGTGATAATACTTCAAGGTTGGCTTTTACCCATCAAACTGAACAACTTTTGTTCTACAACTTTGTTGAAATCGCAAAGAAATTTTCGGACTTTTCATACAAACTTGGTTCGCCAGCTGATCGATTTGTATGAAAAGTCCAAAAATTTCTTTGCGATTTCAACAAAGTTGTAGAACAAAAGTTGTTCAGTTTGATGGGTAAAAGCCAACCTTGAAGTATTATCACACCTTTCTGTTACACCCTGTAGACATGGCAAGAGAACGTTGGAATTATAAATGGGGATCGTTTATGTTTCATTTACAGAGTCAAAATAGTGAATATATCGTCTTTCGCACGACTAACACTCCTATCTCATTTTTCTCAAGTTCTTAAAAACAACCGTAGGTTTTTAACCATTTTACCTAGTTATTGAGGGGATACTACCCTACAACATATATAAAAATCAGCGGAATCTGTGATTCCCAAGTTTGGCACTCTCCTTGTGAGATAGGAGAGATAGTCATGCGAGTGACGATATGAGTGTTCTAGCACTTAAACCACGAGTCAATTTTTTTATAAAACTTGAGCTTTTTTTTTATTCCAACCAAGGAAGCGGTGATGGCTTATTTGGTAATAGTCTTGTGGAATACCATTTGTTAAATAAATCTTTGCCTTTTGTATATTAGGAGTGTTATTCGCAGTATTCACACAGTTCTAGCCAAATATATGTTTGATTGAATGTTTGCTCCTGACACCTGAAGTGAAATAGATATTAACATAATAAAGGTTGTAATAAAAAACTTTGGGACTAATATTTTAATAATTGTGCTTACATTTTTGGTTGACATAAATCCATTAACAGATCTTATTGGAAAAATATTAAACTAGGATCCATCAATGGATCTAGCCAGTAAATCCTAGTTGACACAGCCAATGAGATAGAAATTACTTTTGATTTTGTGTTCTTGGTAGGTGTTGGCAACACTCCCAACATGTCCAGGTTGTCTTCACCTTGACCAATTCCTCGCCAAGTAAGCCAGCCCCAACAAAACTACAGCGCTACTACATTAAGGGAATCCGATTAAATCCATTAATGGATTCAAGTAAATAAAAAGTAAACAAGGATCCATCGATGGACCTATTTGATCCTATCCTAGTGAACGGAGACAATCAAATGGAAAAGTAATTTTAATTTCGTGCTGATTTACAAATCTATTCTTGATTTATTAATGGCGACATACTATCCTTGTAAGGCCCATCGTGTTATTTTTAGGACATAGGTTTAGTAGTAATTCAGTCACAACTACCTAAAATTTGAACTGATTTTCGAACTCGCATTACGATTTGAATATTGGCTCCATTTCTGAATGAAATACATTTGAGTTCAAGCGATAGGGTAATTATTTTAGGTCGTTGGACCGCAATGACTACCTGCCTAAATTTAGCTTGGGCCTTACGAGGCTAAACTATTTCTACTACCACAATACCACCAATTTATCATCGTCATCTCTCCAAACCCTCCTTGACTTCTTTGGTGATGCCTTCTTCGTTGACTGCATCTTCTCCTTCAACTTAAGGAGTTTCAGGAGATTCGCCTGATGGAAGTTCTTCGGGTAGACTACTGTTTCTGACTTAAAAGTGCCAGGTGACTCCTCTACATAGGCGTCCGGGCCCATATTGTGGCGATAATCGGTGCTCTCCCGAAGTATGCTCTTAAAAGACTCCCACATCTGGCCGAAGTCTGGTGTTTTAAGCTGCAATTGATATTATGTGTGAGCTGTTTTCCCAGTAGACCATCCTAAATATGCTGAAATAGTGTATTTGTAGGAATACTATAACTGGACAACATTTTCAATTTTTGAGCTCGACATTTTTATGAATTAATTTACGTAATAATAATAATAATAATAATAATAATAATAAATCTTTATTTCAGGCACACAAAGTACACAGCACAGAGTTTTACCCATATAAAAAACAAAGTATTCACCTATTAAATTAAATTACAATTTTTGCGTCAGAAACATGAAACGTGGTATAAGTACAAGTACACAGGATGTCAATTATATTGTATTAATTAATTAATTACTATAAATTGGTCCGTATTCATGTAACTTGTGCGGAACGCAGTGGCAACCAGACAATTCTTACAATTAATAAGTCTTATGTGGAATGAAGCCCTTAATCTACGCATTACAGCGTAAAAGTCGTCAACCCTGTACCCCGCAAACATGCCAGACGCGCTACACCGCCAGGGCAGGTTAAGCATGGCCCGAAACGCGTTATTATATTGTACACGAAGAGTATTGTAAGTACTCTTCGTGTACTTATACCAAAGTTGGCTGGTGTAGAACGCCTGGCAATACGCTTTGTACAGGGTCACCTTAGTCTGACTCGAACAATATGCAAATCGCCTCGCGAGCATGTTGCTCCTACAGGCAATGCTTCGTCTTTGTCTTTCTAAATCAAGGTCATCTGTCAGGTCATTCGTAATAATGTGCCCGAGATACTTAAATTTATCTACAGTTTTTAGCTCAGAGCCACATAAACTTACAGGAAGCATATTTTGTGGCCCTTTGCTTTGTTTAAAAACCATTATCTCTGTCTTATTTACATTGTATGTAAGGAAATGTGCTGCAGCATAGCGCTCACAAACGGATATAAGCTTCCTGAGTCCGCCCGCCGAGGGGCTGAGCAGCACCATGTCATCAGCGTAGCTTAGGTTATTAAAGGGCTGGCCTCCAACGTGGCATCCGACTCTGGTGCTGCTCAGCTCCTCCAGAAGCTGGTTTATATATAAATTAAACAGCACTGGGGACGTCAATCCACCTTGTCTTACGCCGCATTTTAATTTGTAAGTTTCGGATAAGCTATTTCCCCACTTAACTTGATTTACTTGATTGGTATACCAATACTCTAAAACGTCTATTATCTTAGGGGGCACTTTGGTGTTTCTTAATTTTTCCCAGAGTATTTTATAATTTATAGAATCAAAAGCACGACTTAGATCCAGAAAACATGCAAATACCGTAGTATTTCGAGTTTTATAGTATTTTACTGTATTTTTAAGCGTGAATATTGCTAAGTCTGTGGATAGGTTCTTCCTAAAACCAAACTGAGCGTTACTTATGGGAACATTAAATTCATCTAAATAGTTATTAATTATACGTTCAAAAATTTTTGATATTACGGTTGCCAACGAGATTGGTCGGTAGTTAGACAGGCAGGACGCATCCCCAGTCCTGTTTTTAATAACAGGCACCACATTTGTCTTCATAAATTCGTGCGGTAAGAAGCTATGATCGATACAAGCATTGAAAAACTTTGCCAGTTTATCATACAGTAAGGGTCCCGCATAGAGTATGTGCTCAACGCTGAGCCCGTCGTGTCCCGGTGACTTGCCTCTTTTCATTTGTTTGACGTGTTCAAAAAGTTTATCAGGTGTAACGTGTAGTGCTGCGGTATCGCTGCACGGCGACGACGACGCAGGCGTCGCCCCCGCCACCTCGGCTCGCTGAGCCGGGGCGGCGGCGAGCGGCGCCGGCGGCGACGACGCCGTACCCGCCACGACACCACGGGCCCCGCACTGCTCACCACTCTCATTAATGCTAGACTCCATCGGAGGGTTGAACTTATTTGCGAACATATATTAATGTAATGTAGGTAGAATATACAAGAACATTTTATTTATACTTAGTTAGACATTTCTAGATATATGTAATTACCATTTACTTTGACTTATGTTACGTAGGGTATAGTGCCCTTTTGCATCATTTTTGTAAAAAGTTACCACCCAGTTGGCACAGACACCATAGATATGCATGTAGCCTATGAAACCCTAATAGAAAAATAATAGTTTCAAAAATTAAAAAACGTGGATGTTTTAATATTGCCTACCCTACTAAAACACATAAAAATTGGGGATCAAAAATTGGGGGGGGGGGGGGGGTATAAATGTTCCTACCTATAATAGTTATGAGTGGCCCCGATTAATGCTCAACCAACCTCAAGCTGAAATTTGTGCGAATCCACTGGTTCCCCGTTACTCCTGGCCTGAGTCTCCGGCAGGCCCAAGTAGCTCCTGATAAGCTGGGGCACATCCAGCTCGACCTTGAAGGTCTTGCTGGCTTCAGTGGTGGAAGTCTCCTGGTTATTGTACTGGTAACTACCACGGGTTATGTATGAGTCTTGGTTTTCATAGTTATTCCGGGCGTAAGGATCCATAAGGGCTGTGCCAATGGAAAACACAGCTGCCAGGTGAAGTATGAGGAAATCTAAAAACAAAAACAATGTTAGGTAATACAATTCATAAGTCATACTTACACCATACTTAAAACATAGTATGTTGGGTAGAAAGTAAATAAGTATTCTGAAGTAAAACTAAGTAACATTTTTGAGTTTTTCCATGTTTTTTTATAAAGATAGTGTAACAGAGTGTGACATAAAAAATATCAACTTCCCACGGGAATCACCCCAGAACTCCAAACATAATGCAACTTTATATAACTACCTTTTAAGTTGCCGAAAAAATGATTTCCGTTCTTGAGATTCGCTTGCAGCTCGCGCACTGCGCACTCTCTACGACAGTTATAAAAAGATATCCACGCGGACGGCGGCGCCGCGGGAAAGTCCTTGTCGAAATATAATTTTATTTACGTTCAAGACCTATACTTATACTTACCTAATTTTAGTCCACAAATATTCATGATGGAAGTCTTTCAAATGAAACTCAACATTCATTAACTTTTTTATCTATTCTTGTAGGTTCTAACATAGATAAAGAAGCATTAGGTAGGACTGGCAAATTAATATTTAATTTTCCAATTAGTTTTCTGATTGAAACGAAATCTGCGATTAATCGCGACTTTCTATTGACTGACAGAAACGCTAATGAAAAGGAAATTTCTCTAATAGGTACGTGTATATTTTATATAGAGTGTTTTAAAATAATGGACTGTCTGAACTTGAAACTTAAAAACGTCTATGTCAATTCCCAAAAAAAACCGGCTTACCACAAAAGCTGATATAAAACATTTTTTGTAGCTAGCCAGGTGGGCTCCGGAATTGCCCTACCACAAACCAAACTTAGTCAAAGTTGGATTCCGCCAGGAATCAAATCCGCGATCTCCTTATATAAAGCGAACGGAGTCACTAGACTACGGAGGCGGTTATACCTAACTACCACCCTTTTTCTATTCATCCAGTGTCAAATCTCCAAAGGTCAGCTGCGTTGCGTTTCCAAAATAGTTACGTCTTCTTCGTTTATCATCCTCCCAAAGGGAAATAAACTTACCGTTCCAGTAAGTTACGATAAAAAGTTATACCACACAGCCTCGTGAAGTAATTCAAGTTTGAGAGGGAAAATATAAGTTACTTATTTTTTCGATATTGTAATATTCGCTTTGGGGTTTAACTTTAGTCTTTCGGGATCGACAACTTCACGACTTATGTACTTGTATGTGATAAGTTCTACGTGTATAGTAATTTAATGTAAACTTCTACTCATAAAAGTGAACAACTTTTGTCCTGCAAAACAAACGATATTGTCCCCACTGTTGGGGCAAGGATCTCTTCCGACAACTCGAGAAGATTAGGCTACACTCCACACACGGGAGCCAAGTTCGGATTGATGGAGGCTGTGGGCTTTCAAGTTGCCTATAAGAAGAGATAAATGCCACTATCAATAAAAACCCATCCAGGCTACCGAGTCCGTAGTTAGTCAACCTACGTGATCGGCGCGAGGTTCCGCTTCTTTTTTTACGACTTTGCTAAAAAAAAAACAGACTTAAATTAGTAGTTCAGCTGAATTTCCAGCGCTGTATGAGAAGTTTGGTAGTAGGTAACCATTTCCAATATTTTCCAAGGAAAATCAAAGTAAAAACCAAAAGCTTTCCATTGGCTTGCCAAAACCAAAACGTATTAAATATCTGTCTTGAAAGCCGATATGTTCAAGAGGCTCGAGGAATCAATTACGCCTCTGTCAACCGAACATCGGGACTTTTTGCATAAATCTTTGTTTCCCGCAGTAAATTTTGCCAACTACCTTATTATGCTGGGAATACCTCAGCGACAGGGCCGTACTAAGGTGATGAATTTAAGCACACTCACAAGCTTAAGAATAGTAAGCGAATTAATATTTGTATTGTCTAGTATGATGAGCATATTAGTTTATTCTATGTCTGGGTGTTTCATATCGATACATGTATTTACTTATTTAAACGCACGTACAGTAGTACACAAAAATTAAGGCGCGTCGGTAATCTTCGTTCGCGCAGACAAGAACAAACTATCGACGGAAACACCCGAAACAATCAACGCACGGTGACAGCTGACAATTTCATTGAATCAGGAGGCGCGAAATCAATCAACCAATAGCGGCAGAGATTTTCGGAACGTGTAATGACGGGTGACAATGAAGCTACTTGATTGATCCATTAGTTTCCCGCGTAATTAAAATATTGTCTACTGCGCAGGTACATCGGCAAGCCTTATTAAATGTGTATTACTGTAAGTATGTTTGTTAAATATAAGTCTCTGATGCCCATAGTATACAAGATACTCCCTGTTTGGGAACATCAAGTGACCATGTATAATTTGTCCCATTTATACGTTAACAACCCACATCGTTAGTCTTCTTATTCCACACACGTGGGCCAAGTCAGGATTGGTGGAGTTTGTTAGGCTAGTGGCCTACCCTGTAGTGTCAAAGTTTTCAAACCGCCTTAAAAGGCCTCTGACATGGCTTAACGACGACGTTCTAATGATAATAACCGGCACCAACGGCTTAACCTGCGATGCGAAGCACGGAAACCACCTAACCTGCGTGATCGACATGACCACGCTAGACGCGTTGAGCTTGAATTCGCTTCAGAATGTACCTATTAATTATGACCACGCTGCGCTGAATACGTTAAAAACAACCGACTTCAATCGCAACAACTCCAATTTTGCTATGTTTTTGTTGATTTTCTCAAAAGCCGCTGAATCGATTTCGATAAAATTTATATGGGACCACCTGTGAAGTATACCCTTTTAAATAAAAAAAGAATTTTCCAAATCGGTTCAGGCGTCTTCGAGTAATCGGTGAACATACATAAAAAAAAAAGGTTCCGACGAATTGAGAATCTCCTCGGTCGGTTAAAAATCAAATAACTCGTTCAATAGTATAAGATAAGATAAACAGGTTTCTCAGGTCCGTCCCTGTCCATGCGAACCTTTTGTCTTTGTCGCAGTTTGAATGTCTGTTATCTAGGTGAAATGGCGAATTTATTGCCTACTTACAAGAAACGAATTCGGGACTCGTGACATGGACTCGTGCGTCGAATGGCGGTTTGAAATGTTTGATGTAAACTAAGTACCTAAGTATTACGGCGGCGGGTGACTAAGTGAATTTTAAGCAGTCAGGTCATGAGATTTATTTTTTAGGTAGGTCGCAAGTATGTCAGTTTGGAGGTAGTGTGTCATAGTTACACGCCACTCCAACAAACTCAGCGTTATATTGTAATTGCCTATTACTACAATATTTACCTACTGCTAAATACATAAAAATATGACGTTGGCTAACTAGCCCCACACACAACCTCCACCAATCCGGACTTGGCCCCCGTGTATGGAGTATGGCCTAACCTTCCCGAGTTATAGGAAGAGACCCGTACCCCTGTCCCCACTGCAGGACCTGCAGTAGGGACTTAAAGGGTTATTAACATGACGTTTGCACAGTACGCGTAAATGGCTGTGTGTGCGTGTTGTGTGATTTGCCCTTGCTTTGCTATGCCCTGCCACTGACTTGGCACCTGATCGTAGCCGATCGTAATAACGATTAAGGCATCTAAGGTCAGGTCGCCTTTAGAGAAGGGCCACTCGAAACACTACAACAATACTATACGACAGTAGTATTTGTCACACTCACAGGCTAATTAACCAGTAATTATAAATACCTACAATACAATCACAAAATATAAAAAGTATTTAATATACTTAGAATATGTTTCTCCCTCCTTTATTCGTTGGATCATGAAATAAAATAATGCATAGTCAAGTGATTTAAATTAATAAAATTAAATGTCAACATACATTTTACGGGGAAAGGAACGTAACCGACAGCGTGATAAAGTGATACAATGTAAACAATTTCCCCCGAAATGGAGGGTTTCAATAAAAAGAGTACTTAAGTATTATTCTGTCAGCCGACTATGCTTTTAACGTAAGAAGTCGTTCGAAAACCCAGGTAGGGTGAGATAGAATTTAACTCGGAGAAATGAAAGAGACGTAGCTATTTTAAGAAAGAGAAAAAAATATGATTTTTGAACGCTTGCGAGTGATTCCAGAGTGAAAGGGTAACAAACGTCATCGAAAATAATTCAGAAAGGTTTCTGAATTTTTTCATTAGTGTTTTGTCTTAATTATGGCTTTAATACCTTAGCAGATACTAGCAACAGTATTTCAAAACAATTCCGAAGATAATATGTTTGTTTGTCGTGACATTTACTACGAACTTCCCGCCGAATAAACTGTCAGGCGAATTTTAACGGTAATCAAACAGCGTTAAAAATCACACTTATCAGAGTGAAAATCGCATTCACGAAAGCGTTTCAAAATCTCGACGGAAAACTGTCAGGCAATCATTTAGGGCAAAATTGGCATCACCCCGAGTGAAATATTTGGTATTGGAACGCAACCTAAGTCGTGATAAGTTTTCGTGAAAAAAATGCTGAGTATAATACCAAATTGTAAAGATTATAGAAATTATCTCTGTTTGTTTTTTAAAAGCTAAAAGCTAAAACACGGAAAGCCATTGTAAAAAAACGTTCAAGATTCTTATGTAACATCACCATCGCTGGTAAGGCGGATAACACACTGCTCCGGAATCCGCTCTGGTGTGCGGTGCGGCGGCGGCTTTATTACTTAAGCTATCTGAGGCCCTGGACTCAACCCACATATGCTAAAAAAATATTAGAAGAAAATTTCATTTCTTGTGATGAAATATTCTATTTTAGAGAAATTGGACCTGAAACTGTTGTTAAAACTTTTAAGTCGCTTAAAGTGAAACAAACTGAGGACTTGTGGGGTTTATCAGTTAAATTAATTAGTAATGTAATTGACGTATTAGCACCACATTTAGCATACCTTTTCAATATTAGTATAGAAAGTGGTGACTTTCCAGATCTCATGAAGTGTAGTAAAATTATACCTCTTTATAAATCAGGTTCCAAAACTGATGCGGGAAATTACAGACCTGTTTCTGTATTACCCGTCCTTAGTAAAGTCTTTGAAAAAATTATGCTCAACCAAATGCTACAACACTTCACTTTAAACAAACTTCTGCATAACCAACAATTTGGCTTCACTAAAGGTCGATCAACTACCGATGCAGGAGTAGCACTTATTCGAAACATCTATGATGCTTTTGAGAAATCGCAAGATGCAATAGGAGTGTTTTGTGATTTTTCTAAAGCATTTGATTGTGTGGAACATCAAACTTTACTTCTTAAACTAAAGCATTACGGTGTGGAAGATAGGGCTCTCAGTCTTCTCAATTCTTACCTTAACAATAGGTTACAAACAGTCCAAGTAAACGGCACAAATTCTCTCGGCTCTACAGTAAAAATAGGCGTTCCCCAGGGATCTATTTTAGGCCCCTTTCTCTTCCTTGTTTATATAAATGACTAACCATCTATGGTGCAACGTCTCTCAAATATTGTGTTATTTGCAGATGACACATCTCTTATTTTTAAGGTAGACAGGAAAGACAGCAAAATTGACGAAGTAAACAATACACTTTCAGAGATACATAAATGGTTTACTGTTAATAACTTGCTATTAAATGCCACAAAGACAAAAGTAATAAAATTCAGATTACCAAATGTCAAGCAAACTCACGATAATGTAATATTAGATAGTAATATTTTAGAGTTCGTAAATAGCACTGTTTTTCTTGGTATTACTTTAGATGCTTGAATGATAGAATGTCTTACGCCATCTTAATTTGGGGACATGCGGCTGACATAGAAACTATTTTCATACTGCAAAAAAGAGCCATTCGCGCTATCTATCAGATGCGATCTCGAGAGTCATTGAGGAACAAGTTTAAAGAAATAAATATTTTAACTGTTGCCAGTCAATTCATATATGAAAACATCATGTATGTTCGTAAGAATTTAGATTTATTTCCAAAAAACAGTGACAGGCATAATTTTAATCTTAGAAATAAAAATAATATCGAAGTTGCTTATTCGAGACTGAGTAAGGTAAAGAAGTCGTTCATGGGGCAGTGTATAAAATTCTACAATAAAATACTTGAAACTGTAATTAGTTTATCCGAAAATAAGTTTAAGACTTATTTAAAGAAATGGCTGTGTTCAAGAGGATATTATAAAACCCAAGACTATGTTAATGACAATGATATATGGACATGTATAGATCTTCCAGCTCATAGCTTTAGTAATGACATCAATTATAATAGATATTAAGTATTTATTTCAAAAAATGTGTTGGGGCGAGTTTCTTTTGGGCTCGACGTTTCTTCTCGCTCCGCTAACACTTCCCGAAACGTCGAGTGTACAAGTTCCGCGTGGTAGGAACTTTGTACTAGGTAGAAAAAAATACGATTTAAAAGTATGCGTACAGCATCTACTTAAATAAAAAATATTTTGACTTTTTGACTTTTGACAGTGTCAAGTAAAACCGCACAGTGCAGTGGAGCGGATTCCGGAGCAGTGTGTTATCCGCGACTAATAGGACAACTTCAGTGAGATAGTTGGCAACATTTCCATTTATTTATTTACCCATTTTTTTAACGGTGGGTTCCATTATTTATACAAATTGATCGACCACTCAGTCAATTTGTATGGAGCCCTAAGTTTTTTGCGTATTTTATTATAGGAAAAAATAAATTTATTTATTTTATTGCATTATTAAAGTTGTTCACTTTCACAAGTAAAATACCTATCTACCCTGTTAAAGTTTCCGGAAGTGGTATTTTTACAGCCTCTAAATGTTTTGTGTAGAATATGCAAAAATAAGATACTCCAATTATGTCTCATAATGTCATATTAATGTGATTTTATGTTGGTATTTTTAAAGCTGTGTAAAGTAAGCTTTTGTATCAGTTCAAGTTCATTACTCTTTTTTATTATTAGAATTTGAAATTGAAGTTAACATTTTTTTATGCTGGCTAGACGCTATCTAGTAGATATACTTTTCTGATTATATAACATCGTGAAACATTTAGTGCCCACAAAAAAGATTATATTATGACCACACGATAGAAGTGGAAACTTAAATGCGTCAATGACCCAAGTGTGACTGTTAAGTTTCGTTTACTTTACTGCTCAGCAAAGTGCGCCAAATGAAGTATTCACTTAAAACGGACTACTATCTCTACCTCCCTGCTCTACCTTTACGTCTACGAAGAATCAGGGATTATAAAATTTGAAAACTGACAACACTGATGAGGTCAACTGTCAGTAGGGTTGCGTTCCAATACCAAAGATTTCACTCGGGGTGATGCGAATTTTACCCTAAATCGTTCCAAAACCGAGCCGAGTGAAACCGAGGGTAACCGAATGATCGCCTGACAGTTCTTCGTCGGGATTTTGGAACGCCTTCGTGAATGCGATTTTCACTCTGACAAGTGCGATTTTTAACGCTGTTTGATTACCGTTAAAATTCGCCTGACAGTTTATTCGGCGGGAAGTTCGTAGTCAATGTCACGACAAACAAACATATTATCTTCGGAATTGTTTTGAAATACTGTTGCTAGTATCTGCTAAGGTATTAAAGCCATAATTAAGACAAAACACTAATGAAAAAATTCAGACATACAAACATTTTATCTTCGGAATTGTTTTGAAATACGATTGCTTGTATCTGCGAAGGTGTTATGGCCATAAATAAGACAGAATACTACCCAAAAAAGCTAGAAACCTTTCTGAATTATTTTCGATGACGTTTGTTACCCTGTCACTCTGGAATCACTCGCAAGCGTTCCAAAATCATATTTTTTTCTCTTTCTCAAAATAGCTACGTCTCTTTCATTTCTCCGAGTTAAATTCTACCTCACCCTACCTTGGTTTTGGAACGACTTCTAGGTAACCTGCTGTCACTGTCAATTTTAAACGGTTTTTGGCATTCGTTCTAGTAGGAGTTGCGATTTTCGTTAAATTTTGAGAAAAATGTCTGCATTTCACGGATTTCCCGAGTTGCCGAGTAGTGACGAAATCGCATTTTGTAAGCTTAACGAAGTATATTGTTGTGCGAACGCACAGTACGGAAATATCAGTACATTCACACATTCGGTAAGGTTATGTTTAATGAAGCTGTTTTCCTCTATTAAAAATAAAATGAAAACCTCAAATTCCCACCTGATGCTAAAATTATTACCGCCTATATAGTACGGGCAAGTTAGGTGAAGCTAGTATGGCGAGGTCGAAAAAAAAAACCTAAAGCTGATTTTTTGCACAGTCGTTCCTTGGGACCATAGAAGTATACCCTGAAAAGTCCCAACTCCTAGGGTGCCGGCGTCCCCCTCTCCCCCCCCCTCGAAAGGTCCCGATTTTCAGTATTTTTCATTTTACTCGAAACCAGTAGGAGTTAGATGAAAATTGTTAAAGAGGTAATTAATCCTTATTAAATTACCTATCAAACGGTACTACTTTTATATCAATAGAGGTTTTAGTTATTGAGATATGCCTGTCTATATACCAATTTCTTGATTTTCTGAGAAAATTGTAAAAGTATTTATAAAACATTATTATTAAAAATTATTCCTTTCATGTTTGGCAACAAAACGAGACTACAATAATAAAAATTTACAAGTAATTAATTAAGTTGTAGTTCATTACATTACAAAAATTTACAAGTAATTAATTAAGCTGATAAATATGATTAATTTTCTACATATAAATTTCAACTCTAAAGCATCGTGACTGACGACTTGTAGTTATTATCTATGTATAAAGTTGTCACATGGATACAAAAAAGCCTTAAAATAGAAATAAAATAAAACATAGGATTCTTTAATATTTACGAATTACTATATTTATTCGCCCTTTTGGTCATCGATATCTATGTTATCTTATTATTTACGAGATCAACCACGGTGCCGACCCATAGTGCCTGCCACATTATATTAAATAGTACTATTTACATTAAGTATGAATAATCCCTGTTGCTTTCTGAAGGCGACCCCACCACCCCTAAGGTCCGGTGACAGTCCATACAGTCGCCAGTCGACACTCGTCACGCACTTCTCGGTCGCGTCTACATTTTAGATAGGGAAATTTTAGTAGGTAAATAACTCAAATGATTTTGTATGGAGTGTCCAGGATGTGAATCTGCAACTGGTTTAGTGCAAATAGAAGCTTGGTAGCCACAGGTATAACGCTTAACCCAAAAATTTTCCACTCCAATCTTGAGGATTCAATTGATGTCCAACCAAACTATTAATGTACCTGCAGGTACACACGTACAATAAATATTGCGCACACACATCAGAAGCGGTAGCAAGGATGCCAGTTAAACTGAAGAATACACTCGTTGTGTGGATTTTGTACAGATATTTACGAGATGAGAGATCTCGTAGAGCATTTGAAAGCCACACGAACTTGATAGAGAGTCATGGTATTTTCTCCAATAGCGATTACCTATGTGTTTTGTATAAGCATAGTAAAAAAAAATCGGTCAACTTAATAAACCAAGGAATATACTGTATTTTTTTATGTTTGATTGTTTCCTTTTTTGAAAAGGCACTTTTTGTAGGTATCCGAACATCGTTTTTCTCGTCTTTCTTTTTAATTGTGCCATTGCATGACCCCAACCGTATTCTACGGCATAAATATCTGCGCAAAATCCAAACATGCAAGTAAATGCTTAATTGCGACTGGTATCCTTGCCACCTACCTCTGATGCGTATGCGCAATATTCACTGCACGTGTACCAGAAGAACAAGAATAATTTGGATGGACATCAATAATAATTGAATCCTCAGGTTTGGAGTGGAAAATTTTGGGGTAAAGCCTTATACCTGTGGCTACCAAGCTTCCATTTGCACTGAACCAGTTGCAGATTCACATCCTGGACACTCCATACTAATCATTTGAGTTATTTACCTACTAAAATTTCCCTATCTAAAATGTAGACGCGAGCGAGAAGTGCGTGACGAGTGTCGACTGGCGACTGTATGGACTGTCACCGGACCTTAGGGGTGGTGGGGTCGCCTTCAGAGAGCAACAGGGATTATTCATACTTAATGTAAATAGTACTATTTAATATAATGTGGCAGGCACTATGGGTCGGCACCGTGGTTGATCTCGTAAATAATAAGATAACATAGATATCGATGACCAAAAGGGCGAATAAATATAGTAATTCGTAAATATTAAAGAATCCTATGTTTTATTTTATTTCTATTTTAAGGCTTTTTTGTATCCATGTGACAACTTTATACATAGATAATAACTACAAGTCGTCAAACACGACGCTTTAGAGTTGAAATTTATATGTAGAAATTTAATCATATTTATCAGCTGAGATGTAATGAACTACAACTTAATTAATTATTTGTATTTTTTTATTAATGTAGTCTCGTTTTGTTGCTAAACATGAAAGGAATAATTTTTAATAACAATGTTTTATAAATACTTTTACAGTTTTCTCAGAAAATCAAGAAATTGGTACAAAATTGGGTATTTTCAATTTTTTTGTCATATATAGACAGGCATATCTCAATAACTAAAACTTCTATTGATATGAAAGAAGTACCGTTTGATAGGTAATTTAATAAGGATTAATTGCCTCTTTAACAATTTTCATCTAACTCCTACTGGTTTTGAGTAAAATGAAAAATACTGAAAATCGGGACCTTTTGAGGGGGGGGAGAGGGGGACGCCGGCACCCTAGGAGTTGGGACTTTTCAGGGTATACTTCTATGGTTCCAAGGAACGACTGTGCAAAAAATCAGCTTTAGGTTTTTTTTTTTGACCCTATACATTAAATTGCCCGTACTAATAAACGATCGTACCAAAAATAGATCATTTTAACTGGAACATGTTACTCTTCACATGAAATATCTCGTACACAGTTTTGTTGAGTTTTCAAGCTGTTTACAAGTAGTACAAGAATAATAATATATCTGTTAAATAGTTTTCTTTATGTTTTCTATGTTTGAATATTTTCAGACTCGAAACCATCCCACAATCAATGCTGCCAGAGACATACATCACCACAGAGCAAGTGACGAGAACATTTCCCTATACATTGACGTAGAAGACAATTTGTTAAAGAAAATAACTTCTGTATGGTATGGACAAGGTTTCATCGAAGCCTTGGGTGTGGCTGCCGATCCAAATGTGAACAGAGAGAGTCCGCTACTAGCTGTAGCGGCATCATACGTACTAAAAGTAGTGAACACCCTCAAAGCATTTAGATACTTTATGCAACCGCATTTAAAAGATATCGGACCAAAAATAGTTGCAAATTATTCAAGAACAAGAAATTGGAGTAATGCACCAATAAAATGTTTAGCATGGCATCCACACACAACGAAGATAGCTGTGGCTACATCAGATGACAACGTCAGAGTGTATTGTTCCGAAGTTACCTTCGTTTCCACATTGAAATGCAAGGCTCAAGGACACGTGTCCTCATTGAGTTGGAGACCGTATTCTGCATCAGAAATAGCGGTTGGTTGCGAACAGGGTGTGATTGTGTGGACTGTGGATCCAAATTCAATGTTTACGAAGCCTTCGTCAAGTAATGCTGTTGTTCTGAAGAAGTACGTCAGTAAATTACAATAAATAAAAATAAGTTTACTAAAAGAACAAATAAATTAAAATATTTTACTATGAAAAACCAAATTAAATCAGTAAAATTATTTTTTCATAGGGCTCAATAATTCAGTTATTAAATAGAATAGATGGGGTGATAACATTTTTTTTTTTTTTTTTTTTTTTTTTATGGCAGAGGTGGCAAACGAGCAGACGGATCACCTGATGGTAAGCGATTACCGCCGCCCATAGACACCCGCAACACCAGAGGAGTCACAAGTGCGTTGCCGGCCTTTGATTTGGGAGTACGCTCTTTTCTTGAAGGTTTGAATGTCGTATCGGTCCGGAAATACCGCAGGCGACAATTCATTCCACAGTTTGGTTGTGCGAGGCAGAAAGTTTCTAGTGAAACGCACAGTTGTGGACTGCCAACCATCTATGTGATGGGGATGAATATGTTGTCGCGTAGAACGATGGCGGAAAGAGGCGGCAGGGATCAATCCGAACAATTCCTCGGAGCACTCCCCATTGTACATGCGATAGAGAATGCAGAGCGAGGCTACATCTCTACGCAGCGCCAGGGAGTCAAGCCGATCTGAAATATCCTGGCAGTCGACGATTCGAGTTGCCCTTCGTTGAATGCGGTCCAGAGGGAGAAGCTGGTACTGGGGTGCCCCTGCCCAGAGATGAGAACAGTATTCCATATGAGGCCGAACCTGCGCCTTATAAAGTTGCAGGCGATGCGCCGCAGTGAAATACCGTCTCGATCTATTGAGCACACCAAGCTTCTTCGAGGCTAATTTAGCCTTACCCTCTAGATGGCCACGGAACTGGACTTCACTCGATATGTCGACACCAAGAATTCCGATACTAGCTGAGGCATTTAGGGGAGTGTCCTCAAAACGAGGTGATACGACAAATGGCATTTTCTTGGCAGTGAACGCGCAAACTTGTGTCTTAGTGGGGTTAAATTGGACCAAATTAAGTCGACCCCATTCTGAGACTTTCTTTAAAGAGGCCTCAATTTCCGACACAAGTTTGTTTCGGCTCTCGATGACGTTTTCCCGAGAAATGTTGGCACGGCCGGTATAGAAGGCATCACCTGTGCTGTCGTCCGCATAACAATGAGTGCTGCTGATTTGCAGCATATCATTGATATGCAGGAGGAACAGTGTAGGCGAAAGAACACAGCCTTGAGGGACACCAGCATTCACAGACATAGAATCTGAGCATGCACCGTCGACTACGACCTTTATGCTTCTGTCTGCAAGAAAACTAGTGACCCATTTGCATAATTCCTCGGGAAGCCCATAAGAAGGAAGCTTCGCAAGAAGTGCTTTGTGCCAGACCCGATCGAAGGCCTTCGCTATGTCCAAACTAACGGCCAAAGCTTCCCCCTTAGTCTCGATCGCCTGTGCCCAACGATGTGTCAGGTAGACAAGAAGATCACCAGCAGACCGGCCCTTACGGAAACCGTACTGTCGGTCACTAAGCAGCTGGCGGTCCTCTAGGTACCGAAGGAGCTGGCTGTTGATAATGGACTCCATTATCTTTGAGAATAAGGAGGTTATGGCTATCGGCCGGTAGTTGGACGGATTCGAGCGGTCACCTTTTTTAGGGATCGGGTGCACCAACGCTGTCTTCCATGACTTCGGGACTACGCCAGTGGAGTATGAGAGCCGAAAAAGGCGCGTTAAAACTGGAGCCAACTCTGGAGCACACACCTTCAACACGATAGGAGGGATTCCGTCGGGCCCACTCGACTTATGAATGTCGAGGGAAAAAAGTGCTTTACGCACTGAGCGTTGGTGGAACCGGATATCCGGCATACAGCTCGTGCACCGCGGTATAGTCGGCGGCTCGTTTCCCCCGTCATCCAACGTTGAGTTGGACGCAAAGAGTTTGCCTAGAAGATCGGCTTTCTCCTTTGCGTCGTGGGCCAATGAATCATTTCCCATGTGCAGTGGTGGAAATGATGGCGTGCAGAAATTCCCCTGGACAGCTTTGGCCAGAGACCAGAACGCACGAGTTCCCGAAGGAAGACGCTCTAGTCTCTCGCCAATTCTGCCTATGTGCGCTGACTTTGCCCTGGCAATGTCTCTTTTGAAGGACCTGGAGGCAAAGTTAAACTCCTTTTTTAATACGCTGGTCTTTTCATCCCGTACCTTCGCCGCATTTGCCCAGGCTTGGTAACATTCCTGCTTTCGGCGAGAAGCCTTTTTGCAGGACCGACCAAACCAAGGCTGGGATTTGCCGCCAATGGGGACCACTGAGAATGGGATAAAAAGCTCCATACCCTGCAGCACCACATCAGCGACAGAATCGGCAGCGAAGTTGGGATCATCCGGCGTGAAGCAAACCTGCCCCCAAGGGTAGGACGCAAAGAATGACCGCATCCCATCCCAATCTGCTGACTTGTAATGCCACACACGACGGCGACAGGCGACTCGCGGTCGCGGCGGGCACGTGAGTGGCACCGTACTCCGGATAAGGCAGTGATCCGAAGAGCCGAGTGAGGCGTCAACGGATACTTGGTAGCCGTCCGGATGAGAAGTCAGCAGAAGGTCCAACAGTGAAGGTTCATGGTTCTCCACATCTGGGATTCGCGTGGGCATAGTAACCAGTTGTGTCAAACCATATGCCAGGGCGAAGTCGTGAACAGATCTCCCCGCATGATCGGTCTTGCTAGAACCGAGCCATTCAGCGTGGTGGGCGTTAAAATCGCCGAGTACCACGATCTCAGCGGATGGGATCTGCTGCTGCACAGTATCTGCAGCCATTTGGATGTGCTCAATGAGTCGGTCAGTTTCGCCATCGCCGGTATGGGACCTATATAGGCACGAATAGACGCGGGGATGGTCATCGCCGTCTACACGTAGCCATATGGTGGAGAGGTCCCTACCTTCAAGGTTGCTGAGACGGCGAGAACTGATATCGTCTCTAACGTACACGCACACTCCAGCCCTAGGCACGAAGGAGTGTTCTAGTCCATACCCAGGGTAGGAGAGGTATGATGTGTCTGCTGGGGACGATATCTGTGTCTCGGTCAGGAAGAGCAAGGCCGGCTTTGCTGTCTCTAGGTGGTAGTGAACAGCATTAATGTTTGAGTGTAAGCCCCTGATGTTGCAGAAGTCCACGGCCAGCGTGGCAGGGGGTGCCAAGGTGTTTTTGCCCTTCCCTTGTGCAACTGGATGATGGAGCGCTGTTATGCCCCCCCCAGAGTACGACGAGGGGCGGCCTGGACGTCCAGGCTCAGGCACATTGTATCCTGAGCATGGACGTCCAGAGAGGGATTCTCCAGCGCTAGCGCAGCTGGTACCCTCCTGGGGTAACAAATTTGGTAACTGCGCTATCATTGGGGGGGGGGGGGGGTTTGGGCCTCCGGTACCCTCACTCACTCGGCGAAACACAACGCAATTGTTGCTTCACGCCGGTTTTCTGTGAGGCCGTGGTATCACTCCGGTCGAGCCGGCCCATTCGTGCCGAAGCATGGCTCTCCCACGGTAAAGAGTCA
The DNA here is from genome assembly GCA_958295455.1 of Coleophora deauratella. Taxonomy (NCBI): domain Eukaryota; kingdom Metazoa; phylum Arthropoda; class Insecta; order Lepidoptera; family Coleophoridae; genus Coleophora; species Coleophora deauratella. Next base: position 12,956,095 of record OY282406.1, on the reverse strand, counting down.
ATATACCCCTAGTTAGATATTTATAGTGATAAATATCTATTGACAATTTTATCACCCCAAAAGTAAAGTATAATAGTGGTATAATTTCAATACATCTTAACTGATTTTCAGCAAATAGCTAAGAACTAGTGCCACAAAACCTACTTTAAGGTAATAAAAAAATATATGCCACAGACACACACAAAGGCTTCCAATTTATAACTCTGAAAGTGTATAACCAACTTTTTACTTGGATTGATTAGTTCTTGACTTTCTATTTTCTAACTCTATTTTTCCAGGTCAGGTCACAGTCCGGTGACAGATGTCAGCTGGTCACCAAATGGCGACCTCCTCATCAGCTGCTGTGGAGCTGACACATCTATGCTGGTTTGGGATGTTGCCATGGAAACGGCAGTGCCATTGCGAAGGGTGGCCGGCGGAGGAATTGTGTTTGCGAGGTGGTCTCTCGATGCGAGTAAAGTTTTTGCTGCTACGTCATCTATTATATTCAGGTTTGTTGTTGACTCTACTGTCTGTAAAAATATCACATTATTCAATTTCCTAACTTCAGATAAAGTAGCTCTGCCCATGTTGTTTGGTTTTTTGACATCATTAAAAAATGTATAGTAATCCTTTTTGAATTGTCAAAAAATGTTTCATTGAATGTGAAATACTTTAGAAATAGAAAAAAAAATAGAAACAGTGCAAAAAAAGCTATAAATAAGGCTTTCAATAAATCTATTCTTGAAAGATTTGAGCAATTTCATCCAGGCAACCTTGATCCTAACATAGAAAGTTAATGATTGAGTTAGAATACAGAAAATAAAAGATTTTTTTTCTGTAACATCCCTCTTTAGCAAGCTTCAAGACGAAACTGAAACGCTGGCTTATCAAGCACACTTTATATCTACAAGAATTCTTAAAATTACACTAAAGTGTATTTTTTCTATTGTATTTTATTCTAATCATTATGTTAATTTATTGGGGCATTTAGTGATTATTTTTATTTATTTCAGTGTCGTTTAATTTTATTTTTAATAATTTTTACATTTATATGTTAGTTCTGAAATGAAATGTAAAATTCCTTTACCAATAAAATGATTATGATTATATTCCAGAGTGTGGCACACGAAAGCGTGGACGCCGGAGCGGTGGTGTGCGCGCGGCTGTCGCGTGGTCGCCGCGTGCTGGGGCCCGCAGGACACCGTGCTGTTTGCGGCTAAAGGCGAGCCCATGGTCTATGCGCTTAGCAACACTGGTCTTCTGAATGGTAAGAACAGCTGGAGGACTTGTAATGCTATTTTTTATAAAATTTTGTTAAGAAAACGACTATCAAAAAATATTACTTTACAAATTAGTATTTCAAATATTTTAAGGATCAAATTTCGTTTATGACTTTTCTTAAAAAAGAACTAAGTATTAGCTGTCAAGTAGCTGGATAAGAAACTACAAGTAACAAGAACTAATTGTAGTCCACAGACGTTAATACGTCCACGAGTAACCTCGCCAAGAGAGGGGCGGGATGGCAGTTCTTTTTTTTGTGTCCAAGATGCAGTATGTACCTTTTGCAGATTCTATGTTAGCCAATACCAACCATAACCCTTTCTTTCCAGGAGCGCAAAACGTCAAAGCAGTCCCAGTTCTAGATGTTACCAAAGTGGAACTGCCATCCGGAGATTCCGTTGGAGGACCAATCCTGGATATGTGCTGGGACAACACCGGCCGATACCTGGCACTGCTATTTGAAGAGTCCTACCTAATAGCCGTCTTCTGCACCACACACCTTATGCTGCAGCTCAAGATTACTCCTTGGTAAGTCAGTAAATTAATGTTCCTTCTCCGCAGATGGACTGATGCCTTAGTAGCGTGGTGTGTGAGCTAGGCATAGCTTTATTGAAGTGGTGCTGCCACTAAATGGTGATGCCTCCCATACTCGATTAAATCCCTGGCAGAAGATGCCCACAGTCTCAAATGTTCCACTGTTCCAAGCTTTTTTAAATCAAAAATACTACATGTTTTTCAAGTCAATTTGTTGCCACCTTAACAGTTGATAGCGTCCTTTATGTTCTTATCTAAAACGTCAGCCCACGGGCATGTATTTGATTTTGACCCGTTAGGCTATCTGTTTACCAATTGTTTTTGGAGTCACCAACTCTGAAGGTCTGGCGACTCTCACCTAAACCAATTATCTTTGCTCAAGCCAACTTGAGTTTAAAGTCTATCCAAGGGGGATTCAGGTTGGTAATACTATAGGTTGTTTACGACTGACTCGGTGGCTAAGTGGTTAGCGATCCTGACCTCTGATCCTTGAGTCGTGGGTTCGATCCCCACACAGGGCAAACTTTTCTGTGATGAGCAGAATTGTTTGCTCTGAGTCTGGGTGTATTATATCTATATATGTATGTATTTAAAAGTATATGTGTATGTATATCAGTCTCTGGTTCCCAAGATACAGGGAATCCTAGTTTGGGGCCAGATGACCGTGTGTGATTTGTCCCAGATATTATTATTATTATATAATGGGGAAGAAAACGCAAAGCTATTTGCAGATGGCGCTACGGACGCTTGACTCATAACAACTTTCAATTAGTTCCGGTTTTTTATTATTGAGGTGTTATAAATTAGTTTTTTTTTCTGTAAAATTGTTAAATGGAAAAATGTTTGCGACTTGGACTGTTCCTCAATTAAAGGCGAAGTTGAAAAGTACATAATTGAAATCGTAACTTTTCCCACGTCTTCTTCATCCGAGAATATTTAGGAAATTAATGATTTCCATTATTATTGCAACCAATCGCCACACAACGCGGCATTGTTTTAATTATCTTATGTTTAGATCACGTAAACAATTTTTTCTATACGTTTTGACAGTATGAGTCAAGCGATATCAGCGCCTCTATCGGCGAACTTTGTCAGTTTTCTTCCCCATTGTTTCAATGGAGGATCTCAAAATGAAATCTGATCTGTGTCATATGTATTTGAATCAGGAATACAAGAGACAGCAGGATACATGTTTATCCCCATAAAAGATCAGATCCATCTTAAAAGATGATGTGAAGATGCTTAAAACTAGAACCCATAATTCTTCTATCTCCGTTTTTTTCAGCTGTTTCGTGGTCGGCATAGGAGACGAGATGCCCTCAACCATGGCATTTCAGCAGAACTTCAGCGAAGGTGCCTGCCTCACCATTGCCTGGTCGAGTGGCAGGGTACAGCATTTCCCGATCATATACACTGAAGGGTATTGAATTGAAAACGGTGAAATTCAGTCTTTGCATTTAACATGAAATAAGAAAAGATATTTTTTGGCGGAGGTCTAGTTTTGTCCGCTAAAACAAACTTATTGTTTTGTTTTAAAACTCAAAAGACTGCCCCTTAAAACTTTAAGTACATAGTATAATTTTGTAAGTGTAAAATAGTGAATTTACCTTTTTTATAATAAAATTTTATTACGCACAAAATACAGTAATTCAATCCAGTAATTATGTTTTTGTCCTATTTAAAACCAAAATAGTTAGGTATACTTCATTCCAATCAAAAAAAAAGCAAAAGGTAAACAGAAGACATTGACATGTGTCAGTTCCATAGTAAGTTTGTTTACCTTTTGCTTTTTTTTGATTGGAATGAACTGTACATATAAATTTTTCTTCCTTTGCCTTGTTTTCATTTGGATCTAAAAATATTTCTCTTATTGTAGGGTTCTTCTTGAATATTTTAATAAAGTTATCCTGCTCATGGTGAAACTGAACAACTTTACCAGAACAACTGAATAGGCCGAAATTTGTAAAAAAAATTGACGCCCTATACAAAATGGGCAGATTAGTTGATAATTCGGTATGGGGTAATGTAAACAGCCCATTACTTCCCCACTGCAGGGGCACGGGTCTCTTCCCATAACTCGGGAAGGTTAAGCCATACTCCACACGAGGGCCAAGTCAAATTGGTGGAGTTTGTGGGGCTAGTGGCCAAAGGTATGAGGTGTTCAAATTGTTTTTTTGTTAATTTCGTTTCCGTATAAACATCTTGCACAAAGTTGTTCAGTTACATGAGTAAAAGTCGTACTTTTTAGGAAGTTTAGCACAAGCTTATAATAGCCTATACTTTAACATCACTATGGTTTTTTATTTTGTGGTTCTATCTCATTATTTTCGATATAGTCGCTCTCAAACATTTCGTAATGTCCATTTTGGTCTAAAATGTCTGTATTATTTCCATAATCGTCGTAATAGTAATAGACATCATCATCAAAGTTTTCCTTTTCATTCTTGTTGTTAGATTTCCGTTCATCCTTACATTCTCCTTTCGTGCCATTTGCTTTCCAGGTCTCCGTCTCATTATCGTCACGAGATCTCTTGTAAAACATATTTACTGGTTTTGTTTCTTTGTTTTCTTCCTTTTTTTCTTTCCCCCCTGTTTCGTCATCCTTATGTGTAATTCTGTTATCTTTCTCGGTATGATTTTCAATATTCCCTCCAAGACTGCCTATAGTCATATTGAACTTAAATTCTTTCATGCTCACGGTATCTGTTGTCTCTTGCTTTCCAAGCAAATCGTTAGGTTTTGTATTTTCGTTTTCAGTTTTTGTCTTGTTTTGTGTATTACCTACGCTTGTTTTCTCAGTTTCATCCTTTCGCGACTTTTGATATACTTTTTCGTTAAATAAATTAATTTTACCACTACCCAAAATCATCGTTTCTCCGCTTTTCATTTCATCCTTTTTGTGTTTTTTGGCACTGTGATATTTTTTGGTGTGATGTTTTTTCTTTTTTGTATGTTCATCGACAGTCATATTCAAGTTTGAGATTTTCCCATTGTCCCTTAAAATTAGTTGATTTTTTGACTGTAGTATAGCTTCACGGTACTCTTCTAGCGACTCTATTGTCTTGAATTTTGTGGTACTGGTGTCGTCGAACTTAGTCCCTTTGTATTTTTTTGTGTGATGTTTTTTCTTTTTTGTATGTTCATCGACAGTTATATTCAAGTTTGAGGATTTCCCATTGTCCTTTAAAATTAGTTGATTTTTTGACTGTAGTACAGTTTCTCGGTACTCTTCTAGCGACTCTATTGTCTTGAATTTTGTGGTACTGGTATCGTTGAACTTAGTCCTTTTGTATTTTTTTTGCCGATATTTTTTCTTTTTTCCATGCTCATTATCAGTACTATTAGAATTTGTAATCATCTCAGTTTTGGTTAAATTTTTTTCGGTATCTGTCGAAGTTTTCTCTGTGTTTGTGGAAATTTTCTCTGTAAATACATCGAGGTGAGTTTCATGGTATGCTTCAAGCGAATCGATTGCCTTGAATTCTTTGGTTTTTGTATTGCTATGAATATCATCGAATTTTTCTTCATTACTTTGATCGTGCCTTTTGGTTTTTATTTGAGCCGTATTGTTGGTGTCTGTTTCAGCGGATGTTAGTTTCACTTTATTTGGTACAATTTTCACGTAGACTGGTATTGATTGGGAGATTTTTGATATCCCTGTGGTCTTTGAAATTTTTTCTGTAACTAATCGGGTTTCACGGTACGTATTTTCTGTTTTCGTCGTGGAAGATGCATCAGTTTTTGTAATGAATGTGTCGCTTCTTCTAGTAGTTGCAAAGGTTCTTTTGGTAGTTGCAAAGGTTCTTTTGGTAGTTGCAACGGTTCTAGTAGATGGTGCATCAGTTCTCGTTATACTGACAAACTTATTGTAAGTAGTAGATAATCCGTTAGCTTTCATAGCCTGCCCTACGCCTACAGCTATTTTCCTTTCTGGCTTTTTCTTGTCATCTAAAGTTAATTGCACTCTGACGAATAAGTGGTTTTTATCGATTTTCGGGCGACTGTAATCAATATTCCTCCTAGATACGTATTTTCCATTACATATTTCGAACACCATACAAATTTTTGCTGACAATTCTCTTTCTAAATTACCCAAATCTACATCTAAGTTCACGTCAATATCTTTTTCAATAGTGAGACGTAATTTTGGTCTCAGTTCCTTTAAATTAGACGCGACGTCATTCATAACTTGTCGCTTAACGTGATTAACTGTTTTGGTGATATATTGACGCAGTGCGTTTATGTTTGAATTCTTATCTTTACTTTTATCCAATCTGAATTTTTCAGTTTGTTTTTTAAATATAATATTAATCTTTCTTGGTAACCCAAAACTAGTGTTATTTATCAGTTTTATTACTGTTTGTTTTTCGTTGTTGTGACCTTCTTTGACATCTCTAGTGAACATAGCTGCGTAATTCGTAAGAGTAGTAGCAGCAGTATCGTTTAAATTTATGTAAAAATCTGTCATAAAATCTGATAACTCTTCTGAACAGATTTTGAAATATGGACAAGTTTCATTGTCATTGATATCTTTTTTGTCCAGTGTGATCTCTGATGCTCGGAGACCGTCAGGATTCCGGCGTCGCTGTGATCTCGCGGCCAGTTCATTATTTTGCAAATTTCTAATTCCAGTAACATTTAAATTGTTAACATTAACAACAGAACACACGACTCTATAATCTTCAGATAAAACTTGCGTATCGTTTAATATTTCTGACACAAAATGTTGGAATTGTTTTAAGTTGTGTTTATTTTTCCCATCGCCACCGTCTGCAAACCGCCTTTGTATTTTGTTCAACAAATGAGACCACATATGGTTGAAAGTGAACGGTTTTCTGCCACTGTGATCTCCTAATCGTAGTGCTGCCTTGCCTGTCGTCCATACACATTTGTTACTTACTATGTGAGCTACCATCTCATCTACTGATTTCGTTATGAATTGTTTCGTATCTTCGCTTATAGGTTCTCTGTTGAGAGCTTTTTTGATTTTCCTTTGGATCTTTTTAAATTTTTCAACGTCTTCAGTTTGGTTTTTATATCTGAGTGCTTGTTTTGGACTAGGAATGAACTCTAGTATGTGAGTATCCTCCTCCCCTTCTAAAGTAACAGTGTTATGTTCATCATTGGTATCGTGGTCTTGTAAGATAGGCTTTAACTGTTTGATTTTATCATGAATAATTTTCTTTATGAAGGAGTTTTCGGCGTTTGCTCTAAAATTAGGTTTAGCGTGATTTTCAATTATCGGCTTAATGAATTCATTGAGAAATTTGGCAACTGCAGGAATGCTGGGTAGATTGCCTTTGAATTTTGTAGCATCAGTTTTTTGAAGCGTCAGACAACTTAATATAAAGATGTAGGCTGAAAAGTAAATAAATAGAAATATAGTTAATTTAACGCAGTTCTGCAAGTATGATCGTAATAAACCCTCATTATTTATTATATTTTTTTACTCATAATTGGTAATGCCTTGGCTGCCTTGCACCTGATGGTAAGTGACGATATTAGAGCCGAAGATGGAAGCGGGCTTACCAAAATTCCCCAACGCAATGGGGAACTGGCTATCTCCATGCGGGAACACATCAATTAATATATTTTATAATAATTCATAATAATTGATAATTATTTATTAACTAGTCTCACTTTTTAAAGGTAGCCTTGAAAAATGTTTCATTTTAAAATAATCCAGTATTTCAAAGCATTTTATTTAAAAAGTTACAAAAGTTATATTTGGTTTTGCTCTCTTTGTCCAGAATAACAATTTATTTTATTTTTTACGACACTCGATCTAATTTCGATTTATTTTATTGTGAGTTTATTTGTGAAGCGATCGCACAGCTATGTGTGGGCTGGTTTGCGTAGTAGTTCCGGTCACGTAGTAAGCGGTTTGTCGTTTTTGTGGTTTTGTCGACTTTTTCGTGCTTAAGAGGAATGTATAATATAGCATAGCAAATGCGTAGTAGAAACTAATATATGTTTGTGGTTTTTGTCCAATTTCCTATCTGGATAAGAAATAAGAACATTTGAGACTGTCGATTTGTAACTAAAAGTTATATTAACTTTGTTTGATTAAAATTCAGACAGGCATCAAATTTTGTATGGATTGGATTCCAGTGCGAATATACTCATGTCAAGGTTTACCAGCTATGCTTCTTATCGTGTTTTGCTACATATACGTACTTTGCCTCTTTTTTATGACGGCAAACGTATAAATTGACACCTACAAACGTGTGCAACGCGATCATCATACACATCTAGTAATCAGATGTGCAGATTTCTTCTAGATGTTTTCCTTCGTCGTTAAAGCAATCGTTATAAAAATGCATGTAAGTTTCGAAAAACTCATTGGCACACTAATGGGATTTAGATATTTCAAGAAATGGATTTTATGGGATTTGGATATTTTAGAAAATGAATGTTATGGGATTTGGATATTTTAGGAACCGGATGTTATAGGATTTGGATATTTTAGGAAATGGATATTATGGGCCCAAAGGATCTGGGAAACATGCGACTACCGCCTTAATGGTACTAAGAACGTGAAAAAAGACACAATATCAAAGCAACAGCATTTTATTGTAACAATATATAGTCGATTGTCGTTTTCTAAACGTAATATAAAAGTCACACAGTAAAAAAAAAAAAAAACATTAGTTCATACAAACGCAAAAGCCCACTTTATACTTAAATCTAGTATTGCAACAATCGTATCACTTGCACTTTAGAATTAAAATTATAAATTTAAAATTAATTTTATTATATTTTTCAGTAAAAATCATGAGCTCTTGACAATATAGGTATACATTTTGTCGTAATGGTAGTTGTTTTCTCTTTTAAGGATACATTTTATCAATTATATGTTAAAATTTACATTTTTACAAATCAGATAACATCTTAAACTAATTCTACATTTTAAATATAACGTAATTATAAAAAAAATTAAGATACAATAATTATAAAATCTCAGATTCTTTGTTTCTTAGGTTCGATAATTATTAAAATCTAAATTTAAAATATGTATTCACCGCATACATATGAAAATTTAGAGGTACAGACTTATAAAACAATGCGTTTAGCACATAATAAGTTTATTATTTTATTTACTTGCTTGTAAAACTTAAATGATTTTAATTTACTGACTAAAATAAATCTTTAAAAAGTCACTTGTTATTTTGTGAAATAGCAACACATTCAGCGAGCACATTCAACTAATATCAACAAATTTTAGATTATGGAATTTTTAAAACTACTCGCACTTTTTTTTACAAATGTCCAAATGTTTTTTCCCGAATTATGTCTAGGAAATATTGGAAATTTTGTGGAATAAAGTTAAATAGTTTTTCGACCTTTAATATCGTTTTGACAACGCTTGTGAATAGTGCCTCGTCAAAAGCTGTGTTGCTGATGTCGAGTTGTAGACAAGTCCGGCTACACGCACAATCTTATTTGTGCAAACTTTAAGTTGACATTGTAACCATTTAGGCGGATCTCACAGTGCACCGAAGTTGGCTCCGGCGTGCGGGGCTGCGGTTATTTTCTTTGAAAGTGTTCGCAGCCCCGCACAACCGGAGCGGATTCCGACGCAGTGTGATATGCGCCTTACATCGGGAAGTTGCTTCATCTTTGATTGTATTATTCCTCTCTTTGAGCAAACCTTAGCAAAAACTGCGCATGCAAATAAAGACACAACGATGACATCGTGCACTCGTGCAATTTGGGCAAATACTTTGCACAAATATTTTTAAACAAATATATGCTAACGGCTCCCTGCGCGTATCCGGACCTTTACAATTTCGAAACTGATGGTGTTGCTACATTTAGAATCAAATAATAGACGTGTAATATTTAAACCTAGCAACATTATACTACTCGAGTAAGTTTAGTTTGCTATTTGTCTTGCGGAGTTGGGCTCTCCATGGTATTATCTTGGTGTTGTCATCGTCTTCGTCCTCGTGTTTTCCGTTTGGTGTCGAATGGCCTGCAACAAGAATTTTATTGTAAATAACCTTCGCTAACAACCCATATTGTCCCCACTGCAGGGGACGAGTCTCTTTCCTTATCCGAATTGGTAGAGGTTTGGGGGTTAGTGGCCAACCCCAGTGTCAGAACTTTTCTTAACTTTCTTGTCATGACTTAAAGACATATTATCTACTGATAGCAGCCAACGGCTTAACGTAACGAAGCACGGAAACGGACGAGAGGAATGCTAGCAAAAGTAAAACCGATCTAGGTTTTGACCGCGTCTATAGTAAGTTAACGCACGACCGCTTCAGGAAATTAAAAATTGCAATTTAAAAAGATGACACAGTTTACATCGTCCAAAAAACCTATTTCCTATGATAATGTAAAGGACATTATTTCTTTTAGCATTTTTACTCATATCTAAATAATTATACCTATGCAAAAAATATTCTTCCATTACCATTACAGTGGTCGGTAGCGAGCTTAACCTCCGACGGTGCGCGTATAGGCTGCGCAGGAGTGTCGTAGCAGAGCGTTATGTTGTCTATGGACACGGCGCGCTGCGCGGCGGGGTAAGAGCGCCACTCGCCGCCATTTTGTGCACCGTTTCCGTTCTGCTCCTCCACTTTTGGGGTGTAGAGCGATTGCCTAGAAAGAGGAGATGTTTGAATAGTCGGGTCGTTCCGTGCAATGGGCGACTAAACCGTTTAGTCGTGGTCATTCGTGTTAACGGAGTCTTAGGGTTCTTAAACAGAGGTTGGTCTTAGATGATCGGGTCTTCTAAACTTCTATTTATTCGAAGTATAGTACAATTCACATTTATCTTATTCAATTAACTCATAAAAAACTTCCTTCTAAACTCCTTAGATATGTCTGTCTAAATCTAAATATACGTATTAGCTAAAAGTCGGGTTTATGGCGTCAAAAAATAAATTAGGAATAATCCTACTTTACTTGATCGCTTATTTTCTTATTCTTTTGTTGACTTTTACTTTAATAGCGAGTCATGACACCATCCATAATTTTGTTCACTGTCAAGCCGCGTAACGCCATTCCAAAGATAAAATAACCACATATTATTGGCAAAAAAGCGGCATTAACCTCCGCTCACTAACTTACAAATCGTCAACAATTCGAGACAAAGTTAAACCATCAAGTGCAGATAGAAATTGCTGTTTTTGCAGCGGTAAGAACAGTTTCTATCTGCAATTACAGCGGTACCAAATCCAATTACTATCGTAAAACTTCCTCACCTCAGCCGATTCTCAGCTTCCTCCCTCCTTTGCAACAGCTGCCTCTTCCACGCAGGCACAGCGGCCGCTCTTCTTCTTTCTGCTTCTCCTGCCAACTCCTTCTCCAAGTCCTTTCGCGCCTTTTCAGCGGCCCGCCTTGCCAGCATTTGTCTCTTCCACGCCGGTATAATGTTACCAGCTGCGTCCCTCTCTGGCACCTGCGGAAAACCGAGCTGCCACCAGCCAAACTTCGCATGAAGATTATGTGCTCCATTGTCATCGAAATTGAAAATTAAAAAGTAAAAGAGTAGGTTAAAATCTTTTTACAAGTACAGAGATTTTATGCTTGTTATTGTTTTATTTATTAATGCAGAAAGCAAGATCGGGATGACAATGGATTAATTGGAAAACTAAAGGTAATTGTGTAAGCTTATTAGTACAAAATGGTGTTATGACTGAAAGTATTTTAATTATTTGAGTCTCGTGTAGCGAAAACTGTGTTTTCTTTCTACTGGATGGAGTTCTGATTTAACTAATGATCTTACTGGAAATACTGTTAACACATAATAGGTAGAAAATTCCTGACATGCAAATATTTTCACAGGATAACCAGTACGTGCAATTAGGTATGACGTTTGTTATTAACTGCCTATGCCTAAGCACTCGTAATAAAGTAGATTTTCAGTTTTTATTTCAGACTTTTTAGTTCTAGATGGTTCTATTGTAGTAATTTCGAAAATATTTATCTTACAAAGTTTTGTAAGTTTTCTAAAATTGATATTAATAGTAAGTATTATAACTTTGATTTGTAGATTTTGTAACATATCTACATTCTGTAAAATTGAGCTTCCCTATAAAAGTAGACTACTAATAGAACAGAACAACATTTCCAGAGATGCCGTAGTCAATTCGCAAAAAAAATATTTGTCAATAGTCAAATAAGTTAATATTTTTTCCGCTATTTCAGAAGAACCTTTTCAACACCTTAATACATAGATAGAGTTTCAGAATACTTTCGTGACAATATTTTTGACCCTTCAGCAGAATAGCCTTTTGTAAATCTGTCAAGTGTGAGTGAGATCGACTCTCGTCAGGTAAATCTTATCTTGGGGAACGGGACTGTACTATTAAGTACTCGAATGCCGACTGTACCAAGAGTTAGCAAATGCTTATTAGTGTTCTACCTACGGTTACATAACACGCGATCGTTTCTGCTGACCGTGACAAAATATAACGGTACTTCTTACGCCTGTTAGTTACTAAGCTGTTATTTTCCCGTTAATATTGAAGTAGGGAAAATACATTAGAAAAGCTATTTGTGTATTTGGGATTTTTTATTCCAAAAGCAGCTTAATCTACAGGATTTATGTCGTAGAAGCAATCGTGGTTCAGTGCGGCTTGCATGATCGCGTCGATCTCGCGGGTTAACTGACTACAAACACATTCATGACCTGGATAGATTTTACAGTGACATTTAACTCGCTCGGCCCATGCTTCGCACAAGTTAAGCCGTTGTTGGTGCCGGTTGTTATCACTAGACGGCAGTAGTTAAGCCGTTTCAGAGGCCTTTTAGGTAGGTTGACAATGTCATGATATGGTTATCCACTAGCCCCCCATAGCCTCCATCAATCCGTGGCAATTTGGCCCCCGTGTGTGGAGTAAGTCCTATAGCCATCCCTAATTGTGGGAAGAGACCCGTGCCCCTACAGTATGGACGATGTGGGTTGTTAAAAAGATGATCCGTGTGTGATTTGACATGAAATATTATCTTGTTTCAAATTCTAGAACTTCGTCAAATTATTTCTCTTACGACGATTTCTAATGCAGTGAATGAGTCAGTGACTAAGTGAACAATTATTTAGCATATTACAAATCCGTGACTTTCCTTTAATGTCCAATATTGCTCTCTCGATTTTCAAGTGATGTGTTTGCTGATAAACACAGTACGTAATGTAATATTTATGATCCTTGAGCGAGTAGAAAGGTTAAGAACACATGTAAATGGTAAGTAATGATTTTACGTATTGTGAATGGTTGGAAGTGATTTTACGTTTCCGTAAAGTGCTTACGGATTATGCCTTAGTCACGGATTACTGTTTTAGGTGGCAGTAAAAATATTTAAACCAATTTCACAAAAATGGTTATAGAGCCGACTGAATAAATGTATCCATGTCGATTTAGGGATCAAGATGATGTAAACAACACCTCGCACTAACATGAGCCCATACAGAATTAAAAAAAAAAACGATTTCACATACAAAGTTGGCCAATCGGTTGGCTGGTTTGTACTATGAAAAATATATTGTATCGGTTTCTTGGGAAAAATATGACAAGTTTTTACTCCCCCCCCCCCCCCAAATTGTACATACACTCTGCAAATTGAACATCTCTCTCCTATGAACTTAAACAGTCGGAATGAAAAAACAATGTTGACTTCCTAAACCTACTGATTGTAAATAATTGATCATTCGATTTATAAATGTAATCATATAGGTTATAAGGAATTTTCTTCAGTTTCATTTCATGTAAGTACGTAGCATTCAATACTATTAAAATGTCACCTGTACACTCCACCAACCATTAGGTACATCCTACTGTACTTCTGTTACATTTTCTTTCTTTAAGTCAGTCTATTCTTAAAACTTTACCTACGAATTCAAATTCAGAATATTATGTTTATGCTGACCAAATGGTCCTTAAATCGTTTTTTTTCTACCTGTATGTACAAAGTTCCCACCACTCGGAACTTGTACAGACAACGTTTCGGGAAGTGTTAGCGAAGCGAGAAACATCGAGTTCAAAAGAAACTCGCCCTACCACATTTAATCCTACTCACTGCATAATTTTCAATCAGCTCATTAGCTAATATTGCGTTATTCAATACTTCTCATTGACTTTCCATATCGTATAAACATTACCAAGATCTCATAATCCACGGTCGGCATTCAAGTCTCAACTCAAAAGCTACTTTCGCTCGCTCTTCAGTAACACAATGACATTTATTTATCAATCACTTTTGTTTACTCATTGAAAAGTATCACTAATTAGTCAGCAAAAGCACTCGTGATCGACAAAAGTTCTTTTGTATAAATGCTGGGAAACTATAAAATATTAAAAAGTTATGATGATTGCTCAACTTTTCTTATGCAATAATGAATGGAAGGTACCTACTTAAATAAAAAGTAAGTCAATTCATAATGCTGCATAACCGGTAATACGATATTTATGGTTTCTGGAGTGCACGAAGTAATTTAAGTAAATTGTTGTACTTATTAAAAGGAATCTTTGACGTTTTATTTTCAGACTACATTACCTAGTTAACATATCGAAATTTATCAATTTATTTCATAAGACCAGGCCGATTCTTATGTAAAAATTGAAATGTATTTATGATATTGGTGTGCAATAAAGTATATTTATTATTATTATTATTATTCTTATGAAACTTCGCAAAATAAGATATCGTATTCGTATCGTATTAAGATCGCTGGAATTACAACAAAATCAAATAATTAACACCCCTACAGCAAAGAGAAAAATTAAAAAATCACTGAATCTATTTTCACCAAACACAGAGAAAAACCGACCCAATTCTTTTGACTGCAACGTTTATTGGAAGTCCAGTTTTTACAGTTCTGTGCCTCTAAAATAGGCACCGAATTTATTTTCGTAAGCATTGTACAAACCGCAAGTAACTTTCAAATTAACAACTACGAGTATTATCGTGCATTACTTATTCGTTTAGATTTCTCATATACTGTGCATTTTTTCTTACTTTCCTTGTTTATAAACATCGATATAGAAAAGGAAGTTCTCAGTTTGACTTGTATGGGTGTATGTATGTTTGTCCGCGATTATCTCGCGTTTGGCTGAACCGATTTTAATGCGGTTTTCAGAAAAGTATTTGTTACATTTAGGAGAAGGTTTCAGTATTTTAACCGACTTCAAAAAAAGGAGGTTCTTAGTTTGACCCGTATGTTACGCGATTGAAGTCGTAATTCTAAGAACATAACAAAATTAATTAATACACCAATAAATCAATCAGTTTTTCGTTAACAAATCAGCCAAAGAATCCCCATTGCTGAGGTACCGGTCATCGGGAAGTTTAGGACATACTCGGACTACAGATTAAATCATATTGACTAAGGAACTCGGACAATCCCAGTCCGGATTGGTGGAGTATCTTAGTGAATTAATGCCTTAAACGAGTGCTGCACGGTCGCCAACAAGCACCCCAACCAAGGTGACATTTGTTGTTTCCAACCGTGTAGACTGTGGTTGGTGACCAAATTTCTTTGTCTACTCGGTTGGAAACAGTGAATGTCACCCTGGTTGGGGTGTTTGTCGGCGACCGTGTAGCACCCGCCTTAACGTTATCCAAAATAAAAATACATATCAGCATAAAAAAAATGTGTTGGAGGGAGTTTCTTTAGGGCCCGCCGTTTGTTCTCACTCCGCAAACACTTCCTGAAACGGTGGGTATACGAGTTCTGAGTGGTAGGAACCTCGTATTAGGTAGATAAAAGAATGACGTTCGAAAAGTGTACACTGCTACCTACTTCGAATAAAATATTTTCATTTCATTTTTTAAAAACAGTAAATTTTTACTAACAGTACTTAGAATGATTATATAACATTTTTTATACTTTTTATCTTATTACTGTTTAAACGGTCTCAAACAAGATGCCAACACAACGATTTGTTTATGGCCAAACATACGGTTTCATAAATATTGATTGTAATTGTTATTTGCATAACTTATTTATTACTTAAGCTTTCTTAACACCACACCGTGCTGTGCCAATCAATTTTACGCTTCGTTGGTGCTGCTAGCATACTATGGACACTCTAACAAACTGTTATTAAAATTACCTACTTACTACATAAAAATATGACGTTTGTAGACGCGAAAATGTGTGTGATGCGTCCGCTCAGAAATCCTATGTAAATTCAAGTATGCTACAATTTAAAAAGGAAGCATCCTGGGTTCTACATAATATACTATATTTTATCACGTAGCTGGCATGTGTATACGTTTAGGCTCTCCATCAAATGGGCGGGGGTGGTCAGCCTTTGCCACCATAACTCAACCTGTGTACTGGTGAAAAGATTCTCACGGCTCATCGTGACTCACTCCAGAATCTGTATCCTCTGATATAAATATACAAGTTGTTTAACTTGACTGTGAAAGTAGCCGGATTCGCTGCAAATTGTATTTTAATTGGAGCTGTTTAGGTTAATTATGATTTCAATTGGTTATATGATATTGTTTTCTAGCTGAAAGCGTTGTTAAAACGTTTCTTTGAATTATAATTTCTGTCTGTACTGAGCGGCATTGTTTTGGAAGTCTAGTTTTGTGACATCCCAGACACTCCAACACATTATCGCGTTATTACCTACTACTACATAAAAATGTGGCATTTGTATTCACGTAAATGTGTATGTCAACTTCACCGGACCTTAACGCAGGAGACTTGAGATCGCCTTAAGAGGGGCAGAGAGTGTCCATACTGAACGTCATTACTAAAGTTGTATACTGTTTTTTTTTTGTTTTTTCAATTTACAAATAAGTTAACCACTTCCCTATTTTCACGTAAAATCGATATCTCATATCTCATCTCATCTCATCTCATCTCACTATCTCACTAATATTATAAATGCGAAAGTATGGATGTTTGTTTGTTTGTTTGTTCCGCTTTCACGCCGAAACTACTGAACGGATTTGGATAAAATTTGGTAGGTACATAGATAAAGCACTCGGCTGACACATAGGATACTTTTATCCCGGAAAACTTAAGGGTTCCCGTAGGAATGCTTAAAAACTCAAAATTTCCACTTCGTCACTAGATAGCACTATCTTAACATTTTCTTTCTGGACACAATTCTTAAGTCCACGCGAACGAAGTCGCGGGCGGAAGCTAGT
Source organism: Coleophora deauratella (assembly GCA_958295455.1). Classification (NCBI taxonomy): domain Eukaryota; kingdom Metazoa; phylum Arthropoda; class Insecta; order Lepidoptera; family Coleophoridae; genus Coleophora; species Coleophora deauratella. The sequence goes on along the minus strand of OY282406.1, from coordinate 12,939,184 downwards.
TGTTTCATAAAATGAACTGCGAGCTAAGAATAAGAGATAAGAATGACTCCACGGATCAAGTCGACTAAAAGATTAACCTAGAGTCTATTTGTTGCGTTTAGAGATGGGTTTTTGCCCGGGCAGTTTTGAGTAAATGCCCAATAAACGTCCATTTACGCCCAATAAATGCACAATTTGTATGGCGTAAATGGACGTTTATTGGGCATTTATTCAAAATGCCCATAAATGCCCGGGAAAAAACCCATCTCTAGTTGCGTTTAAGGTATGCAATAGATCGAGTTTCTTTTTACGTTTCTTTTAGGATATTTTCTCTTCCCTTATTTCATAAAGCTTAGGTCATAATTCACACATGGAGACCAAGTTTGTATAGATAAAGGTTGTGAGGTTTTCATAATGTTAGTCCGCACGTTTCGTAGTAACATGTTTTATTGTCTTCGACTACATCTCAATAGTAATGTACCATAAAGATAGTGTTCAAATCAACACGTTCATGAAAATCTACAGTCTACATACTTCAAACGTACTGTTAGGAGACAGCTAAGGGGGGATGAGTAAACTAGGGGGGAGAACTAGATCAGTGGGTTAAATGTGCGGATGCAGTGTATCACGCTAACTGAATACCGTGATGTAGACGTTTTCTTGATGGCTGTCTGATTTCTGATTTGATTGCAATTGGAATCTTTTTCAATTACCTTTATTGATTGAAAAGCGATTTATTTGGAACTGTCATACTGACAATGAGTCTTGAAGGATAGTACTGAGTATATCAGCTTTTGTTCAAGGTTTTGCTCCTCATACAAAATTGGTCAATCAATTATGAAGAGTCCATTTTTTTACGGTTTTAGCAAATTCGTAGACCAAAAGTTGTTCGGTACGATAATTTGAAACCTCTGTTAAGGGGTCATACACCTGTTTTGTTAACCCTGTATAAGCAATTTTAAATCTATGGATATCCATAGATACAGGTATATACCAGGGTGAGATCGTGTGACTATTATTTGGCCTAACATGCAGTTATTTGTGGAAAAGTATAAGAGAGAGAGAGAGAGAGAATTATTAATTTTTAATTTCAATAATACCTCAGATAAAAATTACTCTAGCGGTTTTAAAATATATAGAATTAGGAAGAAAAGTCTATTAATTAGAATACATTAATATGCATAATTGCTTTTGTCTATATATCATTTGGCTATACATATCCAAAAACTATCTATATTATCTTTGGTAACATACTCATCATTAAATACTTTTGCGTGTATCAGTAACAGACTATTGAATCTATGTCGCGGGAACTATGTTTTTTTTTGTGGGCAAAGTGTCTACACTTTCCGACACATACGTAACTGAAAATCACTGAAAATATCTACTTGATAAACGAGTACTATAAAAAAGCATCAGTTAAACTATACTTATTATCCGTTAACCTTTTCCACAAAAAAGTAATATAAACCAACACAATTGTTAATTTTCCAATGTTAAAATTAACAGATTAGTTAAGTGAGAATAACAAATAGCCACTGACCTGATCAACAAAGTTCTCCGCCGTGAAGCGCTTCGTGAACTCCGTGAACGTCTCCTTATCCTGGAGACTCTCCCTCCTCGCCCGTTCCACTTTCAACTTCTTTATCCCAGTTATATCCTTGGACATCTTCAGCTCTTCTATCAGATCCGTTTTCGCCGTTTTGAAGTCCGTCGTGACTGCCGTGGCTAAGCATTGTAGACTGACAGATCTGGCTGGCGGTGGTGCCGACAGAGTCTTCGCTGCTGGTGTCTTCAGTCTGACAGCTATCAATTCAGCCGTGCTTATCGCCGCCAAAGGCTGGTGGACGATTTGGGTTGGTTGCGGCGGCGGCAGTGGAATGTTGTCGGGCACAGGCGGCGGCGGAGGGGGACGGACCTCCGCCGCGCCCTCGTCGCGCTTGCACGGAGCCGTGATTGTTTTGAGGTACTCCGAGGGCTTTATTAGTCGGTCTGGAGCGTTGTGCGGGAATGCTGGAGGCACGAACGGGAGCGCCGGCTGCTTGTTGACGAGGTTCGGCCGCGGTCTGTCTTCGTCTGTGGACGCGGCGGAACCGCGACGCCCCGCTGAAACATGGCGGACGGTTAGTGGGGGGGAGGGGGGAGAAAGTAGCGGTGTCTTGGCTGCGCGCACGCACCCCGAGTCTAACGTACAGGCGGCGAGACAAATGCTTAGAGATATAGAAGATTCATCGTCGATTTTTATCTCTTAATTATTGTTATGAGATCAGTGTGGGTAGGTTTGGCGGTGATTCTGTTAAGTATTTCAGACATGCTCGCATCCAGGCGCAATAGAAATGGATAAGAGACACGTTGTTGATTTTTATCACTTAATTATGCTAATGCTTATTGGTATTCGATATGCTCGCTAATAATTTAGTTTACTGAATTTCAGATATTTCAAGTGAATTGAGATTAGTTTTCGCCTTATAAAAAGAAATGTGTAATTTAAAACTTTTCTTTAATATTTTGCTTCGTGACGTTTCGTATATAAGACCTTTGCTATCATCTGTACGTGTTAAAATGTATGGAATGGTTGCATGTTGATCTGTAACATGGCATTTCGATAGCTAATTGAGTGTTACACATTAAAATTAAATGTAGTTGGACGGTAACAACAACCTGCGGTCAATATACTTGCTGATTTATTATACAAATTACGGATATAACAGTATTATGTATGAAACTAAGTTTATACAGCAAAAAAGTGTAATAAGACACATTATGCGAAGGCTTATTAATTAGTTACCGATATCGTTGGCTCAACATAGTGACTCAAGTCTTCTAACTAGAGTTCTATTGGAAACCGAGTATGTACATATTTATCAGACACTTAAACGTTTACGTTTATGTACATATCCAGAACACAGACCAAACCAATCACAGAAATTGCCCTAGATGAAAATCGAACCTATGACCCTCGGATCAGCAACCAAGAGCGCTAACCAATGTCCCAACGACACAGTCATGGTTGGACCAGACTTCTGCTACAGATGTAGTACGTTGATCGAAATGAAGCGGAGCGGAGATTTTGAATAATCTGCCTGCTCAATCCGGCGCGTCTCTACTTAGCTCCACTTAAGTAAAAACGCGCTCATATACAGTTCCATATAACCTCAGAGTAAATAATATGTATAACTCGGTGGCTATGTGGTGGTGGACAGACTCGGTGGTTAAGTGGTTAGCGCTCCTGACCACTGATACGAGAGTCGTGGGTTCGATCCCCACCCTGGGCAAATATTTCTGTGATGAGCAGATTTGTTTGCTCTGTGTCTGGGTGTATTGTATCTACATATGTATGTATTTAAACGTCTATGTATATATATATCGCATCAAAAACATAAATGTGAAAATGGGAGCCAAGTTCAATATTATGATATGGTGTGGTTGTCAACTTTACTGAGAAAAGAATTGAGATCTAAATAGATGCCAAGTTCTGTAGATAATCCTGAAATTTATTTATAAGAACGTATAACATTCTTAAGTAAATTTAAAACACAATTTCTTGTTTTTTACTGCTACAACAACGTTTGCTATTTAAAAATATGACTTTCTAAATTTAAATAATAGAATTATTTATACAAAGCAAATAACTTATGATCTGTTTAACCTCAACTTTGACTTGGCTAGTTTTCACATACTAGTCATCTTAAATTTGGTTTATCAACGTATCATCTTTATGTTATACGCAAGTTCTTATTTTTATACTATAAGGTTCTATTCTTCTGAATATTTCATGTGCTGGTAAAAACTAGCCAAGTCAATGATGAGGTTAAACAGATCATACGTTATTTGCTTTGTATAAATAATTCTATTATTTAAATTTAGAAAGTCATATTTTTAAATAGCAAACGTTGTTGTAGCAGTAAAAAACAAGAAATTGTGTTTTAAATTTACTTAAGAATGTTATACGTTCTTATAAATAAATTTCAGGATTATCTACAGAACTTGGCATCTATTTAGATCTCAATTCTTTTCTCAGTAAAGTTGACAACCACACCATATCATAATATTGAACTTGGCTCCCATTTTCACATTTATGTTTTTGATGCGATATCATAACTTTTTGTGAGTACATTTATTAATAATATTTAAAAGTGATTTACTAATAATAAAAAAAACCTGCGCTTACGCTGTCACACCCCGGACACTTCATACCAATTTCGCGCCATTGTTTACTACATAGACATTCATATTTGTACACATGTAAATGTGTAAAACTTTTAGTGCTTGATCTGATAAGTGTACTTAGTAGGTCAATTTCCATGTTCTACCGGCAGCTGTAGGAGCCTATGTATTGTGAGTCAGTTTATATTTAAAGCGGCAATGCCAGTGGATGCAGCTACTGCAAGTAATTTGTTCATTCGCTTCGTAACCCAACTTTTAATGGTATTGATATAACTTTTTCCTGTGCCGCCTGTCCTACTAGCAAATTCTCTAAAACTGCAGTTTTGTCTAACAAAGTCTTACAAATTGTAACGAAAATACGTTTCTGGTCTAACATTTAGACCTTTTATCATTTGTTCGAGCTCATTTTCTGATATGAAATCTTTGGCATTTCTGAAATCTTCCATTGCATTTACAGCTTCAACAGGTCAGAAGTCCAACGGGTTCTCTAGACCGTCATCTTCGTGATCATGTTCCTGTCGATTTCTTTCAATTTCTCCTACTTTTTCTGCAATCATTTCGAATGCTCGCTCTGTATTGTCTAATGTCACTGACATATGTACATTATCCCTTACTCACTAAATCAACACAAGATATCTCTTCTACTTTGGGCATGGCAGCACCCACCGAATCTTATCATTATCAGTTATACAACTTACAACAGTACACCTACTGGCTACTATGTGTAACTGTGTTCTGTTTGAAAGATATAATTTTTCTTAAGTTATGTACCTACTGCAGAAGATGTGTTTCACCCCGTAAGGAATCGACCAACCGGTAGGCCGGTATAGAGGGCGGCTTCAGTGAGAAAACTCTTGGTTCAAATCCGACATGGGCAACTTTATATTTATTATATTTTCAGCTTATTGTTAGTAATAATGAAATGCTAACATATATTTTTATTCTGTTTATATTAAATGAATTAAGTTTATATGTAATAGTTTTTATTTAAATATTTAGTAGCTAGTGCTTTTATTACACAGGTTTTTTATACAATTCCAAGAATCTTTTATTTTTGTTTCGTCTTGCTATTTTCCTGTTTTCCATTTACTAAATTGTATAATATTATCTTTATTTCACCATTGCCATAACAACCTCGATAGCTCACTTAATATAGGAGTCGCACATGTAACGCGCAGGTGCGAGTTCGAGCCCCGCGATAAGTTACTTTTTGAGCCTTTTTTATTTTTCTAACACATGGTTTTTTTAATTTTTCCGTTATCAGTACATGAAATACTAGCCGCACACCAAATTTAAAGCTCGTAGCCTTGCTAGAAGTACCTTAGCTTTTTGATGACGGTGAGTGTGTCTTTGAATCATAAAAATATTGTATTGAAAAAATTTTTTTTTCTTAGAAATATAGTGTTTTCTGATTTTTTCCTTTGCATACACACAATTACCTAGCTTGATGCAAAATTTGAACTTTCTAGGTCATCTGGAAGTGGGTAAGCTTTTTGATCTATATGTCAGTGAGTCAGTCATAAAAATGTCGATTTTCGGACGTTAAAATCTATACCAACCGTTTGAGCTGTGTTTATAAAATTTTGAGTGGTCGTTTATCTAGGAAGTCTTAATACATAAACCAAATTTGGTGTGTTTATGTTAAATAGATTTTGAGTTATGAAGGTGACAAAAGTGGCTCCAAATGGTTCGTGTAATATTACACACGGAGCTACTCGCCAGTTCTTTTTTGACGTGAACTTGGCTGGACACGCTCCGCGTGTCTAGATTTTGAGTTATGAAGGTGACAAAAGTGGCTCCAAATGGTTCGTGTAATATTACACACGGAGCTACTCGCCAGTTCTTTTTTGACGTGAACTTGGCTGGACACGCTCCGCGTGTCTAGATCAGTCTTTGGTTCCCATAACACAGGGAATCCTACTTTGGGGCCAGATGACCGTGTGCGATTTGTCCCGGATATTTATTTATTTATTTAACTGTGGAATTGCAACGCCATTGTCGTGACTGTGGGTAATGCAACGAGAAGTGTAATACGAGTCGGCCATGGTATATTATGCCTAATAGCGCCACAAATAGGAAGAAAACCCCTAACTCTTCCTCTAAAACCTGTGTTACTAAATAAATTTGTATTTGTAAAACACTTTCACTCAAATTTCTAAAGATTTTGATACGGTGGTGTAGTGGTTGGCGCTCTCGACTGTTATGCCGAGAGTCGTGGGTTCCATCACCACCCAGGACAAACAGATTTGTTCTGTGTCTGAGTAACATATACAGGTGTTAAAAAAGTGCGTTTGAGATTTTAAAGGGTTACTCGGAATCAAGCATAGAATACAGGAAAAATATTGAAAAGTCCGATATGCAACATTTTTCCGTTTTCCATACAAATTTTTGATTTTAGTATTGGAATCTGAAAAAAATATTTGAAGAACAGATTTTTCCAATATTTTTCCTGTATCCTGTATTTGATTCTGAGGAGCCCCTTAAAATTTCAAACGCACTTTTTTAAACATCCTGTACAGTTATATCAGTCTCCGGTTCCCATAATACAGGTCCAGATAATCGTGTATAGTTGTCTCTGGATATTAATATTATTTAATATTCTAACCCAAGAGATACCAAACTATCTCAATTCTCAATGTATATTACCTAAACTTTATATAATTTGTCTCCAAAATTTCAAAAGTCATCTCTCTAAAAATCTATAAAACAAAAAGATCATCTATCAAATAAATGACACGAATGCTTCTAATATCGATGTATTGATGAGTGACAGAAAAAACGCATCAACCGACATTCCATATGTTTCGTGCGCATTATGTTTTGCCATTAGCATTTACAAGTAAACTAATGTTGTTGTTATACATCGTTTGGATTAGTATATCGTTTGTCGTTTGATTATTTTAAGATGTTCAATCTCACAGATTTAAAAAAAAAAACGCTTCATTTTCTCAAAACATACGTTGACATACTTAAATACTCGAGAGTTCTCAAAACAGAACAGTTCTGCTTACACTAGTATTGAGTTTTCCTCAAGTCAGATACCTATGTATTACCTAACGCATGTTTCTCTGTAGTAAGTATTTCGTATTAAAATTAATATGATCTATTTATTTACAGCGACTGCTTCTCATGAATATTATTATGAAAAGTTCAAAAAACATGAGTATTCTGTATGGGAGGAATACTTGGGAAAAGTTTTTTTGTCGATAAATCAAATATCACATTTAAGTTTCAGGGAAAATATTTTATACACACTGTATTAAATACTTATTGTTAACAACATTTTCTACTCGAATGCACAGACGTCTCAACATATCAGAACAGATCTAGTGTGGTAACAACAGTTGGGTGTAAAAAACTTCTTTCTACTTCGCAAGCAATAATAATAGGGGAAAAAGTTCGTAAAATAAAAACTGACATTGCGAGACCAAAATACTTGAATAGCTAAGGTTACAAGCTGTTTTAGTGGTCATTGCCGACAATGGCAACGTTTCGAAAGATTACGTCAAAGAAACTGATAAAAAGACAAAGTTTCAGTCTTCCATACCCTGTATACCTAAAATCTACTGAATTCTGTAGTTAGAAATGACGTTTTGATAAAAAGCTTCAAGATGAACAAACTTTATAAAAACTGCACACTGCTAAAAATATAGTGCCTTCTACCCCTAAAACTGAACAACTGTCTCCAAGGAGTCTTACTTAATATTCTACTTGATTCCCAAAAAGTTTTGGACTTCATCAATTCTCAATCGACTGATCGTCCAATTTTGTGTGGGAAGTCCAAAATATTTTTTTCGCTAATTTATCCTTGAGAAAAATTGATCACTTTCACGTGTAGAAGGCACAATTAATTTTTTTAGGTATTTTAGGTCATTATATGTATTGTATATCAATCCCTATAATAATATTCGATACCCTAATTTGGGGGCGGGTAACCGCGGCTGATATGTCCCTAGATAATTAACTGAGTTAAGACAAGACAAACACTAAATAAAATTAAACATTCTACCTACTTTGACTAAGATTTGAAAAAATATACATCCTATATTACACCACATCGAATTACGAAAGAGTGTGAACTGTCAGAACTCGATTAACAATTTGATCATTTAAAACAAAAACTCTCTATAAATATAACCGCTCCTTCATTGACTAAAAACCCAAACATTATTTAGTTGTACAGTGACTTGAGTCGGTGGCTCAGTGTTAAGCGCTCCTGGCTACTGACCCGAGAGTCGTGGGTTCGATCCCCACCCAGAGCACACATTTCTGTGATGAGCAGATTTGTTTGCTCTGTGTCTATATCTTATATGTATGTATTTAAACGTAATGTGTATGTATATCAGTCTCTGGTTCCCATAGTACAGGGAATCCTAGTTTGGGGCCAGATGACCGTGTGTGATTTGTCCCGGTTATTATTATTTACTATTACTAATGTGTAATAGCTGCTATATGGTACAGTCCGCATGCTTATAACGATCGCACTCAGTTTAAGCTGGTCCCAGCTTGTGAGGAATTTTCTTTTTAGATTCAAAATTTAGATTATCCCCCATTTTTACATGTATTTCTAAAGAAAATTATAATACTTATAAGCATTCCTTTAATACTACTAATACTGTTTTAGTGCTGCAGTACATAATTTCCTTTCTATTTTAAAAGTAAACAGATGGTATATCAATTAAGACTGTTAATACGATGGTATAAAATTCATTTAAAATTTTTCGACTAATCAACCTCGCGACTTTTAAGCGATATCGGGTTTTTTAATACGAAAATAAATAAATTCAGAGGAATGTCCTGTCCATAACGTTGTTTCGTGTTCAACAACGGATATAGATTAATAAACGCCAGTGTATCCACTTGGGCTTATTTAAGATGGGAAAGCTCAGCATATTCTGGTTATTTACGAGAACCATTGACGTCTTGGTGACCGTACTTAGCGAAGTATGCGCGATACTCGAGCGAGACTTCACGACGACGGAAAGTAATACTTTCTAGTGCGCGCGCGCATTGTAAGCAATAGCTCAGTACGTTTGCTGTAATATTATCTGTAATATAATGATGTTAGTTTGTGTAGTTTTATATTTAATTAGCAATTAGATCGCCTATTACACTATTTCTTTTATTGTGCTTTTTCTGTTTTCATATTTTCTCAAGCAATAAAGTAAAATGAAATTCTGATTCATATAATGCCTAATAAATCAGAATTAAATCTTTTGGAATTATATTAATTGCCACGTACTTATTTCCGTACGTACGCAGATATTTCCTTTTAATTTTATCGAAATTTTAAACTAAAGTGTTTTCACTGTACCAGCGTATACTGCGGCTATGTATGATGTATCATAAATATACAGAGCAACGCCGCCGCATTCGTATTTTTTATGACGAGTAGTCTTAAATTTAAGGCGCTGTTGTAGTTAAACAGTTATTAATAATGTAAGAAAGAACCCATCCGTGCTTTTGCATCTCTTTGTTTTATGCGAATAAATTTTCATTTCATTTCTCTGTTAGTGTTACAATTGTTAAAATTTTATAGAATAATTGACGAACAAATCCTTATTAATATTATTTATAAAGGCTAGCGTCTTATTTGAAACAAAATCGATACAATCAGAATAAAAAGTATCCTGAAATAAAAAGTTTAACTACCGTGATTTAATAATTACTTTATTACAAAACGAGACTTTGATCAGATTATAAATCTGATTATGAACCGTCAGATGTTTACCCTAAAAATAAATTAACATGTCTGTGTTTTACAACTGTCCGCTTACCGTGAAATGAAAGTAAACGCAAAATTTAACGAAAATATACTAAATTTTATTGTTAAGCCGCTCACTCACTCTGCTCAACCAAAATTGAGGATTTCTACCTAAGTAAAATAATACGTCTTTCATCATCTTACTTTTTATGATTGGTAAATAATATTATGCATTTTACTGTACAAAAACTGTATTTTTCCGTCTTTCAAAAACCACAAAAATGAAGATTTAAAATAATGTGCCTAAATAAAAAATAAAAATAAAAATTGGGTTTTCTGAAAATAAGTGTCTAGAGCGGATCTCTTATTTACCTCCGTCACTATGTGAGACACGAGGCAAACTTCTTTTTGGTAGAGCTTCTGGTGAGATATTAACCCTATTTTTTATTGTATGAGGTAGCAAATGTTGCCGCTTTACCTGATGGAAAGTGGCTACGGCTGCCTATGAACATCTGTAACCCCAGGCGAGTTATCAGTACCCGGGGGCTATGGAATACCTCATAAGCCGGTAATCACGCCAGCTAGTCCCACCCGTAGGAACACAGCACGCTGCATGGTGGTAGCTGTAGAGGTCTTCCACTTCACAGCTGAATAAGACCTTGTAATATTTTTAATTATTAAATAAACGATTTATATTATTTTAAAATATAAATTTGGGCTACTCTGACCACTTCGCGTTAGGCGAAGTGGCAGGAGCTACTCCAGAAGCACAGTCGGCTGGAGGCCAGTGCGACGAGGAGAGAAAGCGTCGGACAATCCGGGCATTGTCGAGGAGGACTGCCTTTTGCATATCGGTCTGCCTCGAAGTCCCAGCCATCTAAGGTTACGATCCAGGTCAGGTCCAGGTTATTATTATTATATTTTGCAAATAACTGTAACTATTGTCAATACCTAAACTTATCTGAAATTCCGCACTTCTCTGGTAAACTATATGCTAAAGCGGATATTCAGCATGGTTTATGACCGGCTTTAGAGTTAGTTCTTACCCGAATCAGAACGAAACTAACTGCCCATTACTCGTAGAAAGTGAACATTTATATGTTTTAATTGCAAATAGGTTTAGTTTTATATATTTAGTTGAAAACAAAAATGCTAATTTAATTTTGTTTAAAGCAATTGTTTTCTGCTACCACTGATAAGAATCTGAAGTTCATGTCCCGAGGGGACACTGAGATTATCTATCTAACAACTTAATTTTGATTTTTTTACATACGATATTTCTTTAATAGTCGATTGTTTGATAAAATTTGTTACATAAGCAAATAACCTGAATAAAATTTTATGCGTCTCGTTCCCGTTACCTGTGGTTTCAACTCTTTTCGTTGAGTGTACAAGTTCCGCGTGGTAGGAACTTTGTACTTGGTAGAAAAAAAAGACGATTTAAAAGTATGTGCAAAACATCTACTTAAATAAAAAACCATTTTGATTTTGATTTTTCGGCAAAATGACTGTTTCTTGAGAGAAGTCGTTCAGTTTTAGTTGACTAAAAACGGCAGTTAACAGGAACGAAACGAATGTTATTTCACCCTGAATATAATAATAAGATTTAGCGTGAGTGACTTTTATTCCATATCATATTTTTATTTAGAGGTATACAGGGGTTTCCGAGTTATGGGAAGAGACCCGTGCCCCTGCAGTGGGGATGATATTCAAATTCAAATTTTAAGGGGTTACTCAGAATTAAGTATAGAATACAGAAAAAATATGAAAAAAATCCGATCTACAACTTTTTTTTCAGTTTCCCATACAAATTCTTGATTCACTATTCAGATTTAGTAACACCTGTATATGTATTCTAGATATATTGGTCTTCAAAACTGCATATACAATCCAATTTAGTAGAAATTTAAATAATAATAGTTAATAAATAAGACATTAGTCTCGATTACATAACACTATTCTTACAATATAGGCTCAGAGTGTAGGTGCGTTTTCAACGCGTGTTTCAAACCTATTTATTTTACTCTTTCATAATAAATGTTCTATCTGCAACGTATAATTTAGTTGTCAGTCTCTGGTTGTCAGACAGTTGTAATCTTCTCTAAGATCATCGCAAACAAAATTATTGTACCGACAACTTTAAAATAATGCGGATATATTTCATTAAAACAACTCCGAATAGAAAGACTTTCACTTGTCTTGAAATCTGTAGCTACTGTATACATAATACAGGATGTTAAAAAGCTGTGGCGATACTTTAAGTTGGGCATCTACTCATGAATTTAAATAGTTGACTGTTTCATCACCCTAGTTATTTTTTCTCAGATGCCAAAAACTGAATTTTGTGCTAAATGTTTCAGAATTGTAAGTTATGACGTCATAATTTAATATAGTCATTCCCAATGCTAGAAAGCATTATACGATAATTACATTCACAGTATAGTGATTTTCGGCATTTATTTATTAAATAATTATTCCGTAATTAATATTTTTGATCCAGTCAACTACCGGACTGAATAACATTTTGTTTTAATTATTTCCACAGAAAGTTGGCCAATAAACTTATCATATTTCAAAATTCAAAAAACTCTTAAATTCAAAAATAATTTATTTTTGATTGTAAGTAAATATAACTTACTACAAACAAAGAAGCACATACAAAAAAAAGAAAGAAAAAGAAACAAATATTACAATCTGGGCGGTCTTATCGTGGAGTAAAACTTGTTCAAAGTGACAGATGCCCATGTCGTGGCCAGATCATAGAATTGATCATTTCATGATGTGGCCGACCATTTCATGAAATGGTCGTATTTCATAAAATGGCCAGCTAAAACTGACCATATCCTTTAAACGTCAACGTTTAATGATATCCACGTTTGGCCATATCATTAATGTAGGGTTTCCACCATATCAAAGATTTAATAAAAATTTAAAATACGTTGAAAAGTTACTGGCATTCTTTAAATCTGAGTAATCATGGTTAACAGATAAATTATATTTTTTTAATACTATAATAAGCTTTTAAGATATATATATATTTATATATATTTAAGATATATCAGGTGATCCGTCTGCTCGTTTGCCACCTCTGCCATAAAAAAAAAAAAGATTGATATCTACTAACCTATGAAATACTTTCCGAACTTCAAGGTTTTAACGTTGCGCTCGTTTTTTGATTGACTTACGAAAAATTATTGTAGTTTATTGTCATAACGACATTTAACTTCTATTTTATCTTCAATTGGCTGTACTCATAATGCATCACAAAAACAAAAAGATATTAGCGCCTCTAACGGTAGATACTGTAACTATTTTACGATATGATCACTGCTTGACCATTTCATGAAATAGCCGTGCGTTTAGCTGTATATCAACAAACGTTGATGTATTCATTGATCTGGCCGGCCATATCATGATGTGATCAGCGGATATTTTCTATTTCATGAAATACGACCATTTCATGAAATGGTCGGCCACATCATGAAGTGGTCAATTCTATGATCTGGCCACGATACCCACACTGATTATTAGTTTTTTAAGTAAGTCTGCTTATTGAATCGTTGGTGTATTAGTAAGCGCTCTTCACTTTTGAATCGAGTCGTGGGTTCGACATAGAGCGATGAGTAGGTTTATTTGTTCTAACCCTTGTTGTATGGACTCCAGGCGACTATGCTTCCACAGGAGTGGTACATCAACTTCGCCTAGTTCCAAGTGTGAAGGTAGCATCATTCATTTAGCACTAGTGACTGACCGAAGGTTCGGTTTCGGTTTCAGGCAGTTTCAGCCAAAAAATCTAGTTTCGGCCAGAGTTTCGGTTTCGCCGAAACTCAGTGTGCATGAATTATCGCGCTTCGTTCGGGGGATTTCGTGGCTAGCAGTCGCCAGTTCAGTTCATAACCAACCACCACCAGTTACACAAATAAATATTTTTCTTACTATAATTTTATTGTTGTTTTTTTATTAACACGAATTAACTATCTAACGCGTAAAAGATACACCGGGTATTAGCATACAATAGAAAATTTAAACATGTTTTAATAAGTTCTATCTAAGGTACGATTTCGGCCGCAAATCCTGTTTCGGCCGGACACTATTTAAAACAATGTTTTTCAACCTGTAGGTCGCGGAGCCTTTCTCGAGGGGTCGCGTGTAAAAGAAAAAGGCAAGTGTTTTAGGTCCTACACTAAAATAAAATAATAATTACAGTGTCTGCAGTGTAGATCTCAATAGAAAGAAAAATATAAACTTAGTCTTCCAAAAAATCTCTAATATTTTGTACGCTTATGGCCCTAGGGGGTCGCAACAATTTCCATCAGCATCCAGTAAAAGCACTTAATTTTACGACGTCAGGAAAAATCTAACGCAGGATCCTTCCGCACAGCAGACCTGGAGTACAGCTATGGAAGGTATCTCATCCACAGAACTTCTCCAGGCGAATCTTCCTACAGGTTTCAGAGAAATAAAACAGTATTATAATCTATCTATCTTCCATCGTGAATATTTAACATCTACCCAGAAGTACAACATTAAATGCACCTATACTTATGATAGATCGGTCTGATGATAGCGCTTTTAGCGATAAGACCGCCCAGATTGTACTACTTGTTTCTTTTTCTTTTTTGTTTTGTGTATTTGTATTGTAGTCAATAAAGAGTATTTGATTTGATTTGATTTGATAGCAAGCGGGCCATAAGCACAAGGGTTGAAACTGTTCCGAAGACGCATGTCTCTGGTACGGTCTGACCTACCAGAATGACTTACCTATTCGTCCCCTCAGCTCCGAAGGCCTAAGCGCTGGTTCCTCCAGCACCGCAGGCGGGGGCGGAGCAGGGGGCGCGGGAGGAGGTGGCGGAGGGGGCGGGGCCTCATCCCCTGAGCTGCCTCCAGAGGATACTCCTGAGGAGTTGGAAGCGGCGATAACTGGTTCCTCAGAGACTGAGGGGCGGCGGCTGCCAGCGGCTGATGACAGACGGCTGGCCTGGTTAGGGAGATATAAAAATATTCTTAGTACGTAACTATGTATTTAAAAGATTTCAGTATTGGCAAGACGAATGCTGTGGACCTAATAATATTTATATCCTCCATAGAAGTTATTCCTATCCATCTCCGGGGCTTAGAGGTTAGTCCACTAGCTACTCGTAAAGATTTCACGAATTTGATTCCCAGAATTTTTAACTATCGTACTGCTGAGGCCACTTTCAAGTGTATTTGAATACATAAAGGCTATAATTCTGGATATTATTTATGTTGAGCTTTCGTAATGGGAATGTTTCATTTTTTTACTTTTTAAATAATTTTTAGTGCTTTAAAATACAAAGGAAACTAGTTTTTTGAACTTTTTTCATACTTAGTTAAAATTTAATTAGGTGCTGTAAAATATACACAGCTTTAAGCTTCTCAAATTGCGAACAAGCTTTTGCTATACTTACAAAGTTCTGAGCTTTATGCGTAAGCGCAGCCAGCTTCGTGGCTATCGTAGATTTGGTCTGTGCTTCCTGCGCCGGGATCACTTCCTCGTAGGCTTTGTTTGATCTGACAAAATAAATATACAAATTAAAATAAATTGCCAAGTTATAACATACATAAATTATGTTTGAGTTGTTATAAGATAATCTGAGGTTATTTATACCTAATTAAATTTATAAGGTATTTTATAATTTCAATAATCAATTGGTAATAAGTCCTGCTTGCATTAACATTAATTGTCTGTTTCTTTGTTGAACCTTTTGCATAATTATATAAAAAAATATTATTAAAGGGTACTATTTGACGTTTTCTCTCATTTTCCATACACTTGCAGAAACATTAGATATATACGAGTTCCAAGAGGAAGGAACTTTTTATTAGGTAGATTAAAAAAACCTTCAAAAGTGTGCCTGCTTTGAATACAAATATTTTTTATTTGATTTGGCATAAAAATAACACAAATGATTTCAGAAGAAAATACATCTTATCAATGAAAATCCAGCAACCAGCAGCGAAATAAAGAACATAAACATTTTAAAAGCACCTCGCTAAGAAAAAAAAATCGTCTAATTCTTGGTAATAGAGAATATAAACATCGCTAACTTCAAAAATATATAAATAGAATTAGCATTAGCATGTTATAGTTTCGTAGCATGCAAGATCGACAAGTGTTCAGAAAATTCAATAAGCAAGGATCGCAAGCTAAGAAAAGAGATAAAAATTAAGCTTCAGCTCCAACTTGGCTGAACCACAAGAACAGTTTACGATTCTAGGTTCCATTATAAAGTAGGAGAAGCAAAATCTGTATGGTGAAGAGTAAGCTATAGTTACTCATAATACAGCTGAAGAACAGGAGCAGAAGGACAACTTACGAGTCAGAGCCATCTTTGGCGGTGTAATCGACCACCAGGGCGGCGCTTCCTGGCCTACTGTGGCTGCCTGAGTCACGGGAACTACTCCTGTTGGAGAAGAGATAAAGATTTAATCAATGATCACTTCATCAAACATGATCGAAGAGGAAATGAATGGAAACAAGAAGATTACATGAGAAAGACATCAATTGAAAGTTATTATGTAGAAATTACGGTGAATGATCCATTGGTGATCCATTTGAGACCTCGGGCGTGTGGTGTGAAGCCGCTAAATGTTTTGTGCGCGAAATAAGTCGCCGCTTGAGGGACCTCGGATTTGACCCACGAGCCGGCTCATACCTGGCTCAACAGATATCCCTGGCCATACAGCGCGGTAATGCCGCCAGTGTCATGGGCACTTTTGAGCCAGGTATAAGTCGGGGGGCCTTATAGACTAAGGCTTTTGCCTGTTTTCTTTTAAATATTACTGTCACGTTGAAATAAATAATATATCCATTGGTCCTACTGTAAGGCACTTAACCTTCTGATTCAAAAAAAACTGTTTTTGTTTAGCGACCCTCACCAAATGAACTACTCTTTGGCGTATCTTACCACTGAAAGCATGTCATGGGAATTATAACATAATGGTGAAATTGGACTGTGTTTAGTAAACGTGGTTATCTACACATGATGATGAAACTTTGTTCTAATAATTGACAGCTCCAATTATAATTGACCACGCTGAATACGTTAAAAACAACCGACTTCAATCGCAACAACTCCAATTTTGATATGTTTTTGTTGATTTTCTCAAAAACCGCTGAATCGATTACGATAAAATTTATATGGGACCACCTGTGAAGTATACCCTTTTAAACAAAAAAAGAATTATCCAAATCGGTTCAGGCGTCTTCGAGTAATCGGTGAACATACATAAAAAAGAAGATTCCGACGAATTGAGAACCTCCTCCTTTTTTTGAAGTCGGTTAAAAATAGCAATCACCAGAAAACCACAAGCTGATTGATTAGCATGAACCATACACAAATATTTTTACAATTCTAGTAAAGATATCCCGTATACCTTCTCCTCTGGCGCTCCTCTCTCGGCATGTAGATGTCCTCGTAGTGGTGGTCGCGGCGAGTCGCCTCTGCGCCGCTGTCGCTGTCCGTATGCTCATGTGCATGCGCAGCCTCCGTTGAACCGTGCACCTCTGCTTTCACTGTGGAGGAAGATAAGTTAAAAATCAAGCGCTATGTTACCCGTAGATCACAGGTCTTCTTAGGTCGCAGTGATCTATTTTATTTATGTCATATGATAGCACAGGACAGGACCGGTCGGTGTGGAAATCCTTGGGGGCGGCCTTTGTCCAGTCGTGGACGTCTTTCGGCTGATAATGATGTGATATGGGTGATACTGCCTGCTAATAAATGATTTTATTGTTATTAGGGCCAATCTCTAGTTCTGATCCCCTCTTATCCGTAGATTGTAAGTATTTAAAACCATAGGAAACAGAGTAATATTTAGTGAAATGACCTATTGTTTTCTCTGAGAGGCTTCATAGAAAGTAGTGAAATTACCTTTTCTTTAAGAGGATTCACAGAAAGTAAAGTTTCGAGGTACTTCGAGGACAGACCTTTTAAGAGTCATCCTACACATTAGATCAATCAATCAATCGTCCCATATCAACTGTCTCATGGCCTTGATTTTCAATAAGTACGTATTTACACCAAAAAAAACTTAATTACACGCCATTCATTATTTAAAAATTAGATAGTTGCTTCTAACTATGAGAATAGAGTATGGCCTAACCTTCCTGAAGTAAGGGAAGAGACTCTTGTGCCCCTGCAGTGGGGACATTAAGTGTTTCTATCTAAATCCTATGTTTATTTTCTGGTGACACTTCTAATGGTGCGTGCGAAGTCAAAAGAAAAGTACGAGTATAACTTAATCGTAAGACCTATATGCCTAACTCACCAGTCATGGTGGGAGCCTCCTGCCCTTCAGCAGGGGCTCTGGGCCCTGGCGACCGAGCGTGGAACAGCTCCCTAACACGCTGATACAAGGCTGCAGGGGCTCCTGAGCTGGTGTTGTTATTGTGGAGGAACCAACCGCTAGCGTTGCCTGTGTCCGCGTCGGAGGCTGAGCAAGCTGTGAAAGAAGAATAAGGTAAGTAACTCTAAGATCAACGGCTTAGTATGATAAAGGTCGGTGATGAAATATAAGAACGTGTTCGCTATACAGGGTTATTTTTGGACACCCCACAACAAAACTTTACAGTCGCTTCTACTCATAAAACTAAGCAACTTTCTCCAAGTAACCAATGGTCAATGCGCAAAAAAATTGTTGGACCTTTAATACTAATTTGATCACGTGATCACCCTATTTTGTATGGAGATCCCCAAAATTTTTTTACGAATTGACCATTGGTTATTTGGGGAAAGTTGCTCGGTTTCATGAATAGTAGCCACTGTGAAGTTCTGGTGGGGATCCAAAAATAACCTAATATTTAAAATTTTTTGGATTTTGTCAGTATGTAGCCAGGAGTTTTAAACCTGGGAATGCCGGTGTATAGAGTGACCATCAACGAAAAAGCAATTTCGGAAGCCGACAAATATCAAAAATGAAATGAAAATTGCTCTGAGCACGTGCTATTTGCTCTACGCGCCATCTGTTGAGAATTGATAGTCCAAAAATGTATTTGCGATTTCGTAGAAAAATTGTCGTTCAGTATTGTAAGTAGAAGCTCCAGTTACCAGATCCATTACCAAAATTTTCACATCCTGTATAAGAAAGCAAGCTATCTGCACAAAACCCAAGAAAAACAATTCCTTCACAAAATATTCAAGGAAGTTATTCACGTAAGTCTTGCAATTTTAATAACTAGATATGTAATTACAGTGTGGATTAGAGTCTGCTATATCTTAGTAGCAAAAAACTTTCCAAGTATTATGCGAAGCATGGTTGCGTACTTGTGAAGACTTACACAATATCGACTGGCAATAAAGAATAGTTCGCGGGTTTGCTCGAAAGTATTTTAATGAATTATCGTATTGTAAGTAGTTGCCGAGTTACACGTAGCTAAACAAATAGTTTGTAACACTTGAATTAAAAAGTCGCATCCGTACTAAGTACAAATGGAATAAGTTGAACGCTTTGAGTGAAATTGGTTCGTTTAAAAGAAGCCATTAACCAAAAATACACAAACCTACCAAAGAACTATTTCTTTCTTTAACTAAAAAAATACTGGCCAAATATTTACTAGGCATACCATTGCTGCAATGTGTATGCAATTTTACTTAGTGGATTTCTACTATATGAAAACTGAAAGACTCTACGAAAGAAAACTTGAATTCAAAATGTGTGAGTAACGAACTACCGCCTAAATTATAACACCACATCAATCCACACACTATAACCGATAAATTCGATATTGTATCCGCACCAGCTATGACACACCAACACTCTGCTACCGATCACGCTCATCTTATCAGAAGACCGCTATTATTAACTGAAGGAACGAGACAATAAATACGTCCGCTCACCCCGAGGACCAGGAAACGACTGACCAATTGCATTGCAAACTGGATGCGCCAGCGCTTCCTGAAATACTTCCGGTGTTTCTAGGGTTGTATAGTTTTAATTTAGACTAGACATGTGTTTTACACACAAATCTAAAAATTATAATAAATCTTGAATCTAGATACAATTTTCGAACTAGTGATATTGAAGATAACTCTTCGAGCCAAGAAATCAAATGAACTATATATATATACATATAGTATGTAGGTAGAGGTACAGGAAAAGTAGATAAATGAATGTAGATAGTGGTTTCTTTACAACAGTTTTTGTTAGAGAAATTACCAAAGGAAGACGACTAACGTGGTGTAATATATGCATGATAAGAAAAAGGTTTTAATGAAGAATTAATGGTGTAAGTAAGGCTTTAAATAAAAGGCGAAATTTTTCTTAATATAAGGAATGGAATATAAGGTTTTTGTGCGCTAGTGGCAACCCTTGGATAATCGCTTCATTGGTTACTTATGTAAAGCTACATAAACCGAATTTAAATGAAAATGAATCCATTATTATGTGATTAATTAAAGTTTACGTTACATTTTGTCTACCTACGCCTTGGTTAGTTAGGCAAAAGTCGTTCACTCTTGAACATAGGCATCCGCCACGATTCCACATCACGTCAAACTATATTCATCCCAGATATTGTTTCCACCACTTGGAAACTTATGTTAACAAAGAGAACTTACAAACCGATCGTGGCTTGGTGAGGCTTGCGTGGTCACGTCGATCACTAAGATTAACTGAGTTCAGACGCGGTCATAACCTAGATGGAGTTGACTGTTAGTGGTATTTTTCTCAGCCGTTTCCGTGCTTCGGAAGCTGCGTTAAGTGGTTGATGACAGTTGTTATCACTAGACGTCAGTCAATAAAGCCATGACAGACGCCTTACAAGCGGCTTGAAAACTTCTAACACTTGAGTTGACCACTAGCGCCACAACCTCCAACAATATTGACCCCCCATGTATGGAGTAAAGCTTCACTTATCCGAGGTATACGAAGAGACCCGTCTCCTAGCAGTGAGGACAATATTGGTAGTGTCTTACCTGAACTCTCTTCTCCAGAAGACGTGTGATGCGTAACACTAGTCGAGTTTCTCTGCATTGGGTTGACGTACAGTCCATCAGCAGGGCCGGATCTAGCAGAGCTGATAGACCCGTTAGAGGGTAGGGACCCTCGTCTTTCCGCCACTGATCCGCGGCGCTCCCTCTCTGGTGCGTGTAGGAAGAAGGGAGAGCGAGTGCCGTTTGCATTGATGCAGTTTGGTAGGGCGCACTGAAAAGAAGTGAGGGGGTGATTCATCATACCAGCCGAAAGATTCGTTTGGTCTATGTCTGAATGTTTACTCATTTATATTTGCAAAAATCAGCTATAACCTATTTGTACTAGGGCTTCTTACTCGAGAAAATAAACATTTTCCGCCAAGAAACCCATATTCAATTCACAAAAGTTATTTTGAGTTCTCTGTAACAAGTTGATCATATAAAATATTAAGTCGCAGTAGTAAAAAACCCTTTTCCGCGATTTATGTATGGGTTCCTTGGGGAAAGCTGTTTCGTGTAATGAGTTTAATTCTTTGACAAAGACTATGCAAGCGACTCATTGACGTAGGAAACCAAGGAACAGGTAGCATCAAAGGTACAAATTTGTCGGAGTTCAGGAACACTAGTAGTGGTTCATTCCTTTCTGTCCAAGTGTCTTTACATAGGTTAAAAAAGGACACAGTTCTACTAGCCATTCTTTTAAATAAATAAACACCAGATTTGATTTTCGAAGCACTCACTTCCTCATTAATGCAGGTGAGTTAAAAACTCCTTGGATAAAGCAGACTGAGCTAAGATTGCAGTTGTTTATAACTAACCCGTGGCTCTCCAGGTGTGCAGGCGCACGCGTGCACTGCCTTGTACGAAGCCAGCTGTTTGTCAGCCCCAGCCGCACCAGCTGCTACCAGCACGTTCAGACACTGCGGACAACACAATATGTAGTTGAGATAAAATAACTTTTATAGATACCATGACAGCTGGATGTATAGAACAGGATATAGACTAGATAATACTCCACACGTGGAGGCCAGTTATGGTACGATTACTGTCGCATCTCAGAGCTATTTATGAAAAGACTGTTTGGGACATTTCAATTATTACCGCTAAAAGTTTTTGAAAGTACTCTGGTCTGCCTGAATAAGCGATCATTAATACATACATGAGGTTTTTGTTTTTAGGAAGAGCCAAATTTATTTTGCGCTAGGTATAAAAGAAAAATGAGGATTTAGATTAAAAAAAAAGAGTTATGAGCTCGAGTTACATGTTCATTCTCCTCAAACAGCAGGAAAACGTATGAAAACTCTTTGTTCCCCAACATTGACCTCACCTCATGCCGTGTCAAATGAAATCTGCTTGGTGAATCAAATGGGTGGGAATCAGATTAGGAACGCCATTATTTTGGGGCGTCCACTGTGCGAGATGGAATCATTCAGAGGTCACTTTCAGGGTCACCAGATAAAGTTTCATGGATTTTTGCAATATCACTGGCATTGGGAACATGCACACAAGGTAGCCATTTGATTCTAAATTTTAAATTAAATTAAACTAATTAAAAATCAAGCAAGCGTAAAAGATCTATACAAACAAAAGAAAAAAAATTGACACTATTACGAAACACAATCATCAATTTTGTGTGGAGATTCTCAAAATTGACTACCTATTGGTATCTTGCAAAAAGTTTTTCAATATGATAAATACCACTTTGCTTCTTCTACTTGTAAATTTTTCATACTTGTATTACCTACTTAGTTACTCGTATGCCTAATCCGGACTTGGCCCTCGTGTGCAAAGTAATGGTCTAAACCTTTCCGAGTAGAGATGGGTTTTTGCCCGGGCATTTTTGGGCGTTTTGAGTAAATGCCCATTGCCCAATAATAGTCCATTTACGCCATATAAATTGGGCATTTATTAGGCATAAATGGACGTTTATTTGGGATTCATTCAAGTCTCTATTCCCGAGGTATGGGAAGAGACCCGTGCCCCTGCAGTGGGGACAATATGGGTTGTTAACGAACATAGTTAAGTGTCATGTTTCACGAACAACATCTGACGCTACTCGCTATCATCCATTTCTCTCACCTACTTTTTAAAATCCATAATAGCGTGAATTTTCACAGTATTAACTGATACTAACTAAGGTAGGCATCAGAGCGTAAATGCAAAAATTAAATACTTTCCATGTGCTTACACTACAATGCCTACGTTGTCCGTAAGTAAGTAAATTGACGTGGTGTATGAATGACACCCTATAATTAAATAATTTACCACGCTGAATACGTTAAAAACAACCGACTTCAATCTCAACAACTCCAATTTTGTTATGTTTTTGTTGATTTTCTCAAAAACCGCCGAATCGATTTCGATAAAATTTATATGGGACCACCTATAAAGTATACCCTTTTAAACAAAAAAAGAATTTTCCAAATCGGTTCAGGGGTCTTCGAGTAATCGGTAAACATACATTAAAAAAAACCGACGAATTGAGATTCTCCTCCTTTTTTTGAAGTCGGTTAATAAAGAGAATAGACGATCATTACATATATTATGACTAAGGATAAGAATTAGATTTTTTACAGTTTTTAAAAATAAACTCTTAAATTCCACATAAATCTTAACTATTAATATTTAAGACAGCAGATTTCACTGAATTTAGTCACAATTTAGTATACATAGTTAGATGGTAAAGGTCGGATTTGTTAAAAGCGTTAGTACTTATTCTCCAGGGTAAACTCAAACTTCTCAAGCGAGCTGAAATAAACTCATTCTTAGATAAGGGAGATGTGATCAGAAAAACTCAAACTTCTCAAGCGATCTGAAATAAACTCATTCTTAAATAAGGAAGATATGATCTAGCAACGGTAAGTTAATTGTCATATAAGAAACCATAACTACGCAGAGGAATGTTAGGGGAAGCAACTGTTAATTGTCACATTTGAAACCATATCCACGCGGACAACACCCGTGGCTTTTATATCTAGTCAAAAAGTTATGATAAGTCTCTCACTTCAAGGTGGTGATTCTCTGCAGCATCATTTATTGGACTCTTCCCATGTCTATCCAGGTGAAGCCTGGCTCCGTGTCTTAGCAGCCAGCGGACCGTAGTGAGGTGGCCGCGGGAGGCAGCGAAGTGGAGTGGTGTGGCACCGTCCCCGTCCCTGGCGTTTGGGTCCACTCCTCGTTCTACAATCTGTGAAATTTAAAAAGTTATTATGCTCTATGGTAGGTAGAATACAATCTCCTTTATTACCAAAAGACTAAAGTAAAAAATAAATACTCTTTAGTCTGAGACTAAAATAAAGATGTTTTGTGTGGCGACTGCCTTGTTCTGACGTGATACTATTTTTTGTCTGAGCTTCTAATGGTCCTGGCTTTTGAAATTTTAAAAAATATTTAATGTATAGGGTCAATAGGGTGTAATATGTTTTTTTGGCAATAGGTACTCTATGGCAGGCTACATTAAACTGAATAATTTTTGTTCTACAACTCTTCAGAAACCACAATTTCTGTTTAAATTTTCATAGAAATCGATTAATGGATCTCGTATGTGAATTCCAAAAATACCATACGTATTCCATTGCGATTTTAAAATATATTTTGCCGGGTTTTAAAAAATCGTCGACAATTTAGCAGCTAACATGTGACAAAAGACGAGCTCACTTTCATATAACAATACTATTATAAGTATAAACAAAGAGTAGTAATAGTTATAATTATATCATTGCTTAGGAACTAAGATAGCAAAAGTGTAAATTATGAATTTATCTTTTCTCTATTGTTATTTTAATTTCTCTTTTACCACCTATCAGCGAGTGCATTGCACCCTCGTTGTGCGTTATTATATAGGCCCTTCATGCCCACGCGCAGTCAGTACTTAAGGCGCGAAGTACACTCAATCTGAGCAGGTTGATGCATGACAATATAATATCGACCGTAACGCCCTACTCATTTTTTCAGATCAGTGTGGGTACCATCGCGGCGGTTACGTCAAGGCCGAACGCAAAATTCTCGAGATTAGGATGTTTTTATTACTTTTCTTGGCTTTCAAATAAGTAAAAAAAAAAAGTGCAATTTTTAATTACAATAAACTAAGCGAAGTCTAATAAAATCAACTGAAACTACTATTAACTACTTAGATAACTGTATATATTTATGTATCTATTTAAATAACTGGGTACTCATGAAGCTGAACGACTTCATAGCAAAATTCGCAAAACTTTTCAACAACAAAGACTGCGTTTTTGGACAACTCGCAAAAGGTGAATTGACTATGGGTTCCTTAGGATTTCTTAAACAAGAGTGTAAATACCAGGTTAAATACTTTCAGCCGATTTTATTACATCTCATATCTATTCTATATACACTTTTCGAAGGACATTTTTGGCCTAACTACTTAATATTTTTATATATTTCCAATTTATAGAAAACGCAGAGCTTACCTCTCTAGCTTGCAATAAAGAAAAGTAAAGGAAAAGAAAGCTGTTCTTATCATTATACACAGCCGCGGCAATGAAATATCTACTATTTATATCCATCCGTTAAGAAAGGAAATAAAACATAAGGATGTCATTACTTTTCAAACGCTTCCGTTAAATTTCATATTTCACATTCATTACAAACCAATCATTCCTAGCGCACTGCAGATATTAAATATATACGGTAGATTATTTTCTGTAGCTTGCACACGGCACACGGTTTTGTACACTGGCCCACAGCGATATCTGAACCCCTACTAAAGCTATTCGTGATATGTACATGGTGTATATTACGGAGAGGTTCAGATATCTCTGTGGTTGTCTGTTCAATCTAATAAGCGAGAGCGATCGAATCTATAATAAGATAATGGTGAACAATAATTTACAATAAAATACATATTGCTACGTAGTACGGAAATGTACCATGAGTTTTTGGAAATACATATAGGTACTTACGGTGTTTTCCTCATTGTCAAATTAGTTATATTACTTTTTTGAACTATCAAAAACGACATTTTCCTCATAGTTTTACAATGTGTTCTAAAATAAGAATGAAATTCGTTACAATATCAATTGAGTACACTGTTCTCTCTTTCTTTTAATTTATTATATATAATTAAAAGCTTTAGCTTTTTGTAAAAAATACTAACTATGTAATTACGATTACCGATTGCTTTGACGGTGAAAGTAGTCATTGTGAGAATTTCATATTTCGCTTATAAGTATAACGTTTTATTGGAATAAGTGTATTTTTTTTCAAGAATTGACAATTAACAATAAGTTTTTATGGTTATTATTTGTTTATATGTAAGTGTCGGATTCTCGTTTCGAACGCCAAGAATAGTTTTGATTCGAAACTCCAGCAGAGTAAGAAGTATGGGCAAATACTGTAAGGCCGCTTCACAAGAGCGCATCACATACATGATCATGCGCACTAC
Organism: Coleophora deauratella; assembly: GCA_958295455.1. NCBI lineage: Eukaryota > Metazoa > Arthropoda > Insecta > Lepidoptera > Coleophoridae > Coleophora > Coleophora deauratella. The sequence goes on along the minus strand of OY282406.1, from coordinate 12,912,990 downwards.
GCGCGTTGTTTCCTTCCTCGCATCGATCACAAAGCGGTTATTGATCCGTAATCATATTCCGTTTTCTCCAACTTTACTGCCTACCGACCAACGTTTTACATAACGTACTGTTACATGTGCAATACATTGTCTATTTCTAAGCTCTATGCGTTTTTCTATTGTATGTGCTGTAAAAATATTGATTGTAATTAGTTGAGAGTTGAGAAATGTTACTAATGATAATGTGAATTCAATATATAGTGAGCGAGTTATAATTCTAAGATGTATATGTAATAGAGGTTATGTATAACGATTGTGTAAGCATCTCATACTTATATGTTGTGTTCCTAATCGAACTTATATTTTAATTACCTCTATTTTCAAACAGAAGGTGTTAAAAAGCCTATACAGGTTGTTAAAAAAGTGCCTTGGAAATTTAAGGGCTTACTCAGAATCAAGTATTGAATACAGGAAAAATAATTTTAAAAATCCGATCTACATATTTTTTCAATTATCCATACAAATTATTGTTTCACCGTTCAGCTTAACGATAGTATGGGAATCGGAAAAAATTTGAAGATCATATTTTTCCTGTATTCTGTATTGATTCTGATTAACCCCTTAAAATTTCAATTTTTAACATTCTGTATATGTGTGTACGTCTGTCGGTGACATTACTTCAATCTTTGAGTGAACCATTATTAATGTAATATCCCCATACAACAGCAATTTTAAATGAGTTCGTCGCCCCATCCACCGTGAAAACTAAGAAGTAATCCTACTTATAGTTCGCGTCACGTAAAAAGAGCGCTGGCTGGCGTTCCGAAGATACACTCTGACAGCAACTGTTTAGTACCCTCTCTTTCACACTTACGCGATTTATATTAAGCTATCCTGTTGTCAGAGTGAACTGTTGTGCCCTTGGAACGCCCACCAGCACTCTTTTTACATGACGCGAGCTGTAACAGACACTTACCATCCACTTAACGCAGTCCAGACACCCAGTCTGCGCAGCCGCATGGATCGGCAACATTCCGTCTCTTGCTCTCGCGTCCAGCCGGCCCCCAGCTTCCATCACCAGGTACTTAAGGACTGCCAGGTGGCCTTCTTGAGCTGCCAGGTAGACAGGTGTGACGTCGTTGTCCATCGCTGTGTTGGCACTGTGGGGGAAATGGGGGTATTAGTGTATGTATAGAGCAATGGTTGGCGTACAAAGATGGGAGGAAGGATTTTACACGTAATTTTATGTGAAATCACAAGAATTTAGGGTCGTCCATTAATCACGTGAGGCTTGAAAGGGGGGAGCGGGTTCGGGAAAAATCACGAAATGTCACAAAGGGGGAAGGGGGGTGTAGTGATATATTATGTGAATTTTTTGTGGGTCAAAAAATTCTATGATTTAATATGTAACGGGTAAAATATTTTTAAAATATATTTTCTAACTCGGTAACTTTCAATTTGCAGTCTTGCAACCCGCAATCAGTTCCCTCATGTCGAACTGAAAACTTTTATCTCAGTCGTTGGAAAAAAACTCTGATCAAAGGGCTTAAAGCTTCAAATGCAGTAATACTTATTAAAACCTTTTTATGATTTGCGTAATATAATTTTATGTTTTTAACTTTTTATTAAAACAAATTCTAAAAATGTCTGATATTTCCAATAAAAAATACACGTGATACTTGGAGGGGGGAGGAAGGGGTAATCTAAAACCTCACGACGTATCACCAAGGGGGAGGGGGGGGGGCATAAAAGTTGCCTCAAAATCCTCACGTGATTAATGGACGACCCCTTATGTTTATTTTCTCTTCCTTATTAATAAGAGCTGGAAAGGCGCTTGCATAGAAATTACTTTTCTAGTATAAAATTACCCAGTTGTTCGCCGCTCTTTATCTTCGCTCTTTATCTTCGCTCTTTATCTTTGCCTAATTGTAATGAAATCAGTTCAATATTTACTGAACGTATAACAATAAACAGCGTTGGTTTGTCAAGTGGCACTATTTTTTGACTTCCGGCGTAATTTCCGAGGGAATTCAATATTTTTAAGAATAAGGGCTGTATTTAGAAATAAGAGACGCTGGTTTCCGATAACTAGTATATTTGTAGCAAGAAGAAAAGACAAAGTAAAAAAGAGTATCAAAAGATATAAGAACATAAACAAAGTATCAAAAAGGGTAGAATTCTGCACACCATGTCACTCACTTCCAACCCCGTCAACTATCTCTGCCTATTTACCGAAACTATAACTGTCACTTTAAAAACGAAATAATATTTTTCATCGTTATTAATTTTATTGCATATGGTTCATTCCAATCAAAAAAATTTTTTGATTGGAATGAAGTATACCTAATTGTAATAAAAAATATATTTTATTAGGAGCCCATGCCGTCTTTACTACTAGAGCAATTGTCTCTTCCTACATCCTGGGAAGGTTGGACCATACTCTACAGGATGTAACAGAAAGGGTGATAATACTTCAACGTTGGCTTTTACCCATCAAACTGAACAACTTTTGTTCTACATCTTTGTTAAAATCGCAATTTCTTTTTGGCTTTTCATACAAATCGATCAGCTGGCGAACCAAGTTTGTATGAAAAGTCCGAAAATTTCTATGCTAATTGAAATGAAATTTCTATGAAAATTTCTTCATACTAATTTGACCGGTCAGTTGATCGATTCGTATGGGGAGTCCACATATTTTTTTTGCGATTTGACTATGGGTTCCTTAGGGAAAGTTGTTTTTTATCATGAGCACGTGCATAGCCTTTCGCATCAAGAACTAATTTAAAGTCACCCTATATAGTAATATATTTCACTAATTTGTGACACTAAATACAAATTTACCTACATTTCTTTAAGATATAACAAAGTATTTTGGAAGCAAAACAGACACTGTTCCATTTTCTCATAACCATCAATTTGACGACCTCAAAATTTTAAACAATGCGCAGTTAAAAATACAGCTTACATAAACGTTGGATAAGAGTAAGATAACTTAAGGTGTTAATTAACTAACTGTTGTAATAAAGACAGTTAGCAAAAGTAACAGGTTATGATGAGATCTGTTAAATCTCTAACATCGTGGGATAAACAGAAATTGAACATCTTTGAATGAAAGCTTACCCAAGTATCCTAATTTTTTTTTACAAGTTTATACAAGGTACCTTTAAAAAAATAAGCGAAGGACCCATGAATTGAGACTTCGATCCTCAATAGTGAAAAAGTTTTGTTGTTGTTGAAAATGCAAAATAACCCTTCTTTTTGCTTCACCGAAGTCGGGTAACAAAATGAACTGTTCATACAGAGTTTGTCATCAGCTGATATTTTTTATACCTTTAAATACCAAAAATGTTTAGCTAGCTTTAGGCAACACTATTAAATACTAAACATGCCTGAAGTAGAACAGATCGCACTGTGGTGACGAAGCGACCGAAAAATTTAAATTACTTGCTCTTTTCATTTTCTCAGTACATTTTACAGTTGGTTACTTAAGATATTGTTAAGTAATTCAATCAAAAGTGAAGTAAGAGATCTCAGTTTGTTTGTTAAAAAAAACACACTTTACTGTTTTGGTTACTTGAGAAATTGGAGACTGTAAGCAGAGGAGGACAATTTTGTAAAAAAATGCATTAGATAAAAAATACTGATAAGGAAAAGGTTCTAGAGCATTTCCTACAAGTTTTCGTAAGCATTTCAGGCCAGCTTAAAAAAAAGGTATTTCATTCAACATTGCTAAAGACATACAGATATTTTATTTATCTGCCTAAAACTCCAAATGGATTTTGGAACAAAACGTATCAACTCATGAAATGTTATTAATATTTAAAAAAATGTAACAAACATCATATTTATCTGTTAAAAGACGATACCTAATTCAACTCTTAAGAATATCTATATAGCCAGCTATAAATAAACATTAAAACATTAAACAAACAGTCCAAAAAAAATTATTCACGAAAGCAAAAAGATTAAATAACATCATGTAATAGTCGTAACAGAACAATAAACCGTGAACGTAAACTTAAACAACGTAACGTATGACCATAGACCAGTGTTGACCCCAGCCTGACCCTTTGACAGCTCAGTACGCGTTGCTAGGCAACCGAGTGAAAACCGAAGTGAAATTGCGCGCCGACGGCAATCTTAGCTAAGTGGCCAGTGTTTATACTTGGCTACAAAATAGAGCTAAAACTAAAACTATAGGTTTGTATTATCTATGCCTTGCAGCGATGAAATTTCAAAATTCTAGAAACTCCCGTCCGCTCATTTCCACCTAGGAGTACGCGGGTTCGATTCCCGGCGGAGTCCAACAATATAGGACAGGGTTTGGTTGGTGGTAGAACATTTTCTGAGCCCGTCTGGCTAGCTACCACCATATTATTCAAGTCTTGCCGCCAAACATCTATAATAATGCATTTAATAATAGCTTTTATGCGTTACAGCATAGAGATAAGATACCTAGCCAGTTTCTCATTGCGTCAGGGAATAATGCCAACCAGGTGTGATGATGCAAGTGTTGATATTATAAAAAAAAGAACTACAGATTAAAAAGTTTGATAAGGACCGTATTTTTATAACGTCTCCTGTTTTTTACACAGGGTGTAAAATAAATTAGTGTTGGACCTAATAACTTAGTTATTATTCGTCAACAAATCCCCACAAAACCTATGGTCTTTTCATACAAAAATGGTCAGTTACTACACTCGGCTTCAAAAAAATCGCACGTCCGTAAAAATAGGCTTCAAGCACTGTTAATCCTTAAGACAAGCAGTTATTCGTAGCAATATTGGTATCATTTGAGAGCCCTATAAAAACTCTTTAAAAAAATATCCATTTCATTTGATTAAAGAAAAAGCTTGACACTTTAAGTCACTGTGATTGACAATGGAACTGATTCTCCTCTTCAAATTTTGTTTGTATTGTTTTGTTTTTTGGGTATAAAAGGGTCGATACAGCTTATCGGGGGATAAATTTGCTACCAACAGTCGAAGAAGACACAGAAGAATATATTTCATCAGAAAAACGTCCTTGAAGATGGACACTACTGCTGCTGAAGCCGCCCAAGTTATCGCACTACTGCAATCAGGACTACGTCAGAGCAACATGCTCGGCAATTGCACTTGAGTCGCTTTTCTGTTCGAAGAGTGTACCAGCGGTTCCTGCAGACCGGTGGCTTTGTCCGAAGGCGTGGGTCTGGTAGAAATCGCTGCACTTCTGCGAGAGATGACCGATTCGTCGTATCGAAGTCTTTGAGAAATCGGTTCTCTAATGCTGTTGAGTTGCAACAGCAGCTTCAAGCAGTTCGTAGAAGGGCCGTGAGTGTCTCTACAGTTAGAAGAAGACTAAAGGAGAGAAATATTGTGGCTAGAAGACCTGCCACGGATCCAAAATTAACCGCAGCGCATCGGCGAGCACGCCTGCAATTTGCTCGCGCCCACGTCAATTGGACCCTGGACCAATGGAGAGCTGTTCTCTTCTCAGACGAAACGAGAGTGTGCCTTTTCTGCAACGATAGACGCAAAAGAGTATACAGAAGACAATGGGAACGTTTTGCCCAAGCCTGCATCCAAGAGACGGTAGAATACGGGGGCGGTTCCTGCATGTTCTGGGGCGGCATATCTGCCGACGGCAAAACTGAACTTTCTTGCGTCTCTCGGACCGGCGGTGCTCGCGGGCAAGGGTCGATGACTGCTCACCGGTACATCACAGAGATCCTGGAAGAACATGTGGTCCCCTATGCTGGATTTATTGGCGACGGGTTCACATTAATGCACGATAACGCTCGCGCGCACACTGCTGGATATGTGCAGGGCTAACTTCAAGAGGTTGGGATCCCTGTCATGCAGTGGCCAGCGAGAAGTCCAGATCTGAACCCGATAGAGCACCTCTGGGACCAGCTGAAACGCAAGGTTAGATCCCGTGATCCCGCTCCCGCGACTCTTCAGGAGCTCCAAGACGCCGTTATTGAGGAATGGGACAGAATCCCTCAAGAAGAGGTCCTAAAGTTGGTGCGATCCATGAGGGAGCGCATGGAAGACGTCATTAGGGCTAGGGGGGGGTAACACTAGGTTTTAGGTTAGTTTTAAGCAACTTTGTTTTGAAAAATTAATCAGATTTCATTTGGGTTTTTTAAGGATTTTTATTGTTTCGTAAATTTTTCTCAGTTCCAATAAAAAACATTGAATGAATTATTGTTTTTGCATTCTCTGTTTCCTTACCTTTCAAATGATACCGAACATTACCAATATTTCATAATACAAATACGATTGAAAGATGTTTAAAATAGATTTCTTAAAAGGTGCGATTTTTTTGAAGCCGAGTATATTTATTAAAGTTCTATTTTTTCAAGTAGGTAATCATAATAGTTTACAAGTTCAGAGTGGTAGGAACTTTGTACTAGGTAGAAAAAAAGACGATTTAAAAGTATTGGTACAGCATCTACTTAAATAAAAAATATTTTGAATTTTTGAATATATGATAATGATCCAAATACTCCTTATCAAGGTATAGACGAGGCGGTTGCATGGTGTTGCACTTAGAGTCCCGTATAAGGCTTTAAATCTTCATACACATCTAGTAATCAGATGTATGACTATTTCTTTGTTGAATTGCCTTATATCCTGATTTTATAAGATGCCTTGTATTTAGATATATAGAACCCATGTGAATAAAGTAATATAAACTATAATACTATAAATTTATAAGCTAGATCACTGTCAATCTAACTTGTTATAAAATGTCATAAACTATTATACTTTCTGTTCTAAAAATGTTTTAAATATTATGCAATGATGTCAAAATTTAATTTATTCGTTTTCATACACATTATATTATTATTCATTTTCGTGCTCGTTACGTTTTCTTTTATTTATAAATAATTGTGTAACGTGGTGTAACGCCGTAATAGAGGGGTGGAGGGTCGACGGCGGAGAAATGAAGAAGACTTAGGTACGTAAGTTAGAAAAAGTACTATATTGAGACCTTTGACTTAGAATAATTATACACAGATATGTAATATGTTAAACCTATATGTTATTAATTCATTATTGTATTTTTCATGCAAAATATATCCTTACCGCTCCCTTCCGGCGTAAGTGCCCGCCTTTGTTTTTGTATATCTTTTCTTATTCTTCTTTCCAAAGAATTTGCTCGTCACCCTTCTATACGGGGGGTGGTTGTTGCTTTGTGTCATTGTAAAGTTTTTGAACAGCCTGTATTAATATCAAAAACTATTACCTACGTAAAGATTTTGTATTGGGAAGAAATTTATTGAATTATTTTATCAATATCGCTTAGCTTGGATAATACGTATTATCAAGTCACTTTCATTGAGATATTCATCACTTTTATTACTATCACTTCAAAGGAAACCAAAAAACTATAGATTACATAACTATGTTTAATACAATTTTGTTCAAAATTACCAAAAAAACTCAATTAACACCATAAATTAGATATCAAAAACTCAAAGGTAATATTGAAGTCTTAAAATATAAAGAAAAAAATTAAATTCAAAAACCGAATGTCACATTCGAAATCGAAACTCGAATTGTCGCGAGTCATGCGCGCACGCCGGTCGTTGCCGTCTTACTGCGCAGCTTTAAGCCGCAGTTTCTTGAAAATGATATACACAGCGAAAGTGTTCCATTTAAAACTGTCTGTCCGTTTGTTCGCTGTTTTCCCATAGGCAGGTGGAGTCAGTGACGTTGTATTGTCTCGTTACGAGTTTATTGATCTTGCAATTGCTTCGAAGAACCAATCAGAATCAGGGTTCGGAATAGGTGGATATTCAATATTAGTCAAGTACACAGATAAATATTTAATATAAAAAAATAAAAAGTAATATCATATAGTATGACAGACCCTTGCTAAAGGTGAGTTCGCTCTCCTGCAGGTAAGATCCGGTGATGACTGATGATTGCTTAGTGCAAACCACTCAACACACACATATTTCAAAGGTGTACAAAAATTAATTCTTATGAAGTAATGGGTAATAAAAAAAGGCATTTGTATGAAGAGGCCTTCCCTCTATTGTAGTTCCAGCAGATTTTTGAAAAATACTATTAAAAAGACTATGAAAACCGTGTGGGACGGATAAACGGATTTCCCCACAAAAGAAAAATTAAGGTGTGCCTACGTAAAAATCATATTTATTTGTATGTTTCTACAAACTATTCCAACCATCCTGATTTTTACAATTTAATTCTGTTTTGTTTAAATCTAGGAAATCCACTGTTTACTGTGAACTAATACAAAATGTTTAAAAAAGAACACGTAAACACGATCTATCATAAATTAATTATAATAACTGTCATATTCATCGAAATCTAGAACTTCGACAGTAACAAATTGCTCAACCTTATAAAACTATCGCGTTTTCGTTATGCATAACAGTCATCTAAATAGGGTTATTATTATAAAATCTTCAGCTCAACTAGGTCAGATTATTAAGAGATTAATATTTACATCTAAAAGTTATATAATTCTTAATAATAATGTTAAGTAAATAATATAATTTCTGCCAGTTGTGACGGAATGGTGTGGCAATTCTTTAAGTTACGCTTCTATTTATAAAGCCTGAACAATTTTTTTTAGATCTAAATGCTTAAGTTTTTAATTTCAGCAGTTTTGGAACTAACCCGTTACTGACAGCTATATCATCTCCGTTTGTAAAATGTCAAATTTTTTTTTTTACCAAAAAAAGTGTGAATTTGTGAACGATGACGTCATTGTTTGCATACTAATTACATCATTTTAATAAATTAAAAATCGTGAATATTATGATTTTTTTTTTCATCAACAAACTGTAAAACTGATAAATGGTAGTGTATTACTGAATACTCAATACTCCTATAGGTTTGTGGAGCTGGTGACTGTGTCAGGTTTTTACCTGCACTACAGTTCAAAATTATCGGGGACAAATTCCTGTTTGTCCCCACATTCATCATCATCATCAGCCTGCATTAGTCCACTGTTGGACATCCGAATCTTTATGTGTATAATATATACACATAAAGATTCGGAGACAAACAAAACTAAAAGTTCTGTTTGTCCCCATTCGGGGACCGGCTCGTGGAGACAAACAGGAATAAGCCATTTTGTTTCGGAACAATCAAAAACTTTATTGAAATATTCTGTATTTTATATAGTATTTAATTTAGAGTAAACTAATAATCTTCAAATAGGTATGCATTATGCGTTTCAATCAACTAGAAAAATAGTATTTCAGGGTACCTATACTTTTTTCAATTTCCCATGCAATGTTGGCTGTTCAACTGTCTGATTTGTATGATACTTGCAAAAAATGTGAGGATTCTATAAGAGAAAATTATGCAGTACAATGAGAAGACGCCTCCGTCTGTTTCCGGAAATGTTTTTTTTTGCAGGAACTACACATCTCAACGAGGCTCTCAGCAATATGCCTCCAAAGGTCCCTCTCCTTCTTCGGACATATTATGCGTTCACCTAGGCATAATTTGGAGAAGCACATAATTCTGGGTCAGATGGATGGCAAATGAATCAGGGGTAGAGCACCTTCCCGATGGATAGATGTGGTGAAGAAACCTGTGGGAAATATTCAGAGGGTAGTCCATAGCACCTACAACCGCAGCCAATGGAGAGACCTTGTTTGTGGTCGCGAAGAAGAAGATTGTCGAGTAAAACTCAGAAGATTTAATATTTAAGATTTAAAGATTTCGACATAAGTTTTAAACAGTTTATTTATGAACCAACAAAAATGTGTACATAATCGATATTACGTAAACATCGGAAGAATTTCTATACCACAGTCAACAAACATCATGCGTTATGTTTGCGGTTTTGACCTTAACGTCTCTGATCTAATATCATATCAGTTTTTTCTGAATCATAAAAAAACAGTTAAGTTCGTGTATCATTTGTACCCGCGCTACATGACAGCGTTTTTTTTTACTTTCGCTCTCACTTCATGTTTAAACTGACTGCTAATTCTGGCTATGCGCGTACGTCGAAGTTTTCGTCAATTCAAAGGTATAATAATAATATTGTATTACACTTCTTATGTAGATAGTCTTTAGTTAAAGAAGATAGTTAAAAGCACATTGATGGTTATAGAAAATGGAACAAAATAGACGTATGATTAACTCTGGCTTTTGCACAAAATAGTTACCCCCGTAATCAAATTTTAAAAAAATGCATCTTCGTCTTAAATGTATTGTATTTTATTCTAATTTTATTTAAATTAATTGATTACTAACAATACTAATAAAACTGTATATGGACCATATTATGTAGTCTGAAATATTTTTTTTTTTTTATGTGATAGGTGGCAAACGAGCAGACGCATCACCTGATGGTAAGCGATTACCGCCGCCCATGGACACCCGCAACACCGGAGGAGTCACAAGTGCGTTGCCGACCTTTGAAATGGGATGGGGGATGGGGGAATGGGAAGGGGGAGGGGGGGTTGGGCCTCCGGTACCCTCACTCGCTCGGCGAAACACAACAAACGTTGCTTCACGCCGGTTTTCTGTGAGGCCGTGGTATCACTCCGGTCGAGCCGGCCCATTCGTGCCGAAGCATGGCTCTCCCACGTCTTATAAATAAATAAATAAATAAATGAATTATTATTATTAAATGAGTAAAACAGCTGATCGATTTAAATTTTGAATTTTGGCCTTATATAGATGGATAGTTCAATATATTTATTAACAAATAAATAAGAAAAAGAGATAAATTTAATTTTCAAATATTATGTTTGAAAATATTTTGAGCTGATTTAGTTTTGTGCCTAGACTTTAGGGTGTTAAGATTATTATTCTGGATGTGCGAAAGCATACTAAACATTACTTTTAAGCTTTAAAAAACGACAGCATCAATGACAATATCACGACCATAAATAAAATCAAGTCTTTTTTTTTTCAAACACTCTTAACCATGAACAATAGAGCTACTGTCCGCGGACCGCGGAGTTTGCGGATAGAAACTACGCCCTGGGAACATGATCAGTGAAAAATGGCGTCGATAAACATTTTCTCCACTTTTTATCATGTTAACAATGATCAATTGATTGGTATGCATTTATAATTACGTTGGCCTTGATGATGAGCTGTCATTGTGCAAAAACTTGCCTGCTTTGTTCGTATGTGCGTAACCTTGCGAATTTGCATCGAGTTAGTTATTGGTAACAGTTATGTTTAGGTAAACATAATTTCGAGTTTAGAATTATTATTATGGGAGTTTGTAGTTTATTTTTTCATGAAATTAAACAATTTTTTTCAGAAGTCCTTTATGAAACAAAATAGTATGATATATATTGTCTAGAAGTAGTCGTGACTCAGTGCATACGGTCACAACCTGGATGGGTTTACCTGTTAGTGACATTTACCTATCTCGACCATTTCCGTGCTTCTGAGCCACGCTAAGCCGTTGGTGCCGGCTGCTATCACTAGATTATGGCAGTCGTTTAGCCTTGTCGGAGGCCTTATAGGCGGCTTGAAAACTTCTGACACTGGGGTTGGCCACTAGCCTCGCAACCTCCACCAATCCGGACTTGGCCTATGGCCTGACCTTCCCGAGTAATGAGAAAGGACCCGTGCCCCTACAGTGGGGACGATATGGGTCGTTAACGAGATATTATCTATTATATCCTGGCCAGGGCTTCTGTTTTGCGACACTGTGTTTAAAATAATTATACAGGATGTTACAAAACAGATTTAGGACCCGTTGGTAACTGGAACTAACTCATAGAACTGAAAAACTTTTGTTCAACATATGGATTTGCTGAAAAAATGATTAATGTAAAATTATGTTTGTCTCGTTGATGTCTTTTATATGGAAACAAAAAGCAAAAGTTCATTATTAATGTCTAATATTATTACGTAATTTCACGAATTATCTGAAAACAAAAAAGTTATATTTCAGGTACCAGATGGGAGACTGTTCAGTTTGTGCGAACTGAACAACTTTATTCAAAAGTTTATTATGTTTATTGAGAAATATCCAAACAAATGATTTCAACAATCACTTTTGCTTTTGTTTCCATATAAAAGACATCAACGCGACAAACATAATTTTACATAGAACATTTTTTCAGCAAAGCCAAAAGTTGAACACAAGTTGCTCAGTTCTCTGAGTTAGTTCCAGTTAACAACGGGTCCTAAATCTGTTTTGTTTCTGAAGTGTAGGGCAACAATTACTAAAGACAGGTAAAGTACAGTTCACGCATGCTAAGTAGAGAAAGTGCGATTAGTGGAATCGCACGCGCATCCGAGCCGGTCACCCCGATTCGCCGTTTGATTAATCGTTTTGTAATGTTGTGTAATTCACTTGTTTGTTTATATTTGTTGAGTATTTTTAGAGCGTTTATCTCTTTAATTTAGTTCTTTTTTAAATCAAAAGATGGCAGTTTACGATATGGCAAATAAAATGCTTGTCAATCACGTCATCTTTGTGTTGTATAAATTCATTTGTTTGTTTATATTTTTCGAGTATTTTTAGAGCATTTTTCTCTTTCATTTAGCTCTTTTTAAATCAAAATATGGCAATGTACAACGTAGAAAACAAAAAGGTTTTCAAGTATGTAATCTTCTTTGTCTATTATTTTCAAGAAGAAATCTCAATAGTTAAGGCGCTAAGTATAGCCAAATCGCAATATTCAATTCAAATTCTTGAAATAATGGTTAAAGCTATCACCATGGAAAAAATATATAACATACTTCAAACAATGAAAAGCAAATTGTATTGAACAGAATCATAAAAATCACAAAAACTTTGATGAAAAAAATATCCTGTAGACCCTGTATTTTGCATTAATTACAAATTCTCTCGGAAACACAATATTTGTTTATGTTGAAACCAACACACAAAAATCGGCCATTTTAATACCTTCAATTTATCTTGAACGGATTTTTTTTAACTTATTTGAAAGCCAAGAAAAGTAATAAAAACATCGAAATCTCGAGAATTTTGCGTTCGGTCTTGACGTAACCACCGCGATGGTACCCACACTGATGTGAACTTAAAATGAGTAGAGCGTTACGGTCGATATTATATTGTCATGCATCAACCTGCTCAGATTGAGTGTACTTCGCGCCTTAAATGCATTTTTCAACACACTTGCTCATAAAGTGGCTCTATGGTCACCGCAATTAGGCACAGAATGACACCCATAATCAAACTGTGACTTTTTCATTGCTATAACTCACTAGTGAGTTATAGATTTTTTAAAAATTTTATTGGTTGAGTTGCTTTGTTCTTAAAAAAGTTTTTATTAAAAAAAAAAGATCGTGTTCAATAGAACAAATAAATTAATGTTCCTATTGCTTGCTCATTTCATGCAACTTCTTATTTAAATAGATAATTTTAACTCGTACGTGTTTAATAAATAAAACTTTCACTCAAATATAACTTTTGTTTTCTCTGTAATAAAAGAAAACTTTAAATTCCCCATTTTGTACGTGGCAGAATAGGCGCAAATCTTATGCGCCGAAAATAAAAAAAAACCTCATCCCTTTAGTCTGTTTAGGCCGATCACAATGCGCGCGCATAGGAAAACTGATTAATTTTTCCCGCCATAGCGAAACATTTTTCACAACTCGTTTTCACTGTTGAAATAAAATGAGTTTTTATTGTTATTTTATTCACAAATGTGTTGAAAAACGTCGTATGATACTCGTGTGTATTGACCGTCCATTTACCGTCCTTGGCTCTCTTAAGACCCTCGCCTACGGCTCGGGTCTCAATGGCGCCTCGACGGTAATCACCAATGTTACACACTAGTACCATAATGTACTATTATCTTATAGTTTGGCTCCTAAGGGACAGATGGCGGTTGTCTGGTGCAACGATGAAAATGAATATCGCTATATCAAAGTCTATGAACATGAGAAAACCTTCAAAGCGGACAACTTAATTGTTGCGTACGTTTTATACATTCAAAAAATCAGTTCCAAAGTATAACACTCCCGACTCTTAAAACCCTAACACCGGGAATCGAACCCGCGACTTTCCTGTTATGAAATGAGTATATTCGCCACCACGCCATGACGGCGAATTTTTATGACTTTATTTTTTCCAATAAATTTTAATTAATTGAATTTGAGATAAGTAAAAGTAAACGATAGTCTGAATGACTCTCACTGAATAGCAAATGCCATAAAAATTATACTTATCAGTTGTTTCTAGAGATAGTTATGTATTTCTATTACTTTTTTACAGTTCTGCCACATTTGTAAAGACAGGTAACAAAATAAGAACGGAAAATTCTTAGCATATGTCGTAAAAATGTTGACGACACGACTGTTATTTCAGTGAATGCCATCGAACTGCAATTTCAATGTCTTATTTCGCTTTCTCCTACTTGTTTAGAAAATTCTCTCTCCCGTCAACTTCGCGCATGTGCCTGTTATTATTGGAAATTACATGCATAACGTATAAAATGTTGCTTTCTATCAATCGCTACACTTGTACTTTATTGACTTGGAAAGTAAATTTCCTTTACGTTTTTAGTGTAACGCAAATGTGCTGCTAGCTTTAGAAATCATCCCTGAAGGTAATTAAGTATTAAGTTCTTCTTGTTCTTAAATTTAAAAGCAAACCCTTTGTCGGTGAACCAATTCCGAACTTTTCCTATTTAGCCAGGATTTTTACTCGACTCGACAGGAGAAAATTGACTCGAAAACTGAAAATTGACTCCGAATAGCCGTAGGTACTATTACTGGGCATTTACCCCTTAATAAGCAGCTATTTATAATGAAAGTTACAGACAGCCAACTGTGCAGAGGCTGTCTCGAAACAGAAGAAACAGTCAGCCACGTGATCCTGGAATGCACTGGTCTGGCCGAATAACGGACAAAATCCTTCAGGATGTAAGTGCGCTCTGAGAAGCCTGTTAATGTTCCAGGAGTCTTCTGTGCTTCTATAATTGACCACGCTGAATACGTTAAAAACAACCGATTTCAATCGCAACAACTCCAATTTTTCTATGTTTTTGTTGATTTTCTCAAAAACCGCTGAATCGATTTCGATAAAACTTATATGGGACCACCTGTGAAGTATACGCTTTTAAACAAAAAAAGAATTTTCCAAATCGGTTCAGGCGTCTTCGAGTAATCGGTGAACATACATTTAAAAAAACCGACGAATTGAGAACCTCCTCCTTTTTTTGAAGTCGGTTAAAAAGAAGCTCGTTTAGCTGGACTAGTCAACCATGTCTGCACGTATAAAGGACCAAATTCCTTCTCAGTACTGAAGTAGGAGTCAGGATTTTGACCTCCTCATACGACACAGCAGCGATCCTTTATCTGTTCCATATAGTTTCGTCTTGGTCTTCCTCTTCCTCTTCTTCCTCCTAAAAACCATAATAGAAGGAAAGATAGGGTCTTTCCTTCTATTATGGTTTTTAGGAAGCTGTCGTATCTTATTAAGTATTCAGTTAATTTATTGTATTATACTTTCCTTGAACTTTGTTTGCTTCGCCATAAGTATCTAAGATAATAAATATAAGTTCATTTACATGTCAAATATGACTTTTCCGCACAAAACGGTGGCATTGGAAAATCAATTTGAAATATGCTTTTGCAAAATCAAAAGCACACGAAACGCGACGATAGAATCATTAAAAAGACATGTCAATATACAGGTGTAACAAAATTGGTGTAGGACCCGTTACTAGGGATTCTACTCATCGTACTGAACAACTTTTGTTCTACGACTTTGCTCAAATCGCAAAAAAAGTTTTGGACTCTCCATATAAATTGATCATCTGTTTTGCCATTTTTTGCCATTTTTGTATGGAGAGTTAACGGTTAACGGGTCCTATACCAATTTTGTTACACCTTGTATAGCGGATGATGCTAAGTGCAAAACCTGGCAACCACCTTAGGCATACACGGTTAATGTGCTACACGATAAGAAGAAGAATACATTTGATTCACACATTGTAAAATATATATTCTTGTTAATATATTCAGCAACTGAATAAAGCTTGTATTCCAACAAAAAATAGCCATATTTATAAAACACAAGAGAAAAACGAACAGTTATTGCACATTATACGATGTACTGCTAAAAAAAATCGTTTCAAAAACAGTTACAATATTTACCAATACAAGAAATGCAATAAAATATTAATGCAGTCAACTAATAAAGATTCGCAGAAATGCTAGTTTCTGCAAAAAAAAGTTACAGGCTATTAACACGTAGTTTTCAGAACGGAACGGAACCGCTGTGTGTTGCCAGCTACAAATAATAATTAAAACGTCCAATCAACACAAATCATCACATGAGATAGGTAGAAGAAATATTGAAATGTTTGACGGATGATTAAGCTTGCCGGTAAGAAATTAAGAATACAATAATATACGTATATCTTAGATCTGCAATCTTAACGAGATCTTAGAACGAATCGTTAGTTTTTTCAGAATAACAAAAACATAAACTCAGATGAAATAAATACTTATTTCAAGTTTGTGATGCCAAAAATATGCGAAATGTTAGGCAAAATCCTCATGCTCAGATTTAAAATCCTCATGAGTATATCAAACCATATAGGGTCGCCATTGCTGGAGTATGTACGGGTTTTTCATAATTATTGCTAGGTTAGGACTAAAGACTTGTATCTTACAGCACAGTACTGTACCTTCCAAATAAGTTAAAGACTAGGGCAACGGCTCAACGTGCCTTGCGAAGCACGAACGGTCGGGATAAATGCCACTAACACCATATTGTACGACAAGAGTACTAATGTGCACAAAAGTGCCTGGATCACCCATGGTCGGTGGGAAGAAAACTCATACAGAGTTATTCATACCAATTGTACATAAAATGTGTAATCAATGTGTGTATATTTTTTATGTGTGCAATCAATTTATTAAAAAAAATGACAACCCTTAACGTCCCCAGTCCTCCCTGCAGGGGCAAGTCTCTTCCCATACCTCGGGAAGGTTTGGCCATACTCCACACAAGAAGACCAAGTCCGAATTGGTAGGTTTAGGAGGCTCGTGGCCAACCCTAGTGTCTGAAGTTTTCAAGCCGCCTATAGGGGCTGCGACATGGCTTAACGACTGCCAGCCAGTGACAAAAGCCGGCTTAACGTGCCTTGCGAAGCACTGTAAATGGTCGAAAATAATAAGTACAATTTAATTATATTACCTTATATTACTCGAAGGTATAGTTTTCGAGTACTTCAGTCGTGTAGACGAAGATCGAGCGGGTCGATCTCGCACAGGTCGCGGACACGTCGCCATATTGTTTTTTTACTTGTTTTTTTTTTATTTACACATCACAGTCACACTTTATTTTTATTGTTCTTGCACTTTTGTTTTCGTCACTTTGTGTCTTTATTTTACTTGTTTCGTCAAGTTTATGTCCACTTAAAAAGTATTCAAATATTATCGAACTTAAAAGTCTCGAAATCTTTTCGAAAATTGTAACTTTTGAGACTGAAATTAAAAAAAAAAATTATATTCTAACAAATAAATTGATCATATCGAAATAACATTTCGGCACTACACTAACGGAGATTTTGTAGACAAATAACCGTACTTTTTAGGCCGGTTAAAGAATGTAATAATTTTCAGTTGTATGTATTATGTACCCCATCGAAAAAATAAATGTCAAAAAAACCAAGTTCGTAAAAATCTTGCAAGATTAACTCGGATAACGGTTTCACTACCAAAATTTATGATTTCTAATTGGATCCCAATTCTTTCAATTCTTTCCTTAAATCAAAGGTTCTGTCATGTATAATGTTCTTCCGTTCAAGTCACACAACATCACAAATTTTCCTTTATAGTAACTGTAATAATAATATCTGGGACAAATCACACACGGTCATCTGGCCCCAAACTAGGATTCCCTGTATCTTGGGAACCAGAGACTGATATACTTGCACATATACTTTTAAATACATACATATATAGATATAATACACCCAGACTCAGAGCAAACAATTCTGCTCATCACAGAAAAGTTTGCCCTGTGTGTCAAACCTACGACTCTCGGATCAGAGGTCAGGATCGCTAACCACTTAGCCACCGAGTCAGTTTGATTTAAGGAAAGAATGAAATTGGGATCCAATTTCATATAGATCCCAGATTTAAGTGTCATTAGATTTGTCTTGTTTCTCTGAGTACCAAACCCAAAAAGACGTAACTTAACCGTAATTTAACATAAGAGTACAAATATATGTTTTAAAGTTTATACACATAAAGTTCAAAAAAATTGCAATAAACAGACACATGCGATATGTTCTTAAATTTATCCAAATAAAGTTTAAAATAACTTTTTTTTTTGTTTTCAATTATTGAGCCTCTTTTTCATATTAGACTGACAGTGAAGTTTTCGTAATGAACCAAATATCTTGGAGGAGGTAGAGCGAAGAATATTATCACGCACTCTGGTGTTTTGACAGCTATAAATGGTAGAAAACTCCTTGTTTTTATTTGCAACATTTATGATATTTCATCTATTATTAATGTTTTTTTATTTTTTATTTTTTTATTTATATGGTTTATTGATCTCTTCCACAATATTATGAGATATTACAAGGTATCTTAGTCTAAATCTTAGAGATTTTAACTTTAAGTAAGAACATCACAGTTTATTAAGTGTGAAAAAGTGACACTGAGGATGCGCAGCTAGGTTAACTTGGTTCCTACACTAGGCAATGCCTGTCCTGTAGGTAACCAAATCAGGTCCAAGTTTAATAAAAAGACGATGCGAGATGTCAACAATGTCAAAATGTAAAATGTCAAAAATGTAATTTTAACAACTTATAAATTTTTATTGTTTTGAACAAAGAAGTTTTATATCGGGGGGGGGGGGGGGGGGGGGGGGGAGCGGGGTGCATGTCTGTGGTTTTGAAGTAGACAATTTCTTTGTTCTTAGTTCCAGTCAATTTCATGGTATAACGGAATCAAAATTTGAATTAAAAACGTTTGTATGTCACCTCTGTCAACAGAGTTTTATCTCAAAACTCAAATTAAAATCATCGTTTTCCGAATATCACATGGCGTATTCTTCATCTCTGACATCCGAATGACATAATATTTAGGCTGTAAATCTTCACTCGGCTACGTCATGACATAAAAATATGGGGATTTTTGGAACCATATCAGTATATTTTTAATATTCATCAGAACTTTTTTAGCACAAGTTTGAAAGGGTAAGTCCAAAAGGAGATTTCAACGACTTTAGCTATTTTCGCGCTTTCCCTGTTCAACTTATTATTACCTCTCGCACACATCACATGTATACCATTAAAACTTTAAACTGTGAACATCTGCATACAAAATATAATTTTACGCAAATCGAAATTAATTATATTTAGTTTCCAAATTATGCTAATTCTAGACGATTTGAATAATTATGGTATGCACAATTAATTTCTGCTTTGTTACACATTTGGTAGGCATTTAGTTTCAAATCATACAAAAAAGAAAAGTGAGTTTACATACATGCGAATTCGGGTATAGTTTTTTTTATTTATGTGATCATGACTTTATGAAGACCTCACAATTCTGTTTTCATGAAAAAACATTTCCCTATACGTATAAAATCGTCTGAGGCTTAATGATTTAGCCAAAAGAATAAAAACTAGAATACCTACTTTAAATATCCCACGAAACTCAAGGGACTAACATAAATTAAAAGACATATCACACACCTTAATCCATCAAATCATTTAGACCACAAACTCTTGCAGGTAAACAGAGATACAAACAGCCACAAATATTAGCCTCCTTCTAGTTAAAATTTTATCCCTTAAACACCATAATTTGACTACCAAAAATAATTCCATAACCAGGTCAAGTCCATATTATAACAATACCTATCCATCTTGAACAATGCACAATGTCCATGCCCGATGCACTGCACTGCTAACCCAATTTTCATGCAATTTTTCCGAGTCATAATTAATATCATAAACAATGATATTTTTTTTTGTTTGGGTTTTTGTTTTGAAGGGTCAAGGGTAGGTCGATTTAGGGTTAAATATAAATGTGTGGACGGAAGTGAGATACGCATTATTACATTAAGAAATAACGATCAATTAGTTATAGTCGGTTATGAAATTAATAACAATGAAATGACACAAATATACAGACTTTCAAGTACAGTTGGACAGATATTTAAAGATTTACTTCTACTCCTAAACTAAACAACTTTGTTCAGCTCCTAAAATATCACTTCTGACAGAAATTACCTGTTCTAATCAGCTGATTTATTAGTATAATAAATTTAAAATGGTTTAGTGATTTTAACATAGCTCTGGAACAATGGTTATTCAATATCTCCAGTACACATATTCTATCTTATATTACACACTATATACAGGATGTTAAAAAATTGTGTTTATGATTTTAAGGGGTTACTCAGAATTAAGTATAGAATACAGCAAAAATATTAAAAAAGACAAATGTACAACTTACTTTTCAGTTTCCCATATAAATTTTTGATTCACTATTCAGATTTAGTATGGGAAACTGAAAAAAAGTTATAGACCGGATTTTTTCAATAGTTTTTCTGTCTATAGGCAATAAATAAACGATAAAAAAAAAAAAACAAAAATGCTAAAATTATATCCGGATTAAGACAAATCTAAAGACACATTGCATCCAAGAAGCCATTCAGGAGATTTGACTGCTAACGATGAAAACATACATTAATACATACACCCGAAAATCATAACCATCCGTAGCAATAGTTGGACAATAGAAAAAACATAATCTTATCACATTTAAAAACTCTAACACAGGAATAAAATTTTCGCTGAAAGCAGTTCAAAATTTTTGTAATACTTGTTCGCTTTCACACTGTTTTTGTTCAATTTCAGTTCTTTCACACACCGTAAAAATCACTGCAGCTTTACTTGAAAACACAAAAATCGATATTAACATCGAAAAATTAAATCGCGAACTAGAACTATGTGAGCGAATAATCCACTCCGGCGCAAACTCAATGCGAGCACACGTGGAGTCGACACTCGGACTAGTGTGTTATCGCTAGAAAACCACTAGGTTTTAGTTACATGGCATGGTCATAAGCTGTAGCGGGAGCGAGAGCGGATCCCACGAAGCAGTTGTAAAAATTGCAAATTAGGTAATAAATGTTACCTACACGTGACCACGGATTGCGGATTGTGCCCAATGCAACAACAGGTAATAATCGTCTACCCTTGAAAAACCATAGTAAAGTTAGGTAATTGTGTAATGCGATCACCAAATGAATGACTTAACACAATTAATTAATTCCAGATGCCGTGAGTTTTGTTATTTAATTGGTGCTTAACTTGATATAAATCTTATTTATTCTATCGGCATAATTTATTTTCTCACAAAGCCATGGTTTTTCCGCTTTTAATATTAGAATCGAGGCATTAATTTACTTTGAGTGTTAATTATGGAACTGTCTCCGACTCACGCTGTACTCTTCATCTATCCGCTCTTACTGTAAAGTATAGCCTATCAAATCGCTGTCGCTTTATTCTCATGAACGCTACCTAACCGGTACCGCACGCAGCATCAAACATCACTCACCCACTTTGTGCCAACTGTTGCTCGCTTTCTTTGCTGTGTAGTAATTATGTTTTTATTACCGTAAATATTGGGTATGGTCAGCAAAAAGATGTCATGTCATAACCAAAAAGTAATCGACGGATAAGCAATGTAGAATAAATATTATAGTTAAACCCTCAAAATTTACTGACATGGTCTAAATTTAATCCGATAGTTGACTGCAAGTCACCTGAGTTACTTTTATCAAATGTGAAAAACGAAATAGTGAATTATTTGCTAAGACAATGTCACAAATGTGAAACGCACTGAACGGATTTGTAATAGAGATGAAATTGCATCAAATCGCTAATAATACTTATACGTATGAATTATGAAGGCAGAAGAAAATATGTTCTAGGTGCGTAGACGCAGATCTGCTCGCTTTGTTATCTAGTTAACAAAATAAAATTACTAATCTCATTAAAATTTTAAAAAATGCTTTAATATCTATGGGAGTTTATGATACATCAAAATTCAACGACCCGTTTAGGCTACAAGTTCAGATAAACTTAAAACAATAGCCCCCTCTTGGAACAGTCAGGTAAAAAGCTACATATATTGGGTTATTTATGTATCTAATATATGTACTTGTATGTTTGTATTTGCTATAGGGTTTTTTATCTCTCTTATATATGTACTTTAAAAAATGGCGTAATTAGGGCTCAGTCAGCACATTAAAGGACGGACTGTCCAGCCGAACCGTCTCAGTACATGCTCTTAATGTTTCTTTTCATCTCCCTTCGAACTCCATAGTATTTCCAGTCTAGAATCTTCGTCATCATTAACGTGAACCAAAAGACATGTGGAGAGAACCAGATTCCTTTGAAAAACATATACTCATGGACAAAGTAGAGGGGATAGAGCAAAGAGGCCGAGCACCAACTAGATGGTGCGACCAAACGAAAAAATTCAACTCCACCTGCATAAGGCTATTCACACCGCTGCGGTCAGGGAAAAATGGAAGTACCTAACTCGGCCCCAATCTGCAACAGTTCTATCTGACTTGTCTTCATAATGGTCACAATTCCCAATCCCTGAGCTGGGGTTACAACTTAGAAGCAAACCGTATGTTAAAAGACTACTACGGGAAAAAAATGGCGGACTTCACTCACGAGTGAACTTCAGTCACGAGTCACGACTCTGAAGAAAATTGTAAAAAAAAAATATTCTGTAAAATTTTATTGTATTCTTTCTTTCTTCTTGTTCTTTAATTCATTCAATCAAACTCATCATCAATATCAATTTATATAAAAAGTCAAATTTTTGTTCCGAATTCAGTATAGATTCCATAGGACAAGTTGATTGGTGTTATGAATAAAACACCATGTAAAAAGGTCCAGAAATAGTTTCTTTACACTCTGTATTATTGCTTACATACATCAACTTAACCGTGATTATTGCGTAGAACTAAATTTTAATTTATGATTCGATTCTAATTACATTTTAATGAAGAACGAAATATTGGTGGGCAACCCGGACAAAGAAATGCTACGAACTAAAATGTACAGTCAGCGCAATAAATTGCACGAGTTGAGAAATCTCAACCACTTCACTAATGTTATTAATAGGAAAGTATGTGATATTGATATAAACTTTCCAAGCTTAGTAAATACAGGTGTCTTTTTTAGGAAAAAAGGCTTTTAATCATGTAACTGTTATTCAGTTTGTTGTTTTAACCCTTACAGTACCTTTTTCTTATTTCACCCCTATCACCCTCCACCTTTAGCCATGTCAAAATCCTTATAGTGAAACTTCTGACACTGGGGTTGGCCACTAACCCCACAATCCTCCACCAATGCAGACTTGGCCCCCGTGTGTGGAGTATGGCCTAACCTTCCCGACTTATGGGAAGATACCCGTGCCCCTGCAGTAGGGACGATATGGGTTGCTAACGTAACCCTCCACCACTTGACCTGGTTTATTAGGTACTTGTTGTAAGCAGACGAGAAGTATCTGTTTGTAACTTCGGAACCTCAGCAACTGCCCCAACAATGAAAAGGTTCTATACAAAAAAACTATTAATCTCACATTAACACCTAAGAAACCTAATTATAGAAAGCTCCACACACTGCTCTATCGTAGTAACACAACAATCATAGATCTGCAACGCTTCCAGATTAGTTAATCGCATTACAGATTTAGATCCGAGCTTCACTAGAAAACTGCAGGGTGGTATTGAGGCGGGGCCCAAATCATGAGATGTTCTTATACACCTAAGAAAAACATTACTATGGCTTCTAATCATCAAATGAAACAAGTCTATCCAAGACACAAATGCTTAGTTTGCAAAAACAAGAGGTTTCTTATACTGATCAGCTGATTTCGAGAACTTAGTATGGAAAGTCCAAAATTATTTTTGGGGATCCAGGATAGGTTATTTTTGGAAAGTTGTCCAGATTCAAGGTATCTATACTGGTGGACTAAAAAATGACCTTATAATAAAAACTTACTATATTTCTTGAGTCGATTTTTTAGTCCACCAGTGTAGTTTTTATTATAAAAACCTCAAATTTCATTTCAACAAGTGACCCTTGCAATGATGTCTTAGTTAAATGATATACCTAATGACCTATTGGTTTTGATTGTCTGCTTTTCAAGACACTTTTGTAACCGTGTAAGGCCATCTGCAACGGGCTTTTCTAACAAAAAAAATGTTACATTGAGCTTTGTTAAATAAAAATAAAGACTTTCTCCTTCTCCTAAGGAGCCTCCTAAGGTAGAATATTTATGTACATACTAATTTCGTCTTTGGGTAGCTGAGCGAGCGACCTTTGGTAACTGCTGAAACAGTTGTTCTTTTTATATTTTTAATGCCCTCACTGCCAATACTCAGTGGGGCCCTGCCCCCAGTCCGGCCAATCAGACGACGCAAGCGGAGTGTGAAGCCTGCGCGGGCGCACGGCCGATAAGCGCAATTAATTCGGTCGCGCTTTCTCCCCTCGTGCGCGAATTGTTATTAATTCTTCGTTTACACAGAATACAAGCAGGAATTAGTGTGACAAAGTTGTACATTGTAATTGTTATAATTAATAGATAACAGTAGTAGATAAAATGCGACTATAGTGGAACCAAAATGAATTAGTTTTTAGAAAAAAAAACCTTTCTTGAGAAGGGGACTGGGGAAAGGTAAATAAAATTTTGGAGAATAAAGTAACCTTTCTCTTTGTCTGAAGTATCTTATAAGATAAATTGACATTTCTTTCATATTTTGTAAATTACTAAAGTTTTTTAAAATTAAATTATTAGAAACTGCGCTAAACGAAAATATCTACATAATCTCTTTTTGAATCTGCATACAAGAAATACAGACGAAATCGCAGTTCCACGACCCAAAAAACTGCAATGCATCACTGCAAGATGCACATATCTCGATCATTATAGCTGTAACGTCCGTTAGATCTCGTGACTGGACAGCGCATGCGCGCTAACTGTACTGCACTATCTCTACCATCCACTGGCCAGTACAAAAACATACCACGATCCAGTATCTGTCGGAAGAAGTGTTTAATGATGTGTGAAATACTTAATAATCGATAATTTATAGAAAAAAGCTCCTAAGTATAAGACAGATGAAGTTTGCTTCAAGGAGTATTTTATTCACCTACTTGTTTTTATTAATTTTGTTTAGACCTTAGTAAAATAAAATTAGACTTGTCTTGTTGTTTTTTTGCAAAACTAGTTCTAGTTCTATTATTGGCATCATCTCACCTGATGGTAAGTGATGACGATGTCAAAGATGGAAGCGGGCTTACCAAGATTCCCCAACGCAATGGCGAACTGGCTATCTTATCTTCATGCTGTGAACGTGATGTTTGGCGACAATACTCAGATAAGATGGTGGTACCTAGCTAAGCAGGCTCAAAATGCCCTACCACCAACCAAACCGAGTCCTTTAAACTTGAACCCCGCCGGGAATCAAACCCGCGACCTCCTGATGTGAAGCGAGCGAACTAGCCACTAAGCTACAGAGGCGGTTCTATATTTCGATTTATTTGTATAAATATAAGAAAACAATTAAATTTTCTCTTTTAAGTAACGAAGTTTTCAATAATGAAGTTGCAAATATGCACAGTATAATTGGAGTCATCATCATATTGTTAAAGTCAACTCAACAACAGATGGCACCATTAAACGGAACCTAGGCGTAGTCAGACCATTCATAATTCACCTAGACTACCTAAAACTAGGAGAGCGAGGAAGTGAGCACTACGAAGGTCAAATTCAGTCCTAATTTATTTGACTTTACTATGGCTAATAGGATGGTGTCCCTTTTTAACTTATGTAAATATACCTGGATAGAAAGGGATGAAACCACCAGTTGTCTTCCTCAACTCAAATCGATTATCCCTTCTAAGCATCACTGTGCTCATTAGTTTCTAACTCCATGGGCATAATCAGGCGTAATCAATGCAGAGACTAGAAGTTACTCTATGTAGTTTACAACCGTCGCTTCATCTTCATAAACTCGGTTACCAAAAGATAGCGCCACTTTCTTCAGATCAGGCGTAGTTGACATAGTTACCAACAGATGGCGCCACTTACCTCACATCTGGCGTAGTGTTGTGCAGCAGTCGCACGCAGTCCAGGCACCCTCTAGCGGCGGCGTAGTGCAACGCCAGAGCGCCATTGTTGGCGCGACCGCCCGCCGGCATAGCGCGCGCGCAGCACCACCCCTCGACAGCTAGCCGACCGCTCCTGGGACAAAGAAAAGGAGTAGGTTAGATACCGCTCCATTCTAGAATCACACTGGACAAAAGTCTTCTATAGGGCCGATGATGTCAGTGCATAGAGGAAGTGAATCACTGCATTAGTTTATCCTTTACCAGAGACAAGATATGTATATTCCCTTTTTTTCTACGCCTTTGTTGTGGACTCTTCTAAAACGAAAGTATAAATAAAAGTCAAAAGCCATTTAAAATACTAAGGGAATACTTGAAGCAAAATCTTTAAAGAGCCAGGCTCTAGTAGTAGGTTACTTTAGCTATAGAAATAAAAATGCTTAGTTATTTAATAGAAAAAATGTATTTCACAAAATTACAATAGAATTCCAGACTTCCATTAATATCTGGCCATGCTGTATTTAAATCAAACAAGTTTCATTAAAATTAATCAAGTTATCGCACGTCGTAGTCCTACGTAGCTCTAAATTAGATACCGTTCCATTTCAGTGTCACATTGAACAGAAAATATTTTTTCTAAAAGACCTATATTATGATATTAGTGGCATACTGCATAAATGTATCGAATTAGTGCATTTGAAATTTATCCTTTACCGTGCACTCTTCTTTATATTCTTATCAAATGAACATTTGTGCCTAAAATATTACAGTTAGAAACTTTGCAACGCTTGTCTTTCTATAAAAGTTATAAATATTAGATTAGTTTAAAATGTTATAATGGAAGATTTGTAGCAACCACAGTATAAGGACATTATGTCCACAGTATGGACACTCCCTGCCACTCTCTGAATGCTACCTCACCCCCCCCCCCCTCCCATGTGACATCTAAGTGGCCAGTTGTCAAGAGATTGGCAAACCAAAGATAATTTTATTTTCTTGAAAGAGTAACCCTTCTGGCTTCTATGGATATACAGCCTTGTCTCGTGTATATACAGTATGCGCTTCATTAATAATGTCTATTATAAAAGTCTGTCGCTTATGTTCATATCTGTCGTTAAAAGTTCTACTGTTTTCGGAAATATCAATTACTAAAAACGTCAACATTACAAAAAGAAGTGTAAGCTACGACAAGGCGGTATGACTAAGAAGCCTTAGCCTAAGCAGCCCTAGATACACACACACACATTAACACGTGTACAGACAATGAAGAAGTGTCAAGTATCGATGTACCCAGTAACGCGATATTTGTTTGTAGTTGTGGGTGTGGTAGCAACGTCTATACAGGGTGTTAAAAAAAGTGCGTTTGAAATTTTAAGGGGTTACTCAGAATCAAGAATAGAATCCAGGAAAATATTGAAAAAATTCGCTCTTCAATTTTTTTTTGCAGTTTTTCATACAAATTCTCGATTCACTATTTAGATTTAGTATGAGAATCTGAAAAAAATAATTGAAGAGCGGATTTTTTCAAATTTTTTCCTGGGTTCTGTACTTGATTCTGAGTAACCCCTTAAAATTTCAAACGCACTTTTTTTAACACCCTGTATACTTCATTCCAATAAAAAAAAAGCATAATAATAATAAAATAAAATAATAATATCTGGGACAAATCACACACGGTCATCTGGCCCCAAACTAGGATTCTCTGTATCTTGGGAACCAGAGACTGATATACATACACATATACATTTACTATGGAAAAACATGTTAATGTCATCTGCATACTACGTTTGTTTACCTTTTTTTTTGATTGGAATGAACTATAGCTATAACTACTATTATTGGCCTAATTACAAGTTGTACTAAAGATGTATTGTATATTAATTTAAGTTTGCTGTAGTTACAAAATAAAATAAATAAATATCTCTACGTTTTTTGCCAATAACCATACTTACACTTGACCACATATAATCAGGGTAATTGATCTTCAACCGCTTTTGTTTGTCTATGCAGGCGAAGCGAAACAAATTAAATTATGCAACTTTATAACTTTTTTATATTGCAATATTAATTTAATAGTAATATTCTATGTATTTGACTGACTATGACTGACGCGGTGGCTAAGTGGTTAGCGATCCTGAGCTCTGATGCGAGAGTCGTGGGTTCGATCCCCACACAGGGCAAACTTTTCTGTGATGAGCAGAATTGTTTGCTCTGAGTCTGGGTGTATTGTATATGTATATATGTATTTAAAAGTATATGTGTATGTATATCAGTCTCTGGTTCCCAAGATACAGAGAATCCTAGTTTGGGGCCAGATGACCGTGTGTGATTTGTCCTGGATATTATTATTATTATTATATTATTATTTGCATATCGGGGATTTGTAATATATGTTTTTTTAACTCATATCATAACTTACCTTAGGATATTTTCTATAAATTACTTAATGTACCTATTGTTACAAAAAAACTTGCAATCAAACATACAAAAACAATAGGATAATGTTTTCGTAGACTGCTACGCTACGCGTTAATCATCTGCATAGAAAAGACATCAACGCGAGCATCATCGCTAACTTAGTAACTCTTAGCGCCATCTAT
The DNA here is from genome assembly GCA_958295455.1 of Coleophora deauratella. Classification (NCBI taxonomy): domain Eukaryota; kingdom Metazoa; phylum Arthropoda; class Insecta; order Lepidoptera; family Coleophoridae; genus Coleophora; species Coleophora deauratella. The sequence continues at coordinate 12,884,319 of OY282406.1, read as the reverse complement.
CAAAGCCGCTTTGCACTATTCGTAATACTATGACGGATAGACAAGTTCCATTCACCAGGCACGCTTTAATGCACACGTCTAGGCACACACTGGGGCGTCTGTAGTACAGCTACTCGACACTAGATGGCGCTATTAATGCAATGGCATGTAATAACTGGAAAAATAGAAGATAAAAATGTTTGGGATATTTTTTGTAAATAGGTACATTAGAGTCTAACAAATGAAAGCGTAACCTGGACTTTTATTTAAAGTTTTTACATGGCAACAAAAAGAAGCTGTCAGAGGCTGTCACTGTTGAATGTTAGTATGACTGCCAATTATTGATACTTACTTGTTGGCTGAATATTCATGTTTATTATTTATTGTATTGTTGAGCGTAAGAAATGATATAATGATATTATTTGTAATGGCCATTCATAAATGATAGATTTTATGGTAATTTCAGATTTTTCAGTGCAGAAATAAACTGCAGATTATCAAAATCAGTTTATGAAGTAGACTGTTTTTATGTTTATATTAATAAACAAGATGTACAAGGAGTCAATCAAATTGTAAAAAGCTAATTGTAAATTGTAATTTCAACTAGTATAAATATATTTAAAAAAAAATTATCACACAAGTATTAAATATATTTTCCCTGCTATAGGTTGGTGATACCACATAAAGATTTTTTGAATTTGCCGCGCTTTCTCAGGTTACGCTTTCATTTATCAGACTCTAGTTACCAATACCAATTGTACATAAAATGTGTAATCATGTGTGTGTATCTTTTTTAAATGTGCAATAAATTTGTAAATAAATAAATAAATAGTTTCTTAAAAAATTCTACCTACCCTACTTATCCCAATTATACGTTCCTTTATACGTCAATAGGTACATTAAGTCATTTATACGTATCTTCTTTAAATAAAATATTATATTCGTCACTTCTCTGCGTAATTGACACCACTTTTTCTATTACACGACTTTTATATGTCAGTGGAAATCTACGAACCTAGAACCTTAAAAAATCGAAAAAATGTACCTATTCATAATTTCCAATTGTTATCTACTTTTTTCTTCCTATTTTTGCTTTGTTTTAATTATCCATTCTATTCTGTTTTATTCTAATATGTATATTCTATTTCCAGCAATTTCTACTCATCATTACTGCCCGTATAAGACAGAAGACCGCAAAGTACATGGAGTTTTCGTGTACTTTCCGGCTTTCTCTTTTATAAGGGCGATTATTCCTAGCCACACGCATCTTCCTACAAAAACCAACCTCACTGCACCATAAGTTTAAGGCCACTGCTCAGTGCTCAACTACTTCAGGCCGGCCCACCTCACCTCTTCCGCACCTCAAGCACCACTTGAGAACCTTTCCTCTCCATCTTAGGTTATGGGCCCTTGCCGACTGTGGCGGTCAAAGGGTTAAGTATCCGTTCTGCATTTTTCCCACTGACAGTACCCGATATACTAAGATATAAACTCGATTAATAAATAAAGGTTTGACAAATCCGGACTTGGCCCCCGTGTGTGGAGTATGGCCTAACCTTCCCGAAGAGACCCGTGCCCCTGCAGTGGGGACGATATGGGTTGTTAACAAAGGTCGGACAAGTTTAATTACTGGATAGCTAACATTTGTTCAACGCCATCCGGATACGCGGTTACAGACCCGTAACGCATTGTCATTTGTCCACATTCATATTAGTTCGATAACTCTGCCTGTTTTAAGGTCATTGTTATTAAAAAAGAACGCATTTGAACCAAATATTTGGTTGCAGATAGTTAGATATTGACCTAGCATTAAGATGTAATAGAACATAAGCAATTAAGCAGTTTCTACAAAAATGTGTTGGAAGGAGTTTCTTTAGACCCGTCGTTTCTTCTCACTCCGAAAACACTTCCCGAAACGGTGGGTATACGAGTTCCGAGTGGTAGGAACCTCGTATTAGGTAGACAAAAGAATGACGTTCGAAAAGTGTACACTGCTACGTGCACTGAAAAAAATCATGGCTAAATAAGTTACAATCTTGCTTGATTGAAAAAATATGACTGAATCATTCAAGGAAATATCAAAAACAATAATTGACGGTTTCTTGCCACAATAAAGCTGAAATGATTGAACGTTTATCAAATTGAAAGTGCTGAATTTAATAAGTTTACTTTATTCATGTTCTGTTCTGTAGTCAGTTCTATCATCAACTTATTTAGATTCATCAAGTTGCTTTATTATTACTACACATTACACTTAGTTCATCCAATAAAATATTATAAAATAATGATTAGAATTGATTAAGCCGACAATTACTTATTGGAATGTACTATGTATGCTTGTTTCGTTTCTCAATCAAGAAGGCTTGATTCCCGGAATCACAAAGCTTTGTGCGCTCGTAATAAACAAGTGACTTGATAATATTAAATATTTTTTTGATGTATTGTATATTAACAATTATTTTTTCAGTGTGGTACCTACCTCTAATATATTTTTATTTCACGTTATAAAATAAAAATAAAATAAAATAAACTAAGGTGTAGCTTAATCAGCCGGAACTATTGAAACTTACTAATGACCAAAAGTCAATTCGCAAAAAAAATTTGGACTTCCATACTAAGTTGTTCGATCAGCTGATCGGCTCGGTAGAAAAGTAAAAAAACGCGAATTCACTATGAGTTCCTTGGGGAAAGTTGTACACTTTCATGGGAAGAGCCCCAGTTTAAATGGTTTCAGCTTATTTTTTTAGACCTTATTCAGGATGTTAAAAATTGCGTTTGTAATTTTTTTCACTCAGAATCAAATATAGAATACAGGAAAAATATTTAAAAAATCCGATTAACTTTTTTTTTGTTTCCCATACAAATTATTTATTCACTATTCAGATTAGTGTGCGAAACTGTTATTTTTTCTTTTCGGTCGGATCGGACCCAATCCAAAATCGTAATCATAATCGATCGTCAATCCAAAAACCATTATAAAGTAGTAATTACAAAAATTGATCTCAAAGAGAAAACAATGTTATTTTTCACTTTTCTAAAAAGGAAATTTTCTATTTATAATAAACTTAAATTATTGCTAATATCTTTGATCACGGCACCATAAACCATTCTTACGGATCGTTAAATTTGCATTCACGGTTTAAACAAGCAATAAACAATAAAACTTGCAACAAAATTTCAGTTTTCTCTCTACACAATTTCAGGGCATAAAAAGAAAATTTGCGGAAATTTAAACGCTGGATTTCACTTAAAACTCATCAACTTTGACAAAGAAATCTTTACTGAATTTTCAAACAAAATGGACTCTTTCAATTTCCGGTTGTGGTCTTTATACAGGATGTAACAGAAGTGTGTGACAATACTTCAAGGTTGGCTTTTACCCATCAAACTGAACAACTTTTGTTCTACAACCTTGTTGAAATCGCAAATTTTTTTTTGGACTTTTCATACAAATCGATCAGCTGGCGAACCAAGTTTGTATGAAAAGTCCAAAAATTTTTTTGCGATTTCAACAAAGTTGTAGAACAAAAGTTGTTCAGTTTGATGGGTAAAAGCCAACCTTGAAGTATTGTCACACACTTCTGTTACACCCTGTATATTCTATAACTGTACCTAAAAAAGTTTACGTAAATAAGCCAACCTTGAAGTATTGTCACACACTTCTGTTACACCTTGTATATTCTATAACTGTACCTAAAAAAGTTTACGTAAATATAATTATCAGTATTACTATTCTCGTTATTTTGAATACTTTTTCCATGAAAAAATTACCCGAAAATAATTGATACTGATCTGTTGTTTGGCCAACTAGCAACTTTGTATGGGAAAGACCATATTTGCCAAGGTCACCCAAAGGGAAAGTTATTAAGTACGTATCATCATCAGCCGAAACAAGTCCACTGCTGGACAAAGGCCTCCCCCAAGGATTTCCACACCGGCTGGTCCTGCGCTGCCCGAATCCAGCGGCTTCCCTCAACCTTCACCAGGTCATCGATCCACCGAGTGAGAAGCCTACTCGTAGGGCTGGGGCTTTAAAGTTCTCGAGTGGCGACCGTGGACCGGAAAACGCAGTATAAATACGTATCATTAGACATTTTTTTTCCTTTTTGGACAAGTCAGCACAAACGTCAAAACATTATACGTGTACTATCAGAGTTGAATAAACAAACACACAGACATAATTACTTAAATTCTAGTTTAGTTTGTAAAGTACTCGTATAGAGTGTGAGTTTCCCAATTTCATTTTTTATGATATCAACAAAAGCCACAGCAAAAAAGTTGTTTATGATAGATGAGGCTAGTTATAAAGTTTACTGCTTCTACAGTATTACCAACTATTTCTTTAAAATCTCTATATAAAAGCGTTACTATTTCAATTTACATACCACAACAGAAGTTATGTAAAATAAAATAACATTTTCTCCACATTCTGGCAATGTTTGTACACTTGGGCGCTAATTGCCGTGATAGACTGCCTTGGCCAATGTTGCGGCATGCCCAATTAGTCAAGATGTCTCGTAATGACTGATTAAAGTGGCATCACTCTTATTTTCTACGCCAGATGCCTATTAAACAAGATTGTAGGTAAGTTAGCAAAAAAGAGTAAATATCCCGCCCCAACCTGTACCTACCCTTAGGATATCAATTAACAATGTCAGAGGATAAAAAGTTTTATTATAATCATATTATCAGTTGAAAGACGTTGACTATTCAAAAAAGGCCTCACCGAAGGATTTCCATAATGACCGGTCTTGCACTGCCTGCAACCAACGGCTTCCCGCGAACTTCACCAGGTCATCAGTCCAGCGATTGCGAGGCCTGCCTACGCTACATCTTCCGGTGCGCGATCGCCACTCGAAAACTTACGGCCATCTTTTCCACGATAATAAGTCATACGCTGAGGCACTGCCTCTTCAGTTCAACGATTCTATGAGCTATGTCACATTTACATAGCATCAGTTCTCCTACGTATCTCAAAGTATCGTTAAAGTTTAATAGCTAAAATTAAAGTAAAAACATTTACCTAAAGTTTCCAGCGCGTAAAGCTATATCTAGCGTGTCAAGGTCTTCATCATAATTGTGGCAAAGTTTCATCGTTTCATTCCTAGCTTCGTAAACATCGAACAATACAGCACCGTCCCCTAACTTATCAGTCATCACACTTTTGTATGATCTCGTGCCAAAACTTGAGGTCACTGAGGTCCCGCGAAGGAATCTCCTTGGAGGAACGTTCAAACTCTGTGCTTGCTGTATCTGTGGTTTCCTTAGCCTCCGTTTCATGTACCGTCGCATGCGCAAAGAAAGCATAACCCTTAGCCGTATATGCCGCTTTATATTCCTATCGTAACGCAGATGTTCTTTCCTTTTCTTCTCCATCTTTCGTTTCCGAGGTATTTCTTCTATAACTTCTAAATTTGAATGTTTTCGATCAACTAATCTATTGGATTCTAAGCTCGGGGATCTATTAAAGTAATCACTATTATTGATCCTCCAAGCTTTGCTTAGCGACCAGTTTTCACCGCAAGACGAGTTGTTTAACTTTCGTTGTATTATCGGCTTTTCATACATGTCTTCATCCAATGCAAATATGCGCCGCTTTTGAAGAAAACTGTCTATATTACGTCTTATTGTATTGTTTTGAGAGCTTACAGTTGTGTTGATCAAATTCGATGTTAATGTTTCGGACTTTTTATCTAATGTGTCATAGTTCAGTTTTGGAGGTTCTGGCATAGATTCTTTGCTCTTTCGCTTCGCAATTGTTAGGATGCGTCTACGCATAGCAGACATATTAGTCAGTTCGCTTTTCAAAAATGGCCCCCTTCGCTCCTCTGCGGTCATATCTGGAGACCATGCTCCGTTTTCTGAACAACTGCATAAATCTTTTATTAATCTTCCAATAGCATTGCAGTTTTCGTGTCTAGAGTTTTCCTTAGGCATTGTGCCGTCATATCTTAACGCTTTTTCGTCATATCCTATCACTTTTTCGTCATATATTTACACTTTTTTTTTACAAATTTTAGCACTTATTTATTCGATATCGATTTTAGTATTTTATTTTTCATTTATTTAACTGTCACTGCTTAACACGAGTACAGAAAATAGTAGCCTAGAACCGGGATTATCGTAAGGTTAATGTGATTAGGGACAGTATTTGGTAACTGCTGAATTACATCTCTAATAAGAGAGTTACATAAGATTACAAGTAGCGTGACTTTTGCAGTGCGAGTAATGACAATTTAAGAGCCTACCTGTTTAAATTAAGTAGGTTTTACATACAGGGTGCCCGATTTTTAAAGGGTATTTATACTACATTTTGGTACTACATTTTTTTGAATAGTTCAGGCAAAGAAATTTTTTGGTAAATGAAAAAACTATATTTTTTTGGATTATTAAAATCAAGCGTCAAGATCCTCTATGGGTAGTTGAGCCAGCGATATAATTTTAAGTGTCTAATCAAAACTATGCCATGATTAATTATTTATCGATGCTATGAGTAATTTTATTAATAAAAACTGAATATGTTCTATAAAACTGAATAAAAAAACTAACTGTTTCTATTCTATAATATATTTTGATTTAAATAAAAACATTCCGACGAATTGAGAACCTCCTCCTTTTTTTTGAAGTCGGTTAAAAAGTAATTAAACTGCGAAATCATTGAACTCCCGGTTATCTGTCAGACATTTCTTTTAGCGATAAGACAGTCCAGTTTATACTACTTTGTATTTTTACTTTCGCTTTTTTACCTATCATTCTTTTTATTTGATTTTATTGGATTTAATAAATATATAAATACATTCAAATGACACGGCTACAAAATTCACACACCCTGTTTATAAAGAAACTTGCTAACTCACACACCTGATTATAAATCGATAATCTAACACTGAGTTATGTCCTATTACAGTAAATCGAATCGTGAATGTAATTTAAGTGCACAATAAGTATTCGAATACCTGTACCTGTGTCTGTCTGTCTGTTACTCAACCAATACTTAAGTGAGTGTGAATTGTAAAAGACCCGGTGACATGTCTTATTACCAGCTGGTAAAGCCGAAAGGAAGCGGTTATAACCCTATTTCCTCTTTTTATAGAAGGTCTTAATTCAAAAATATTCTGTTTTTTTTTTTAATTTAATAAATAGTTTACGTTTGAGTTTATAAAGCGACTTTCGCACCTAGGGGCATTTCTAACACAAGAATGAGTTTAGCATATTCGCTTTTAGGTTGGACTTAACTAGCTAAAAAAATTAAGAGTTTCATTTATTTAGTTACAATTGCTAATTTAGTATGCCCTTGGTATTAACTCAACTATTGGAAAGTGATGATGGTGATACCGAAATATGGAACCGAGTTTTCCAATTTTCCCAACGTAATGGGGAACTATCTCTCTTGTCTCCATGCCAGGACACATAAATGCTATTAACATTGATGTTTGGCGGAAAGATTTAATTAGATAGGATGGTGGTAACTAGCCAGGTGGGCTTAGGAAATTTCAATTTATTTATATCATAACAAAAATCCATTGCGTCGAAAATTATAATAAGTCTTATCGCTATTGTTAAATCTTCTATTAATCATTAAATATTCAGCAGGTATATTAATTATTATTATCATTAAAAATCATTGAAATTATGAAAGCATTTTCCAGACACATATTTTCTAATTTATTTTTAAAAACATAGAGATTGTAAATAGATTAATATTCAGTGGAAAGAGTGTTGAAAAATCTTACTGCTTGGTATCGCGCGCTGTACTTCACAATGTTTAATCTTGGTACAGTGCGTGAAGTTATGGGAATATCTTTCCTGTGTGTACCACCTAGTGTGTATCCTAGTATTTTTTTTTTCAGAAAGAATCTCAATTTTGTCAAGTGAACCATTCACAAAACTACTAAGCAAATCTAAAATATACCGACAAGGGACAATAAGGATTCCTAGCTTTTCAAAATGCCCAGTCACCAAACAAACCCAGTTCCTCAAAGGTGGACCCCACCGGGAATCGAAGATGCAACCTCTTAATGTGAAGCGAGCGGACTAGCCACGGAAGCTGCTAAATGAGGAGTGCAACTCATGAGATTAAAACATTTTCTTTACTTCTGAAATGCACCTTCGAAACATAACTAGTTTGTTTACTAGATTATCTACTGGATTTCACCCAAAATTGTCATCTTCCGTAATTCATGTTACATGCATGTTACAGTTTATCTTTTTACAGAAAAACAAAAGCTAAGTACAACGCAATAAGGTACACTGTCTGTTGCATTGTAATAACCCAGGAAGATGTATGACACACGCACGCGAGTTACGTGAGCAAAGCACAGTGTTTAGAAGACTATTAAAATAATGGATGATTAAAAATGTAGCTGTTTTCTTAATTTTTTGGTATTTATTCCTACTTTTGTAAAAATAATTCTGTTTCGTGTCATGTGTATACAGAACGTGACCGACGTTTCCCAAATGATCCAAATTTTCGCGATTTTACTGATTGAAACCGTTTTTTTTTCGTGAAATTACTGTTTGGAATCCGTAAGATCACGTAATAAAGCGTCGTACTTGGTATAATACGCGAATTTACGGTTTTTCATGAAAACACTTAAATAATTCGTTAAATTAATGATTTTACCATTGCAACGCGATTTTACCGTGACATATTATACAATACAATTAGGTACCGAGTGCAGTATACGTTACTATTATTTTATCGATCAGGGGTGCCCATGCGCATAAAGCATGAAATGACGCATACTAACACTAACTACCGCAGCTACCTACTTTCTATGTCATGTTACATGCAAATACAGGCCTAATAACTATAACACGTGTAGATCTAGACGATTACTTGATCTACAAGATCGCCGTTCATTGGTTAATTATAGTGTAATCTGCCAATTGAAAGTGAAAGCTTTTTTATGGTTTTTAATTATCATATGATCGCTAGCATTGGTTGTATCGATTATTGACCCCTTCTCATTATCATATGTAATTTATATACATGGTGTTACTTTGTATAGTGAATTCTGTCATGAAAAAATTATACATATTCTAAGAGTTCTAAATTATTATTCATCGAACTCCAGTGTAACAGAGAACATCGTTTTAGAACTTGTAGTTTATGGTTTGAAATAATTTATCGCGATCTTTATAAAATGCAAAAAATATTGAATTAGAAATCCAAAAATGTTGTGATTGTATGTTTGAGTATTTTATAGAGTGTACGACTGACTTGTACTCATTATACCGAGTCTCAATATTATACCTTTTCAGACCTTTTCAGGGGGGACACTATACAGTAATAAAACTGACGCAAAAAAATAAAAATTACTAAATTTTTTGTAATTTTCATACGAAGTTGATTGATTGAACTGACCAATTTGTATAAACATCAAAAAAGTTATAAAATATGACTGATACTCAAAACAAAAAATAACCTCAACTTTATCTAGCATTATCTAATCTAATATGTGGTCTAGCGGTCCAGCTAGCATTATTTTTTTCCAATACTAATGAAAAGTTTGGTGTAAAATCATATTCACAAAATTGTAAAACTTTAAAAAAAAAACATATTAATTGTAAAAGACTTCCATTGATTAGAGTGTGCCCAATTGTAAAAATTTGCTCTTTAGTTTAGTTTTTTAGTTTTCCATAAAAATAAAGTAATGTAATGTAACTTTTGCCCCTGTAAACGGGGTTATCGACCAAAACAACATCCTCTATGTGTCTATAGGAGTAGGTATCAGTATTTTATAACACGTAATTACTTCCTTCAAGTTCTGACAACATCTTTTTCTACTAAGTCAAATTTCATAAGTGATAATTATACGATAATTATGTAAGACTATATTTTGTATGTTCTTTTAAAACAATGAAAGTAACTGTAATCTGTATCATATAAAAACAGTTGCTTAATGTAAGTGTTTATAAATAAAAAAGCTATGCATTATGTATTAGCTTCAATCTACACGTCGATACAAAGTTGATAATATATGTAAACGTTCTCAACTTTTTCCGAGAATTTTCTCTTTTAATAATAGTCTAAAGCGTTATAGTTTCCCAGCTCAGTTCCTCGAACAAGAAATACTGAATACTTAATTAAACACCCTGTATCAAAAAACATTAATACTTTATAGGGGTTTTTACTCTTTTCTTCGACTTTGCTAATCGCAATCACATTTTTTTTTGGTATTCTTATACACATCGGTCAGTAAAAAAACGAATGGTATGGGGTCCAATCATTTTGAAGAGTTATCCATTGGTTCTTTGGAAAGTGTTTCAGTTTCACGTCACGAGTGGTGACAGTCTACTTCAAAAAATATTGGTACTCTTTTTGTAACACTCTGTATACGATACTCTCTCTAAAAAATAATAAGAGCTTATGTAATATTATTTTAAAAATAACACAGAAGTCTCAACTCTGAGTTTCCAAGTTTATTTCCATTAGATATCAAAGTTTATCTAAACGAAAAGTTTAAATGAGGTCATAAACTAGATTTTTTAAAATTTAACATTCAAAACTTAATTGTAATGTCACCAATCATATTAAACCTTACGGTGATAATCCCAGCAAACTGACTTAAAACGATCATGTCGTATTCACTATAATTAATTCAATATTATAAACTCAAACAACATCTCCACATTTTTGTCATTACGTAACACTAGCAAATTTCACGTTCACTCTCACACGATCGATAAAAAAAAATTTTAATTCACTTTCTGCACAAAACCGGCTCTATAACTGGATTCCTGTGCCAGCGAACTTTAAAAAATCATATGTCAAACTGTCAAAACTCGCGCCAAAAGTTGGACGCGTTCATAAACCGCGCGCGTCCGTTCGTTTCATCATTGCTGAGTGCGCGTAATGAGACAGGTGACCATGTCGAAATGCACTCGTTGTGCGACTGGCGAGCACACCGGCCCCTCTTTCTCCCATTCCTACATGATGATGAGCAGTTGATGGAAATTATCGTTCGCACGCGTCGCCTCATCCATTGTGGTGTAATGACATGTGGCGTACGAGCAGCGGTAGTGTTCGTTTTATTGCCGTTACACCGTTTAGACTAATAAGCTGAAATACCTTTGCCCATAGCTAGGCTGAATGCTTCAAAAAGTTTTTAGTATCTGGCCTGACTTATTTAGCTTATAGTCTACTTGAATGAATGCTGGTTTTCTCATGTAAACTATAATAAAATCTTATGAAACAAAGCAGCACAAATTGGACTTATTAGTGACTTTAGTTCGCAATTATAATTTTTATATTCTTTTGTTGTGTACTTGTGTACTCTATGAAGTATTTTTAATGTATTATAATTTAAAAACAATCAAATATGTACTATAAATGCTTACATTAAGTTCGGTGTTTTGTGCATGTTTTGCCTTGAGAGTAAAATAATAATATTTCAATTATTACATAAGGGATTGCTGAAAAAAAAAGGAAAAGTTGACCTAATGAGTAATGAGAACTTATACAGAGTTTATATACAAAAAAACTATAACTTGAGGTTTTTTTAATATTTTAATAAATAGTTTCATATAATGAATAAAATCCAAATTATGGTAGGTATATTATAACTTTGAGTAAGACATAATTAAAGAGTTTTCCTAATTATTACGTAAGTTGACGCGTTTCAGAGCGGAAATGTGAACAGAGCACCCTGTAGCAGATCGCTTAAGATAATTATGGTTACTTAGGTAACCAACATTAAAGTTACCAACATACTTTAGACTATACCTTCAATTTCATTCTTAGACATGTAGTTTTTTTTGTATAAAATAATTTAAGTATAAAAGGCGCTCTTGTGTTCTTCGGATAAAGTTGTTCTTTCAACCTGCAAACGTAATGAAAACGATTTGGGTCTGAGAAAGCCTAAACATTTTATAAATATTTGCTTTTAATATATTTAACTTCCATTTTTATAATAAAACTATATTTTATTAATTAAAATAAATAAATATATTAAATAAATATATTTTAAAAATTAAATTAAAAAAACCGCCAGCATTTAATATATCGTCACCACTTTAAATATCGTACTTCAAAAGCCATCAAGATATTTTGGCTCCGTGATCATAATAATACATAACATAATAAATAATCAATTTAAAATTACGTTTCATCTATTCTTTCAAAATTCTATCATCTTTGCGTAATACATACATTTTCACAAAATTAAAAACTTTTTGTTACTTTATCGAAAAAAAACAACCCTATTTCACTTCGTTTACTCAATTATTATACGTAGCCTATACGATGTAACTGTAAGCTTATCGTAGCCAATAAGCGAGAGTGAATAGCCTTTATTTTGGACTAGCTTCCGCCCGCGACTTCCTCCGCGTGGACTTCAGAATTGAAAGAAAATGTTAAGATAGCGCCATCTAGTGACGAAGTGTAAATTTTGAGTTTTTAAGCATTCCTACGGGAACACTTAAGTTTTCCAGAATAAAAAGTATCCTATGTGTTAGCCGAGTGCTTCATCTATCTACCTACCAAATTTCATCCAAATCAGTTCAGTAGTTTCGGCGTGAAAGCGGAACAAACAAACAAACATCCATACTTTCGCATTTATAATATTAGTGAGATGAGATGAGATTGTGTTCCATTTTTAGCTTTATCGTCAATTTTGTGAGACTGGAAATCAATAGCTCAAATATTCCGAAAAAAAATGAAAAATGCCTACCAAAAGCACAAATCACTGTTACTAATTGGATGAGTCACGTTTGTTTTTTTTTTTATGAACAAACCTAGACTTTACATTTAATAGATTTGGCGGCCTGATTATTATGTAGGTACATATTTCAAAATTGGTGAGATTTTGCATACGTAGGTAATAGCCATGTTCTAAGTTTGCAAGTAATCTTTAGTTCCGGGTTCGTAATTTTAAAGCTCTAAAACTGAAACTGAGGTGCCATTAAACTGCTGAAATTAGACCGGATATACCTCTATTATTCATGAAATTACCTGTTTATTTCAAGTAAGTAAATCTTATTTCAGGAAACTTTAATCATAGAATAACATAGTTATCATAATATTTTTCAGATTGGGGTTTAAGTGGGTATATTTAAGGCAGTTAATGCCTTTTACATGGCTTAACGACTGCCATCTAGTGATAGCAACCGAAACCAAGCGAACAGTCACACCCATCCAAGTCATGACCCTTCCTACAGTAAGTTAATCTGCGTGATGAATGGCACACTAACTAAATAAATAAATACAATATTTCGGGACAAATCACACACGGTCATCTTGCCCGAAGCTAAGATTCCCTGTATTATGGGAACCAAAGACTGATATACTACACATACGAGTATACCTATGTACTTTAAAACACATACATATACATATAGATATATTACGGGCGCTTTTATTGTCATGCGTGCCACCCGCAAGCTATCATTAATTACATGTTTTTAGGGCCCTTTTATTGTCATGCGTGGCACACGCACGCGGGTCGCTTTGGAAACGCCGCATGCATGACAATAAAAACGCCCTACACCTAGAAACAGAGCAAACAAATCTGCTCATTACAGAAATGTTTGCCCTGGGTGGGGATGAAGATATGACTCTAGTCAGGCGCACTAACCAGTGAGCCACCGAGTCAGTCAAAGTATAGGTAAAATAAGTAATAACTTGTATATTATTATTATAACTACGTTATTTATTACTACTTAGCGAAATTCTTTAAAAGTGAATAAAATAGAAAGTAAGAAACGCTACTTACGTGTTGGCTAAATTATACATTGCCACAACTTCGTTACGAGATGTCCGACGGTTCCTTGTGATGGTCATCAACCATAAACGGAGCTAAAGCTGCTTTTCCACCGGCGAGGCGAGGAGGGAAGAGAATTTTAAATTGTATGGGAAAAAATATTATAATTATAAATTCTCTTCTCGCACATCTTCGATGGAAATAGTCTTCTTCTTAGAGATTTCAATTCTCTTCACTTCACTCCTCGCCTCGCCTCGCCTCGCCGGTGGAAAAGCAGCTTAAGAGCCTTATCACACTAGCGATTTGGAGCGCGTTCCGAGCTCGTCCACGCTTCGGACCCTCAAACAAACTGCTGCGTTATAAGCCTATTACATCTGTGCTATTACTATAAAAAGTCGACTTCGAACACATTTAAAAATTGCCAATGCAATAATAACACCCTAAGTAGGACTTTGTACTAGGTAGAAAAAAATGACGATTTTAAAGCATGTGTAAAGCATCTACTTACTCAAATAAAAAACATTTAGAGTTTTTTTTGTATTGTTGTGACTTTAAGTTTTGATCTACATGCATTTTCAGGTTAGTTTTTTGTTTATAGTGGATCATCTATTCAATAATATAAGATCGCTTTTAAAAACCTGAAATAACTATGGCTACTGATAAAAATCGTTCCGGGGCATGGTTGTTCATATGACTGAACGTCCAAATGGATCGATTACTATGTGCTAAATAAACAACTTTCCAATATAAATTCCCCGAAAAAATTACTTGCAAATACAAGAAGTCCAAAACAAAATAGTTGTCTACTGTACTAATTTAACCTTTCCTTTTATTTACAGACAGGTTAACGTACAATTACAGATATATTTACGTACAATTTCTCATAAACTTGAACGCAAAAACATTAATTTCTCTTAACAATTAGTAATTGACTAAGCGAACAAGATATTCTCTTGTCAGTAACACCCAACTACACATAGATAAGACATTTAATTAAAATTTTTGCTCAGAACTGTCCACTCAATGTGGTTTTTAACTATGTAATAACGATTGAACTAAAACATTGCTAATAAGTCACGCATAGACGATTTTCCAAGAATGAGTTGGTAGCATGCGACATAGACAATTTACATTGCATTCGTAGGAATAAAAACTGTGGCCAATTATAACTAATCATTATGTATTAGGGCTGTACGCTGTATTGCCTAATGCCTAATATTGTCCAGATCACTTATTTTTTTCCAAAAAGATTGCAATTCAAAGAGCCCACTCCCTCCTAGACTATCCAGATCCAAAATATCTATCACTCTTGCAATTTTGACACTGAAGAACAAAGTAGAGGACAACCTTTGGAAGGAAGGTTGCTAAGCGGAGTTACTCCCTCTTTGCCTGATATGATACCTGAGTCTGTCGCCGAGCAAGCATCTCTACAGCAAAATAAAAGGCACATAAAGTGGGCATACTATTCTCATTTACGTTTCACTGTACATCAAAATCACCTTACAATTCAAACTTAATTTTCATGATAGTTTTAGAATTCCTAAAAAATACATCTTCCTGTGAAAGAATTGCCAACCCTATACATCATTAAGTTTAACGGCAACACTAGTTGCCGGCCCGATGTGAAAGTAAACTTGAACCAGAACATAAATAATAGAAGAATTAACAAAATATGTCCTAACAGAGTTGTCTACAAGTAATAAATAAATTCCTCACCGCACCGTGCATCACTTACTACCAAACAGTTGTCAATACTTATTGCTTTTCACAAGAAGTTTACTCCCAAAGAGAAAGCACTACTTTTTAAAAATGGTGGTGGCGGCTCAGACCAAAGAGTATTTAATCTATGGGTGACGGTTTCCATGATTTCGTCAAATGATTTAAGAAATCAAGTAAATGTTTGTACCAAAATTACATTATAAACAGCTTATTATGATTAGTGGCTGTATTTATACTAAAGCGATAGCATTTATGTTATGATGTGATCGATGTAACTAATCATCAAGAAAACGTCAAATAATTCTCAAACATAACATTAACTTAACATAATTATTAGAAGAGATGCAACAAAACTAAAAGAGACAGAGAGACCGAGAAAATAGCGAAAGTTATACACGTTAAAGAGTTAAGTTCATACTTGCAACCCTCTCAACTTCTTTGGAATTATGCTTTTTAAACTTAATATCATAAAAAGATATAGAAAAGGGATAAAAAGATCGGAATTAAAAGCATGTCGTTATTTGTTGGAAGTTAGTTCAACAACGTTCTTATTAAACCTCGGTGGTTTTTGGAACGTATATTTTATATATAAGGTGCTACTTTATTAGTGCCCGATATTTTAGTCAGTGCTTCTACTCCTGATTCTGATCAACTTTCCCCAAGGAACCCATAGTCGAATCGCAAAAAAATTTTTGGACTCTTCATACTAATTTGGCCGCTCAGCTGATCGATTTGTATGACGAGTCCAAATTTTTTTTGCCATTTGACTATGGGTTCCTTAGGGAAAGTTGATCAGAATCAGGAGTAGACGCACTAACTAAAATATCGGGCACTATCAAAGTAGCACCTTATATTGTAAATAACCTTGTTTTTTTATAAAATAAAAAAAGAGTGAAACTTTATGCTTCTATTCCTTTCTAACAACACCTCCTATACACATGTAAAAAAAGACACAGATGACTGATATTATTTATTTATTGATTTATTTACAATTTATTGTACACAGAAAAGACAAAGACATACATAACAAGGAAAGCACATACAAAAGGTGCAGCTTATTTCTATAAGAAATTTCATCCAGCAGACCTTGGACAGTGAAAGTTAAAGAAGATATTGATATTAATCCACACAGTAATCGTTCATTTAAACAGGTCCTATTAATTAATTTGGTGATTCTTCAACTTTGTAAGGAAACAAAACGATTTGAGTGCAGGTGGTAAAGTTTCCCTGGAGAAACTTTCCCCATTTTCCTCTTATCTTGGAGAATTTCAGTTTCATGAACAGAAACCAGATTAACACTAGACGCGTATTTCGGAACTTATTGCTTCAATCAAAGTTTTCCATACAAACATTTTAAATCAAATGTACTATCTAGCTGGCTAATAGCCTCTACTTGGGTTCCATTGAGACCTGTGTTCAAACACTTGTCTTTAATGTTTAAGGAACGGATTAGAACTTTATTAATATGGACCTTTAAAATTTATCACATTTACATTTCAAAGGTTAAATGGATTCAACTGATTTTATGTAAGACCTTTAGTCACCTCGTCAAATTCATAGTAGCAAGCCATAAATATTTACAAGGGAATAATGCAACGAATTAACTCAGAGTACCTATTATGTGACAGGTCATAACTAGATAGTACTAAACATCATTAGAAAGCTAAAGAAAATGTTGTTCGTAACTCGCATCTCTGACGATAGCAAAAACTAAGAGTAATCTTATAAGGAAACTGTTCCCTATACGTGTAACTTCTAAGAAATTAAACTTTTCCTTATTGAAAAGCAGTTGCCGATACAGTATGCGTGAAACCATACAAATTTGGTACCAATTTATTTTATTTATTAATAAAATAGTTGTTGTCTTTAAATTCGTGCGCGTGAAAGTTGGATCCCCTGTTTTTGGGCATTCCTCCGGAAACTCCTAGGAGCCCAGAAATTTTCGACCATAAAATGTATTCTTCGTAAATGTGTTATTTCTAAACAAATAATATATTTATGTGAGGTCAAATCAACTCGTCTTTGCTGTGGTCATTATATAAAGAGACTATTAATTCTGATTTAGTGCAATCACAAGATTCAAGACACACTATCGTAAGCAGAAGTACACCACACCGCGTGCACCTTCATTTCATTAAAGTAAAATGTTCAAAAAACTTACATTTGATTAAGAAATTAATTACATAAGAGTAAAAAAAGAAACATATTACAATGCATACAGGCATCTCTGTTTACTAAGTAATGACGAAACAAAGAGTAAAAAGAGTACATAATTAAACAATTTCAAATTACGAACATTTCAACGCAAGCGTGCGCTCGCGCCGGCTTCCGGCGGATGTTGTCCAGCAGCCATATTAGAAACAACGTCACAATAATGTACCACATCACACTCACTTCGGCGTTCACTTTTCAAAATCCATTTAAAATTGGATTGCTACATTTAACCGTTATGTCATTGTCAAGTTCGAGATTTTTAATTTAAAATTGGAAGGTTTTAAAAATAAAACAATTATTGCGCGCGCATCGTGCGTGCTGCGAAAGCGAGATGTACGTTACTATAGCAAAGCGAAGCAAAAGATGACGTGCTTTGTTTGGTTCTCGTTAATATTCCAATGGCTGCGCAGACGCAGCCAGTACAGAACTCTTGGAAACTGTCACAGTTTCCCACTAGACAATCGATTTTCTATCTCTGCTTCCGCTCCGTGAAAACTAGCACAGGCATAAGTGTAAAAGTCGGTAAACACTTGTTGGTGAAAATGATTTGGCAAAAAAATTATCGTGTGATCTGGTTTGTTTGGATGGTAACTTTATGGCAGAGTTAATCACTTAATACAAGACGTGGTTATTGTGTATATATTTATTTATTATTTTTATGAGAAACTTTGTATGTATTAGCAGTTATTAATGGTATTTTATTTCATCCTCAATATGCAGGTAACTCGTACTTATATGCAGTTGAAAAAAACTTAATTGGGTTATTGTGCCCTGTAACCAAGCATTTGAGTTCTTTCTTTAAAAAAATCTAATCGGGTCTCCAATATAAACTTACAATATCAAATAATAGACCAATTGGAATGAAAATTTTATATAAGACAAGGTTATTAAATTAAGTTTTATTAGTAAGGTTTTTATATTTTTACTGTCAAATTAATGGATCTTCTTTCTTTCTTTGAAATGTTTTTTAAAATATATATTTTTTTAAACAAGACAATTAAAATTAATTGATTACTCAGTTAGTTAGTTAATAGTAAATTAGTTTTTAAAAACGACTTCATTACATCAATAGTCTTTATGCGTTTTTTCATGTGGTCAGAAAGTCACTTATAAATAACTACATAATTGTTTTATCATTCTTAAAATCGCTATAATAATAAACATTACATATATTTTTCAGACCATAGATCCATTTTTGTTAGTTTCAAAAACAATCATCATTAAAGTTTAAAAATATATATATATTAATTTCTAACGCATACATAGATACGGACCCCGCAGTAAGCCTTATATTTAAATGTGCGCACAAAAAATGACGGAGCATTAAAATTAAAACTTAAAACTAGTTAAAAAAGTGACTTTAAAAATCCACAAGTCAATATTGTTTACTTGACACTTGGGTGTTTTTGACATCATCGGGTGAGGTCGAAAAGTAAAAGTCCAGTGTGAAAGTGTGTATGACAAGTATTTAGTGTAAACCAGTCCGTTATACGGATTACTCAATTCAAGAGTTACGAGATTTTGAATGGAGACGTTTTGCTTGTAAGATTGTTGTAATTATTTTAATTAATCAAGTATAATTTATTTAGGTGAAAAATATACTTGACTGAAATCGAGAATATATACTTAATATGTGCTATATACAGGGGGGGGGCAATGACTGTGAAATGGTGTAACTTTTTATACAGATACTCATGAAACTCAAAACTTTTGAGTACGACTTAGCCAATCGACTTTATAGGTACCTAATATGTTCTTGAAAATAAACGCTTTACCTGGACTTTTTGAAATTTATAAAAAAAGAAGAAAGAATCATAGAAACAATATGCGAGGACAGATAACTGTTCGGGAAGATTTGGTTTTAAAAACTCAATCTCAGCTTGTATGATGAGAAAAACTCATTATTGGTATTGGTATAGGTAGGTACCAATAATGATCACTTCTAAAATCACAATTTCGACGGCTTTGAGTGGGAAGTATAGTTCATTCCAATCAAAAAAAGCAAAAGGTAAACAGACTTACTATGCAACTGACGTTACGATTCCATAGTAGTTTTGTTTACCTTTTGCTTTTTTTGATTGGAATGAACTATAAGTATCTATTCTGCATAGATTTTTTGCGTTCGTTCGTCAAACTATCAAAATACAATTTAAAAAGTCTAACTTATAAAAAAAACCACAAGTTACATAAAGACTTATCGTCAAGATAAATATAATATATCGACGAGATAAAAATACACATAACTTGAGTGAAAAATTATTAAAAATAGATCCACTACCATATAAACCATCGATATCTTATATCGATGCATATAAAGCGCAAAATTAAAACGACGTTCACTAGCGCCACCAAGCGGTGAGTAGCAATATTAAACACAGAGCCGATCTCATTGAATGATTGTTGAGCACACGCAATACAATGGATGATTACGAAGCGTGTCGGGTTAGCGATGTTAAACATATTATTTTACGGTAGATGGTAGCTCTAAAACAAGCTCCGACCACAGTTTAAACTCCGGCAGTAAAATCAAGAATCAATATTGTAACAATCATGTATGGTTCATTCCAATCAAAAAAAGCAAAACGTAAACAATGACAAACAACTTACTATGAAACTGACACATGTCAATGTCATCTGCATACTACGTTTGTTTACCTTTTGCTTTTTTTTTAATGGGAATGAACTATAGGTATGTAGTTTAGACATTACGTAAGTTTGTATTAAAGTACCTAATATAGTGTCGCTAGAAAGTAAAAGCTAGAAACTATTAACTGCACGTTTTAGTACAATCACGTAGAACTTCCAATAAATATCTGCCTACGCACATGTGTAGAGTCAGACATAACATACACGTAGCCCCATATACGGCTATAGGTAATTAACTAAGAGTTTATAAGTTCCTTAGAAAATGTTGTCAAGTTTCAAGCGTTGAAGCCTCAGTTTAAATATTTTCAGCAGATTTTATTATAACCTTATTTTATTGACCTTATACTTACATAGTTTTTTTTGACGCAAATATACGAGTCTTTTTACTCAATAATAATAATTAATTACAATCAGCAATAGTTTGGTATAGTAGGTTTTAGTTACTATACTGTGTGTTTTTTTTTTTTTATGTGATAAGGAAGGCAAACGAGCAAGTGGGTCACCTGATGGTAAGTGATCACCACTGCCCATAGACGCCTGCAACCCCAGAGGGGATTGCAGATGCGTTGCCAACCTAGAGGGCTAAGATGAAATGCCTCTTGTGCCTGTAATTTCCTCGGCTGTCTTACTCTCCACACCGGAACACAACAGTGCAGGCACTGCTGCTTAGCGGCAGGATTAGCGAGTAAGATGGTGGTAGCGATCCGGACGAACCTCGCACAAGGTCCTACCACCCGCCGTGCTGAATAAAAACTTTTTCTATTCTATTCTATTTAATCAATCACCATGTATTCTACTAACATAGTTTTTAAGTTTCTCTGTTACTAACAAATATTATGGATCTTTGGTCTGAGTTAAATAAAGTATTATTATTATTATATAAATATTATATAAACGTAATCTATTATGAGATATCTCAACTCTTAATCCTGTTTTAATCACTAAAACAAAACTACTACTACTACTTACAATACTTCGCTGGTTCAGCGACCCAAAATCAATCTTGGCCTCCGAAACAAGATCTCCTTTTCTTTCAGTTCTTCGCCGTCTCTTGCCATTATTGGCTCTTTGAAGTTCGCGCTGATATTTCTCCAGTTCTGCTCTCCAGCGTTTACCTGGGCGTCCGACTGGGAGCTTCTCATTCGATCGACTCAAGTATGCTCTCTTCACGGGACGATCTTCCCCATTCTTTTCACGTAGCCAAGCCAACGAAATCTGCAATACTTTATTCATAGAGTATGTTCGGCTCGGCAGGAAGAAATCAGAGATAAAAGACCTGATTTCTTACTCATTCGCAAGCTTTCATCCTGTCCTTTGTCAAGGACCTACGATTTTGCTGAAGATCTTCCTTTCGGTCCGTACGAGCTTTTCTTCTTTCCATAACATTTGTGTCCACGCTACGCATCCGTACACTAACATCAATCGAAAGAAAACTGGTTTTAAAAATGTTATGTCTTAATTTGGTCACCGTATTGTAAAAATCAAAATGTTTTAATTCAATCTGCTGTACGCATTCTTTTAAATCGTATTTATTCTACCTTTTACATGGTTCCTACCAATCGGAACATGTAAAGTCAACGTGTTTAGATGCAACAAGCTTTCGCCCGCGGCTCCGCCCGCGTGGATGTCGCTTACTGCCTGTCTCTAA
Organism: Coleophora deauratella; assembly: GCA_958295455.1. Classification (NCBI taxonomy): domain Eukaryota; kingdom Metazoa; phylum Arthropoda; class Insecta; order Lepidoptera; family Coleophoridae; genus Coleophora; species Coleophora deauratella. The sequence continues at coordinate 12,862,410 of OY282406.1, read as the reverse complement.
GGTATCCTACGGGAATCATGCATTTTTCGGAACAGAAAGTAGTGTATATGTTAATCGAGCTTTTGATCTATCTACATACCAAATTTCACCCAAATCCATTCAGTACCTAGTTTTGACGTGAAAGCTAAATAAATAAACAAACAAACATCCATACTTTCGCATTATAATATTAGTCACAAAGTCGCAATATTCGCAATCGCATTTATAATAATATTAATGAGATAAGAATTCCCAGTACAGATAAAACAAAATCTGCAAACTTTATAAGGTCGCTATCGTCGGTCGAATAGAACCGAAGTCAGGTATACATGCGATAATTCGAAAGTCTCGTCCTGCAAGTTTTTACCGACTGCTTCTGCGCAACGAAGAGTAGTTACTGTGTTCAAGTGAGCTATACGAATAATACGCTTGATACAAAAAAACTTGATTCAATCTAGAGAGAAAAATCATAATAAATCTAAATTAAAAATAAATAAATATTCATGATTAAGGCCTAAAAGGAAACCTAAACAAGTGAATTCAAAATATTTTTTTTGTTTTCAGAAGTTAAGTATATATTTGAATTTATTAGAGTATTTTATTTTAAAGCAATTTCTAACTAATCCACCACCCTATTTTTGCTTTTACCTTTTAAAGTGTATAAATAAATAATTTTCATCAATTTCAAAGTTTTAAACTTTACTTGTAAGAAATTGCGAGAACAGGTAGCAGCAAACTTATGTAATATGGTTGTAAACTAAGATGAACGCATGTGTGTGTGTGAAATGTATCATATAGTTTATAATATGTAGTTGAAGTAGGGTTGTCAGAATAAAATTTGAAAAAAGCGCGAATGGGTTCAGACCCAAAAGGAATCCATTTAAAATCGAGAACTAGAGTATTTTTTTAAAGACTTTTTAGCAAAAAACGGAAAGTTAACACACTCGCTAATTTGATTGCTGTCATGTGAAGTAACTTCAAAGATTTTAGCCTCAAGTGAAATAAAAAGGGCGAGCGAAAAGAGATTTAACAGTTTTTATGTGATTTGAAATCTTGACTGTATGTAATTGTATGTAATTTTGAGTAAGGCCGCGTCCGCATAAATTCTTGATAAGGCAAAAGAAGGAGATAAACATTTTTTTTGTTTAAGTAGATTCAGTACACATTCTTTTAAATCACTTTTCCTTCCTAATACAAAGTTCCTACCAATCGGAACTTGTACACTCAAGGTTTTGGGAACTGTTAGGCGAATCGCACACTGAGGCGGTAGCCGCCGCGGTTGGAAAATGTACTAGAATGTATGTAACCGCGGCGGCTACCGCCTGGTACGCGGTTGCCCGCCAACCGCGCTAGCCTTGCACACGGGCTAGCGCGGTTTTCATACATTTCTAGTACATTTTCCAACCGCGGCGGCTACCGCCGCGGTCAGAAACCGCCTCCCGTGTGATAATCGCCTTACCAAGTAAGAAGAAAAGTTGAGGCAAAAACTCTTTAAAAATATATATTTCTAAGTACAATTTATACTAATGCTAGAATTGCGAGCTGGAGAATACATTAGATAAGAGTAAAAAGGAGACCTTGGCTTTCTTTAAGAGGCCATCTAGTAACCCTATTTTGGAGACAAGTCATAAGTTCATAAATGTTGTAAGTAGCCTAGCCATACATGAAAGCCAATGGGTCTATAAAACACAAGCGCCTATTGCTACTTAAAGAGGACAGGAGACATCTTCTCGGGCTAAATGGTATATCTATCATAAGTATTATGAACTCAGTTTGTGCTCACGTAATATTTGAAAATTTTAGCTCTCTCTGTCTCTATATCTTATCGTGTAAGAGATAGACAGAGGTGCGGTAATTGCCTAGAAGGTGTTGCACTTTACGTGACTCTCGATCACGTACCTATAGGGATAAGTGCAACGCGACCAACACACATTTCTAGTAATCAGATATATATTTAACCGCCTCAGTGGTCCCGTGGCTAGTTTCACATCAGGAGGTCGCGGGTTCGATTCCAGCGAGGTCCAACTTTTTAGGACTCGGTTTGGTTGGTGGTTTGGAGCCCGCCTGGCTAGCTATCACCATTTTATCTAAGTCTTACCGCCAAACATCAATGTTAATAGCATTGATGTGTTTCAGCATGGAGATAAGATAGCCAGTTCCCTATTGCGTTGGGGAATCTTGGCAAGCCCGCTTCCATCTTCGGCATCATCATCACTTTCTACTAGGTAAAATCATACCAAGGGCTTACCAATCCGGTAGTTGACTGCTAGTCATTTGAGTTACTTTTTATCAAATGTCAAAAACGGCAGTTTGTTCTAAAAATGTTTGAAATTTTGTACGATGACGTCATTGTTCAAAATAGTAGTTTGCATACTAATGAAAAAATTCTTATAAATAAAAAACTAAAAATGTAATTAAAATTAAAGTGATAAAATTTTTCAACAATTTCTATTAAAGAGCTCTTTAATCACTAATATTTCATAATTTACTTTTCATGCAGTCAACTCCCGGATTGTGGAAAGACACTGTGAAGGGTTTTCTCAAGATATTTTCCTTTACCGTTAAATCAATCAGTATTGGTAAGTAAGTTTCAAAAAACTCTTTGACAAGGAGTTGAACCCGAGACCGCCGGTTAGGAGGTCCGAGTCACTACTTTAAAGCCACAGACCTATCTATTTTTTTAATACCTATGTATTTTTACGCTTTATTTCATCGATTAATAATAGCGCGAATCACCGTAGCACTAATGCTCTATTGTGCAGATTACCTCAATACAAAGAAGAAAGTGGTACAAGCGCCAAGTACTCAATTACAAAGTGATATCCCCATCGGCCTACAAATAGCAATATTTCTGTTATTATGCCAATAATAGCTAAGCTGGTGTGACAGTTTTCGCCGCTTCAAAGACTTCATCATTCTATTAGGCTTGTGGTTTAAAAATGTGGTAAATATAGCGATTATATTGGTTTATAATATGTTATTAATAAATACAGGGAATGACCTAATCAACTCAGTAAAACAAAACGTGAAAAAAATAAAAACCGACCTGATACAAACCTTATGTCAATCTAAAGATCACAGCAAATCTAAACCACCTCGCACTAATAAATCCGTAAGTTTTAGCGGTTTATATAATAGCAACAAAATGTAACGTTAAAACGGACATACATAAACCCTTACTAATTTTATAAATGCGAAAGTGAGTGTCAAATATCGAATTCCCCCGGGAATCTCACCGGGATCCCAAAACAGAGCAACTTGAAAAAGCAGCACTTATTTTTGCTAAACAACTTATTAACTACTCAACTTATTTCTTTGATAGTTTAGATAGAGGGCGGCGACGGCGGCGGGCGGATTTTAATACTGAATAACTAACCGCGCTGCAGCTCGCACACTGCACACCTCAGTAACAATTGTAAAACCCGCATCGTCATAAATATGCATCACTGTTTGGCATTCAGATACATAAACATAGGATTCATACACTGAGCTAAATCTGTGTACGTTTCTTATAAATCCCTAGTTCATCAATGTGATTAGTTTTGCTTAAGCAACTTTCATTATTATTGTACAATATTACATAAGAATCATTAATCTGAATTGATTATGTTGCCGATTACACTCATACATCATTTCTGAACTCATCTGTAAAGCGCGTTCATTTATAACCCACCTGAAGCCTCATTCTCATCATAACATTTTGACACTTCATAATAAACATGTGAACGAGAATATCTCGTTCACATCTCGTTGATAATACTGTAATAACCGCATATTACAGAGAGTTACTGCAAAATAAAACATAGAAGTCTAGAACAAAATACAATTATTTATAATATTTTTCAAAGGTATTCTGTCAATTGTCGTATAAAAAACCAATTCCATCTTTAAGTGAGTTAAATAGGATGTCAATATTTGGTCAGTTTAGAGTTCGGGTGACTCTATAGGCATATGAAGTCACACTGGCACTTCATAAGTTGAACGAATGAATGAACCATCCGACCTACTTCGGTCATGGAGACCACTTCGACTCCTGTAAGTTATCATACGTATATAAGGTGCTACTTTATTAGTGCCCGATATTTTAGTCAGTGCTTCTACTCCTGATTCTGATCAACTTTCCCCAAGGAACCCATAGTCAAATCGCAAAAAAATTTTTGGACTCTTCATACTAATTTGGCCGCTCGGCTGATCAATGTGTATGAAGAGTCCAAAAATTTTTTTGCGATTTGACTATGGGTTCCTTGGGGAAAGTTGATCAGAATCAGGAGTAGAAGCACTGACTAAAATATCGGGCACTAATAAAGTAGCACCTTATATAAAGTCCAATTAAAGTAACTTGTGACGCACTTGTGACTCCTCTGGTGTTGCGGGTGTCTATGGGCGGCGGTAATCGCTTACCATCAGGTGATCCGTCTGCTCGTTTGCCACCTATGCCATAAAAAAAAAAAAAAAAAAAAAAAAAACTTGTAAGCATCTCTCACGAAAGTGAAAAAATTTCGCCATCAGTAAACTCGCGAAAATTACAAATTAGATAACATTCCCTTACCAGAGTTAATAGTTGGTTAATTACACCCCAGAGCTACGTCTTACGACTAACCGCTTCATAAAAAGATTCACGTTTACATAACAACATACGCCTGCACGCTTCGACCTTCCGATGTTAATTATTGCGTGAAAACGATAGCAACAGAGTAATCTAGAAAAAACATTATAATTCAGCTTTGTAAATAAAACAAAGAACGGATTTAGCTAATGTCAATAATAATTTTAACATCGCAATCCTGACAGGTTGCGAAACTAAACTCGACAAGAAGATAAGAGAGAGAAGAAGAAATGAACAAGACGAGTATAAAAAAGTTAAAAGAGAAGCGAAAAAGTTGTTTAAAATAATCATGTTACATAAACTACCTGAAAACTTATATAAATCTACTTTTGCAGTAATATAATATGTAAGATTTGTTTTCGTTTTGATCAGATAAATTTAGTATAAATTCTGAAATAATGTTCACTAAATAGCTTTTTTTATTTCGGAAAACTTTAGCGCTTGCAGATCGCTTCTAGATTTCCATTAATGTAAAATTTTTAAATTAGTATACAAATATTGCGTCACTGATCACAATTTTAAACCAAAATTCGTTTTTGAAAAGTAACCTACGATAAATAACTAGCAGTCATCTACACTCTACAGCAGTGTTTTTCAACCTGTGGGTTGCGACCCCCCGGGGGGTCGTGAAGCCTTTCTAAAGGGGTCGCGGGAAAAGAAAATGTCAGTGGTTATAGGTCCTACACTGCAATGAAGAAATACGATTTCAGTGAGAAGGCTGGTCCTGTTTATTTTTTAACAATTTGTCAAAACGTGGTTCTATTTTGAAGACGTTTATAAGTCATTTTCTAATTGAAGAAAATCATAAACATAGTCTTTCAAATCACTAACATTTTGTATGTTTATGGCCCTAGGGGAGTCGCAAGAATTTTTTTACTTGTAAAGGGGTCGGGCATTAAAAAAGGTTGAAAAACACTGCTCTACAGGAATAAAGATTCAATGAATTTGAAATTCTGCATCAAAAACCGTTAAAATCTGAAGTGCTTTTATGTACAACAAATACGTATACGTTAAATATACGTAACAACACTTTTAAAGTTTGTTTTGTAATAGCAAGAAGTTTATATACCGTTGCTAAACAATTATCCACTTGAGATTACGTAAATTAGTATCATTTTCTAGAAAGATGCTACCGGTCATTACAAAAATAATAATAACAAGGCTGTTGAATTTGAACATATTTAACCTACTGGATGTAAGTATCGAATATATTATGTACGTTTATTACCGCCTCGCATATAAGTAGAAAAACGGCTCGTTGGGGTTTTTAAATTCGATAGGATATATTTTAATCAATCAATTCGACCAAAGTTCGAATTTCCAAAGCTTGCAAATCGAATGGTCAATCTATTGCAGATTCTGTCATTTGTAGAATCTGTCTTTTAATAGATCTTTCGTTTGCAGAATCTGTCATTTATTATTTATATTTATCTGTTATTTCTAGAATCTGGCAAATGTCAAACAAACCAATTACGCGAATAAAAAGTAGCACTATATTGTTTAAATCATGAATGAATATAGAAACTGTTTATAGTGGCTATGTTCAAAATTTTATTTCCATAATTAATATATTTTATATACATATTTAGTTATTTGACAGTAACTTCATAATGTGTAACTTTTTAATGCAAATCTCATTCATGGTAATCAAATGCAAAGTTTTATCAAACACAGGTGATACTTTCTCGAAAAATTATATTCGAGATGATTAGAGCAGCCATCATAATTAATATTGTTACGTAATTTATGGTAATGTGACTGAGAGAGTTAAACCTAATTGATTTTAATGGATTTTGTGGGAATAACCTTTAAATATTAATCAGGAAAGAATATATATCAAAACTACTTTTAAATCTCATGATATTTGTATTTTTGTATGTAAGTCCGTTTCATTTTTACCGTTTGTAGCCAAAACAGCTCGAGTGTAAACAAATACGAGTATCTTCCAAAATGCGATTTTCAAAACAATATAATATTTAAATTTAAAGTATTTTATATCTGACTGTACAAATCCAATCCAATCTTTCCTCACCTCAATTTGTCGTAAATATCCGTCATCTGTCTGTGAGTAGACGACGTGTGGTCAATAACCGTACGTATACAGGGTGTTGAAAAATGGTTGTAGAACCCGTTCCTTTAACTGAAGCTTCTACCACAGAATAAGAAATGGTATAGTAATGGTTACTCTGGGACAGAGAACTAAAGAAGGGATAAATCGGTCCGGGCTCAGGCATACATCCATCCAAGTATCTTTACATAAAGTCCCCACTGCAGGCACAGGTCTCTTCCCATAATTCGGGAAGGTAGCCCATATTCCACACACGGGGGCTGAGTCCGGATTGGTGGAGGTTGTGGGGCTAGTGGCCAACCCCAGTGTCAGAAGTTTTCAAGCCGCCTGTAAGGCCTCCGACATGGCTTAACGACTGCCATCTAATGATAGCAGCCGGCACCAACGGATCCGTGCCTTGCGAAGCACGGAAATCTGTAAAGATTGATTTTTACATATGTAACATATGTAATTTAAAACACACACACACAGGCCTACAAGCTGTTTCAAATTCAAATAAGTAAGGACCACATTTGATCCTCGGTGCTCACCCCCTTCTGCCACAAAGTAAGTATACTTCTGCCTTGGATGACTTCAGTCTCTTTACGTAGGTTTTCTGCATAAATACTTTTTTCGAAAGGACTGTTTGTTGTCGGTCGTCGGGCCTTCACAACCTCACAGGCAGGGAAGGCAAGTGCGCGTAGGGCACTCTGCCTGAGGGCGCCGGTGGGCACGGACCTCAGCTTAGGACGTTGCTTGGACAGCGAGAATCGTAGAGAATCGGAATAAATACATAAAATACAACTACGTCTTTTTTGTATACATATTCATTTCAAAGTACGAAATTATAGCGCGTTTTAAAATACAGTTAGCTGTAGCGCCATCTTGTGGTTTAAAATGTAAACTTTATCGGACTACGAATCAGTTTTTTTTATTATTCATTCGTTGAACGGCACTAGAATCTAACCTTGCACCTTCTGTTATACAAGGCTAGCCAGCATTTCAGACGCGGATATCATAAAATTCATAAAATATTTGTTAATTAACTGCGGTAGCTACATTTTTTGCACCAATTTCCTAACGCACTTGGTATTATAATATGAAAAAACTGTTGAAAAAAAATATTTTTAACCACATTCAACAACACCGCATTTCACACCGTTTAGATAACAATTTCAGCCAAATAAAAGTATTTTTGTTTATTAATTCGTAGTCACACGTAACAGAGTAGCAACCAAGACCAGGGCGAAGATCAGTAGGTAGACCAGCTGCAACATGGTCGGATGACATAGTTAGCGTTGCTGGACGTTGCTGGGCGAGACTAGCGAGGGACCGAGACAAATGGCGTGCAAAAGAAGAGGCCTATACCCAGCAGGGGTTCCCTACGTGATTTAGAAACACTTTTTATCTAGTGTCGATACATCGATGACGGTCAATCGAAAAATTATTGCTCGACGTGTTTATTTAGCTCAGCGGTGGGCTAATGTGGGCTGATTAGATAGATACGTACACCAAAAACATTACCCTCCTTTTAGGGTAGACGGCCTAATAGCAAACGCCTAAAATTACCTGGTGACTTCATAAATAATTTGTATTTAATTATTTAACTAAGAAGACTAGCATCTCCGTAGAATCCGTTAGCTGACTATGTTAACCCCAGAGGAAGGATATATGTTTAACTAATTATTGTACTTTTACTTTTTATCAAATGAGAAAAAAAGAATTTTTTTTCTAATAAAAATTATGTGAATTTTGAATGATGACGTAACGAAGTTGTTTGTTAGGGTTCCGTAGCCAAATGGCAAAAAACGGAACCCTTATGGATTCGTCATGTCTGTCTGTCCGTCCGTATGTCACAGCCACCAGTTTACCAGTGGTAAAATGTGTGTGTCCCCCCCCCCCCCGTAACTTCTAAAATAAGAGAATGATAAAACTTAAAAATATATATGATGTCCATTACCATGCAAACTTCCATCGAAAATTGGTTTGAACGAGATCTAGTAAGTAGTTTTTTTAATACGTCATAAATCGTAAACCGCAATTTACCTACAACGAACTACAAGAACTTTTATATTATGTTACTTGCTGCTACGGAACCCTTCATGGGCGAGTCCGGCTCGCACTTGGCCGCTTTTTATATGAATTACGATTATTTTATAAATTAAATATAGACGAAAAAGTTTTTCTGCAGTGTCAATAAAATAACTATTTAATTAGCTTATATTTCTTTATTTTTGACTCAGTCAACTCCCGGAAAGCAGTTCGTACTATTTAATTTAAAAAAGAAATAACTATTATAGGTATTGTTAATTGTATTTAAACAGGACATACACTATATAAGGTGCTACTTTATTAGTGCCCGATATTTTAGTCAGTGCTTCTACTCCTGATTCTGATCAACTTTCCCCAAGAAACCCATAGTCAACTCGGGCACTAATAAAGTAGCACCTTATATATCGTACTCTTAATAAAACAACGACCGAATTCAAAATTTGGCAAAATAAGTTTTGATAAAAAAAACCGACCTTAAAGAGAGACACTCGCGTGTGCGGGGGGACGAATAAAGACGCAATTTTTTTTTTACCTTATTGCTTAAGAAATAGCGGTGTTCTTTTTTAACGAGACTGTGGCTTGCTCTTTTAGGTCGTTTTTTTTTTATCAAAACTCATTTTTTCGATTTTTTTAATTCGGTCGTTGTTTTATTAAGAGTGCAATATATAGTGTATGTCCTGTTTAAATACAATTAACAATAGCTAGAATAGTTATTTCTTTTTAAATTAAGTTAAATAGTACGGACTACTTTTCGGGAGTTGACTGAGTTAAAAATAATGAAACATAAGCTCATTCAATAGTTATTTTATTGAAATTGATAGACAAATCAGTTAATTTTTTGAATATAATTATACAAGGTGTAACAGAAAGGTGTGATAATACTTCAAGGTGGGCTTTTACCCATCAAACTGAACAACTTTTGTTCTACAACTTTGTTGAAATCGCAAAAGAAAATTCGGACTTTTCGTACAAACTTGGTTCGCCAGCTGATCAATTTATATGAAAAGTAAAAAAAAAATTGCGATTTGAACAAAGTTGTAAAACAAAAGTTGTTCAGTTCGATGAGTAGAAGCCCACCTTGAAGTTTTACCACACCTTTCTGTTACACCCTGTATATTGTATCGTATTATCCTATTAAGTCTGGCCCAAGAGCTACATATGTACTTAGAAATCATAAAGAGAATTACAATATTTGCCACCGGTGTGTTGAAAGTACATACAAATATATTTGCCACACTCCACATAGCTAAACTACTCAGTTTGATGATTTTTGACCAATTACTTTTATTGAGCATTTAATGTTACTTAATCTGAAATAAAAAAAATAACGCAAAAAGTTTTAATGTAGCGCATGTTTGTGTGCAGGTGTGGGTCTATTTATGGCATCATATACCTCTCAAATGGGTGGACTGTTTTGAATGCGGTTTTTTCACAAGAAAACAAATTTGATCGTGGCGATTCTTACCATGTTTGGTGAAAATCGCTTTAGCAGTTTTCGAGTTATTCGAGATTGACTGTGGGGTGTAAAAATATACCAATAGACATAAGAAGGACGAAGAAGCAGAGGAGTTAACATTTGGTCGCAGATTTCAAATGTCGCTATAGTGACTTATCAAAAGTTGTATCCACTAAGGTGCTCTTACTTTTGACACATGGTCACTTCCTGCCTCTCTCTAAAGGCGTCCTTACCCTTCCTGTGAGTAACTATGTACATAAAGATGATCATGAATATAATCAGAGACACTTTTCTCTGATATAATTGATAATTGTTTAGCTTCGGATAATAGTGCACAGATAAACCGGTTACGGTTTTTGATGTACTACATGTATGTATTTGTAATATGCATTTTGTCAAGTATTCAAATAAAAAAATAAAAAAATACCACTGACACTGCTTTTGTAGTACATTACCCTTACTTTGCTTTGCTGTAGTCGGGCAAATGAATAGCGAATATCCCTCAAGGAACAGATGTTCTAATTACTAGAAGAGCATACGTTAATACGTAATAAAATTATATTGACTTATGAAAATCATTTCAGGTCGAACTGTAATAAATTCAAATGACTAGTTAATAACAGGTAAAGTTAAATACTGCGTCTAACCGTCTAACCGCGCACGCGCACTCACTGCGGGCCATGCCGCACGCTCTGATTGCTTGCGCCCGCGCACCGCTCGCTATGATTTGCGATGAGCACCACTATGCCGCGATAACTGGTAGCGTTAGCATGTGAAACATATAAATATTATTTTTAAATTAATAATAAAATTATAACGTCTTACTTAATTCTGTTTACTGAATAGGATAAATGAGTCCACTCAAAATAAATTATGAGCTAGTTGTATGAAAAATCAAAAAACATATTTTTTTTGCAATCTAACCCATGCTTAATTTTTAATAGACGATAAAAAGTATTTCAAATGCAGCAGTCTCCTAAGCCAGGTGAGCTCAGAAAATGCCCTACCATCAACCAAACGAAGTCCTACAAAGTTGGACCCCACCGGGAATTGAACCCACGACCTCCTTATGCAAAGCAAGTGGACTAGCAGCTAGGCTAAGGAAGCGTTTAAACTAAACATGAAAGTAAACGCCGAAATATTAGTAAACTACATAATATTGTAATTCTGTTTTGTTGACGGTACCATTCAGTTTTTAACTCATATCTATTAAATTACAGTATTTATTCACAATTAACCAAGTCACACTTACGTAAACTTAACTAGCGGTCATATTGAAACTATGTATATAAAATACAACTATTTTGTAAGTAACTGAAATTATAGCCAAAACTTTTAATTGCATGGAATTTTTAAAAATAACCAATTTAGCAAAATAATATACAGGGTGTAACAGAAAGGTGTGATAATACTTCAAGGTGGGCTTTTACCCATCAAACTGAACAACTTTTGTTCTACAACTTTGTTCAAATCGCAAATATATTTTTTTGGACTTTTCATACAAATCGATCAGCCGGCGAACCAAGTTTGTATAAAAAGTCCGAAAATTTCTTTGCGATTTCAACAAAGTTGTAGAACAAAAGTTGTTCAGTTTGATGGGTAAAAGGCCCACCTTGAAGTATTATCACACCTTTCTGGTATAGACGGCGGTTGCCTAGTGTTGCACTTAGCATCACCCGCGGTCACGGGTGGGGCATTTTTTAGATTTACACCTACGGAAGTCTGCAACGCGACCATCTAGACACATCTAGAAATGAGATGTGCAGGTTTCCTCACGATGTTTTCCTTCACCGTTAAAGCAGTCGGTATGAAAATGCACGTAAGTTTCGAAAAACTCATTGGTGCACTGGCCAGGATTTGAACCCACGACCTCTGATTAGGAGGACGGAGTCACTACCCGCTGCGCCACCGACGCTTCTATTCGATTTATAACAGTAAAGTATACTGAATTGATTTAAATTTAATTGAAGACCTAATTAACTTAAAATCATAAAACGACTGCTAAAATTGTATCCTACTGATATCACTTTAGGTATTAGTGTTTTCCTACATCTTACTCCAAAATCCATCAAAACCATTTTGGCTGCAGCTGGTGACAGTTTGCTAAGGTTGTCAGGTAAAATATTTTGTATTTATTATTATACAGATTCGATTTTTATTCACTGACAAGCGGGAAATAGAGATGAGACTCCTTTTCCAACGAGCCTAATACAATATTTTTTTTACTTTTCGACAAATCGTCTTAATTACTGAAAATTAGTAAGTATAGGAATTCAATTTTGTTTTACTTCATTTTTTTATTTTTTATGGCAGAGGTGGCAAACGAGCAGACGGATCACCTGATCGTAAGCGATTACCGCCGCCCATAGACACCCGCAACACCAGAGGAGTCACAAGTGCGTTGCCGGCCTTTAATATGGGATTACGCTCTTTTCTTGAAGATTTGAATGTCATATCGGTCCGGAAATACCGCAAGCGACAATTCATTCCACAGTTTGGTTGTGCGAGGCAGAAAGTTTCTAGTGAAACGCACAGTTGTGGACTGCCAACCATCTATGTGATGGGGATGAATATATTGTCGCGTAGAACGATGGCGAAAAGAGGCGGCAGGGATCAATCCGAACAATTCCTCGGAGCACTCCCCATTGTACAAGCGATAGAGAATGTAGAGCGAGGCTACATCTCTACTCAGCGCCAAAGATGACTCCTTGGCAGCTTGACAGCCGATCTGAAATATCCTGGCAGCCGACGATTCGAAGGGGGTTGGGCCTCCGGTATCCTCACTAACTCGGCGAAACACAACGCAAGCGTTGCTTCACGCCGGTTTCCTGTGAGGCCGTGGTATCACTCCGGTCGAGCCGGCCCATTCGTGCCGAAGCATGGCTCTCCCACGGTAGAATCATCACGATAGGGTCATATATATGATTGATTCATTAGAGAAAGTTGTTCAGTCAGTTTTATGAGTGTCATCTATCATTTGCCGCTTGACGCCGAATAAAACTCATCTTTTACAGTTTTATATTTTCTAAGACAATGTAGTGTGTAAGCATCAATGTATAAATCGATGATATGACATCATGTGTAAATTGAAACTTTATTATTTTCGTTCCCGTTAACTGTTTATTACTCATAAAACTGAACAACTTTCCCCAAGTATTCAAATCTTTCAATTAGCAAAAAAATTTTTGGGCTCTTCATAAAAATTCATCAGACCATTTCTGTATGAAGAGTCCAAAAATTTTTTTGCGAACTGATTATGGGTTCCTTGGGGAAAGTTGTTCAGTTTCACGAGTAGAAGCCATAGTTAACGAAAACTAACTTTTGTAAATATTTAATGTACCAAGTGCAACGCCAAACAATCTCCTTTTATTATTTATTTTATTTTATTTTATTCGGAAAACCAACAGCTTAATTACAACAAAATAACAAAACTTGATTTGAATTCTAGACAGCCAGTAAATATTTATGATGAAAGAGAATTAAACTGATCTCTCAGGTTAGCACTCCTGTCTGCTAACCTGAGGATCGTCAGTTCGACTCCCGTCCAGAGAAAACATTCGCGTAACGAACAGATCTTGTTGCTCTTTGTGTAAACCTTAATATCTATACATAGGCATTAGGCATATTGAGTCCTTACACAAAACCTGAAATAAAAAAGCTCATTCTACTGATAAATGAAAAAGCCTACTAAAGGTAAAGGAAAGTTCATGAATAAGCTATAAACAGTTAACACGAGAAGTCCTATTTTTTTGCTAATTGAGTATTACCTACTTCAATTGTCGAGTCTCATGAGTAGAATCCACAACAGGTATTTCAGAAGGACTATATGTATAACTATTTAAATACAGGGTTATTTTTGGACCCCCCACCAAAACTACACAGTGGCTTCTACTCATGAAACTGAGCAACTTTCCCCAAGTAACCAATGGTCAATTCGCAAAAAAATTTTTGGACCTTTCATACTAATTTGATCACGTGATCGGCCTATTTTGTATGGAGATGCCCAACTTTTTTTGCGAATTGACCATTGGTTACTTGGGGAAAATTGCTCAGTTTCATGAGTAGAAGCCACTGTGAACTTTTGGTGGGGGTCCAAAAATAACCCTATACATAATATGTATCTATGTAACAAGATTCTGGTTCACATAGTACAGCTCATACTTTGGAGCTAGACGACTTCTCTAGATACTTTCTTTTCTTTTTTATGCAATTAACTCAATAGCTTTTTCAAAATTGGGTAAATAACAAATTATGGTGTATGTTGCTAATTAACTGTTCTTATCTGACCATCTAATGAGGTCCACTTGCTTAACTGTGTAGAAATAAGGCACTACTTACATACATACGTAAATAAAAGTAACGACCTAAAAATAAAAAATAAAACCGGCCAAGTGCGAGAATTCTCAGGCCTGCAATCCCTTGTAGCTGTGAAAACTTCTATGCCAACGCAATCAAGAGATACGGCCGTTTATGCCGCATATTTGGACACTCGCATGGGAATCAAAACATATAAGGGTACATCCCGTTGACCTAGAATCGTGAAATTAGCAACGAGTAATGCTTAACTAGCACAAGTAAATGAAAAAGTCGAAAACTATTTTTAGTTACATCACAAAAAAATTAGGAGAAAAAGAAAAAGGGTCTTGACAGACAGACAGACGGACGGACAACGAGGTGATCCTATAAGGGTACCTTTTTATGTTAAGGTACTGAACCCTAACAATTACCTAAGTATTAAAACGAAATTATAAATAAAATACATTTCATATTTACAGCATGAATGAAAAAGTTCGAAACAATTTAAGATCATATTTCCTTCCAAGATCCCGTTTCAGAACCAAGGTAAGATTTACCTAAAAATAGTCTCTCCCTTTCACATTTAAAAGTTTTACAACAAGCTAACTCAGGGTAGAAATTACTTTAACGAAAGTATTCTGGAGCGCTTTCCAAAAGTAAATTTTAGCCGCAAATCTCAAAATGTAAACAAATTAACTCACCAATCGGAGCGAAAACTCAATCCTGAACTGTCAGAGAAACGTCAAACGTAACTGTCAAACCACATTCACAGCACTCACTTATATTATTTGGCATCGTAGAACAAAACTCCATTTCTCTATAAACACTTTTTTATATTATTTTATTTTATTTTAGAACGTAAAATATGAATTTTGAATTTTAAAATGCGAACGCGAATGACCCAGTTGGCAGACGCGTGCGGGTCCGCGGACGAATGCGTTTGGTGTGCGCGTGCGCCTTGGTGATACGAGCGGATCACGCACGCTCAGGCAGCAGGGTGAGGCTAGGCGTTGGGTGCCGATTTTGAAGATCTTTGTTTCTTTATGATAGCATTTAAAATACGAATGGTGTGGTAAAAAAGTTAAAAAAACCGAGCTTTGTTCCTAGGATACAATTTTTCAAAAGGTTTTTTCATTCGATATATTTTATGAAAAATCTTTCCAATGCTTTAATTGACAATGGATGAACAAATGTTTGGACAACGGACAAATATTAAAAAAAAATGCAAGCTATCATCATGACAGAAAGAGGAAGCAAATGAGATAAATTATTTATAATAACAATGAAATATAAATTATTGTAAATAGATAAAACAGCATTTATACATTTTTATTTTTTACGTAATTATTCTGGTATTTTATTACATAATTAGAAGTAAAATATTTTACATTTTATTGAATTGGCTTTACTAATAATGATTTTTTTCTATGGTTCAGTACGGTAAAAAAATCGAAGTTTCTGTCATGCCATTTTCCGACACCGGCTCCTGGCCTACGCCACTCACGCGCAAGGTAGTTTGACAGCCTCACTTACGGTAACAGAGTTCGGTAACATTATCAGCTGTAGATACACCGCATCGATCTGTGTGTTATGTGTGTATAGTGGAATTCAGGCGAAATTCTACTTTTCATTTTAGTCATCGAATCTTGCATCATCAAATCTTTTTGTTTGACATTTTAAAAAACAAAAAGTAAATGTGTCGAATAAATTCGCAAATTTTTTTTAAAATTAAAAACTGAAAAAAATAGATTCACGCTTTTTCAGTCTGGCTACTTTTTGACGTTAAAGAAAATAAACAATACAAAATACCAATAAACTTTTTCTCCGATTTAATATTCCATTTGGACCATAGTTATGATTATTCTAGTTTATGATATACACAGTAGGAAAATTGATCAGCTGTTGTTTGGTCAGTTTTCTACTGAATCTCAAAAAAATGTCATCGAGGTCGTATAGCAAAATGAGGTTAGACGAAAAAGTTTCCATTCTTTTCTCCTACTATAAAATCTATTTGATTCGATTACACCCTTTTAGTTCTAAACTACGTTAATTAAACTCAAAGATTATTTTTATCTAGGAAATAGATAAATTGCTATTCAAATGCTTAAAAATTAAGTTCTAAAGTTGTACTAAAATTAATTTATCCGGTGATATTTTATTTAATGTAAGTATCGTTTTGACCATGGCATTAAGTTTTACAGACATATTTGTCAAGTGAACTATAAAATTGATCCAGTTTTGAATTTTTTAGGCAAATTATTTAAATTTTGCAATTCAAATTTAATTTATTTTACAATTTAGATAAATGAAATAATATAGGTTTAATTAATGTCACTGCACAGATAAAAAAAGGATGTAGATATTATCGATTAAAATCTACAATTATTTTTATTTTCTTATCTTTTTTGTACCCCCTACAATCAGTTGGCGTACCCCTTCGAGAAACCCTCATCTAAAACAAATCAATTTTATAACGCATCCTTAGTGCTTTTTTGGTAGTAAACCAGAATTTAAAAATAATTTACAGTTTCATATAATCAGTCAAATTGCTAGGTGTCCTTCAGTTAGATAGAGTGTAGATAGTTCTAATAAACATAAAATGCACATACATAGTCGCTATCTTTACGAGAATTCCCCTTTCTACATATTTATAAATAAACATAAATTGCTAAACAACTTACTAAGGAATACACCTATAAACAAACATCCGTACAAGCAGATAAACGTATTGTGGAAGTACATTGTTCTTCATAGAGTTGTTCGTGTTTCGGATTTTTATACGTTATTATTAAAGACATAAGTTTTAACCGAAACTGACTTAGTTGAGTTGAGATTATGTTTTTTTTTTATGTGATAAGGAAGGCAAACGAGCAAGTGGGTCACCTGATGGTAAGTGATCACCACTGCCCATAGACACCTGCAACCCCGGAGGGGATTGCAGATGCGTTGCCAACCTAGAGGGCTAAGATAAAATGCCTCTTGTGCCTGTAATTTCCTCGGCTGTCTTACTCTCCACACCGGAGAGTTTTTTTTTTTCTTTTTAGAATAACACGTTAGTTTACAAATGGTTTAAAAGTAGCTAATGCCTTTAAATTATAAAGTTACAATAATAAGTATCAATAATTTTATCTGACAATTTGATAACTGATTTCTTGGGGTATTAAATTTCATGTCGATAATATAGAATATAAAATCTGATCTTAGGTTATTCGGTTTCTCAAGTAGGTAGAAGCTTTTTGTTAATTTTCTTATTTTCCATTTATTTATATGTTAATTATTTTTCAGCTATTTCTTAATACAATCACAAGTTTTGGATAAGTTTTCGGATATTTCTTAGATTCGTATATTCCTTAGGTCACCGTGACACAACAACACTGTTCTTTCTTACAATGGAACTGGAACACGAAAAGCAAGAAAACAATGGAGCGTGGTATGTATGGAAGACTCAAGAAATATGTGATTCTGCTTATTATTTGTATGATCTTTGGTGGAATCGCGATGTGCAAGAATTGATGGAGGAAAGAGAAATTGTAAACAACTTGTTGTGAATTTTAGGGTCCAGTCATCGAGGAGGTTGAGGTATGCATTAATTCCTCTGTCCCTAAAAGTTTGCAGTATGATTAAGAATCCAGGAGATTTAACTTTTGGAAGTACTGGTACAAGTCCTGGTTCAAATACTGGTACAGTCAGCATCAGAAGTAGATGAGCACCTGAAGTAATCAAATAATTGTTAGCATTTATTTTTTCAATAATATCTACATAACAACGGTTTTCAAAAAGATGTAAGCTTCATTGGATGTAAATAGTTCTAAAAATTCAAAATTCAAAATCATTTATTTCTTTACGTAGGTCCATTAAGCACTCTTATAAACGTCATATCATTTTGCTGGAGGAATATTCCAAATGTCATTATCATTAAAATAATCTACAGTCTTATAGTATCCTCTTGAACAAATACAGCGTTTTATATGTTTCTTAAATTTACATTCTGGTAGTTCACACACGTCATTCGGAATTTTGTTATAAAAGCGTACACACTGCCCCACAAATGATTTTTTCACCTTACTAAGCCTCAAGAAAGCTATTTCAAGATTATTTTTACTTCTCAAATTACGGTTATGTCTGTCACTATTTTTGAAGAACAAGTTTAGATTTTTACGAACGTACATGATATTTTCGTAAATAAACTGACCGGCAACTGTTAGAATATTTATACCCTTAAATCTATCTCGAAGTGATTCTCCGGGTCGTAGTTGGTATATAGCTCGGACTGCTCTTTTTTGTAGAATGAAAATGGTTTCAATGTCTGCTGCGTGTCCCCACAGTAAAATGCCATAAGACATTATACTGTGAAAGTAACTGAAATATACTAATCTGGCAGTTGTTACATCCGTCAATTGCCTTATTTTCTTGACGGCGTAGGCAGCCGAGCTAAGCCTCCCCGCTAGAGTTGCAATATGTGGGCCCCACTGTAACGTGCTATCTATAGTTATGCCGAGAAAAACTGTACTAGGAACAAAATCTAATTCGTTACCTAAATGGTAACGTTTTCCTACTCATAATAAAGTAATATTAAATTTATTACTTTATTATGAGTCTATTTAACATTTGGCAAAGAAAACTTGATGCATTTTGTTTTTTTCGCATTTAGTAATAGATTATTAGCAGTAAACCAGTCTAGTAACTTAGAGAGAGTGTTGTTCACTTCGTCAATTTCGATTGTCTTTCTACTCACCTTAAAAAGAAGGGAAGTATCATCCGCAAACAACACAATATTTGAAAGATTTTGCACCATGAATGGCAAGTCATTGATGTACGTCAGAAAAAGGAAAGGGCCTAAAATAGATCCTTGTGGCACGCCCATTTTCACAGTGGACCCAGAAGAATTAACGTCCTTGACTTGTACCATTTGCATTCTATTATCAAGATAAGATTTAAGGAGACCGAGTGCCCTATCCCTCACGCCGTAATGCTCCAATTTTATGAGTAAGGTTTGATGTTCTACGCAGTCAAAAGCCTTAGATAGATCACAAAATACCCCTATTGCATTTTGTGATTCCTCCTGCATCTGTTGTTGAACGCCCTTTGACAAAACCAAATTGTTGATTATGCAGGAGATTGTTCATGTTGAAATGCTGAACCATTTGATTTAACATAATTTTTTCAAAAACTTTACGAAGTACAGGAAGCACTGAGACAGGGCTGTAGTTTAACGGTTCAGTTTTTAAACACTTACATATCATATATTTCATTACAAACGGAAATGTTGTACAGATTTACATGACATTTAAATGTTCAGATATTTTTGACGCTTCGGATGCTCACATTAATAAAAGTAATTTGTAGTGCAGATATAATCTGTCGTTGAAGTGTGTAGATTTATTTGAGTACCTGGACTGATCCGATATATCTGATGCTGACTGTACAGGTACGCAAACTTATATTAAGTACAGGGTTATTTTTGGACCCCCCACCAAAACTTCACAGTGGCTTCTACTCATGAAACTAAGCAACTTTTCCCAAGTAACTAATATGGTTAATTCGCAAAAAAAATTTTGGACACTAATTTGATCACGAGATCGACCTATTTTGTAACAACAAGTACAAGTACTCATACGAGTACTGGAACAAGTGCTCGTACAAGTACTGGCACAATTACAGGTACAAGTACAAGTACTGGCACAATTACTGGTTCTGTTCTGGTTTAAGTACTGGTACAAATGTTAGCACAAGTACTGGTACAAGTCCTGGTTCAAATACTAGTACAAGTTGATAATGGTGCGTGTGTGATAATATTAATTGAATTTTATTTCATAAAATTTATTGGTAAATCGTAATCTTCATCTATTCTTGAACTTTCCTAACCACTTACAGCACCTATAGCTCTCGGAGTTCATAGTACGGAGATTATATGAAGATGTGTATGTGTAGATACGTTATGTTATGGCATAGAACCCGCCAGGCCAGTTGATGCATGGCAAGGTCGCTTTCGAAGCGAACCTGGTACACGCGAGCATAAAAGTGAATAAATATTTTATCGCTTGATTACCTAAATAATAGGTTTAAATTTGATGAGATCGAGATATGTGGAAAAATAGAGGGGAAGCCTTTGCACAGCAGTGAGAGAATATTGGCTAGGAACAAAAAAAGGTTTAAATATAATTATGTTTCTAATTAACCCAAAATCTGCAAGGTGGTAATTCTAGTCATGAAACTCAAGGACTTTTATTTTACTTTAATATAAGTATATTTGATGTGATAAGTTGGTAACAATAAAATGTAATATTGAAAAACATGATTATCTATTTTATGAATGGGTAGATAGCTAATTTATATTTGGGATTCACTCCATATCATTTCATTAGGTAGGTAAACCTTTATAAACTCGAACTTTCAAACACAACAAATGTGTTGAGATGTAAAAATATTGTTCTTGACTGTACTACCTCATTAATTTTAATTTTAAATGGGAGAAATATTAGAAAACAACACACGGACGACTCATTTCACTTTCGTTTGGTTTAAATAACAATTTTGAATAATTTTATGTGAACATTTCTATATTATTTGTTACCTATGTTACGGTCTGTTACGTAACTGATTTTTTAATCGAAATTAAGGTAATTCTACCGGATATGAATTAATAGGATAGTCGACTACTAGTCATCTGAGTGACTTTTTAACAAATGTCAAAACTGACATTTTATTCTAAAAATGTTTGAAATGTATGAGTGAGTTATAACGTCAGTAGTTGTAGTCTTTTCCTTCTCATTGCATTTTTTTAACCGACTTCAAAAAAAGGAGGAGGTTCTCAATTCGTCGGAATCTTTTTTTTATGTATGTTCACCGATTACTTGAAAACGTCTGAACCGATTTGGAAAATTCTTTTTTTGTTTAAAAGGGTATACTTCACAGGTGGTCCCATATAAATTTTATCGAAATCGATTCAGCGGTTTTTGAGAAAATCAACAAAAACATAGCAAAATTGGAGTTGTTGCGACTGAAGTCGGTTGGTTTTAACGTATTCAGGGTGGTCAATTATTACAAATTAAAAAACCGGCCAAGTGCGAATCGGACTCGCGCACCGAGGGTTCCGTATAAATTCATAATCTCACATGTCTTGAACTCTATATTTTTTATATTTGAGTTGATTGAATGAAAGGTAATTTGCGGTTTACGATTTATGACGTATTAAAAAAAACTACTTACTAGATCTCGTTCAAACCAATTTTTAACCGACTTCAAAAAAAGGAGGAGGTCAATTCGACGGAATCTTTTTTTTTATGTATGTTCACCGATTACTCGAAGACGCCATCAGAACCGATTTGGAAAATTCTTTTTTTTTTTTAAAAGGGTATACTTCACAGGTGGTCCCATATAAATTTTATCGAAATCGATTCAGAGGTTTTTGAGAAAATCAACAAAAACTTAGCAAAATTGGAGTTGTTGCGATTGAAGTCGGTTGTTTTTAACGTATTCAGCGTGGTCAATTATCGGTGGAAGTTTGCATGGTAATGTACATTATATATTTTTTCTAGTTTTATCATTCTCTTATTTTAGAAGTTACAGGGGGGAGAGACACTTCCAAAGTGGTAAAATGCTCGCGCAAACTATTTGGTTTAGAAAAAAATGATATTAGAATCATTCTCAATATCATTTTTGAAGACGTATCCATAGATATCGCACACGTATAGGTTTGATGAAAAAAAAAATTTGAATTTCAGTTCTAAGTATGGGGAACCCCCAAAATTTATTGTTTTTTTCTATTTTTGTGTGAAAATCTTAATGCGGTTTTCAGAATACATGTACTTACCAAGTTTCAACAGTATAGTTCTTATAGTTTCTGAAAAAAGTGGCTGTGACATACGGACGGACAGACAGACAGACATGACGAATCCATAAGGGTTCCGTTTTTTGCCATTTGGCTACGGAACCCTAAAAATTGCACACGATCTGATACGTACAAACAAGCAAGTTTTGCTGTGATTTTAATTAAAAAAAGCCATTGAATGAACTATGCCTCTATTATATAAATGTATATCATATCATAAATGTCATTATACATATACTTATTATGCTCTAATTAAATGCTAAACTACCAAATTAACTGATCCACCAATTTTGTATAGGAAGTCCAAAAATTTTTTTGCGAATTGAGTGTATGTTTATTGGGGAAAGTTGTTTAGTTTCATGTGTAAAAGGTACTGTTAAATTATTTTCAGGTATTTTAAAAGGATCCAGGGTGTTAAAAAAGTGCGTTTGTTTTAAGGGGTTACTCAGAATCAAGTATAGAATACAGGAAAAATATTGAAAAAATCTGATCTACAGTCTCTCTATTTAGTAGGGGAAAGTGGAAAAAAATGGAAGAACGGATTTTTTGAAATTTTTCCTGTAATCTATACTTGATTCTAAGGAACCCTTAAAATTTCAAACGCACTTTTTTAGCAGCCTGTATACCTATAGGGTGCTCGAAGAGCGAAAACACATAAGCGCGTCACGACGTCGTTAGAGGGAAAATTGCTGAAAAACCACTTGATCTGGAGACAGCCGTTGTGTTTTTTCTTCGCAAGCTTTATTGGTAACTAAATTATTTAGTTGTCTGTAAAAAGTGTATCTATTTTATCAAATACATAGATATTTACTTAACGTAATTAACACTTTTTATCTAGGTATCTACGCTAGGTAGCTATATACGTAGTAAAATTATTGAAGCCTTGCTCAAAATAACATTCAAACCATCAGTAGTTGACGGTCATTGAGAATAGCAACAAATCTAAATTTTACAATAAATCCAACAAAAACAGTGATTTTGGAAAAGAGCTGTTAAGTTTCCGAAAAGGCCTCTTTGCACCTACTGAACGTGTGAATCCAGACTTTTAACCATTTTTCGATATTAACCACATATTGTTTGCCATCTATGATTAACTGAATAAACTTTTACGACGAACCGAGAAAACGCAGCAAGCTAGCGAACTGGCTAAATAGTTCTTAGTTACGCTACTCAACGCTAGATGGCGATGCTCTACCGAAATAGTTCATAGCACTCTCGTCTCGTCTCGTGTAAAAAATGTAGAGAATATTGTTTTCCATAATCAGACCAACTTAGATTAGTAACAAAGAAAAGTCCATTGAACTAAAGTGTCATGGCGGGTACTAGTTAACCGCACTACAAAGTTTAAATAACTTTCACTGCCCATTATTTAGGTACGTCTGACCCAGTGAAGTTGTGGTTAGCGCTCCTGCTACTTGGTCGAGGGTTGTGAGTTCGATTCCCACCTAGAGCAAATATTACGAAAATGTCGTATTAGAAAAGCTATTTCGTTTTATAAGTAGAGCCCCCAGATACGAGTTCTTCAAAATTAGCTGAACCTGGAGCATACGAGAACTATTGCATCGAGCATCCATAGTTTTATTTAAAAAAAAATTAAAAACGAAAAAATGCAATAACGTGGCAAATTATTTGAAGTATTTCGGTATATGTGACATTTCAAGACGAAAAAAAATTTCGTATAAAATGTCGCCATTGTTATTTTACATGTAGAATATATTTTTAATACAATTTTAACAAATCAGTTATTAGGTGAACAATCTTTTTTTTTAATGCATCAACTAGCCATCAACTATTTAATTATAATTAATAATTTACTTAAAACAGAAAGAGAAAAGTGCTAAACAATTAAAATTTCTAATTTCCGAACGAGTTGATTAAAATACAAATTGGAATTGAAAAGTCAGCATTAGAGAATAGTTACAAAGTGGAGCGGCCCAAATCAATTTTGAGTATAAAAAAAACGTTGTATAATCGTAATAAATTGATCGTCACACTAACCTGGTGTAAGATGAGTTTTCTTTTTAATTTGTTAGCAAGTAGTTTTCATTGTTGTCAGTTTTTATCTTTAATTTCCAGTTCGTGCAGAATATTCCGGGTAATTTGAGGTAGATGTTATGTAATTTTGTTGATTAGAAAGAAAAATTACGTTTCGTTTCGTCCAGTGTAAACTGGAAGCAAATGGCGTAGACGAAATACCGCTCTCATTTTAGTGTTATTTACTCTTTTATTTCAGACACGAAACACACACACACATTTCACATTTTTATTTTCTCTTTTATTTGCGTCTATAGGCTACTGAATTACCTGAAATAAATTAAACTGTGGCTTCCTCTGGTAAAATTTGAACAACTTTCTCGAAAAAATTCACAAGTCGCGAAATATTTTTATCCGATTGTTCACTTTCTTAAGTGGACTGTTAAGTTTCTGAAAATTTTCTTTTTACAGCCTGTGTATGGTCAATTTATAAAAATCCACAATGTTTTTAAACTTAGTCTAGAACGTGTTACACACTATATAAAAGCCTGCAACGAGCTTGAACACATAATCCTTACTTTAATATTATAAATGCGAAAGGAGGCGATGAAGAAACAATATGAACATAATTTTTAGCGGATGAATTTATAGTGACATAAGCTACAGTAAACATATCTGTTTTCTTCGGAAATCACACCGGGAACCCCTATTAAAACGCTATTTGACAGAGCAACGCTAATTATTTCTAAAGTACTAATCCAATTTTTAATGAAAGGAGACGTTTCACGGGACTATGGAGCTTGGGTCTCGTCTATGTACAAAACACCATAGATAGATCATTAGAAACATAGTATTTTCTAACTGTACATTTACTTTGCGAGGTACATCTAGATTCTCAGGTTTAAAAATCGCAACACATAAATCACCAAACATGGCGAACTTAACCATTTTACGTTCAGAAATTTGAGTTTATTAAATAATAGCATCTATGTGAGAAGACCAGCTGTTATGCTTGTGAAAGAGGCAATGCATCCCCGTACACCAACAGTTCAGTCAGAGTCAAAGAAAGCATCTGAGGAATAAGTGGACAAAGCCGTAATTTCTGACCGTAACGTGCTCCACCATTGCAAGCCTCAGTGTTACCATTTATGCTGTAAAAAATACTGACAAAACATTACGCTTATACTACGCAACCCTGCTTCTAATATTTTTTTCATTATTTTTCCTAGAAAGCCTATATTTTTCTATATTTTTTGTACTCTGCACAGTGTCTAGGCCCAAAATGAAACGTGTCCTTTGGTAAATAGGTAATAGATAGTTGTATCTGAGCCGCTTGCGACTTGCGCACTAGACACTGTCAACGATGAAATCTACATTAGGGGTCGTCCATTAATCACGTGAGGCTCAAA
The DNA here is from genome assembly GCA_958295455.1 of Coleophora deauratella. Classification (NCBI taxonomy): domain Eukaryota; kingdom Metazoa; phylum Arthropoda; class Insecta; order Lepidoptera; family Coleophoridae; genus Coleophora; species Coleophora deauratella. The sequence continues at coordinate 12,836,760 of OY282406.1, read as the reverse complement.
AGGGGGGAGGGGTTCAGAAAAAATCACGAAATATCACAAGGGCGAAGGGGGGTTTACTGAGATATCACGTGTATTTATTTTTTCGTTGAACGCGCGATTTCTAGAGTAATTCCCAAACGTCGGACTGTTGTTGTTATGTTGTTTTTAACTCGTCTCAAGGTTCGAAACGTTTTCAGGCAGTCCGAAACAACCTGCAACCTTAATGTCTGCCTGGACCTTTTTATCACGGTGCTTAATTTTCCAGAATTAAATTACATTATACTTACCTGTATTTAAAGATAATATTTAATACCAAAAAATACACGTGATTTTGGTAGGGGGTGGGGGGGTAGTCTAAAAACTCACCACGTATCACCAGGGAGGGGGGATCTAAAAAGTTGATAAAAAACATCACGTGATTAATGGACGGCCCCTTACTCGTGGAGGCAGAGCCACAGGCAAAACTACTAAACACTAAGCAAGTACATTTAGTTGCAATTTTCTCCGGAAACGCTAAACCACAACATTAGAACTAACATAAGTAGAATTTATAATAACTACTTGGAATGGCTTAGTGACAGCTTGATGGATATACACGTCTTTGTTAGGTAGTGTCCACAGAGGAGCTTTTAAAATTAAAATAACCTAACCATTTAACAAAAAACTTAAAACCCGACTGCGTAAAATATTAGTTTAATGCCAATTTGAAGACTAAGAGCAATATGATGAAACCTGGCACATCTAAACCTTCAAGCCGTTATGGGTACTGGAAATAACAATGAAACATACATACATTTCACGTGATAAACGATATGGTGGAATAAAAACGGCAGGTTTATATTCACAGAATGATCGATAATTATCTAAATAGGATTATTATCGCTCGATGGCTAAATTCCACTTTTAAAATGTGATGTAAGTGTTTTACGCTCATATTCCAAATCAATAGTCAGCCATCGACATTCTAATTCAAATTCTGATTGCGAAAAAAGCGTATAATATCTTAGTTTAGTATCTCATATAAGTAAGTCAAGTCATAACTTTAAAAAAAGCCAACCGTGAACGCACCCCTACTGTATATGTATATAAGGTGCTACTTTATTAGTGCCCGATATTTTACTCAGTGCTTCTACTCCTGATTCTGATCAACTTTCCCCAAGGAACTCATAGTCAAATCGTAAAAAAATTTTTGGACTCTTCATACTAATTTGGCCGCTCGGCCGATCGATTTGTATGAAGAGTCCAAAAAATTTTTTTACGATTTGACTATGAGTTCCTTGGGGAAAGTTGATCAGAATCAGGAGTAGAAGCACTGAGTAAAATATCGGGCACTAATAAAGTAGCACCTTATATAATTGACTAAGAATGCATTATTCAGCATAATTTTAACCAATCGTATTATACTACTATATCCACTTTCATCACTATTACAATTTTCTTTTATATTATCTCATCTTAAAGATAAAAACTGAAGCAAAAATACATATAAAAATAAAACTATTTTAACTTAAGTTGTCAAGCAAGTGTCTACAAGCTTTCGAATATTATTGTCCCCACAGGGGCACAGGTCTCTTCCCATACTGCGGAAAGGTTATGCCATACTCTACTCACGGAGGACAAGTTCGGATTGGTGGAGGTTATGGGGCTGGTGGCCAACCCCAGTATTAGAAATTTAAGCCGTCTATAAGGTCTCCGACATGGATAGCAATCGGCACCAACGGCTTCACGTGCCTTGCTAGTTAAATAATAAATAAAAAAATAAAAATAATATCAAGAAATCATCCGGAGTCCGGACCCATCCTAGAATTTACCGGGGCTACCGTCAGATGAAAGAGCAAATGTAGATACAGAAGAAAACTTTACAATAATATTAATATGCAGACATATATCTTTTGATTGCGTAGTTATTTTATCGTTTTTTTTTTCGTATAGTAACTAAAAGTGTAAATAATCTTTATTTTGTTTCTGGTTCTGGTTGATTGCATAATATGAATTAATTGCTAGAAAAACATTATACATACTTAACATACCATTAACTGTGAACGGTAACCAGTCGCGACTACACAACTATGGCAAGTAGCCTGGTAATAGTTATTTGTTCAAGTGAGCAAAGTTATTTGTCTTTGCTTTGCCAATCTCTTGACAACTGGTCACTTAGAAGTCACACAGGGGGGTGAGGTAGCCTTCAGAGAGCGGCAGGGAGTGTCCATACTGTATAATGTCCTTATACTGTGATTATGGATAAAATAAATCGCTTTGATACACGGTACACACTATAAACACATACTATATGTATAAAACAGAAGCATGCCATTTTTGAAGCTGTTACATACATGGAGAGAAATAAACATAAAACACGTGTGACGACGTGCGTGCGCGCACCGGATAAAAAAGATAAACACGCAATGTAACGGATGTGGACAATCCGTTTCTAATAGTGATGTAGTGCGAATCACTATTTTTGCCGACTCCATGAAAGGAGGTTCTTAAGTCAGGTGTAGTTCAATTAAGAGGGCTGCCTATGCCTGCATTTTTTTAGATTTTTCATTTATCGTATATCGTATTTAATTGTTGGGGTGGAAAATGCAAAGAGTACATTAATGTCATAATCTTCCATAAAATTGACAATACTTACTTACCGCAAACTTACACGTCCTTTATGTACAATAATTAACAATCAATAAAATATCGACGTTTTCTATTTTTATTTTATTATTAATTACATATAAATATTTCATAAGTTAAAAAAAATCGCGTGAGTGTTTTAAAGACTGTATAAGGTAAAGAGCGTTAGCTTTGGGTATTTGCTCAAATTATATTTTTTTATCACCAGTAAAAATTGTGTAGGAGGGGGGGTTGAGAGGAATTTGAAATGTTGTCAAACCACCTTGCTATTCCGTATACTTTGCGGCCTTCTTTCTTATAAGGGAAGTATTCCAGGCAACATACAGCGGTTGCCTGGGTGTTGCATTTCGCACCACTCGCGTGTAGGTGCAAGAATTTTTTATTGCTCTCATTAATTACCTTTGACTGCGAAAGGATTTCAAAGTAAGTTAGTAAATCAAAAATGGCCAGAGTTTCGCAAAGAAAATAACTATGTTGAGCTAGATTACTGCATTCTCATGCAAGACTAATGAATGAATCCCTAACAAACATTTTACTTAACAATAATACGCTCTTCGACTGCCTAAGCGGACGGTAATGTTTTTCTATGTATCTATATGCAATTCATTGTTATCATCTGCGGCCAGTTTAATTGATTTTGGAAAACGAGGTTTCGTTAGATTTGTCTTGATCTCCAGATTGTCATTTTTTAATTCTTTTTTATGTGATAGCTGGCAAACGAGCAGACGGATCACCTGATGGTAAGCGATTACCGCCGCCCATTAGACACCCGCAACACCAGAGGAGTCAAAGTGCGTTGCCGGCCTTTGAAATGGAAGTACCTACGCTCTTTTCTTGAAGATTTGAAGATCGTGTCAGCCCGGAAATAGCGCTGGCAACAATTCATTCCACAGTTATACTTTATTCATTTTAAATTGGTTATGTGAATAATCCAACCAAGTATCGAATCGATAAAAACTCGATAACACTAGAGGCACATCACTTCGCTATGGCTTAGCCGCAGTTTGCTCCGCTATTCTCCTATAAAATCAAATAACAATGACAAACACACTTTGCTTTGTAACTATCCACTTATGTGTATCAAACACAAACGCATACCTAATAATAAAGATTGCTATTATTGTACATTATAATGAAAGAAGGAAATTACATGTTATTTAATAGTATTATTTTTAAAGCAGGATTTTGAAAGGTGTGACTCCAATTTCACTTACGTAACATGAAACACTTTAAACAAATTTACTGATTGCCTGAATGTAATTGTTCGCTTCCATCTTCGGCATCATCATCACTTATCATCAGGTGAGATGATGCCAGGGGCTTACCAATTGAGGGTAAAAAAATATTCAAAAACGACCAAGGAGTCAAAAGAAGATAGAAAAAAGAAATTTTCGGACTTTTCATACAAACTTGATTCGCCAGCTGATCGATTTGTATGAAAAGTCGAAAAAAAAATTTTGCGATTTGATCAAAGTTGTAGAACAAAAGTTATTCAGTTCGATGAGTAGAAGCCCACCTTGAAGTATTATCACACCTTTCTGTTACACCCTGTATAAGTAGGTATTACCTTTTGCGTTATGTTCCGACATGGCCTAAAGACTGCCAAATAGTGATAGCATCCAGCATCCAGGTTATGACCGTGTCTGTAGCCAACCTGCGGAAGCGTCCACGAGGCCGTATAGGCAGCTTGAGAACTTGTGACACTGGGGTTAGCTACTAGCCCCACAAACCAAACCGTACTTGGCGCCCGTGTATATGGAGTATGGCCTAACCTTCCCGAGGTATGGGAAGAGACCCGAGCCCCTGTAGTGGGGACGATATGGGGTGTTAACGACTATGTCAAATTAAGTACATCCATAGTAGGTTCATTGGCCTTCACAGCAATAACTTTCCGACTAGAAATAACACTAGTTATGTGCAAATGTATGACTTTTTGCACTCTGTTACCTATTATTATTTAGATTTCTACCTTACCACTGGCATGATAGAAATTGCGCGACCTTGCGACCAGCCTGGAGCGTGCACTGATAATACGCGAATCGGATTGATACTGTGTCCGGAGAAAATTGGATCGGGGGAAATTGCATTGCTGATTATGTAGATTAATATAGTTATTTTACCTTTTTTGATTACTATCTATGGTATATTATAAGTGTATAGTGGATTAGCTGTAATTTATGTCACATTAAGAGTTTCAGATTACATCAATAACAACAATATAAAAAAAAAGTTAAAGTCATAAATTAAAAACAATTCCAAGAAGATTATAAAATATGCGTGCAATTTAACATCAATAATAAATAATCAATTATTGTTAACAGAAAATACCTCTTACACTGTAAACGAATATTTTCATTACAATACATATCGATGGTTTCCGCTACAAAGGTCGTAGCTCCAAAATGCCATAGCCAAAGAACTAAAAAATACAAAAAAAAAATATTATAAAGGTCTAAACAATAAAAGAAATATTAGAACCAAATTTTTATAACTTTAAAAAACAAAAAAGTTGTTAAAAATATTTTATTTTTTTTGTTTTTTGGCTATTGCCAAAACTATGCATTTTGGAGTTACGAACTTTGTAGCGGAAACCATCGATATGTAATATTTAATTTTGTAATGAGTATGAAATTGAGTATATAATACATTCTGACATCATATAGCACATCTAGCTATGTGAATATTTCAAAAAATATTCAACAAAATGTAGTTTTAGACTATATCCAAACTGTATTGTAATAAAAAATATGACATTAATATTATTTTCATTTAGCGAATTATATTAATTGTGTACTTTAATAAGTAGCTAACTTGGTGAACTATTTATGTGAAAGTTGAAGGAAAGCTCTGGTAGCGTAAATCAAAGTAATTACTAGGCATTAGAGCAAGCCTTGCGCGGAAACTAATTTCCTCTTTGACAAGCCAATCGATGAAGTCATTAAATAAATATGACAGCAAATATACAGGTGTAACAAAAAGGTGTGGTGATACTTCAAGGTGGGCTTCTACTCATCAAACTGAACAACATTTGTTCTAGAACTTTGTTGAAATCGCAAAAAAAAAATACTTTTCATACAAACTTAGCTCGCAAGCTGATCGATTTGTATGAAAAGTGAATTTTTTTTTCGTGAATTCAACAAATTTGTAGAACAAAAGTTGTTCAGTCTGATGAGTACGAGCCCACTTTGAAGTATCACCACACCTTTTTGTTACACCTGTATACATAAACCGCAGATTAGATGCTTACCGCGAAGATTAATCTCGAAAAAGGAAGATTTATAATAAATTATGAGATGTTGGGGAAGCTTACGTTCCAAATTGTATTGTAAAATCCATTCGACAAAATAGTTTCGCTCACTCAAGCAGATTCCAGGAATTTTAAGAATATTTTTGTTTTCAGAATTAGAAATTACGTCTAGTCTGCAATTTTAATATATCTAGACGGCGGCATAGGTTCGGCATTCACAAACGGCAAATTATTCAAACAAACGTTATTTACCATTTTCCCATCTTTCCACTGAACTAGCATTTCAGCAAAGCATCTTATTTCTTTAAAACTTAAATAAGCAAGACCCCACCGGAACCGAACCCGCGACCTCCTGATGTGATACTAGTAGTAAGCACGCCACGGCGCAGAACGGCTGTTAAAATTATGTGCAGTATTTGGAACCTACTGAATTTATGGTGACCTCAATCTGAACTCATTTCTTCTAGTTTAACTCAACGTTAAAGTACCTACAACGGTTCATTTTTCTCACAATTTTATGAGTAAACTTTGACCCCAGCATCGTTTGTCAAGAGAAATATGGGTTATGTTTCTTTTACTGTCTACGACATTGTCACTTGCGAATTTTACTTTTGTTGTAGTTTACGAGTATGTTTACGTATTTTATTTATTTCTATTTTTTTTATATTTCTTATCCGGACTTCGCTCCTGTGTGTAGAATAAGGCCTCACCTTCCCGAGGTATGGGACAAAGTACTCTGTGGCTAAAGCCTAGCTATAGGCCACAGACTTCTTTTGTTATATTTTACCCCGCGATAGGGAAAGCAAAGGATCAGAGCCATACAGCCTATTCTGTTGAAAGAAACTAGGCCATGAACTATAATTTGAATTTGGATCAAATGACATACAAAAAAGATTGCCAATGTGCCGACTTCAAAACTACATACCTAAAAGCTTTTCGCTCAGCCTACTTTTTATTTTTAGCTAGGATAGGTACGCCAGTTCGGCGTCCACCGCCCTTTCTCGACCATTTCGACACCCATTCATAGAAAACAACGTAAAATAGTAAAACTACCAACTCTAAAACATTAGAACCCGTTTAGATAGCAACCTAAAGGATAAAAGTACATGTCAAAACATTAACAAAGTGATATCGCGGTAGTGTCATTGAAAAATACCTAGTCATTTCAAGGATAGCAGAGCGGAGGCAAAAACGCGTCTAAAACTACAAAAAAAATAGTGGCGTGCAGCAACTTTCACAGACAGTTTTCGATCTATTCACTTTCATATATATAGTGTTTTTCGTTATTTTTAGTCTTATTTAAGGTCCATAGAACGTAGTTTAAAAGTTTTAACCGTCAAAATCCGTATATTATTAATTAAATTAAGTGGACGAGAACTGGGCAGGCATTTTCTTAAAAAAAAACAGGACTGGCTTAACTATGTCTATAAAAGTTTTTTATGATTTGCGACAATAAAGAAAATTTAACTGTCACCATTAAGGAATATGAATCTTATGGTCGGATACTTCTTAACTGCCAGTTTTCGTCCACCATATTTATAATGTACTTAAAACTAGCAATGTCAAAAATATGAGGTGGTCGAAATTAGGAAGGAGAATAACAATGTTCCTGTTTTCGACCGTTTTATTCTAACAGGCAAAACTAAGGTAGTAGTCTTTTGTCATGTGAAAAATAGACAATTTATACAATGTTCAATAGTAGAAGTAAATTATTGGATTCTTCATAAAAATCGATCAGCCGAGCGGCCAAATTAGTATGAGGAGTTATTATTTTTTGCGATTTGACTATGTGCTCCTTGGATAAAGTTGATCAGAATCAAGAATAAAAGCACTGATTAAATTTTGACGCAAGAGTATATTTACATCCCGTATACATACTTATAATTATTACCAAAGTTTGTTTGGAGAAGTGATGAGGTCATCAGACGTCAAGAAGTACAGGAAGGAACTCCAGAGGTGGATAGCTTGATGATTAAAGGAGTGAGCTTATAAATTGTTAGAGTGAGGAGGAATATGGAGACGGAGGTTTTCGAAGGAACGAAGAGGACGACTGTGAGTGGAAGATAGAAAGTTGAAAAACGTTCTTTAAGGTACGTTGAAGATTTAGGAAAAACAAGACAGAATAAATATGTGACAGGATGTGAAGGTCACGACGGTGATAAATTGGAAGCCATTCCAGATCTCTTCGATACGGGGACACGTGATCATATTTACGGAGATAAAAAGATAAATCCGAGGGCAAGATTTTGAAAACGCTCGAGTTTATTTAGAAATTTGACATTTATATAAGGTGCTTCCAAAATATATGCCACCGCTGCAATGGGAGTAAGAGTCATGCATATAGATTACAATAGTAAAAAAAATTCGTGCCCCGGAGTCGTTAAATTGATTTGGGAGACTAAACAATTTTTTTTTACTTTGATTCACTTTCGCACAACACGGTCCGTCAAGTACGTACGCTCCGTCATGAAGTCATGAATGAACTCGATGTCATTTCACTGAATGAAAGCAACGCACGCTCGTATCTCTTTTTACAGGTTAATTTAGTGAACAGCTGATTGTCTTTAAATTAAATGTAGAGCAGAATAAACAAACTTACCAGTTATTAAAACGGCTTATTCACGTAACAAGGTGATAAACTTACCATCGCACTTTGACAGGCTTTGGACTGTTAAATTACGTACTTGTAATGTATCTGTAAAAAGTTTAGGTAGGTAAGGCATCTACTCAAGAGTAGATGCGTAAAATTAAAAAGAACGTGTATTACAGTAAGTAACTTGGCGTGTTTCTAAGTTCATCACCTTATTTACAAGGATTTGCACAACACAACACTGGTGGCTGGCTGACTCACACCAAACCTCTGTTCATACGGGTTTACGGCAAACGCAGGGATGTTATTTGCACTCGCGGTGGTAGAGTGTCAATCACCTTATTTACAAGCTATTTCACAACACAACAAAGTTTTACATCAGTTTTACAACACAGTAAAATTCTCGAGTGGTGACCGCGCACTGGAATACGCAGTGTGGGCAGGCCCCCGACTCGGTGGACCGACGAAGACCTGGTGAAGGTTGCGGGAAGCCGCTGGATGCGAGCCGCACAGAACCGGTCGGTGTGGAAATCCTTGGGGGAGGCCTTAGTCCAGCAATGGACGTTTTTCGGTTGATGATGATGACACAACACAACACTGGTGGCTGACTCTTACACCAAAACTTTGCTCATACAGGTTTACGGCATGCGCAGGGATCTTATTGCACTCGCGATCAGAGGGTATCGCGGTAGCAGAGTATCATTTCAAGATACTCTTGATTCGTATGTACGTCTGGGTGACATGGTTATCTCACTCGCGGACGGGGGCGCAGGCGGTGCAGAACGTTCGCGTCACGCCTGCGCGTCACCGCTGCGCATAGCGAACTGAACTGACCTCTGACCTGTACAAGGGCGCGCGGGCGCCAACCGCCCCCGCCCGCCGGGTCGCGCCCCGCTCCCGAGTGAGTATGCGAAAGGGTGCGGACAGATCAAAGCCTTTTGCAGCACGACACAAGTGCCGAATTTGTTTGATGTCGAGCCGCAACGTCGGTGCGTTTAAGCATTTTTCGCGCGCTTGGTTTCATTCAACACAATACGGGATGGCTTAATAAAGTAAAGCAATTTATTTTTATGATTGTTATTTTTTTGTATGGAAAAAAAAAGAATAGTTTCCGGACATGAATGTCTCATTTTCGTGATCACTATACATGATACTTTCTCCCATTTCAGCCGTGGCATATATTTTAGAAGCACCCTATATATGGCTAGCATACGTCGGCGAACTACTTCATTTATGTACCATTTAAAACTATATCCACATCGCAGAATGATATCTTCATAATCGCCAACTTCTCTTAATAACTTAATTACAGAATGACTTTTTTCTAAACTGCTAATAAAAATTTGGCTACTTCTTTAGCCTGGAAACTTGTATGGTTCCCTTTGCCCATCAAACAAGCAGAAGACGTTGAGTGCCTATCAGCTACAATATCATAATGCCTTTGCGATGTTTTTGGGGCTATCTCGCATCTGTAGGCCTCTGGAATTTTTGTGAATGCACGTATGGATGGTTTTGTTGTTCTTATCCGTATAAAATGTGTATTTTACTGCTCAGAGTGCGGTCCACTAACAATTTCTTAGCATATGAGTATGATGCCCTGTCAGGTCAAGCTGGCAGATAGAGGATAGCAGAATCTTATCGTCCTAGTCTGAGCTGTTGGAAGAGATCGAGAAATTCTATGGGCAATAATACGCGACCACAGGCTTACCTATCAGTACTTTAGCTACAGAGCCAGATTGAACCGACACTTTGCTGAAGATATGTCGGACGTGAGCCTGTACGAAGTTAAATCTAAAACATCTTAAAATAACAACGCATCAGTGATGATGGAATTACGACTGAACTTCTGAAAACAGATGGAACACTGGTACTACAAGCTTTCAGAAACTGTTTAATTACATTGTAATCAAAGGATGAACAATTGAACACCTAAGGGATTGCACATAAGTCGTCGGTTGAATCACGAAGAGGCGTAACTCGCCTCGCAACAAAGAGGGATAATGTACTTTATGTCACTGACATAAAGTACATTATCCCTTACTTATTTCCATTCAGTTACGCCTCTTCGTGATTTGACCGACTTAGTTTGGTGGTTCTCTTTTTCAAAAAGGGTGATATTCATCCCCATCACATAGATGGTTGGCAGTCCACAACTGTGCGTTTCACTAGAAACTTTCTGCCTCGCACAACCAAACTGTGGAATGAATTGTCGCCTGCGGTATTTCCGGACCGATACGACATTCAAACCTTCAAGAAAAGAGCGTACTCCCAAATCAAAGGCCGGCAACGCACTTGTGACTCCTCTGGTGTTGCGGGTGTCTATGGGCGGCGGTAATCGCTTACCATCAGGTGATCCGTCTGCTCGTTTGCCACCTCTGCCATAAAATAAAATAAAAATGACCCTACTGAAGAAATATAAATCAAATACGGAGGTATTATAACGTATTTTAACTATACCCTTTTATTCTGTCTAGACCAAGGCTGAGTTACAGTCACTCCAGTGATGCCAAATTGACTATCAATATATCAAGGTTACTGATGTGCCGTTACCGGGAATATTTCCTTAGACAAAGACAGCGCTTTTTATTGCATATACCGCCGTCCTTTGGGAATATTGGGTAGATTCATATGGGAATATTCCCAAGGGACGGCGCTATATGTAACACAGAGCGCTGTCTCTGTCTTGCGGGAATATTCCCGGGCATGGCACATCAGTAATCAAGGCGTTGAAGTGTTTGTATGAAAACGCTACTATGTTATTCCATCTCGAGGATTAAAATTGGAAAATTATCCGACTGCAGCGTAGGGTAAGACAGGGAGAGGTTATATCTCCAAAGCTACTTAACACTACCCTGGAAGTTGTTTTCAAGCTTCTGGACTGGAGAGGACTCAACATAAACATCGACGGCGAATACATTATTATTATTTTTTATCTGTATTTTTTGTAATTTTATAAACATGTTATTTTTGATGCCAAAAATAAAGAATGTCTAGGTCTACATAGCTTCCTTAGATTCGCTGACGATATCATGGTCTTAGCTGAAACCTTGGAAGACTAAGGCACAATGCTCGATGAACTCAGTAGGGCCTCTCAACATGTGGGTCTTAAAATAAACATGAACTAGACGAAAATATGTCATAAGTTCATATCACACCAACTCCTCTGAAGATTGGAGACTCTACACTAGGAGTTGTTGACGTATATATAACCTGGGACATACAGTCTAGCTAGATAATTCCAACTTCTAGAAACAGATCGATTGTCGAATCAAATTCAGCTGGGCAGTGTGCGGAAAGCTCTGCAATATATGCGTCCAAAATATTTCAGTGTCTCAGTACTAAGGTACTTAAGCAGAGTGGGTTACTAGTGGTGACATAAGCCACTGAGACATGTTAACTTACTACAGGCCTGATAAAAAGGATTAAAGTCGTTCAAAGATACAAAGATAGATAAAACATTTTATTCAAAGAGCTATGGAGCATGCTATGCTTGTAGTTTCCCTTAGTGATGGAACTTAAAATGTGGAGTTACACAGGAGAACTAAAGTAACCAACAAAGCTCATCGAACCGCTAAACTGAAGTGGCAATGGGCGGGGCACATAGTTCATAAAACAAATGGCCGTTGGGGCATTAAACTTCTCGAGTAGCACAGAAGACTTAACGTAGGCAGGCCTCCCACTTGGTGGACCGATAGTGAAGTAAAAGTTACAGGAAATCACTGGCTTGACGCAGGCCACCCAGAAGTTGTAAGTGTGGAAATCCTTAGAGGATTTTATCCAACAATGGACAACTTTTGGCTGATGATGATGACTACCCGTATCTTCGTCACTTTATGTGGGTGACTATGAGATATAATATCAGACATTATAGTGTCTACATAGGCTAGCAGCGTTCTTTTGCGTACTCTATAGCCATACTGCTTTCGCCAGCCCACCTGCCAAGTGCGGCGAATACGGTTAAACCCATGTTCGGTCGGCAAATGCCTGTGACTGGTGATAAGGATGACGGGATGATGCGTTTGTTCAGTATTATTTATTTAGATAAATAAGTACTTTAAATAGTTTAGATAAGTACACAAGTGGCTTTGGCCTTAGTTCTAAGACAGGAAACCTTTTCGAACCAAAATGATACAAAAATCTGTACTCAATGATAATTATAAATGATATCTAAACTGTTAAAACTCTGTTTTGACACTTTTTTTCTTCTTTTTTTTTTCTATTTCAAAGGTCGGCAACGCACTTGTGACTCCTCCGGTGTTGCGGGTGTCCATGGGCGGCGGTAATCACTTACCATCAGGTGATCCGTCTGCTCGCTTGCCATCTATCCCATAAAAAAAAAAAAAAAACGTAACACCGATACTTTCACATAAATACCTTGGTTCAGTCTCTGGTCGAAAACTGGTCAAAGGTGGTCGAAAACTGGAAAATCTGGACGAAAACTGGTAAAATCGGCATTTTGCGCATTTTAACAGATTCATTCAAAAACAGTAAGAGTAAATAACAGTTTTTGTTTGTATTATTGAAATTAAGTATATTTGCAATATTTAAGAGTAAATTTAACAACAGAATTGCTACATTTACACATGTTTTTTGCTTTCCGAACTTGACAACGTAACGTAAGAATGGAATAATTATTTTAACTAAGTATTTGATGTTATATATATATATTTATGTTATATACATTGACTTGTAACATGTGTTACTAAATAAATTTGTATCTTGTATCAACTCCACTAACTGGACGAAATCTGGCGGGATTACCCTATATGCCATTAAATCTTAAAATACTAGGTGGGCCGATAGGGATGTATCCGGAAGTGTATTTAATATTATTCGTTTTAATTCCCCTTTGTAATTCCAACATGGAAGGAACTTACCTACTTACATTACGATTAACTTAACTGTGTTTTTTCTTATCACTGTAATTAATACTGACTGAGTGGCTAATTATCATTTCAAAACATATAGATGGTTAGGGAAGTAGGGTGTTAACCTCTTTCTTTTATGCGTAACGCATCCAGTCCGCTGGTGCATGACTCTACTGTATGCATTGCAAACTAGTAATCGAGAGCAACATTAAATACAATGTAACTAAAAATGTTTTTTTTTTTTTTTTTTTAATTTTTTTTTATTATTTTTACCCTGAGAGTAAAAGTTGGATAACTCGAAAAGTGCTGTACCATTTATTACCAAAAATACAAGATGAATATTTCTTTTAAATGAATGTATTTCTTTTAAATGTACGTACGTACATAGTTAAAATAAGATACAAGTTAATTAAACGATAAGAAAATGTAACAGCCGATTCGCGTTCCTTTCTAAAGCTTGGTGGTTTTTTGGAACGTTTTAGTTAATACATAATTATATTTTACTTGTTACGTTATATTGATAAATTATTAGAAAAGTGAAAAAAACTTGATTTAAAATTTAAAATTTTGACTTCCCAAATTAAGTTAAAAAGACAAATAGCTTTTTGGCGAACTTGCTATGTGTAGCTTTTTCAGAAAGAAAAATGCATCTAATTTTAAAACATTACAAATTATTTGGAAGTTATGTGTATGAAATCAATACGAAATATCGCATATCCTGTTATTTCAGTAAGCCATCTTTAAAAAAACTTAAGTCACCACAATCACGCCAAGCAATAACATTGAAAGAATGCTATCTAGAACACGCATCAATAAATGCCATACATACATGATACAAGAAGTTCCATACATCTTTCTACTGTTACAATATCGCAGCATTTAACGTTACAATCATTTTCCCCATACGTTTCCCACGCCAATAACAGTGTAAAATGAAAACTTTTTACAACTCCACTCGTTTGTAATATGGGAACGTTTTGATATATTTTTTATTTACTTTAGACTGGTGTCAAGAACTTGTATTATTATTTATTGGAAAATGGAAATTCACAATGACTCTCGTTTTGAAAATAAATAAATATCCCGGGACAAATAATACACAGTCATCTGGCCCAAACTAGGATTCCCTTTATTATGGTAACCAGGGACTTATATACAATATACATACATGTTTACGGTTTAATACACTCATATAAATATAATATACCCAGGCAGAACAAACAAATCTGCTTATAACAGAAATGTTTGCTCTGGGTAGAAATCGAACCCACGACCTACGGATCAGCAGCCAGGAGCGCTGACCACCGAGTAAGTCGAAAAACATCACTGTTCTTCCTCCATCGAGTTTGTGGTACCTCGTCTCTACAATATTCAGTAACAACTCCAGCAGTAACATTTGCTTTCTACTAAGTTAACACATTAATAACAAATTTGGACATAATTAATAAGTAATAAATAAATAAAAGATAATTAATTGATTATTTTGGACATAAGGTTACATGTATTTTAATAAATTAATATTATATTAATCATATTATGTTACATTAATTTGGAAAATTGGCACGCTCAAGTCAGAGCAGATATTGTAAGGAACCGTAATGTAAACTTCCGTCTTATATCAGCTGTACTCCGTATCAAATGCAAATAAATAATTTTCATTTCATTTCAACAAAGTAAAATAACTGGAACTAGTCTCAGATACCACCTCTCAAAAACAATGCTGGCAACTGGAAATAAACTTTTTGAAATGAGTCAATTGCGTCATGGTTTAAGGATTTTCGTCATTTTAATAGACCCATCTGCAAAATTCAAAGATTATCTTTATTTCTAGCTAGAATTAATTCAGAGACTTCCATAGTCGTTGTAGAATAAGAGCATATCCCAATTAACGCGAGCTTGAACTATATTCGGCATAACCTTAAGAAAACCTTCGAAAACTAATAAATAATACGTTAAAAACAACCGACTTCAATCGCAACAACTCCAATTTTGCTGTTTTTGTTGATTTTCTCAAAAACCGCTGAATCGATTTCGATAAAATTTATATGTGACCCCTTTTAAACAAAAAAGAATTTTCCAAATCGGTTCAGGCGTCTTCGAGTAATCAGTGAACATATATAAAAAAAAAAGATTCCGACGAATTGAGAACCTCCTCCTTTTTTTGAAGTCGGTTAAAAAGTCTCATCTTTTCACAGTTAAAATATTTACAATACACTATCCTGATATCACGGTAAAACTATCAAACCCGGTGGTGACATAACATTACCAAACAAAAAAAAGTAAGTGGGTAATAACATTTGAAAATACTCACCCAAAATGCCCAGGATAGCAGAAAGGGAACCGCCTGCACACGTGCTGTCCCGGTATCTTGCCGCTGAAGTGCTGTCCGCCGTTGAAGATCACCTCCGAACAGCACGGAGACGAGCACCGGCCGTTTTCCGAGCATTCCGTGCAGCTGCAAGACCTGGATTCCGAGTCACACCAGCGTTCGTCACAAGAGGAGTATTGCCAGTCCGGGGATGCCACCCTGTAAGCGAACCGCGGGTCCCAGGTCATAGTGCTCAAGTCCGTACACCTCTCAACATATGCCCCCGCCAACTGATCCATGTACTGCTTGTACAGGCGCTTCTGTCGCTGCGTCTGCGACACGTGGAGACGCAGGACATTCAGGAAACACATCTTAAAACGTGCAACGACGCGACCGACCGCACCAGCGCTCTCAACAATACGATAAGTCGGCATCACCGGACTATCCGTCCGCGGAATCTCAGAGAAAACCAAACATTTTTAACGTCCATTTACATCGTTAGCGAGGAATTTAAACTAGATGATTTTCCGTTAACGTTATCTGTTGTTTGACTTTAAAAAATTGCGCACTCGTCTGTCTATTCAATCTGTTAACTTTTTCATTTAAAAGTGAACGTTGAATGGAGCGTGCAGAGTTGTCATTTTGAAATTCGCGCCAGAATTGGCGGTCAGAGAAGCAAAATGGCGGGCTGTGCGCGGGAGCGCGCGCGGCGGCCGTATGCGCACTGCGCAAGCGCGGGCCACGCAGCCGCCATAATCGCTTTACGTCAAATTAACTCGCATTTCCCCAAGAGGTGAAAAAACGGAGTGGTTTACGGAGAAAACACGAGACTGAAAATAATGAGGGTCGCCATCCGTATCCGACGCTCCATTTTGCCATCACGCTGTGGCTAATCGCTGTTTACAATGAAACCACACCAATGAATAGCTAATGGCGATGTAATAGCGAGAATAAAATTTTTATAAACTCAGGTTATAAACGTATAGTAAGATCTTTGATTATTTACAGTAAATAATCAAAGAGTAAGATAAACCTACAAGTAAGTAGACTACATAATCAAAAGTAGGTACTTTAGTGCAGGGATGTTGCAGATGCAGATTTTTTAACATCCGCGGATGCGCATGCGGATATTTAAGGGGTCATATCCGCGGATGCAAATACGGATGCGGATCTTAAGATTTTTAAAAAAAAATTGTATAGGTGCGCATATACAGGATGTTAAAAAAAGTGCGTTTGAAAATTTAAAGGGTTACTCAGAATCAAGTATAGAATCCAGGAAAAATATTGAAAAAATTCGCTCTTCAATTTTTTTTGCAGTTTTTCATACAAATTCTCGATTCACTATTTAGATTTAGTATGAGAATCTGAAAAAAATAATTGAAGAGCGGATTTTTTCAATATTTTTCCTGGGTTCTGTACTTGATTCTGAGTAACCCCTTAAAATTTCAAACGCACTTTTTTAACACCCTATATAAAAAAAAATATAAGTACTAATTAATCCCTAAATTTTTCATAAAAAATAAAATGATGTACATTGGCACTTACTTGAAAATAATAGTGATTAGTAAAACTGAACGAAAAAAATAAGCTTATTCACATACGGTAGACCGGCCGGCCGGGGCGAATCGGATCACAATTAGAAATAAACTAGCTGTGTCGCTCGTTCAATCGGAATTTTTATAAACTAAGATAACTTGTTTAGTAGTAAAATATAATATATATTTTCTATAAAACATTTTGCAGGGTGTTGTTTTAATCGATAGTGGCCTTCTTAGGGACGAAAGGACAAGCAATATTTGTTCAGAAAATATCTATTATATTTTTTTTATAATTTGATTCTATTGAAAAAAATATCTACATGCAAATTATCCTTTTTTTTATATAAATACAGAAATATTCAATGATACGTAATATTAGAAAGTTATTCATCATTTATTATGATATTAGTCAGTAATATCAATCAGTTTTGGCGACTTTTTAGAGATTTTCTTATTGCAAATGGTATCAGCGCCATCTATAATAGTTGAGTTTAGATAAAGCCGTGGAAAATTCCCTATTGCCTCAGAGGAAGGTTCCTCTGAGCTATTGCCAAACATGGGGCAGGGCGGCACAATCATCAAGTATGTAATTCACTTATACGGCGAAAGATGGCGCTATAGATAAAAATTCGTTCAAATGTCTCTAAAATATTTTTTTTATCACTCTTAAGTCTTTTTATTCACATGTTTACATAAGTTCACACAAAATAAAAAAAATAAAAAGACAAAAAACTAAGTCTCGTGCGTGAGATTCGAATCCGGACCTAAAAGCAGCAAAATGTAAGTGGCTCGCCCCCAAACCGCTAGTCTACCAATGTAAGGTAAAAGCACCTATTACCGTGGTAAATTGTGGAAGTTTGACATTAGAGTGAAATATTATGGAATCAGGTCAGTCCTCGGCAAATAAGGATTTTTTAAACGTTTTATAGACTTTTTATTTTGTACTTCTCTTCGTTTTTTTTCAGTTATTTTTAAGCGTTGTATTTATATACATATTTTTTTGTAAAGAATCCGACGTGCCCTATTACCGAGGCATGCCCTACGTTTTTATCTAATACCGCGGCATGTATCCCCTATTACCGAGTATAGAAGAAAAATAATACAGATTGTCCAGATGATTCCGTATAAAAAAAATATACTTAATAAAATACACACAATACTGAGTTCAACTTTATTAATAATTAACATGATTAAATGAAGTAAATGTAGGAGAGTGACTAGTACACAGTGACTAGACATAGTAGAGCTACAGTATCAAGTAAATGTTCTTTTGTAACTGGAAATCTACATTGACTAAGATAGTGAACCCAATCGACGACGACTTGTTTCTCCTTTTGAATATTCAGCACAGGCTGAACACCACAAGAGTCATTTTCATATATAAAGAATAGGTTTTATTTCTTGTCAGGACTTGCGTAAACTACTTCTGATCAAATTTTTGACTATATTGGGGAGCAGTACGATAGCGGGATGGGAAATAATGATCCTCGACAATAGGGCACGGCCACCAAAAACTGTACCTTACAATACAAAAGTATGGATCGTCGTTTATTTTGTTAAAACTAAGCTTTACGTAATGTATTCTATAAATAAATAATATTTAATTGATGCAGTGGATACTCGAACAACACATAATAATAATATGAGACTAAACTTTCAATTTTATTTATTTTATAATTTATAATCAACCTTCAAAAGCAATTTGTAGCGTGAACCGTGAATCAAATTTATAATTTCGTTACTCCTTTGCAAGTCCTAAAGTATTGATGACATGAAATACAACAATTCATATACTTACTATGTAAACTTACTTCTGGATTTTTTATTATTTTGATGAACCAAAAGACTGCCCGCATCAACACGCTCCATTTACTCCCAAACTACTTTCGATATCAGAAAAATTTTACATTTACGGAAGAAATATGAAAGTTTGGAACAACAAAAAATATTTCGATGGTAGTGTCATAGTAAATAAAAAATCTCTAAAAACAAATGATAGTCCGTCACACACGGGACAATAATAATTCTACACATAATTTTTTTTTTCATCTGCGTATAGGTTGGAGACAAGCGTACTCGTATTTTATATGAGGGCAGAGAAAGGACTTAAATAACACAAAAATTAAAATGGTTTTAAAATAAATACAATTGAAAGTTTAATCTCGTATGTTGTTTGAGTATCCACTGTCTCAATTAAACATATTTTTTTAAGGAATAAGTTACGTAAGCTTAGTTACAAAATAAACGTCGATCCATATTTTTCTTTTGTAAGGTACAATTTTTGGCGACCCCGCCCAATAATGATCAATCGCTCAAAATCACAGCAGAGTAGTGACATGATAGTAAAAACTGTAAATTGTTATGGAACATTAAGTATTTAAAAAAAATCATAGAAATATTAAGTAGGTAATATCTATTTAGTAACGGAACCCTAGATATGAATTGGTTGCCTCATCACTCGGTGATAGATTTTATGAAAACTGTATTTCCGAGTACTGTACACTCGTAAATAGATTCTGATATAGTTTATTACCGAGGTATGCCGCGGTAATGAGTGTAAAATAAAATATTTTAAAATGTAATTCCGACCGTTAAAAAACTAATTTAAGTAGGATTTTTGGTGTCACTTTGCAAAAAGAGATTTCAATTTTCCTAAGAAACAATATTTTTAATCACAAGATATGATTCTGTATTATGAATCTTTTGTCAAAATATTGCAAGTATTTTTATGACATTTTTGACACCCAGTACTAAAACTAGACTTGAAGTGCTATAGTTTCTTTTAAAAATAATGAGTTTTAATGGATTTTGAATACATCGGGAATAGATTTTTCGGTTTTGGATTACATGAGAACTAGAAGAAAGAACTGTTCACTACTTAATGAGACAAAAATTGAATATTATAAGCAAAATATCTGGAACCTTAAAATTATCTATTACCGAGGGTACCCTCGGTTTTAGAGTTATACCCCAATATTAAGCATCTATCACCGCGAATTTTATTTCTCAATATTATTACGTGTTTATACATAATTTCACAATGATAAGTATGAGATAATACTCCTAAAACAACACAAAAACAAGAAAACAATATACGTAGTCAGTTATAAAGTGTATTCGTTTAAAAATTAAGGAACAAAAATGTAAGGGAACTTACATAAATTGCCCTGTACTTGTATGGACACAACCTTCTCCTGCGTTGCCGATAGACAAACTTATCGTTTTTGATCCATTTGCTCTATGGTATACCCCCTAGCGCCCGTGAGTTCGATGTAAAATACTGCAAGTTAGAACTTGTCCCAAATTGTATTGTGTTAAACTTGTTGTTATTAAATTAAAATACGAAAATATCTGATACATCGGTAATTGATGCCGATTTTGTATACCGCGTTAATAGGTGCCTTTACCTTACTTATAAGCGACGATTATTTTATGTATTTTCGCTCAAATCTCCCTAAAATGAATGTTTTCGAAGATAATTCCCTCATAGATGGATTTGTGGTAATTTTTAACCCCTAATCCTAGATTTTCATCGAAAGGTTTTCGAAGCCAAGCCGTTTTCGAAATCGTCTACTGTAAGCGTAGATAACTCATTTAATAGTATAGGACAAATATTTTAAATATCGCGCTAGACTCATATGTTGTCATAGCAAGACGACATATAATGTTGCTATGACAACGGTCAGTCTAGCACGGTATTTAAAATATTTATTTATTTCTAATTGTGATCCGATTCACCACGTGATCCGATTCGCCCCGGTATACCCTACTTTTTGTAATTAATTCTTATACAATGTTCAAAATTAAATTCCTAAAACTAAATATTACAATTATTAGCTATGCTGCTCTAGATCCGCATCCACATGAAAATCCGCATTAAATATTGCGGATGCGGATGCAGATGCGAATATCAAAATCTATACTGAAGCTCCGCATTTGCGGATGCGGATATTCGCAACATCCCTGCTTTAGTAACACAAAAAAAGGTGTTTTTAAAGGTATGACACTATGGGAATTTGGACCATGAAAGCCAATAGTCAATACGCGAAAAACTATTAGACTCGGCTGATCAACTAACTTAGTATATCGCAAGTCTTAGGGAAAGGTGTTCAGTTTAAAAGCAATTGGTAACATGGAGAAAAAACTTTCCAAACGAAGTTGGCTGGTCGAGTTGTTCGCTAGTACAAAAAACATTTCACGAATTGACTATGGGTTCATTGTTTAAAGTTGTTCAGTTTCCAGAGAAAGAAGTCAACACATTTAAAAAACACACTAACTATAAAGGTAAAGGTACAATTCCGAGACGGGCTGCAGACGGCAGCCGCACGTGTTAGATTTCAGTTTAAAATTAAACAGTAAAATTAGCATTTATTTTTCAAAATTGATATTTTTGTTAGGAATTTTAAGAGAAAATGGCAACATTAATATAAATGTTTGAAATAACAAATAGAATTGGCAATACGGCATAGAAATGTAGTCATTGAACGGTTTATTTCTAAATTTGCTAGAATATAGTGTTTTTGTGAAAAGTAACAGTTACATAAATTGTTTTATTAAATTAACCAATGGTCTTATAAGATAAACAAATAGATAAATCTTATTTTCATAATATCAGAATGTTAACAATGTTTTGGGAGTCTTAGATTTAAGTTCTTATTGGTCAATAGTTCTGATTGGTTATCCAATCAGATTCGAGAATTTGTTGTATTGGTTTAAAATTAAAAAAGTGGTAAAATCGTTTAACTGTAAAATAATCTGAAGCCGAGTAGCATAAAAAGGGCTGTAATCTCAAAATTCAGGACATTTTGTTCGTGAGAAATCAACTAGTTGTACCTACTGCTAAGTTCTTCGGCCTTCAAATAAAGATAAGTATTTTAAGCTGTAACTATGTTTGATTATTTCTTTAAAATATGTTCTTGTGTTCGGAGAAGGCCGATTCAGTTTAAATTTGTAACTCTTTGTAAGATATGTGAATATTAGACTGATAAAAATGCCATAGTTTACCGTACTACTTTTTTTATAATATATAATATTTGTAATAGATTTTTAAGTACCTTTTTTAAAAAAATGTGTTGAAACGAGTTTCTTTCCGGCTCAGTGTTTCTTCTCGTTTCGCTAACACTTTTCTGAAACGCTGAGTATACAAGTTCCATGTGGTAGGAACTTTGTATTAGGTAACAAAAAAAGATTAAAATAAAAAAAATAATTAACTGTATAATTTCTTCTTTTATTTCATTGATTTTAAGTAACCCCAATCTGAATTACATATAGGTAATTTTTCTATAACAAGATACCGTTTTTATTTCCAAAAATATCTTAATTTGTCTTTTTGCAATTATAATTTTACTTACTTATCTGTTAGCTTTGAACTTGAGTATTTTAAAGAATATTTGCTTTTGCTTTAAAATATATTTTATTTCCAATTAAATCAATTTAATGTTAGTTTTTCTTAATCCTTCTTTATTCAGTTGTTTGTTTTGTTGCTAAAGCTTGTTGGAGCTTACAGGTGCTTATATTTTTACATCCTGTTTCTAACACACGCGACACTGCGGCCGGCCGCTGCGGTCGACCGCATGTCGCTGCCGCCGTAATTCCAAACGCGACTGCACTTCAGTCATTCAGCTTTTATACCTTGTCGTTTCCGTACTTTTGCGCGAGTCAGAATGTCGGACGTGTTTAACAATAATTTACTGTGTCATTTGTTAGAGGAGGAAGATGACGACGAATTGTTGTTATTATATGCAAACAAAGGAAATAAATGCGTATAACCGCTCTGCGGTCGGCCGCACTACTGGTCCTGCGACTTGCAGTCGCTGCGTGTAGCCGCCGCATGACGCCTGCCGCGGCTGCAGGCCACATGTCGCCGCGCTCGGAATCACTTTCATAGAGATTCATAGAAACCAGTAGTGTAACTTGCGGTCGATAAATGCAGTCTGTCGCCTGCGGTCCCGTGCGGTCGGCAACTTGCAGCCGGTCGCGGACTTGTGCCTTTAAGAGTGTAACAAAATAGGTTTAGGTACAAAAGCTTCTACTCATCCTACTGAACAACTTTTGTTCTGCGACTTTGGTGAAATCGCAAAACAATTGTCTCTCCATTTTTTAAATTTCATTCCAGTTTGATTTGTCTTGGATATTTATTATTTAACTGGCCAAATGGCTGATCAGTTTGTATGAAGAGTTGCGATTTCAACAAAGTTGTAAAACAAAATTTGTTCAGTACTTTATGATGAGTAGAAGTACAAAATACACAGATACAGAAGGTCCGCTCAATACGCTCACTAAAATCCTATGCATATACATTCTTATAGACGTATACGGTCGTTGTAGGCAAGGTCACGATTCTGTTGTGATACTTTGCCGCGTGACCTTGCCTCTAATGACCGTATATTTCTATAAGCATGTATATGCTTACGATTTTAGTGGTTTGTATTGAGCGGACCTTCTGGGTCTATTTTGTGGTAGAAGCCTCTGTCTGTTACCTATTTTTGTTACACTTTGTATACTGTGTTTTTTAATGGTCCTGACTTATTTAAACTAGAGCTTTTACACGAAGCGGTCGTGGCTCAGTACGGCTTACGTGTTCGCTTCGATCACGCAGGTTAACTGACTACAGATTTGGTCATAACCTGGATGGGTTGACTGTTAGTCGTTTGACCGTTTCCGTGCTTCGCAAGGCACGTTTAGGCAGTCTTTCATTTGTATGGCAGACGTTAAGCCATGTCAGAGGTCTTATAGGCGGCTTGAAAACTTCTGACACTGGGGTTGGCTACTAGCCCCACAACCTCTACCAATCCGAACTTGGCCCCCGTATGTGACTAACCTAACCTAACCTTCCCGAGATATGGGCAGCAGTGGGGGCGTTATGTGCTGTTAACGTCTTACTCTTGAAACTAAACATAACAATAAACCCATAGTCAATTCGCAAAATTTTTCAGTACGACTAATAGAAGCCCCAGTGCTATTTTTAAGTGTAACAAAATTCTAGTGACGAAGTAGAAATTTTGAGTTTTTTAAGCATTCCTCCGGGATCCTTAAGTTTTCGGGATATAAAGTATCCTATGTATTAACCGAGTGCTTATCTATCTACCTACCAAATTTCATCCAAATCCGTTCATTAGTTTCGGCGTGAATGGGGAACAAACAAACATACTCCATACTTTCGCATTTATAATATTGAGATGAGAAACCAAAAGCCCTAGTTCTAGTTTAAATAGTTTTAGCTAATTTTGTTTGAATACTCTATTAATATTTAATTGAATTAACTAGTTGGACTATAAATAAATAAATAGTGGTATGCAGCACAAAATAAATAATTAAATACTAATTAATCCACCTACAATAACTATACGAAAAGATAAGCAATATTTGTTCTGAAAATATCTATTATATTTTTTTTATAATTTGATTCTATGAAAAAAATGCATGCAAATTATACTTTTTTTTTGTTAAAAAAAAACAGAAAAATATTCAATGATACGTAATATTAGAAAGTTGTTCATCATTTATTATGATATTAGTCAGTAATATCAATCAGTTTTGGCGACTTTTTAGAGATTTTCTTACTGCAAATGTTATCAGCGCCATCTAGTTGAGTTTAGAGAAAGCCGTGGAAAATTCCCTTTTGTCAAACTCGGAGCAGGGCGACACAATCATCAGGTATGTAATTCACTTATATGGCGAAAGCTGGCGCTATTTGTCTCTAAAATACAAAGAGGTAAAAATATATTTTTTTATCACTCTTAAGTATTTTTATTTATTTATATAATATTTACATAAGTTTACATAAAATATAAAATAAAAAGACAAAAAAACTATAAAGTCTCATGGGTGGGATTCGAATCCAGACCTAAAAGCAGCAAAACGTAAATGGCTCGGCTCGCACCAAAACCGATAGTCTACCAAAGTACTTATAAGCGATGATTAAAAATAAGCATCATATGCGTTCTCCTTTTATATCCTTTCATATCTCACTTAAATGAACTTTTTCGAAGATGATTCCCGCATAGATCGATTTTTGGGGATTTTTAACCCTTAATCCTAGATTTTCGTCAAAATGTTTCAAGCCGTTATCGAAATCGTCGGGGCACTTAACTCGTTTAATAGTATAGGATAAAGAAGTGGTAATCAAGTAAATAAACTATTTATTACTTATTAATCTTAGTTTATTTCTTAACTGATGAAAAACAATTATCGAAAACACCTTGCAATTTTTTAAAATATTTCAGAACCGATGATGAAGTTCCAAGACATTTTTCGAAATACCTCATTGGATCTCTTTGGTGTTTAACCATTTTTATGTATACCCTGTAGACGAACAATACGTTCAAAACTTTGTGGTACACTGTACATTGTATCATGTCGCCGCACAACTTATTCAAATAGTTCATGTGTTGCAGGCAGTGTTGAAATTCAGCAAGAGTATGCAAAATACTGCGATTGAACTTGCGTTTTATATCAGTCGCATCAAAAAGATCCACCAACTTTTTCGCAGCGGTTTCACAATCCTTGATTGACACCTCCTGTGTGTTATCATCGTCATCATAGCCAATATTGAGACCCACGAAATTACTTCTCTTTATAGGCCCAATCTTCTTGCTCACGAGACCAACCATGACGTATGATAGCAAAATGCTTGACACTAAATAAATATCAAATTCTCTTTTAATACAGTAATACACAAGCGCAATCACGATCATCCAACTGTCTTCTGGTATTAACTGCAGCTTTTCAAAATTGAAACCCGGCAACGTCTTTTCCAGAAACCTTCTGATGAGAACATCATCTTCAGGTCTTCGACTCCTGTTTCCTTGGACTGGTCCTTTCTTCCATGAGATTTTCGGAACAGGTTCATCATAGGTCCACTCCATTTCCCAGACGTCGCTTTTGCCAGATTTTCTTCCAATAAATGCGATTTTCCCCGTAGTCGATTGTGTTAAAGTCCCATATACGTATTTCACGATATCCATAGCAGGTAACATAGCATCTTCCTTATTTTTATCAACAATTAGCTGTGATCCAGAGAATGTTGAATTGTTTTTCAGATTTACATATGGAATCGCTACCGTGCCATCAGCGACAGCATTCACAAACGACTTGCTAATGATTTCAAATTTCTTGCTAAAAGATCCAAAATAAGCTATTGCTAATGAATCTCGCGAGTTTAGCAGATTCAAATTATCAAAGTAAGAATACCTGAACTCGTTTTTCTGTGCGTCACTCTGCAAATTTTGCTCAATCGCTTTAAATACACTGTTTTGCGTTTGACGTCTTATCCAAAAAAAGACGGCCATTGCTAGTTTACTTCGACGTCTAGCTTTGATTTCGGGCAGTCTTTTGATGTAATCACCATCCTCATCCATTAACGTCAAAAAGATAGGAACCAACTCATATCTCAGACGAAACGCGTTTATACAGTCCTGAACAGGAAATATACGACATGATATATTGCGACGTGCCTTATCGTACGACAAAGATTTTGGTGTAATACATGAAACTCCATAGAAACAGTATTCGTAAGAACTGGTCAGGACCGGACAACGTAGTTTTTTTGCTAAAGTCAGTATAGCTTCTCTACTGTCGTATTCAGCAACGAAGAACTTTATTCCCAACTCTTTCAATACTTCCTTGCAGACATCATTAACGAAAATGGGTTCACAGTACTCATTGTCATCAGACGAAGGTAAGACTGCGTCAGTTTTATTAATGATTCCTTGGTGTATTTTCTTCCTTTTCTCAACCTCTGCTTTCATTCCTCCATTGAAGATGACGTGGCACGTCACGTTGCTGTCAATAAGGGTTTTTAGTTGATTCCTGACGTAACTTCCGAATCTATCGTACTCACCCCCTATAATGAACTGACATCCGCTATTCTTATACATTGGTCGGAAGTAGGTTCGCCCATCGATTACGACATCGCAGTCTTGCAGCGTATAAACCTGTTTTATATTTTTGCTTTTGATCGCGGCTCTTAGCAATGCGTATTTCATTTTGTCTGAAAATAATTTAGAAAAAAAGTATATTTTCATTATTTTTTAGATGACATTATGTCGAAGAACTGACAAGTGGTGGACAAAGTTCTACAGTGGAGACCGCGTTTGGGCAAACGTAGCGTGGGACGCTAGGTGGAGCGATGATTTGCGCAAGGTTGCTGGGAAGGATAGGCCGAAGCACGTGATGAAGATAGATAAGTGGCGTGCCTTGGGGGAGGCCTATGTCCAACAGTGGACTAATACAGGCTGATGATGATGGTGATTCTGATTAGATGGATTAGATAATATTATGTCTTTAAAAATATATATTTCTTTAAGTACACACATACATTATTTACCCAGTGGCGTAGCGTGGGTTTTCGCCGCCCGGGGCCCATCGAAAATTTGCCGCCCCTTACTATTTTCATCATTAGTCATGTTCGCTTGCTAATATAGCTGAATTGGAAATCAGTAATACTAACTAAACCCCGCCGGAAATCGAATCTGCAACCTCCTGATGTGAAGTGAGCGCATTATACAGGGTGACTGGTTGAACGACGGACGTATTTAAGGAGATGATAGGATAATTTACATGCTTTTCAACCATATAAAACAAAAAAATCATACACTCAAAAAACACAAGTTACATATTTTTTTATAAAACGTAACTATTCTTGTGTTTTCTAACTCTATGCCTAGGTACTTACCACTTTCCCACAGCGTGCACCGAGCTGCTCGTGGTTGCTAAGGCCAATCTCTTGGACAGGCTGATAACACACTGATAATGAAAGGATGGAGTTCGTCTTCATGTAGGATACTTTACCCCAACCACTGGGATACCTGGAAATGCCTTCCTGCATTCCGCGTACTTTCACATGGGTAATAATCGAAGTAAATTGCTTTGTGCGGGTTCACTGGATAACGAACGATTCCTTCCTCGTCCTTGATCAGAGTTAGGAACTGGAGGAAGGCCAAGTCTCCTAAGAAGTCTATGACGGCAACTTATGTAATTCGTGATACATTGCAATATGACGTTAATTCACGTCTAACAACACTAGCTTACATTACATAGCACCACACCATATCCCAGTATCCTCATTAGAGTACTGATAAGCCATTATCACTCACTATCAAGGCACCGAAATCCACACGACGGCTAGGTAAGTAAGACCAGAATGTTCGGGACGAACGGGACGCGTGAACGCACGCCACCCCTTCGACGGCCCGCGGGCGACTGACTAGGGCCGGCGCGGCGCGGCGCAGGGCAGAGATGCGGGAGCAGTCGCTCACGCGCATGCGCAGTATTGCGCAGTGGCGAGTCCGCGCCGCCGCTACTCGGGGTCGTTGCCCGAGGCAGCGTACACGTGGCTTAGTATTTAGTAAAATGTAGAGGTGAACATTAAAATTATTTTTTAAATGATGAAAATTAAGGTCATGTTTTTTTTACATATTTGGAATGTGTATCAGCTTCTTATTCACCTCCTTAAATGCGTCCGTTGATTTACCAGTCACCCTGTATACTTCCGTGACCGCTCGCTCACGAACATACACAATTTAATTTTATACGAAATTTTTTTTTTATATCTAAGAATATTTATGTTAAACCAACAAAAACAATTTTACTTGGAGCGCTCAGCACCATTTCAGTTAGGGTAGGTACCCCACCTACCAGGGTGCTTGGCGCCCCCATAAGCTCGATGCCCTGTGTCTGTGCACGGGTGGCACGACCCAAATTCCAGCTCTGTGCAAAATAGTAACTTTGCGCTGTTGCTGACTTGCTGTATATACGGGTTTCATTCTTCATACGATAACATTTGTTTTCATGACGTTTTAGCTAGGTTAAATGTTTACAGTTAGGTAAAGCAATCACATATTGTTAATACTATTGAAAAATACAAATTCACCCTAAACGTGACACTTAGAGGCGAAAATTTAAAAAATGTCGGACTTTTTTCCCTATTTTCGGAAAAACTAAGTAGTTTTTTTTTTTAATTAACTTTAGACTATCCGGTGGGACGTTAGACAAGGTATCTACCATAGCAATTTGATCCACCCATTCTGGGACACCTGTGTAACTTTGAATATTTTTTTATCATATATTTCGATCGCTTAAGCCGTCCCCCTGGACGTGCCTCGACCTTAGGTAATTTTTAATTAACTTCAGTATAGAGAAGCTTCTTTCAAAACCGGCATTTCTAAAGGCAGCTGTTAAAAATTTTCTTAACATCATGATAATATTTGGTGAACCCTCTTCAAGTTTATAATATATAAGGTGCTACTTTATTAGTGCCCGATATTTTAGTCAGTGCTTCTACTCCTGATTCTGATCAACTTTCCTCAAGGAATCTATAGTCAAATCACAAAATTTTTTTAGACTTTTCATACTAATTTGGCTGCTCGGTTTGATCGATTTGTATGAAGAGTCTAAATTTTTTTTGCGATTTGATTATGGGTTCCTTGAGGAAAGTTGATCAGAATCGGACTGACTATAATTGACCACGCTGAATACGTTAAAAACAACCGACTTAAATCGCAACAACTCCAATTTTGCTATGTTTTTGTTGATTTTCTCAAAAACCGCTTAATTGACTTCGATAAAATTTATATGGGTCCACCTGTGA
The DNA here is from genome assembly GCA_958295455.1 of Coleophora deauratella. Classification (NCBI taxonomy): domain Eukaryota; kingdom Metazoa; phylum Arthropoda; class Insecta; order Lepidoptera; family Coleophoridae; genus Coleophora; species Coleophora deauratella. The sequence goes on along the minus strand of OY282406.1, from coordinate 12,807,016 downwards.
GGTATACCCTTTTAAACAAAAAAAGAATTTTCCAAATCGGTTCAGGCGTCTTCGAGTAATCGGTGAATATACATAAAAAAAACCGACGAGTTGAGAACCTCCTCCTTTTTTTGAAGTCGGTTAAAAATATCGGGCATTAATAAAGTAGCACCTTATATTTTAGTAAGCCCCGTGAACCAAACATAATTATGTAGCTCTTTTTTAAAGTCTGGATCTGTAATCTGTTGCAGCTATAAAAGTACGAAGACGTAGGTACACGCTCAAGTTTGTAGTCTTCTCTATTAATATCTTGAGGAGCGCGATCTAAGTGCAGTTCATCGACGCCTAATAACACTAGGTAAAAAAAATGCGGCGCTTGCCGCCCCTATCCATGTGCCGTCCGCCGCCCCTATCCATGTGCCGCCCGGGGCCATGGCCCCCCCGCCCCCCCCCCCACGCTACGCCACTGTATTTACCATTATTATTTTTTCAGCTTTCAAATTTTTACTAACGCTTTTCATGATTTTATCAAGTCATAAAACAAAAGTTGTTCACTATGATAAATAGAAGTCTTGGTATTCATAGTGTGTAAAAATAGGTGTAGGATCCCCAAGGAAACTACGAGTATACTTAGAGAGAAATGTTGTTCAGTTTCAAAAGTGCTATTTTAGAACAACTGTATTGGCAAAAGGCTAAATATAATGGAAAGTGAGCTGAGGCTTTGCAGCTAACACCACCCAAAGTCACTCGGTAACATATTGGGGTTAACATACTAAGAATATGTATTGACTTATTTTTTAAAATTAAACATTTCCTTAGAAGGCACAGATGACAAACACTAGCGGACCAGATAGATATACTATCAATAATATTGACAGTATTTTTACATCAATATAATATTGTCAATCCATTGTTTACTTACCGTTCATTCCAATCACTAAACTGCCAAATATTGTCAATACTTGAACATATTGTCAATATATTGATAGTGTCTGGTCCGATCTAAAGCCATTAGGCAACATTGGGTTTAAAAAGCAACAATTTCGTATGAATACCAAATTAACGAGATTTAACATTAAAAATTTAAAGTGAACCTATGTAATTATATCTACTATAAAATAACTTACCAATTCGGAATGTTCCTTGAAGTCAAATAAAAATCAAAACGAATAAATAAAGTTATTTGTTTGATAAATAAACAAACACACTCGCATTTATAATGCTCGTAGTACGGATACTACAGTAATAATAGTATAAGGCATTATTTAATATTTATATTCTTTATAAAGTAAATAAGTATCGACTTGTTGTTATTTATACTAAGCTTGAAGGTATGAAAAAATATATGAATGAAACAAAAAACATTCATAAAAGGGGGTTACCCGAGAATAAATTCAGGCTCCGTTCCTTTGTACGCAATAAACTTCAAGTCCAACCGTTGGTTTCAATATAACTGTATATTTATGTACATTGAGTACATTTCTATGTTGTTAATATCTTGCTATAACCAATGACTGTAAACTCGTTATTTTATCCTATTGGTACAAGCAGACTGTTTTCTTATCTGAACAGTTTATTGGAACGTAGATAAAAAATCGGATACACAATTATTTTGGTAAACTATTTCGAAACAAAATCTTTTTTGTTCTTAAAAGAGTACCCGTTTGTTTTATAAACAATTAACAATATTAATACGTATAACAATATTTAAAACTATAATGTGTTTTCTCTAAAAATAAACAAAGCCGAGTAAATAGAATCTGTACAGATTTACTAAGAGCATAGATAATAAATGAAATGTAGACCGTCCGTCTACCGTCCATGTTGTCATCTCCGTTGTCATGGAAACAAACTTGAGTGTATTCGACCATGAAATTGTGACTTCTATACTGTTGTTGCTTTCATGTTTTGTTTCGATATCCCAACTCCGCCAAATTTAAAATTCAATCTAAAAAAAAATTACTCAATTTATATATTTTTTAATAAAATATAGTAATATGAGCTATCCCACGATAGCTAGCTAGTGAATTTGTAAAAAATTGAATCATTACAAATGGAGCACGAAAAGAAAGATGAGAAGGCTATAGAAAAGTTTGATATCAAACTGAAGTCGAAGCCGAAAGATGGGCTTATCCTGCAACTACATCACACTATAAAGGGCTCCAATGGGGAGTGCAGGAGGATTCGATTCTCCACGGGGGCATTTGACGATGCCAACCAGAAAGTGGCCTGTACCGACAATGTGGGCAACATATTTATATTAGACTTCGAAGAGCGCAAATTTTGGAAACTGACCAGTGCTGGACCTTGCTCAGCGATACACTTCATGCCAAACAAGCAAGACACGTTATTAGCAGCCTCATCGAAAAGTTATGAGGTAAACTTTTTGGACATCGAAAACGGTAATGTGTTATTTACACTTACCGGCCACACTGCTCCCGTCAAGCATATTTGTTTCTCAAACATCAATAATAGTAAAATTTGCAATTTGCTCACGTCTAGCTCGGTAGAAGCTATACTGTGGGAAATGAAGAATTATACAAAATATTTTACGTTGAACACATACTCCGGGGCACAAATACAGCAAATAATTTTCACACCAGCTGGTGATTATCTCGTTGCATGTTTCCAAAATGACACAGTGCAAATATGGAAACATGAAACGATGAAATCAGTCAAGCAAATAATACCAAATGAATTGAAGCACATGAAAAATGTAGCATTCACAATGAATGGAAGGGCAATGGCTATGGCTGGAATGTCATCAACTTTGATATTGTTCAGTATGGATAATTGGAAAGCAATAAAATCAATAGATCTTACAAAGTTCAACATCAATGGAGCACATCAAATTGCCTTCATTCCACAAGTATTTGACGCAGGCGCAAATAAGATTTTAGCTATACTAACCAACGATTGCATGCTACAACTCCTTGACTTGGAATCGCTTACCATTATTCATGGTATAAGACCTGACTCATCAAGTATACGAAAATTTGTTGTTAGCCCTACAGGAAAATACTTTCTGTGCATCTTACAATTGGGAGAGGTTAATATTTACAACACATCATTTGTCCTGGATATTATTCAGTCTAATAAAGCTCCTATCGGAGACCAACCCAAAAAGGAGGATCCATCTACTTCAAACCACAGAACGAGTGTAACACATTTCTCGTCACAGGCAGAAGTGGAGCAAAAAATGCGCATATGTATGGACAGTGCTCGTTTGAGACGGATTCTAATGCAGTATGGTGAATACCCAGACAAGTTTAGATCGGTAATTTGGAGATCTCTTCTAAATACTCCTCGAAACAAAGCAGCTTATGCAGCCTTGGTTGAAAAAGGTATTCATCCAGCTTACAAGGATATTGAAAAACAGTTTACGATACATAGTTCAGCTACATTGAAGAATTTAAAAAGATTACTCTCCTGCCTTTCTCATTGGTGTCCATTGTTTGGAGTCATGAAGTTCCTTCCAGGGTTCGTGTTTCCATTTGTAAAAGTGCTGCAGAAAGACCCTTTGCTGCTGTTTGAATGCGTGGCGACAGTTTTACTGAACCATTGTCAGTTGTGGTTCGAGTATGCTCCGTTCCCTCCGATCAGCATCCTAGCGATGATAGAAAACATTTTGGCGGAACATGATCAACAACTCCTGAATCATTTATGTGAACTCGGTGTGACTAGTCAGATATATGCTTTACAAATATTGGAAACAGCGTTCAGTGAAGTGCTGACTTGCTCAGAGTGGTTGATCCTCTGGGACCATATACTGAGCAACGAACCCGCTTTTATTTTGATGGCGGTTGTAGCGTACACTATTGTGCAGAAGAATGCAATTAAAAGGCTTCAAACTCACGAACAGCTTGAAAACTTTTTCCATATGCAAAATCCCATTTGCAAAAAGGCATTGTTGAAGAAAGCATATATTTTGCTGAATGAAACACCAGATGATATTCATCCTAGAAGATTTTTCAACAGTTTCGTGTCCTTAGAAAGAGGGGATTGCTATCAGCAGTTCACGGGATATCCAAAAGCAACGATTTGCTTAAAATTAGCTAAGAAAGAGAGGCAATCTAAGACTACTGAGAAATGTACTCTAAAAGATTTGACAACCAAAAGTCAAGAGCAAATAATTCAAAAGTTAAAACAAGAAGAAACAGATAGTAGATCATATTATCACAGTGACGAGGCTAGCATAGAAGATGTTTACATAAGTGAGAAGTTTGTTAAAAAGCAGAAGAAAAGGCCCAATGAGAAACACAGTAAAGGAGATTATAAGAAGAAAAGTGAAAAGGACAAATTGATAAACAGTATTATGAATCCTCCCAGTAATATAGTCGAGACATCAAAGGATTCTGAGTCGAAGCATAATAGACGAGAAAAAAGCGCTGAAGTCTCTCATTCTCAAACTCCAAAATTTAAGAAGAAAACGGCTCATGAGAAAAAGAATGCCCATTTAGAAAAAGAAGTTGAAAAACTAATATTAGGATGCGGGGGATCAAAATCTGTTATTTCTGATTTTTAATTTATCTTATTTCTTGAACTAATGAATACTGTATCTACAGAATGAACTTGATATCAAAAGGGTTCTTCATTCCTTATCCCTATTTAGTGTAACATATTACCAGTTTTACTTAGTGCAGCAAAGAATATGTTATTCAAGAAATATTTAAGGACCATTTAAGACAGTGATTACGATACAATGAAGAAATTATTTACTACACGAAATGGTATTCACATTTCAGTGACAGCACACACTGTATAGAAGTTTAGTTCCGTCCCTCCGAAGAGGTGTTAGAGGTGCAAGGGTGCAAGTCTGTGGCCATCTGGATATCTGAGCCATCGCGTAAATACAATAATGATTTCACTAAAAACCCGTTTCGTTCTATAACACCACGGAAATCTCGGGTATTCGGAACATCGGTTACATTCGTTTAAACTCTGTTCTTAAGATTTACGCGATCTGACCGATACATATTTTCGTGAAATAGATGTAATATCCCGTACAGCATTATTATGTATTATACAGGGTGTAACAGAAGTGTGTGACAATACTTCAAGGTTGGCTTTTACCCATCAAACTGAACAACTTTTGTTCTACAACTTTGTTGAAATCGCAAAAATTTTTTTGGACTTTTCATACAAACTTGGTTCGCCAGCTGATCGATTTGTATGAAAAGTCCAAAAAAAATTTGCGATTTCAACAAAGTTGTAGAACAAAAGTTTGATGGGTAAAAGCCAACCTTGAAGTATTGTCACACACTTCTGTTACACCCTGTATATTATGGGGATAAAGCTATCCATCCATTTGTTATTCCCGAAATCAGTTCCGTCCGACGGGTGTATTAAAAACCGATAGTTGCATCGAATTTTCATTATCATCCTAGCCTGAATGGTCCAAATGATTCAAATATTGTAAGAGCTGTAATACAATATTATATTAGTTTTGACAAGGTATGAGAGTATCAATGAAAACTGTTGTGTTTGTATATCTTTCTCTTTTTTAATAAAACTAAAAACTTAATGATTTACATTTATAGCAGTTTGAAATAATTGGAAACAACAACCTATAAGTCCCATAACAACATTAACAACAATATATTAAGCACTTAAAATAATACACATAAAAACTCTGCTCTTCACAAAATGGTTTGCAGTACAAAAATAAAGGTTTAACTATAATACTCCCCATAACAGAGTGATTCAGAAGAGCCCCCCTCCCTCTCCTTCCAAGGCTCGCATACCAAAGAGTGTCAAGTAAAAGTGAGCCTTCTACTAAACCATTACAGCCGAAGCACCCCGAGATTCAGAGCTCGCTTCGCTCGCTCCCGCATTATTTGACTTCTGTATTTCTAGTATGCAAGCGAACGACATTAAATATCTTCAAAATTAAAGTACAAATCATTTATTCAAAGTGAAAACTACTCTACTTTTAAGTTCTAACAAGATTTTTTGAAACTAGTGAAACTGAGGCTTCAACTCATCAAAATAAACATCTCGATCATGAGTTTCTTTAAAAAACTTGTTCAGATCCATGAGCAGAAGCCCCAGTTTAAATACACTCGGCTTCAAAAAAATCGCACGTCCGTAAAAATAGGCTTCAAGCACTGTTAATCCTTAAGACAAGCAGTTATTCGTAGCAATATTGGTATCATTTGAGAGCCCTATAAAAACTCTTTAAAAAAATATCCATTTCATTTGATTAAAGAAAAAGCTTGACACTTTAAGTCACTGTGAATGACAATGGAACTGATTCTCCTCTTCAAATTTTGTTTGTATTGTTTTGTTTTTTGGGTATAAAAGGGTCGATACAGCTTATCGGGGGATAAATTTGCTACCAACAGTCGAAGAAGACACAGAAGAATATCTTTCATCAGAAAAACGTCCTTGAAGATGGACACTACTGCTGCTGAAGCCGCCCAAGTTATCGCACTACTGCAATCAGGACTACGTCAGTGTGATATTGCTCGGCAATTGCACTTGAGTCGCTTTTCTGTTCGAAGAGTGTACCAGCGGTTCCTGCAAACCGGTGGCTTTGTCCGAAGGCGTGGGTCTGGTAGAAATCGCTGCACTTCTGCGAGAGATGACCGATTCGTCGTATCGAAGTCTTTGAGAAATCGGTTCTCTAATGCTGTTGAGTTGCAACAGCAGCTTCAAGCAGTTCGTAGAAGGGCCGTGAGTGTCTCTACAGTTAGAAGAAGACTAAAGGAGAGAAATATTGTGGCTAGAAGACCTGCCACGGGTCCAAAATTAACCGCAGCGCATCGGCGAGCACGCCTGCAATTTGCTCGCGCCCACGTCAATTGGACCCTGGACCAATGGAGAGCTGTTCTCTTCTCAGACGAAACGAGAGTGTGCCTTTTCTGCAACGATAGACGCAAAAGAGTATACAGAAGACAATGGGAACGTTTTGCCCAAGCCTGCATCCAAGAGACGGTAGAATACGGGGGCGGTTCCTGCATGTTCTGGGGCGGCATATCTGCCGACGGCAAAACTGAACTTTCTTGCGTCTCTCGGACCGGCGGTGCTCGCGGGCAAGGGTCGATGACTGCTCACCGGTACATCACAGAGATCCTGGAAGAACATGTGGTCCCCTATGCTGGATTTATTGGCGACGGGTTCACATTAATGCACGATAACGCTCGCGCGCACACTGCTGGAATTGTGCAGGGCTACCTTCAAGAGGTTGGGATCCCTGTCATGCAGTGGCCAGCGAGAAGTCCAGATCTGAACCCGATAGAGCACCTCTGGGACCAGCTGAAACGCAAGGTTAGATCCCGTGATCCCGCTCCCGCGACTCTTCAGGAGCTCCAAGACGCCGTTATTGAGGAATGGGACAGAATCCCTCAAGAAGAGGTCCTAAAGTTGGTGCGATCCATGAGGGAGCGCATGGAAGACGTCATTAGGGCTAGGGGGGGTAACACTAGGTTTTAGGTTAGTTTTAAGCAACTTTGTTTTGAAAAATTAATCAGATTTCATTTGGGTTTTTTAAGGATTTTTATTGTTTTGTAAATTTTTCTCAGTTCCAATAAAAAACATTGAATGAATTATTGTTTTTGCATTCTCTGTTTCCTTACCTTTCAAATGATACCGAACATTACCAATATTTCATAATACAAATACGATTGAAAGATGTTTAAAATAGATTTCTTAAAAGGTGCGATTTTTTTGAAGCCGAGTGTAGTTATAACCACTTTTACTAGCCTCGTAAGGCCCAACGACCTATTTTTAAGACATAGGTTTAGTAGTAGTTCAGACCCAATCAAGTTTTTTAAATCGTTGTATAAAGATCCAACTACCTGAAATTGAACCTTATTTTCGCACCCGTATTACGATTTGAATATTGGCGCCATTTCCGAATGAACCATAGATTCACATTGGTGTCGATTCGGTATTTACGATTAAACTTATTTGACAAGACAACTTAATTTAACCGTCCTGTCCTTCTCTTTTCGATATAGAAAGAAAAAGACGGAACACTTATGGTTCATTCCAATCAAAAAAAAGCAAAAGGTAAACAAAGATAGTATGCATCTGACATTGACATGTGTCATTTCCATAGTAAGTTTGTTTACGTTTTGCTTTTTTTTGATTGGAATGAAGTATAATTTAAGTATAATCCTGTCAAATAAGTTTAATCATGAAAACCGAATCGATACCATTATAGAAATATCACATTTGAGTTGAAGCGTTTAGGTAAATTTTTTGCATAATTAAAGTCTGGGCCGCAACCACTTGGACCTATTTTTAGGTCGTTGGGCCGCAATGACTACTTGCCTAAATTAAGTTTGGGCCTTTACGAGGGTAAACCTTGTATATTAATAATCTTCTTATTCTTTCTTCGCACTGGCGGGTCTGGGTATAGTTGACTTGACGTGACTGAACTTCTTTCGGCTACTCGTCGACAAGTTAGGGCTTGGCTCCAGGTTTGTTTTGGGGATCCGAACCGGCGTCACTATGCGTGGCTTGAACACCGCTGCAAAGGGTAAGACGTTTTATCAGTTTAGGTTTAATTACAAAACTTTTTGTAGTAATGGTTTGTAAATAGTATTGTCACAAATTCTTCTTTGTACAGACGTGCTTTCTTTGCTTATTCTCCTTTCGATTGATCAAAAGGTTGACTGGAAGAGATCCCTTTATGGGATAAGTCCGCCTTTGAACATGTTTTGTTACTTATGCTTATGTATTTTTGTTATATTCGTGCAATAAAGAGTTTACAAACAAACAAACAAATTGTAGATTAAAAAAAAAACGAAAAATACAGACTTAGCCTAGTGTGAGGAACACAGTTTTTAGTATTCTTAATGGTTAGTAAATTGTGTTTTTGGAAAATCAATTATTATTTAGACGCAATGCTTAGAATCTGTAAACGTATGTCTTTTTCAAAGAAGTTTTATATCGTCGCTCCGGTGGGAAAAGGGGTGCAAATCTGTGGTCCTTTGTTATGGGTACACCGAAATCAGTAATTTGAGGCACCCCTTTATGGTTTTTTATGTTAGATATTTTAGCAGTAACCACTGACAAAAATGTATCATCCGACTGCATAAGATGTATCTTAAGTTATTTGATAATCAAGACAAATCTAAATTTTAAAAAAATGAAGCGGAAGGCGTCTCAAAATCTTTCTAGTCGTTTTCCCCAAAGGCGATAACAATGAAACGGACGAACAAACTTTCCTCCGAAAAACGTTACCCTCCAGTAATCAAGTAAATAAAGATGTTAACTTACCACTCAATTTGTTTCTCCCATCCTGGCTCTTGTCTTTAGCACCTGGGATTTCTTTCCTCTTAAAAATCCCAGGAGACAGACGCTTCAGTTTTGCAATCTTCCCTTCTTTTTCTTGCAGCATTTTTTTCGGTCCCAAATTTGATGTGGAAGCGCTTTCGAACCGTTTCAGTCTACTCTTGGTAAGGGATTCTCGAGTAGTCGCAATACCGGAAAGATTTGGGCTAGACGCAAACTGAGACTTCCCTTCGGCTCCCTGTAACAATTTAATTAAAACCATGAACTCATTGCAGGAGGACATACCTCTTTAATATTTTTCTTCGTTTTAGCGAGTGGAACAATAGGTATACCATGTAGGGCATTCAGATTTATACCTACGGATGTGTGCAATCCAACCTTCATATACATTTAGTAAAGATTTAATGGTTTCCTTAAGATATATTTTCCTTCACCACAAACTGTATGAAAAACTGGATAAAAATGTAGTTAACTTTTGAAAAACTTGTTGATACAATGACCAAGCTAACTACTTCAGAAGGCTGCTATACAATACAGGTGCATAGTAAAACAAAAAAGTGTACGTATATTACATACTAACAATACCTGAATGTGCCTACTTACCTTAAGGTATTTCTAGTTATGAAACTAAAAAACTTAATTATGATTCACAAATTCTCTGAAATATGAACAAACCCTCAATAAAGATTGCAGGAAGCGACTGCATGCTTGACATATTTCGTCAGAAATTATAATTAAGAAGAATTTCTTCCAGAGTACTAGTATTTACCTTCAACAGTGATATCTTGGACACGTCCAAAGCTAACGAAGACATGGAGGAGTCGTTATTGCCATCATCAGCTATCTCCCTGATCACCATCGCCAGCTTGCTCCGAAGATCCTCCGCCGCCTTCTCCGCTGCTATCAGGCTGTCCAGCACAGAGGGAGTCTGCTGGATTGGACTGAAAATAATTATACCAAGAATAGCTTTTAACAAGATTTTTGTTACTCCACGGGAATCACTTGATAGGTTGAGACAAAATATATTTTCGAATTCCTGTAATCTTGTTGTTCCTGTTTTCTTACTATGTTTTCCTTCACCGTTTAAACGATTGGTGTGAAAATACACGTAAGTTTCGAAAAAGTCATTGGTACCAATGTACATTGGCCAGGATTGAACTCAAGACCTCTACTTATGCGGTCAAGTAGGTAACTACCGTGGAACTTTCGATCGACGTTTTTATTTATACGATAAGCTAAATAAATTTTATAAAAATTCAAAAAAATTTATTGCGTATTTACTTCAGTACCTAAAGGTTCTTTTGGGGAAAGATGTCCAGTATGACGAATGGAAATCCCCGGTTCTAAAAGTTAAGGTTTAAGTTTTCGGGAAATCTTGTAGTTTCATAGGTACCTAGACGTTTTGTTCCGTCGTCTGGCTACGCTGCCGGGGGTAGAAGATATCGTGTAGGTACTCTGTCTGCGACACATCGTTCTAAAGCTTTCCTGGGAAGAAATAAGAACTAATGAAATTAATAATAAAATGCAGACACAAATTACACTTGGTTCACATAGGTACGTAATATTTCAGATACAGAGCAAATAAATATGTTCATCACAGAAATGTCTGCGCTGGGTGGGAATCGTACCCACGACCTTTAGATCAATAATCACTTAGTCAGGAGCGCTAACCATTGAACCACCAAGTCGTTCAAATACTTACCGGCAAATTATGATTTTCTACTGAGAAACTGCAAAATTTTCACGTAATTTTTATTATTGTCAGTGACAAGGAGCTATTGATTTTCAAAAACTCTTTGTTTATTTCTTATGGATTTTGAATTAAAAATTACAACTGACTTCGTGTAGACCCTTTTTAAGTTGTTCGGTTAAACAGAAAAACCTGTTAAGTTCTTCTCAGGTATTTTAGGATTCTAAATAGATGTATTTTTAAAGTAATAAGTTTACATAGGTACATACACATACATAAACTCACGCCTTATTCCCATTGGGGTAGGCAGAAACTACGGATCCAAAGTTAATAAATTTAATTCATAAATAATTTCCACAGTACAGTTTAATTTACAATTACCGCTCGCGTTGATGTCTTTAGTTCTCAATTAGCTTAGTAGTACGTACAAAAGATTTCAACGCGAGACACAAAATTTGATTAGGAAGCAGTATTCATATACAATTGCGGAATTCCAGGCTTATTTGGGTTAGGTTAAATATAAAGCAATACCCAAATACGAACCTTTAAAAGTGAATGGCGTCCCAATATTAGAGAAGACTTTAGAAAAATACTTAGGATTACACATGGACAGTCAGTTAACATGGGTTGCTCATATTAATTACATTAAAAAGAAACTATCTTCACTTATAGGCTCCCTACGCGGCATTACACGCTGTATACCAAAAAATATACGTATGACCATCTACAACTCTCTAATAAAATCACATCTAATCTATTTAATTGAAATTTGGGGCAGTGCAGGCAAAACCAAACTATCTGAACTACAGGTGATCCAAAATAAACTTATCAAAATTCTATTCCATTATCCCTATCGAACTCCAACCACTAAAATTTACACAGAAACAAACTTAATGACCATAAAACAACTACATTCCTACCACACATGTATCCTCATTCGAAAAATACTCGACAAAAAAATTAACACACCAATCTTACTTACTAAAACAAAACATGCATCTAAACGCAGCACGAGACGTGCTAGTTACCTTATATTACCAAAGATTAGAACTAACTATGGGAAACGAATGCTTACATACGAGGGAGTCCAACTTTATAATCATCTACCTTCAACCATCAAAAAAATTGAAAATTGTTTATGCCTACGCCTTAATAATATACAAAACATGGAGTTCGTATACCTACTTAAATGTAAAGGTTAAGATAACGATGGGCTACCTAATAGCTAATTGACAACTTTAATTGACATCATAGATAGTGGTTATAGAAATCGCAAAAACATTTTAGCCATATAAATCACGATGAAATCAGCTAGTTTGTATGTGTTACAGACTCTTTACTTATAGGCATTATGTAAAGAAATAAAAATATCAGTCAGTCAGTCAGACAGACAGACGGAAAAAAGACGGTTTTTTCTTTTATATGTGGTCCTTTGATTTTTAAATTTTATCAGCACCTAAAATGTTTACAAGAAGCAAAAGTGCTCAAAAAATTTACGATGAACAACTTCGCATGGGCGACACTCAGCGAGGTTCTCAGGTTTCCGTAGCTTCGACGGCATCGACCATCCGCCGACAGCGGATCTTAGAAGCAAAACAAAAGGCTGCGGAGAAGCTCGCCGAGCTTGAACTGAAGAAAATTCAGGTGGAAGAGCAACTCGTGCGCGAGCGGACCGCGCTCGAGATCGAGGCGCTCGAAACCGAGGATGACGACGACGTCCATGATGACAGACCAACACGACCACCGCAGCCCACCGCATCGCAGTCTAAGTTTCTGTCTGCCAGAGGCTGCGATCCTACGTACTCCAACCCCGATCCCGTACCGACAACTTCAGCCCCTCATTTTGAGAAACTGCTCGCTCGCCAGACATCGGCCAAAGACTTGCCTCCTTTCTCCGGGGCTCCAGAGGAGTGGTTCCTGTTTTACAGTCAGTACAAACAGACGACAGAGCTGTGTGGCTTTAGTGACGAGGAGAACATAGCACGCTTAGTGAAATGTTTGAAAGGAGAAGCGCTGGAAGCGGTGTATGCTATGTTAATGAGTGCTACTAACCTGGAAAGAATCGTAAGTACACTCAAAATGCGCTTTGGACAGGCCGACTTAATAATCGAGATGTTAATATCAAAGATTCAGTCCTATCATAACATCCATCATAACAACTTGCATCAGTTAATAAAGTACGCAACAGAGATTCAGAATGCCGTAGCCGTCATGATCGGTACAGAACATATCGACCATCTACGTAACCCTACGCTAGTCAAAGAAGTTTTGTCTAAACTCCCTTCTTCGCTCAAGTACCAGTGGGGTATAGACAAGACACGGCGAGGTATAGCATTTCCTTCCTTAGAAGACGTCTCGGAGTGGCTGATGGAGATTGCCCAGGCGACTAGTGATTTTGCCCATACCTCACGAACAAGTACAGTCGACAAGAAAAGTCCCTACCCGAAAAGTGACAGACGGCTTCCGGTTATGACAACTTATAAGAAGAATAAATACTGCGTAAAATGCAAGGGCAGTCACGACCTGAACGAATGCTCCGATTTTCTAAGCATGGACATAGACAACAGGTGGAAATACGTGACCGAAGAAAAGCTTTGTTTTTCGTGCTTATCGTCTCGACATCAGCTGAGAGCCTGTAAAGCAAAGGCTAAATGTGGAGTAAATGGCTGTGTACTCGTGCATAATAGAGCCCTTCACGCAGTACCTAGAGAACAGCCGTCGAATAACCACAACGTTGCAAGCACAAGCTCTACTTTGAACGACGAAGCCGCAATCACCATCACCCAGCCTTCGACGCGACCCAGCCATGTTCTGCTGAAAGTAATCCGTGTGGTAGTCAGCGGTGACAACGGAGACTTCGAGTCATCCGCTCTTCTGGATGAGGGAGCAGCCGTCAGCTTGGTGGACGCAGCGTTCGCAGCGCGCGTCGGCTTGAATGGGCCTACACGACCACTGCGCATATGCGGCGTCCACGGCATGTCTTCGGTAGACTCTATGTCGAAGTCGGTTTCCTTTAAAATTCGTGGACGCTTTAATAGTGTGAAATATAATTTAAATAACGTTCGTACTGTTCATGATTTAAAATTACCTGTTAATTATTTTGATAAGAAGTTTGTAAATAGATATAGTTATTTGACCGAATACTTCTGTGACAACGACTTGAAGTTTCACAACGTTGAAATTTTAATTGGACAAGACAACATCGACTTGATTGTTACTCGACAGGTAATACAAGGACCAAGAGGTGGGCCGATGATTTCTAAGACTAATTTGGGGTATGTTCTGCATGGTACGACTTCACTTAGTATCCCTTCTGATGTGACAGTGTTCCATTTATGTTCGTGCGAGGAACTGACGAGACTTATAGAACAACCTTTAGGACAGAGGACTTCGGTGTCAAACTACAGACTGACAGCCCTCGCTCTCGCGAGGATATGAGAGCTATTGACATTATGGCTGCGACGACTAGATATATATATTGATGACAAGAAACGTTGGGAAACTGGACTGATTTGGCGTGATGACAGCTGTAGTCTACCTGACAGTTATGGCCAAGCATACTTGAGACTTCGAGGTATTAATAAGAAGATGATGAAACTTCCTTTGTTTGCCGAGAAATACAAGGAGAAGATTCGAGACTACCTGCGTAAGGGATACGCTCGCAAACTGTCACCCGAGGAGGCGCAGATTAGGACGGACAAAACGTGGTATTTGCCTCATTTCGCCGTTTTTAACCCTAATAAGCCAAATAAGTTGAGAATGGTTCTGGACGCGGCTGCCAAGTCCGACGGTAAGTCGCTTAATGATTTTCTCCTGCCAGGACCAGACTATTTGAATTCTTTACCTGGTATGCTTCTTCAATTCAGGTGTCATCGTTACGCAGTAATGGGCGATACTCAAGAGATGTTCCATCAAGTCCTGATCATTCCTGAAGACCGATGCGCTCAGCTCTTTCTGTGGGAGAACGACGTCTACCAAATGAACGTTATGATCTTTGGCGCTATTTGTTCTCCGTCGTCAGCGCAGTACGTGAAGAACGTTAACGCGCTCAGGTTTGCCGACACACACCCTGAAGCAGTCAGGGCCATAGTGGATCATCATTATATGGACGATCTGATCATTTCCGTTGACTCCATCAACCAAGGAAAAAAACTTGTAGATGACGTCATCAGAGTACATGCCGAAGGAGGTTTTAATATGACGAGCTTCATGAGTAACTCGAAAGACATTTTGTTACACCTGCCTGAGGAAAAGCTGTCAGCGACTGCATCCAAGGTAATTAGCGACACCTCTGAACAGCCACTGGAACGTGTTTTGGGAGTTAAGTGGAGACCCGACACAGACAACTTCGTGTATACAGACCTAAAGGATGTGATCGACGACAAACATCCAACGAAGCGACAGGTATTGAAGATTTGTATGTCTGTTTTTGACCCACTTGGTTTCCTCCTGTTCGTGACAATTAAAGCCCGGATTATTCTACAAGATATCTGGAAGACTAAAATCGGTTGGGACGACGAGATTTCTGGAGATTGTTTTGATCGTTGGCGAGTATGGCTAGCGGAAATTCGTCAAGCGGTGTCTCTTCAAATACCTAGAGGGCTATTGAAGTCTGACTGTGAAGTCAAAAGACCTGTAGACATCCATGTTTTTTGTGATGCCAGTACCAGAGCCTTTGCTTCAGTAGCCTACATGAGGTCAGTTTTAGACGACGGACGCTACTATGTTTGTCTGCTAATGGCGAGAGGACGTGTGGCTCCGCTGAAGATTTTAAGCGTGCCCAGACTGGAGTTGCAGGCAGCCTTATTAGGGGTAAGAATGGCACATTCAATCAAGAAGTATATTGATCTCAAAATAAACCGTGTGATGTACTGGTCCGACTCGAAAACGGTATTAAGTTGGATTAAGTCGGAAACCGGACGATTCAAACCGTTTGTTGCCCATCGGATCAGCGAAATAAGTGACCTAACTCAACCTGATGAGTGGAGGTGGATACCTAGTCTTTTGAACGCCGTTGATCTCGCAACCAGAGACTTGACAAATAAGGGGACAGACTCGGGTTTTGTTTGGCTGAACGGACCAGCTTTCCTGAGCCAAGATGAGATTTCGTGGCCACAGGAGACACAAGCCCTGAGTAAAGATGACTTGGAATCCGACACCGAAATGAGATCGACTCTGGTTATCAACTCAGAAGTTAACAATCTCATTGAAGTTTCACGCTTCTCTGTTTACTGGCGACTTGTACGAGCATTCGCATGGATTCTGAGGTTCGTCCATAATATTTTAAAGAAAGACGCCCGCCGTGCAGGTGAGTTGCTCGCGAATGAGATAAGGGAGGCCGAGCTTTTCCTTTTAAAGGACAGTCAACGACGAACTTTTCTGAAAGACATTCATCGACTACGGACAGTACGCAAAGTTGACAAAGACAGTCGGATTTTTCAGTTAGTCCCCTTTTTAGATTCACAAGGACTTATACGTGCACATGGACGTATTGACGCGGCTAATGCAAACTTTGACGTTAAAAATCCTATAATTTTATCCCCGGACGACCAGTTTGTGCAATTACTGATCCTGCAGTACCACAAAGACGCGGCTCATGTAGGAAGAGAGAAAGTTTTTAACGACCTAAGACAAAAATATTGGATCCTCAGAGCGCGGTCTGCTGTTAAACGTGCTTGGCGCACATGTCAAGTATGTAAAAATAATCGTGCCGTACCGACACCACCTTTAATGGGACAAATTCCCATCTCTCGACTGACGACTTTGAAAGTTTTTGCTTACACAGGACTAGACTACTTCGGACCGATGACTGTAAAAATAGGACGACGACGTGAAAAACGCTACGGAGCGTTATTTACTTGTTTGACTGTACGTGCTATTCACTTAGAACTTGTAAACGACTTGACTTCTGACAGTGCTATTTTAGCCTTGAGACGCTTTATAGCAAGACGGGGGACACCCTATGAGATCTGGAGTGACAATGCGACGACTTTTAAAGGTGCCGACCGTGAACTGCGACAGTATGTGGAAACTTTAGACGTGAACAGACTTCAACAGTTTTTGACTGTAAGACGAATTGACTGGAAGTACATTTGCCCGAGCAGTCCGCATCATGGTGCGTGCTGGGAGAGGATGGTGCGTTCTGTGAAGACTGCGCTTAAGACGACGCTGAAGGAGCAAGTTCCGGCAGAACAGACTTTGTTGACAGTGCTGACAGAGACCGAGTATCTTGTAAACAGCCGACCACTGACTCATGTTCCTTTAGACCATAACGACGATGTTCCTTTGACACCCAACCATTTTATCTTTGGAGGACAGACTGATTTCACGACACAAACCTTTGACAGTTTCGACGACAACGACTTACTTCGGAAATCTTGGCGACAGTCTCAAAGACTCGCGGACCTCGTTTGGAAGCGATGGATGAGAGAGTACTTGCCGACTCTGACCAAACGTGGTAAGTGGTTCCGCGAGATCGAGCCCTTGAAGGTTGGTGACTTAGCCCTGGTCTGTGATGACCAGCTACCGAGAAACTTGTGGCCGAAGGGCATAGTCACCCAGACCTACCCAGGGCCTGACGGACAGGTCAGAATCGCCGACGTACGAACCGTCTCTGGGACGTACAAGCGACCCGTGACGAAACTTTGTAGACTTGACGTTAGACCTCCGACTACGACTTCGACTCAGAGACAAGGGACTTTGGCTTCTTAACTTTATTTTAATGCTTGACTTAATATTGTGACTTGACCGACTTGACCTATGACTTGAACTATCGAAAGGATTTGACCGACAAATGACACACACTGACTGACTTACCTGGCTACCTCTATTATTGTGAGTATTGCCTTACAACACTGAAGGTGGGAATGTTACAGACTCTTTACTTATAGGCATTATGTAAAGAAATAAAAATATCAGTCAGTCAGTCAGACAGACAGACGGAAAAAAGACGGTTTTTTCTTTTAGTATGGGAAATTCAAATTTTTAGATTTAATCAAAGACGTAGGGCAAAAGTTATGTTTCGGCTTTCGTCGTACCTTTTGATCGGTTCCCTCTTCCACGGAGATATCTTTTGCCACCTTCTGCAGAAGTCCTGGTGCCGGCAGCGGGGCAGCCTCGTCCTTGGCTGAAGTTAAAGTGTCCAGGGACCGGTAGCGGGTAGGTGTATCGATTTTAAGTTGGAGTAGCCTTGAAAATTACAAAAAACCATGAATGTGGTCCTACACCTCCTTTTTACACCCTCTTTAAGTATATATTTTTTTATTCTTACTTAGTAAGCCCTTGGCATCATCTCACCTGATGGTAAATGATGATGATGCCGAAGATGATAGCGGGTTTACCAAGATTTCCCAACTAGGAACTGGCAATCTTATCATCATTGATGTTTAGTGGCAAGATTTAGATTAGATGATGGTAGCTAGCCAGGCGGGTTCAGAAAAGCCCTACCACTAACCAGACCGAGTCCCCCCCCGGTTGGACCGGTTGGACCCTGCCAGGAATCGAACCCGCGACCTCCTGATGTGGAGCAAGCAGGCTAGCCACTAAAACAAGGAGGCGGTTAAAATATCAGGTCAAAACTACTACCCCTCTTTACAATTAACAAGAATATTACCTTTTCTCGGGGGAGGGAGTTTTCCTCAACTCAACCATGCTAGCGGACTTATTCACCCCCTCCTTCCGGGAGAGCTCGGAATCGGTTTCATTATGCTCCTTGATGCCCCGCACTATCTCACGGAGCTCCTTCGAAACGCGCTCCCGGTAGCCCTTCGGGAGCGAGCCTAGCAGAGTGCTCCCTGTCTCCTGTGACATTTTGGATAAAATCACATGATCAGATGCATTATCATCATTCGAAGATTTAAGCAACCAACGTCAAGAAACATCAAAACGTTATATTAATTTTTATTGAGGATATTGCATTGCTAGAGAATACATTAATCTAGACGTATGCGATGCGTAGGCCTGCGGAGGCCTTTATCCAGCAGTGGACGTCTTTCGGCTGATGATGACGATGTGAGAAAAAAATTCGCATTACAATTTATCCGATACTTGCTTTATAGGTACATTTTAACTATTTTCCTTTCTTGTCACCGTTTATTGATATTATTAGCGATGGTAAAGGTGACACCCTGTACTTGGTTTTAAAGGACACACTACTCATGTACGTTAAGCCATTGGTGCCGGCTGCTGTCACTAGATGGCAGTTGTTAAGTCATGTCGGAGGCCTTACAGGCGGCTTAAGAACCTCTAACACTGGGGTTGTCCACTAGCCCTACTACCTCCACCAATCCGGACTTGGCCCCCGTGTGTGGAGTATGGCCTAACCATCCCGAGGTATGGAAAAGGACCCATACCCCTAAAGTGGGGACGACAGGGGTTGTTACCGTAACTATACTTATGTTATGCATCGTAAGGGGTGTTTAAAGGATAATCGAGTTTAGGGTAATTGGGGACTTATGCAAATGGCTGTACCTTGTCAGCTTGCTTTCCTCCCGCCATGCCGGAGACCTGCCACATGCCACTGGTCTGATGATCGGCGGTGGGACAAGAGCAGGTGACATTGCCGCTTTCCAGCACCACGTGCAGCCCTGATGACTGGGACAAAGAATTAAGAGATAGAACGCTCTGAGAGTCGGAAAGACAGACGGAAAGAGACACAGTTCCAAAATCTTAACAGAAAAGACAATCGTAAGACCACACCCAAATCACAGTATACAGGTGAAATTTTTCGCGGACCAAAATTTAACTGTGCCAGTTTTAACTACGTATATATTTTTTTCTATTCATGAGACTGAACTACTTTTTCTATGGTACCAATTCAAAAGGAGCAAAAAAAACTTGGATTTTCCATACAAAGTTGGCTACTCATATCATCGATTTGTATGAAGAGTCCAAATTTTTTTCCGATTCTCTGTATGATTACTGTCGTTCTTTGCCACTCTTTGCCCCTCTTTTTAACCGACTTCAAAAAAAGGGTTTTTTTATGTATGTTCACCGATTACTCGAAGACGCCTGAACCGATTTGGAAAATTCTTTTTTTGTTTAAAAGGGTATACTTCACAGGTGGTCCCATATAAATTTTATCGAAATCGATTCAGCGGTTTTGGCGAAAATCAACAAAAACATAGCAAAATTGGAGTTGTTGCGATTGAAGTGGGTTGTTTTTAACGTATTCAGCGTGGTCAATTATAAGGCTAACCTCACCCCCTGCGGGTAAGATTCGGTACTAAGTACAAAACACGCACGTTTCCATACCAACGTCTACGTATTTTATGTAGTGGCAGTAATATAAATTAAAAAATACATATTTTTCATTAAAATTATCGAAATTAAAAATGGCTTGATGTAGGCTGCACCAGACCAGTCGTCGCGGGAATCTTTAGGTGAAGACTTTCTTCAGCAGTGGTCGATTTTTTGCTGATGGTGCTGAATAAGCAATTATAATCCAAATGTTTTTTAGAACGTCCGGTGTATATCTTGGCTTCCTAAACCTCGTCTCCCCTCTATCTTTCCTTGTAACATAGTTTTCAGGAAGTTATCATTTCGTACCAGTTATCTTATACTTTACTAAATTCACTTATTTTAATCAACAGACCTGGCAGTTGACGACAACAGTCTTGGAGCCTCCATCTTGACTGGAATTGATGTCGCTGGTATCGAGAGACTTGACTGCGAACCCGAGGCATTGCAGCAAGGCGCACAGTTCCACCACGTCTGTGGGAGGTTCCTGGAGCATCTGGAACGTGAGGG
Organism: Coleophora deauratella; assembly: GCA_958295455.1. Taxonomy (NCBI): domain Eukaryota; kingdom Metazoa; phylum Arthropoda; class Insecta; order Lepidoptera; family Coleophoridae; genus Coleophora; species Coleophora deauratella. The sequence continues at coordinate 12,786,357 of OY282406.1, read as the reverse complement.
TACTGGGTGATACGGACCTCTTTAGTTATCATCGTCACTGCGCGGCGTTGTAGGTAAAACATTGGAATTGATAAAAATAACTTTATACTTTCCCTTTATGTAAATTCTCAGATTCTATTCTTATTATAAGTATGTAAAGTCTCTGAGAATGACAGAATATCACCTGTACACGGGGTTACCTCTAAATATTAGGATCAATCGATAATGATGTATAAATTATCAGTATTATATATTAAAAATACGTATAATATATGGGTAACGCAAATTAAGGAAATCTGCGTTACATATACATTTTTTATTTGTGTTTGAATTACCAGCGACTCGATAGTGTGAAATATCAAAATATAATACATATTTAAAATATACTTGCATTATCAGATAAATAAATTATTATTTTTATTGAGATATAAATATAAATATCCATATGTAGTGAAAGCGCAGGACCGGTCGGTGTGGTAATCCTTGGGGGAGGCCTTTGTCCAGCAGTGGACGTCATTGGGCTGATGATGATGTTATGGCAAAAAAGTTACCCAATAAGCTGAACTGATAAATATTAGTAGGTTTATGCCACAGACTTGCACGACGCTGAGCGACGATATAAAACTTCTTTGGTTTATGCTATGCTATATCAGTGGTGGGTGACGTCATGGATCAGAACAACAAAAAAATAATGTTTTAATCATTCCATAGAAATAATATTATCAACTATTATAATTGTGGTCATACACATTCTATAATTTGTGTAAGTATATTGTGTATATTGAGGAACATTTCACTCACTGTACACATAAATATAAGCGTATATATCTATCCCATTTAATAGCACGGTTAAGTGTCCCACCCACACGATAAGAAGAAGAAGCATAATTACCTTTTGAGATGTATCCATCTTATATTCACTTCAATTTAAATCACAGTTTGTGTTTTTATATCACAAATTAACAAGAACGATACGCTTGATACACCGTCATGAATAAACACAAAACATTTAAAACTACTTATGAGGGTAGTTGAAAATAAAGTTTTAGTACTTTTAGTTAATGGAACTGCACTGCAGGCAGCGGAGCGACGACGCGACACGGCGCGGCGCGGCGGCGCGGTTTTTTCTGTGAAATCGTACTTATTTCTATGTATACGCTATACCGCACTGCGCGGCAACAGCGGAACTACGCGACGCGGGGCACTGCAATTTCATAGAAAATATTTGACTGCGTGCGTCGCGTCGTGACAGTGCAATTCCGCCTAGTGCGTTTTGACCTTATGCAAATGGGTCACTAGTTTTCTTACAGACAGAAGCATAAAGGTCGTAGTCGACGGTGCATGCTCAGATTCTATGTCTGTGAACGCTGGTGTCCCTCAAGGCTGTGTGCTTTCGCCTACACTGTTCCTTCTGCATATCAATGATATGCTGCAAATCAGCAACACTCATTATTATGCAGATGACAGCACAGGTAATGCCTTCTATACCGGCCGTGCCAACGTTTCTCGGGAAAACGTCACCGAGAGCCGAAACAAACTTGTGTCAGAAATTGAGGCCTCTTTAAAGAAGGTCTCAGAATGGGGTCGGCTTAATTTGGTCCAGTTTAACCCTACACACAGGTTTGCGCGTTCACTGCCAAGAAAATGCCATTTGTCGTATCACCTCGTTTTGAGGACACTCCCCTAAATGCCTCAGCTAGTATCGGAATCCTTGGTGTCGACATATCGAGTGAAGTCCAGTTCCGTGGTCATCTAGAGGGTAAGGCTAAATTAGCCTCGAAGAAGCTTGGTGTGCTCAATAGATCGAGACGGTATTTCACGGCGGCCCATCGCCTGCAACTTTATAAGGCGCAGGTTCGGCCTCATATGGAATACTGTTCTCATCTCTGGGCAGGGGCACCTCAGTACCAGCTTCTCCCTCTGGACCCCATTCAACGGAGAGCGGCTCGAATCGTCGGCTGCCAGGATATTTCAGATCGGCTTGACTGCTTGGCACTGCGTAGAGATGTAGCCTCGCTCTGCATTCTCTATCGCATGTACAATGGGGAGTGCTCCGAGGAATTGTTCGGATTGATCCCTACCGCCTCCTTTCGCCATCGTTCTACGCGACAACAATTTCATCCCCATCACTTAGATGGTTGGAAGTCCAAAACTGTGCGTTTCACTAGAAACTTTCTGCCTCGTACAACCAAACTGTGGAATGAATTGTCGCCTGCGGTATTTCCGGACCAATACGACATTCAAACCTTCAAGAAAAGAGCGTACTCCCCACGTACTCCCACATCAAAGGCCGGCAACGCACTTGTGACTCCTCTGGTGTTGCGGGTGTCTATGGGCGGCGGTAATCGCTTACCATCAGGTGATACGTCTGCTCGTTTGCCACCTCTGCCATAAAAAAAAAAAAAAAAAACCCTTTACTATTATTTTTTACCCCACGGCCCAAGCGCAGCGTAATGTTTGACGGATATACAAGGTGTTAAAAAAGTGCGTTTGAGATTTTAAGGGGTTACTCAGAATCAAGTATAGATACAGGAAAAATGCTTGAATTTTTTAAATCTTTTTCCTGCATTCTATACTTGCTCCTGAGTAACCCCTTAAAATCTCAAACGCACTTTTTTAACACCCTGTATATTATGTACGAATGTCCATTTAATTGATACTTTTTAGACAAAAGTGCTTGATAATTTTGGAGAGTGAGGTTTATCGATACTATATACTATATACTACGGTATCAAGAACGAATTTGACTCTGGATGTAAACTCACAATATTTAAAGGCAATTTTTTTATATAAAAAAAAACAAATTATAATTTAAAACAGTTTATATATTAACAATTATAAAAAGTAAAAAAATGACATATACATATACTTGAAAATAAAAACACTGTGGCACTAAATACAACATTAAGCGGACTTAAATAAAACTTGTTTAAATATACTTAATAAAAACTAGACCTAAGATAGATATAGACTAGGCCTTAAGACGATGGAATTGGAACCATTTATTAGGTAGTGGTGGCAACGGCATCCATAAAAACATTTTTGAATCCATTTTAAAATTACCAAGTTTTATTCCATTTAAGACTTCCTTGAATATAGTCATCGAAGTTCCTCATTCGAAAGGTATTGCAGGCAGCAGTGTTCCTTCACAGCTACCGAATCCAATTTTCCTGACGCCATTTTCATCGGTACAGAACCCTCGTAAGATAACCGTGTCGCCATCTTGGAGGAACTTTCGTTCTCCCCCGTTTAGCAGGCGCACTGGTTTGGTGCCCTTCCAGGACAGCTCAAGCATGCTCCCGTAGGAATCTGGGGTCTGAAACATAGAAATTATTTATATTATACGAATGAAAAGTTCAGGAATATTGAAAATACATTTTAATATGAAAGAAAAATGTCGTAATTAAAATCAGAATATTGTTGGTACACTTACGTAAGTATTTAGACTAGTTACTTAATTCAATAAACTCTAGCTCTAATTAATTTTTAGATCATTTAAACAGTAGACTTAACCCCAGGGTTTAACGTTAGTAGACTAGAAGGTAAGGATTTCAGGCTACAACTGCTTTGATTTTGGTGGAACTCGGTAGATGATCAGGTTTAAAGTTGTTTTAGATAGTGTTAAAAATAAGTAGACCATGAGAAAAGACGGTTATCCTAGTCTAACCCAGACTAAGCCGAAAAAAATCCGTCTAGGGAGAACAGTCCGCCTTTTTATTACATGTTATTTCTCTATATGTATTGTTGTCATACACCTTTATACTTTATACAAGAGTTAACAAACACTTACTTCCCCGCTGATGGTTCCAGAACCCAGCAGGTCTCCAGGTCTAATATTACAACCGGTGATGGTCTGTTGAGCAAGCTGTTGTTTGACAGTCCAGTAGAGGAACCGGTAGTTGGAACGGCAGATCGTGGTTGTGACGTTTGAGTCTTTGGCTGCGAAAAGAAGACAGAAGCTATCGACAGACTGATGGATACAAGTTGCGTGGTCGGTGGTCGCGTCAGTCACGCAGATTAACTGACTACAGACACGGTCATAGCCTGGATAGGTCCGACTGTTAACAGCATTTATTTAGTCTGTTTCTGGTGATTCGCAAGGCAAGTTAAGCCGGTGGTAATCGGTTGTACTAACTAGTAGACAATCGATCGTTAATCTACATTGTAGACCTTATACGCGACTTAATAACTTCTGACACTGGGGTTGGCTACTAGCCCCACAACCTCCACCAATCCGGACTCGACACCGTGTGTGGATCATACTCTATAGGCCATTGTCTAACCTTCCCAAGAAATGGAAAGATAATCTTGCCCCTGATGTAGGGTCGACATGAGCTGTTAAAGAATGTTCTGAGGCTGTTAGGCTGATTCCGCCATGTTGAATTTCGCGTCAAAGGGTACAGAACGAACGATACCTTAATTGTGAGGCAGAGTTCATGCACATTCGTAAAATGTGTTCTAACAATAATTCCATTCCTATCTTGACTTTTTTCGGACAAAAAATATATCAATGAAGGTTACTTCAACTTGATCTGAAAAGGAGACAACTAACCTTTAAGATCTACCTCCAGTTTAATATCAAAGTTAAATTTATCCTCGTGAAGGAGGTACTCGAATGGCTTCGGGTCCTGAGGGTAGTTGTCCACGATGTAGGGGCGGAGGGCTTCCACCGTGACAATCCAGGGGGAGATTGAAGTACCGAGGTTCTTGGCTGTGAAGGGACCGAGAGGAACGTACTCCCACTTCTGGATGTCTCGAGCTGAAAGAGATGTTTGGTTTAGTGCGCATCAGATAGGAGCAATGTGGATATAGAGGGATTGAGAAGCAGCTTTGCAAGTTTCCTTTAAATTACAGAATATTGAATGAAATTGGTTTTAATATATCCTGAAAACTCGTTTCTATAGTTTGGAATTTCAGGTCAGGCGATATCTATTCGTACAAAACAAACCTTAACCAATAGTAATCTAAATAGGATATCTTCATATGACAGCTCAAATGACTACAATTTAGCTCGTGTTTCATTCCATCCCCTTAAAAATATGCGAGCAATTAATAGTCACTCTTGAATATGGCGTAAAATAAAATTAGTGAGACACATTTGAAAGTTTGATGAACGTGGCAAAGCCAGACGATAAGAAGTAATTATCATTCCCAGACTGTTTCCCGGTTAAACTACACATAATCTAGCCTAGTTAGAAAATATTCATGTGTAAATGATCTTACCACTCCAATCATTCATCAGCACGAAACCGAAGATCCTATCCTCGGCCTGTTTAGCGGTGACTCTCTCGCCCAGTTTGGTGGGCGGACCACCGACGAAGCAAGCCATCTCCAGCTCGAAGTCCATCAGACGACACGGCCCGAAGAAAGGGTCTGCACCTGGAGAAAATCGAAGGGATACCATGGACTCAGCATACGAAAACAACAAAGTTTCCTGTATAGCTTCATAAGCTAGAAGAAATGAAATGAAATGAAATAATATTTATTCGAAGTAGGTATCTCTGTACACTTTTCGAACGTCATATTTTTTCTACCTAATACAAAGTTCCTACCACTCGGAACTCGTATACCCAACGTTTCGGGAAGTGTTTGCGGAGAGAGAAGAAACGTCGGGCCCTAAAGAAACTCCCTCCAACACATTTTTTTAAATAAAATTCTTACATGCTATTACATAATTCGAATGTGAAAGGATCAACAAAAACAAACAGGTACAATGTGCAAACAGGTAATTATTGTGACCAAACACCAATGACAAGAGCAGGCCAGTTCACACGGACAGCACCCGACCACGAGTATAACGCGGGAGTCAGCCATCGCTCCCCTCAACCATATTTGAGGGAAGGGAACGACCCGGCTCCCGAAGAGATTAAATACTAGGGTCTGTGCGGAAATTTTACCGTCATGGTGTATAAGGGAACTGCCATTATTTATACTTGTCATTATTACATCTAACCACTCACATCGTAATCCGTACTCCTAACTAATATTATACGAGTAAATGTGAAAATATGTTCCATCTTGAATTTTAAAAATGTTTGGCATACGTGTAGTCTATGACATGAAGAAGGACATACATCTTTTATCCAGATGCCTCACGTTGTTCCCGTGGGAAAACTTTTTTTTTTGCGAGACAAGCAACGAGATTTAAATATTTTAATGTCTGTCATATCAAATATTAAGGGGACCTCTGTTTAACTGTCGTGTCGATCTATAATGACATGACAGTGTTGGCAACGTAACAAATAAAGCAAATCTTTAAAAGCAAGACGAGGACGCAAGCTCACGAGGGCACATTTGAAAACCAGCGCTGTGACTCTGGCTGCAGCATAAGCTGAAATGGGTCCTATTCGACACCGCACTACAGCGCAGCAAAGTATAATTTTTCTTTCTTTTTTTGTTATAATAAATATTTAAATTTGTTTTTTTTTGTGTGTTTATTAAGTTTTAATTTTTGTCATTCTGTTATTATTTCATATATATTTTGTATTGTATTATGTTCTGTATGTGTGTCGAATAACTGTTTGAATCTGAATCTGAATCTGAAATACGGTAATTTAGTGCGCCTGCGCCCTTAAATACCATGACGGTTCCCTTTCCGCACAGACTCTAAGGACTGGGGAAAAAATAAATGGAGTACTTTTTGTCCTGTTTCCAGGCCTTACCTTCCACTGGCAGCGTCTGTCCATAAGGCCTGGTGATTGGAGTACCAGATACGACAATGGAGCTGGACCGACCGTGGTAACCGACTGGAATGTGTTTCCTAGCAAGAAAAGAATGGCATTAAATGAGGGCTCAGATAATACTTGGTAAATAGCAAACCATAAACTGCTGTATCGAAACTCTTTGGTAATTTTTCAGTGCGGACTACGCCGTAGAAGCCCAATGGGTTCTATGGAAGTCTGAGAACTTTCTATAATCGATAAAAAAAATACAGAAGACAAGCGGCAAATGGTAAATGCGACTCATTAAGTTGCACAACTATCCTCAAGGAACTTAAACTATAGATAGAAATAAAAAGAAATTTGTTTTTCACTACTTGGAAAATAAAGTCTCCCTGTCATACGTAAAAACGAAAATTATTACTTCACTGAAAAGATACGTAAGCATGGCTATTAATTCGCCTTTTAACCTTTCATCATATCAGCTGAAAGACGTCGATTATTGAACAAAAGTATTCCCACAAAGATTGCCACAACGATCGGTCTCGCACTGCCCTTCTCGCGACCTAGTAATAAATAAATCATATGTTGAATACTGCGCTATTTCTCCCCAATAAAGATTAAATGCACTTTTAATGACCAGCCATCGACAGCAGGGTTCAACCCTTACCAGTTGGGCATAAGCGCGTTCTCCTTGCTCCTAAACATGATGCCCACGTTCGTCGCGTGGTGGATGGATGAGTAGAAGTCTGTGTAGTCGCCGATCTCAGCCGGCAGGTGCATCTGGGCCTCGCTCTGTTTGACGAATGCCCTGAAAGTGTAAGGTAGTAAGTCATCATCGTGAACAACCCCTACAGGCTCTGGGACACCGGTCTTTTCCCTCCCCGCACTCCGGGAAGGTTAGGCCAATCTCCACACATGGCGACCAAGTCCGGATCGGTCGAGGTTGTGGGGTTAACCCAAAAAGCAGAAAATTTCAAGCCGCTTTTAAGACCTCTGACAGGGTTTAACGATCGCCATCGATAGCAACAGGCACCAACTGCTTAAAGTGCGGTAATGCCACTAACAGTCAAAGCTATCCAGTTTTACTATTATTATTTATTTATTTATACAGGGTGTTAAAAAAAGTGCGTTTGAAATTTTAAGGGGTTACTCAGAATCAAGTACAGAACCCAGGAAAAATATTGAAAAAATCCGCTCTTCAATTATTTTTTTCAGATTCTCATACTAAATCTAAATAGTGAATCGAGAATTTGTATAAAAAACTGCAAAAAAAAATTGAAGAGCGAATTTTTTCAATATTTTTCCTGGATTCTATACTTGATTCTGAGTAAGCCCTTAAAATTTCAAACGCACTTTTTTTTACACCCTGTATAACAGAAAACGTAGGTCGATAAAATGTTAGACAAGAATAAAAGTAACAATTAATTAATACAATAAATATGCCCAGCATGTGGGTAGATGAGGGCTATAACCGTATATGTAGGTCGTCATCATCATTTGAAAAATCGCAGGATTGAATACCAGATTGGAGACCACAGTTTAGGGGAGGATCATGTGGTCAGAAAAGCATTTGTTGAACGGCCAACTGAGGTGTCAATGTGCTGCCACCTGTGTTAATCTATGTAATTACACGATCAGAGAGGTCAACATCGATAACCAACTATGCATACCTTTGGTTAAGATCCTTGTCATTTTGCAGAGTATCATTTGATACGCTGAGTAGATTCTGTATTGTTTTGCGAGCTTCGATCCAGTGCGGTTTGGTGAGTCCCATAAAGGCATTTAATTTTTCTTCCTGAAATTAGTATGGATTAACTTAGCACAATAATAAAGACTGACGGTAAGCCCATGTTTGATAACTTGCCGTCCTAAGGAAAAGGACTGTAACAAACAACATTGGATATTCCCTAACACATACCCACACAGTCTTGCACCCCAAAGCCACGAAATAAACCTTTTTTTGTTTCTCACCTCTTTGCTCTTTTAGATTTGGGGCTTAAAACAGATTATTACAGGTACCTTATACCAAAAATAAACAAACACTGTAAGTATTTATACGAGCAAGTCATGAAAGAAAGAAAAAAAGAGAACTAATATCCAAAGATATTCGGTCTTAATCAGCAAAACGCTGCTTCTTCCCCGATAATTATTCCATTTTAGTCTCTTCCAGACAACAAATGGAGTAACAAAACAAAGCTAGTAGCTTTGAGTTAGGCTGTTTCAGGTTTTTTGAGAGTAAATAAGGTGTACAACAAATATTTAGCAATATACTTGATAACTCATACGTATAATGAAATATAAGATATTCCAATCTGCATATTAACTGGCGTAAACAAGTGAATTTACATAAAATGAGAGCCGGTTTTGAGTTGTTTCTAATCTTCATAAATTGTGTCATTTGTGATTGTAAACTAGGTGGGTTTTAACTTCTCGTAGTTAAATAAGTACAGTATTTCAAGGGACAAAATAACTCTCGATCTTCGGTACAAGTTCCTTTTACAATGGGAACCCGAGACGTACTTATATACGTTTAAAAATTATAATTTGGATATAATACATCCAGCCAGCGACAAAGCAAATAAATCTCCTCATTAAAGAAATTGCTCCTTGGGTGGGACTCTAACCCACAACCCTCGGATCAGTTTTTCTACTTACTAACTAAATCAGTCATCTAAGGTACCTAATATAATTAATTAGTAGTAAATTAACTGTAGCTTATTCCATGAGCAATGTCTGATACCCACCTTGAACACATGCTGCTGATCTTTCAGTAAGGGCCCGGTAAAAAGATGGGATATAACATTTAGGTCCAGTATCCATTCTCCTATTGCAACGCCGATATGTTTTTGAGCCTGCAATTTAAATCACGCTGTATTAATCACTTAGGTATATCATGAAATAACAACACTAAATATTACTATAATTACGTCTTCTATAAACAACAAAGTGTAAATTAAATACCTATGTAGAGGACAAACATTTCGTTAAATTAACCTAACTAGAGTTAACCAAGACATAACAACAACTATAACACTACCAAGTCGAAAATCCTAAGTTCATATTAGCGAAGCAGTCATGAAGCGGTCTTTTAAACTTTTTAGGTTTAACATTACAATCTAATCAATTCAAACAAAAAAGAACATCTGGAGAACATACGCATAATATTTGAACAAAACTTACATTTTTAGATGATGTAAAGACTCCATACGGCAAATTTTCGATTGGAAAGTCGGTGTTTGGCGAATATTGTATAAAAGATTTCATGTTGACGTCCGCTCACACTGCTGTATCATCGGAAAATGACGATTTTCGAACAACAACATGTTTACAGAAACCTGTTGAGTTGGGCTTGAGAATCTGTCTCGAGCTTGGGACATTCTATTATTGTACTTATGTTTCTACTAAATATGGAAATTAATGCCGATTGGGAGAATTATTCCAGTTTGGTCTATAATGGTCGGCAGTTTTGTTGCCGGCCGGCTTCATATTGTAGCTCTAAACTTTAGTATAGTAATGAAAACTGTAGCTATCGGAATATAGTTCTTAAAAGCGATTAATATAAACGTTTTATTAATGTTGTCTGAGGTATCTGAATGTAAATTCTGTCAAGGTTATCATACTCGTATCAGTTCACTCGTAAAAAATGTTATCAATCTTGTAAAATACAGAACAGTGTATTTGCTTACTACATACGAACATGACAGAATGTTTGTTAAAGAATAATTAAAATATAAACCACCTGATGTATTCAAGAACCTAATACTTATTGTTAGGTCAAGAAGAAAGTCTTTTAGTTTTTTTAATATGTTTAAAGTTGTCATCAAGCTTTTATGCTTGTTTTCTTTGTACCCATCTGACTGCTGAAGCGGTCGTGGCTCAGTGCGGCTTGCGTGGTTGCGTCGATCACGCAAGTTAACTGACTGCAGACACGGTCAAAACCTGGATGGGTTTGACTGTTAGTGGCATTTATCTCGACCGTTTCCGTGCTTCGCAAGACACGTAAAGCCTTTGGTGCCGGCTGCTATCGTTAGAAAGCAATCGTTAAGCCATGTCGGAGGCCTTATAGGCGGGTGCTTGAAAACTTCTGACCTAGCGGGGTTGGCCACTAGCCCCACAACCTCCACCAATCCGGACTTGACCCCCGTGTGTGAAGTATGGCCTAACCTTCCCGACTTCTTGGAAGAGACCCGTGCCCCTGCAGTGGGTACGCTATGGGTTGTTACCGTTACGTATAGGCTGATAACTTTTTAAAACAAAAGAAAAAATAAATACCATTTTTCCGCAATTCTTCATCCACCATCTTTTAAATGAGTCGCATAGAAGCACAGAAGAAATTCGGTACATTTTGAAATTAAATTTTAAATAAAAATTAATGCGACCCAAACTTCGTGTACAAGCCTATATAGTACAGTATCAGTTAACAGTAGCACAAAGTTGGTTCATCCACGCGTTTCCATACTAGAAGTTTTGACCGTTAAACATGCACATAAATCAAATGAAATCTTTTTCCTTACAAAATACGAAAAAACGTTTCCCTATCTAATCGTGCAAAAATTGGATTAACATAGGTAAGTTAGTGCATTTAAGTATAGCTCTAGGTGCTCAAACTCTTTATTGTTTTCATGGAGTAAGACTTTTAGTCATCACGAATCTACAAGTTCACGACAAAAATAATACGTATTTTAACTGGGTTTATGAGATCGTGACAGTAGCAAGTGTTGTAGACACAATTAGTTTAAAATAACTATTGTTTTTGACAACTTGAAAACCACATTAAAATCGAACACATAGTTAGGTATTTACTACATGCATAAGTCAAAAATTCCATTGAATTCTGGCATTTTGCCTGTTGGAAAAATAAAGAAACTAAAATGTAAATAAATTATTGATTGATATAATTCATCCCTCGCACGACTAACTGCCCTATCTCATGACATTGATTATTTGAGTTTGGACTTTATCTAATTGAAATAGGGTTGTTTTTAAAAACTAACGAAAAATGAGATAGGGCAGTTAGTCGTGCGAGGGACGAATTGATATCTGGTGCCCGTAACTTAAACTGCGTGTAAACTGAGGAGCCATCAGAACTTTTGTTTCCTCCCTTATGCCTAAAATCGGCGAATCGACTAACTAAAGTATAAACCCAGCTCTGCTTTCAGGTGTTCCCTTGAACCCTCAAGTCTGTGGAATTAGTTTCCATCACAGGCTTTCATAGGGCTTATAGCACCTATGTAGGTAACTCTTAAAGAAGGTATTGAAAATATTTTTGAAGGACTAGTAAAGCATTTATAACAATTATATTGAGGTATATACACTCGGCTTCAAAAAAATCGCACCTTTTAAGAAATCTATTTTAAACATCTTTCAATCGTATTTGTATTATGAAATATTGGTAATGTTCGGTATCATTTGAAAGGTAAGGAAACAGAGAATGCAAAAACAATAATTCATTCAATGTTTTTTATTGGAACTGAGAAAAATTTACAAAACAATAAAAATCCTTAAAAAACCCAAATGAAATCTGATTAATTTTTCAAAACAAAGTTGCTTAAAACTAACCTAAAACCTAGTGTTACCCCCCCCCCCCCTAGCCCTAATGACGTCTTCCATGCGCTCCCTCATGGATCGCACCAACTTTAGGACCTCTTCTTGAGGGATTCTGTCCCATTCCTCAATAACGGCGTCTTGGAGCTCCTGAAGAGTCGCGGGAGCGGGATCACGGGATCTAACCTTGCGTTTCAGCTGGTCCCAGAGGTGCTCTATCGGGTTCAGATCTGGACTTCTCGCTGGCCACTGCATGACAGGGATCCCAACCTCTTGAAGGTAGCCCTGCACAATTCCAGCAGTGTGCGCGCGAGCGTTATCGTGCATTAATGTGAACCCGTCGCCAATAAATCCAGCATAGGGGACCACATGTTCTTCCAGGATCTCTGTGATGTACCGGTGAGCAGTCATCGACCCTTGCCCGCGAGCACCGCCGGTCCGAGAGACGCAAGAAAGTTCAGTTTTGCCGTCGGCAGATATGCCGCCCCAGAACATGCAGGAACCGCCCCCGTATTCTACCGTCTGTTGGATGCAGGCTTGGGCAAAACGTTCCCATTGTCTTCTGTATACTCTTTTGCGTCTATCGTTGCAGAAAAGGCACACTCTCGTTTCGTCTGAGAAGAGAACAGCTCTCCATTGGTCCAGGGTCCAATTGACGTGGGCGCGAGCAAATTGCAGGCGTGCTCGCCGATGCGCTGCGGTTAATTTTGGACCCGTGGCAGGTCTTCTAGCCACAATATTTCTCTCCTTTAGTCTTCTTCTAACTGTAGAGACACTCACGGCCCTTCTACGAACTGCTTGAAGCTGCTGTTGCAACTCAACAGCATTAGAGAACCGATTTCTCAAAGACTTCGATACGACGAATCGGTCATCTCTCGCAGAAGTGCAGCGATTTCTACCAGACCCACGCCTTCGGACAAAGCCACCGGTCTGCAGGAACCGCTGGTACACTCTTCGAACAGAAAAGCGACTCAAGTGCAATTGCCGAGCAACATCACACTGACGTAGTCCTGATTGCAGTAGTGCGATAACTTGGGCGGCTTCAGCAGCAGTAGTGTCCATCTTCAAGGACGTTTTTCTGATGAAAGATATTCTTCTGTGTCTTCTTCGACTGTTGGTAGCAAATTTATCCCCCGATAAGCTGTATCGACCATTTTATACCCAAAAAACAAAACAATACAAACAAAATTTGAAGAGGAGAATCAGTTCCATTGTCATTCACAGTGACTTAAAGTGTCAAGCTTTTTGTTTAATCAAATGAAATGGATATTTTTTTAAAGAGTTTTTATAGGGCTCTCAAATGATACCAATATTGCTACGAATAACTGCTTGTCTTAAGGATTAACAGTGCTTGAAGCCTATTTTTACGGACGTGCGATTTTTTTGAAGTCGAGTGTATATCAGTATAGTTGCAACTGTCCATAGGCGGCGGTAACCACTTTTTATGTCACAGTCACATTTTTGCCACCTTTTAGAGTAAAATAAATAAGTAATTTGAACATATTTACCAGTACCTAGCTACCAGCATGATCCATCGTACCTGATCAGTTTCAAGTTTCAACATCTTAAAAGCTTTGACTAATTCTTATAATAAATAGGTAACAATCTAAAACACTATAGGAACTTCTTGATACACCATTTATTTACTCAACTAAAAACTAAGCTATACGTATTTACAGCATGCAATCATTTTGGCAGCCTTCAGTGGCATGAGAGGTGGTGGCAGGCTTACTGCGGCGGGGGCGGGGGTGGCGGAGTGCGGGCGGCAGTGGCGCGGGCGGCGTGCTCGCTGCGGGCGCCACCCTGCGCGGCTCCAAGACTGCCTGGAACAAGGGCGCGATCAGGGGACGTCATTTTTGGACACCCCTAGACTGGGACACCCCTAAACTTGATAGCTCATCATCATGATCAGCCCGATTAGTCCACTATTGGACATAGGCCTCCCAGGCACGCGCCACGCTGCACATTTTTAACACTGGAAGGAACGACCATATTACGCAAGGTCCGACTGGGTGGGTACCACTGCTCGCTCTACACCTGCCGCCAGCAGCGCGCTGTGTTCCGCCGGGTGGCGCGAGATAGCCAGCGCAATTAGCGGCATAAGAGGTATTCCATCATAGCCCTCAATGATAACCCTTCTGGGATTATAGATGCTCATAGGCAGCGAATGCCACTTTCCATAAGATGGGCCGCCAGCCTTTTGTAATCTTACTCATTAAAAAAATGCGCTTCCAGCTGTTACCAGCAACCATACGCAATCATTGCTCCTCCTAGCCGGGCTTGATACTCAGTGTCTGTTTTATCTCCGTCATCTTCTTCTTTAGGTCCTGTAACACCTAGGGGTACAATCGAGATTTTTTTTTTCCACTCTTTATCTGTTCCCAGCTGTAGACTTTACGTGCTCCCTAAGACATGTCATCTGCCTTTAGTTCTTACTTCTTACCGCTTACAGGTTATGGGACTTTGGGATGACCTCGCTTCCGTTTGCCACCACCTAGTCTCTGGTACAGAATACCCAATCTATGGGTTCCATATTGTATGGATACTTACTAACAGTCTCTGTATCCTTCTCTATGCTGCTTTCTATGCAACAGCAGAGCCTTTACCTATTAGATTTTTTTGTTAGAACTTGTGTATTGCAGAACACATCTATGAGTATAAGTAATTTCCCCCACAGCAGGATAACCTATTGTAAATCTTTTAGGGTGTGAAAGGAACAGACTCTCGTCAGGGAAAATTACTTTGGTTCTGAAACAGAACCCTACTTAAAAAGTATATTCTACTTTGTCCTTAACAGAACAACTTGAAAAACTACGCTAGTACGTAATAATATTAAAACAAATCTAAAATAAAAATACAATAAGCTATTTTTATAGGACAATTGTATTTGTAAGGAATCGCACAGTTATCCAATTCGAGTTAGATACTTAGACAGGCACTTTATACAATACACAATCACTTTACCGACTTTACAAGTGGATTTACTAAATTGACAAATACATTGTTTTTTTTTGCACCAAGTACAACAAATGTTATTTAAATACATAGTTACTACAAGCTTAATTAAAAATAACAACATTAAATAAAAATACAAGTAAATTTTAATAAAAAATTTAATTTTGCAAATGCATGTTTGAGATTTTCTGTTTAAATAGCTGTTTGTAAAAGAATATGCAATTAAACTAACTCACCTATGGCCTACTGAATATTTAACGAGATTCTCATGCAGCTTGTCGGCAAATTTAAATACATACTGTATATCGTGGGATAGATCTACGGAGGATTTTGGGGATCCCAAATCCGTCTCTTCTATCATGTGGCATAATAAAACATGCTATTCTCAGATACGCTAATTGCACAAGTGTGGAGCAGCGTTTAGGTTTTTGCAACGTGTGCGACGTGACCTTCACACATATCTAGTAGTCAGAATTGCTGGTTTACTCAGATGTTTTTTTATATTCAAGAGTCTACATCGCCGAGGGGAGCAGGGAGTGGCCATACTGACAATTCCCGACAGAGCTCTATATACAGGTTGTAACAGAAGTGTGTGACAATACTTCAAGGTTGGCTTTTACCCATCAAACTGAACAACTTTTGTTCTACAACTTTGTTGAAATCGCAAAAAATTTTTTGGACTTTTCATAAAACTTGGTTTGCCAGCTGATCGATTTGTATGAAAAGTCCAAAAAAATTTGCGGTTTCAACAAAGTTGTAGAACAAAAGTTGTTCAGTTTGATGGGTAAAAGCCAACCTTGAAGTATTGTCACACACTTCTGTTACACCCTGTATATTACATAATTATAGCGCCGTATACATATTGGGTACATTCCCATGAGGATATTCCCAAGGGATAGCGCTATATGTAATATAGAGTGCTGTCTCTGTCTAAGGGAACATTCCCGGGAACGGCACATCAGTAGTTAAGGGAATCTAAACAAGGCTGCTAGAGCATCTTTATGTGCAAACGCACGCCACCAGGTGACGAGACAATAAAACATTCGCATATCGAATCAAACAAATCAGCTAAGTATAATTTTGTTCATCATCTTGTTTTTTTTTCACAATACGGTATTTTACTTTATACAAGAAAAAATCTAAAACTGCTTATTTACTGTGGTATTTGTAATAAGTAATCGAATTAATATTTCTATATAATAAGATGAGAAAAAAACATTTTATTTTGATTTACAAAAATCAAGTTTTTTAATCTGTTATTCAAATAACTGAAACGACAGCCGCCATGCTGGTTGTCATGTGGCGTCACAATAGTGGTAAACAATGACATTTTGTTCGCAATATGTGTAAAAATTTTAATACAGAGCTGTTTTGTTTACTCCTGAAATGACGTCACGACCTAAACATCATGGCGGCTATCGTTTTCGCGCGCTAATGGGGAAGAAAACGCAAAGCTATTTGTAGATGGCGCTTCGGACGCTTGACTCATAACAACTTTCAATTAATTCCGCGTTTTTTATTATAGAGGTGTTATAAACTAGTTTTATTTCTGTAAAATTGTTAAATGGAAAATGTATGCGACTTGGACTGTTCCTCAATTAAAGGCGAAGTTGAAAAGTACATAATTGATAACGTAACTTTTCCCACGTCTTCTTCATCCGAGAATCTTTAGGAAATTAATGATTTCTATTATTATTGCAACCAATCGCCACACAACGCGGCATTTTTTAAATAATCTTATGTTTAGTTCACGTAAACAATTTTTTCTATACGTTTTGACAGTTAGTATGAGTCAAGCGATATCAGCGCCTCTATCGGCGAGTTCTGTCAGTTTTCTTCCCCATTGGGAATGGTAATTGAAAATGTATTTTTGGGGTACTTATAGGTTTCAAAAAATATTTTTTGACTTTTTCCCACCTAATGATCGATTTGAGACACTTTTCAAAAAATGGTGAAAAGCCCTATTATCGTAATCTATGTGAAGACCACGCTGAAACAACAGGGACTGTCAGTTAAAAATGTTTACGAGAAAATAGACTTTCTCGTAAACACTTAAGGAATAGAATAGAATAGAAAATATTAACTGACATTCCTTGTTCTTCCCGCGTGGTCTTAATTTTTAAAATGCTTGTATAGAAAGTTGTAACGGTTGGTTGCCGGGACTTTGTACCGAGCACACGTCTGCTGAGTTAATTTTTCAATTATTTCCGTTTTAGAGTAGTTTCAACGTCATTTTTGTGATTGGGAAATAGCTGTGATTCAGATTCAGAGATAAGCGGTCATAAGAAGAGAATTAACTCAGGAGACAGCTCCGTTTTCCGAGTTCCAGCAGCAAACCACCACGTGGAGCGTCTTTAAGTGCCCATCACCCTTAGGGCCGTGCCTTTCACTTGACATTGGCGTTTCGCCATTTTTTTATTGAAGATTCTCCCATTTTTCACTTGACATTGGCAAAATCACGCTCAATATGAGATGTGAAATGCCAAATAGAAAAATAGAATAGAATGTAAATGTAACAAAATAGTGTAGCGATACTCTAAAGTGTGCTGGTACACATAAAACCCTTGGAACTGACATTTTATGTCTTTAAAAGTTAATTTTTAAACCAGTTTTAGCACAATTTTAGAACAAAAGTTGTTCAGTTTCTTGAGCAGAATCCCATCTTAAGTTTATATTACATAAGTTTTTATTACATAATAAGTATAGTAGTAATAAAAGTATCAGTTATTATAATCCTAGTTTAGATATATTGGAAGGACGGCAACAGCGCCTTTAAAGGTATTTAATAGAGAATAAACTTACACAGAGTACTTAAATTCTTAATCAAAACTATGTTTCAACTTCACTGGATTTTTAATGATTTAACAAATGTTTGGCCAAATCCTTAAATTTTATTAAATTTTAATTCAATTTTACACCAACAACAACAATAAAAATTGACTACTGTACTTCAACATTAAATTATTACCATAAAATTAATAAACGCATTACATCTTATCCTGTACATTGATATCAGAACAAATTGATAAGATCATAAGGACAGACTCAAAAGACGCATTTTGACCCATTCACTAAAAAATACCTAACTCTTTTATTAAAATAACAGGTTTAAATTACTACATGAAGTTTCATATAAATCTATCCATTCATTTTCAAGAAATAAGAATTATTAATTCATGTGTTCATGTTAATCTTCTTCATGATTAAGTTGTAATGCGGACGCTGGTTCAAGCCGCCATAACGCCAGATAGTTCCAGAAAGATCTACCCGAGTCGAACAATTAAGCCAACAATTAACAATGACCTATCTCTAACCTCCTGATATCAATGTCTCTATCTCTGTTCTACTCAAGAAGCTTATAACCAAACTGAATAAAACACTCTCTAAGATCGGACTGAAGACAAAAAATATTACCTTGAATATGCTGTCTCTTCAGGTCTTGCTGTCTCATTCTAAGTACCCTAGTTAGAATGAGACAGCAAGACCTGTCGAGAAAGAGACAGAAACGTTCAAGGTCATATTTTTCGTCTTCACTTGTTTGTTCTAACTGTTTCCACCAGTCTGGTTATAAGCTTCTTGGTTCTACTCTAAAACTACAAGTAGCGAACTACAAGTGTACACCTACGAACAAAAGTGTTCTTATCTACACAGGGTGGCGTCGATCTGCTGTAGCGAGGGCAGGGTCAACTTGAGTTTCCGCCTGTACGCCGGGTCCTCAGCTATAGGGTTGCGCTCCAAGTATATTGTAAGCAATTTCTTGTTCTGTTGCAAATAGTCCACGGATGACCACTCTGCTATCTGGTTGTCGTTTAGCTGGGGAGGAAATGAAAACGAAAATATTTTTTATTCGAAGTAGGTAGCAGTGTACACTTTTCGAACGTCATTCTTTTATCTACCTAATACGAGGTTCCTACCACTCGGAACTCGTATACCCGCCGTTTCGGGAAGTGTTTGCGGAGTGAGAAGAAACGGCGGACCCTAAAGAAACTCCTTCCAACACATTTAAAAAAAAAAGTCTTATATTCTATTACATCTTAATGCTAGATCAATAAATGAATTATACAATGTCATGTCTATAAATAAAATATGAAAAAATAAGAATAAAGAAAGAGAGGATTCAAAAGCGATAAAAGAGATAAAAGGTGTAAAGCAGTCATTAGGCCAGGTTTTTGTTTTATTTAAGAGGAAATATTGTAAGAGGAAAGAGTAAATTTTGTAAACGCGCTCTTTAAACTAAAGTGGTCTCGTTATACAAATTGATCAAATGTTTGGCCAATTTATATGGGGATGGAGATAATATGGCAAAAAAAATTAAAATAATTATAACTTTTTTCGTACAATGACGTGTACTATGGTTTTATAAACTACTTTGGATAATATACTTCCTTCACTCACCCAAAACTCCTCCAAATCCTTCATATGCCGCACATTCTCTATAACTGTGATGCGGTTTTTCGCCAGGTCCAAAGTCTGCAGCTTAACCTGACTGCCGAGGTTCTCTATGGCCGTAATACCGTTCTCCGAAATGTACAGTTGTTCCAGATTAACCAACTGTTCCAAATTCTCGATTTTAGTTATCCTGTTGCTTTGCAAAACTAATATTTCTAGGTTTACTAGGGTATCCAAGTTCTGGATTTTGGTGATTTTGTTCTTGCCAAGGTACAATTGCTTCAGAGTGGTTAAGCTTTCAAGGTTTTTGATTTCCTGCAATAGAAATAAAAAGTTTAGTCAGAAACGTCGAGCCCACACACGTATTATCTTAAAATGGTAAAAAGGCAGGAAAAAAGGCAAGTCTATTTACGCAGAAGTTTATTCCGTCGCTCTGGGTGCGTTTATTAGAATTATTATTCAATCCTATATTAGAATAGAATAGAAACTCGGTTAGTGTTCATAAACCAGTTAATATTTACTTGATAACAGTCTGTTCATTTTATAGTTAAGAGATTAACAATAGGCTGTCCTCGAATCAGGGTAATAATCAATCTCCCAGACTGATATTTGGAACGAAACCTAAACAGAGGTAGCGTTTTAAGAGACTACCGATAAAGGTTAAAGAAATCAAAAGTCCTAAGTCACGTTTTGTTATTTTTTGGGGAAAAAAATAATTTATATTGTTATGTTTTGAATGATGATATCGCTATCGGTATCGTATTCCATTGCCATTAGAGTATCATACTCTAATGGCAATGGAATTAGCGATAGAGTTCTATGGGGTAGCGGTAATAATCGCGAAAAAATACATCATACATAAATCATAATACATTTGAGTTCAATGACATTTCCTAGCTATATCAAGCATGATTTGCAGCCGCGCGTGCCTTTTTATTTCTTTTCTTACTTTGACATTCTCTGTACTGTTGTCAAATAATGTTAAATCAGTAAGATAAAAAAATATATTTTTATACTAACTTGGTAGCACTGTATAGTTTTAAAATGTAATATTTGTCTACGTTATACAAAGTTTCGACCATTTTGAACACGTATATTTCAGGATTCTGTTTTACTCAGCGATCGATCCGTGATCAGTGATTCACAAGACACGTTAAGCCGTTGGTACCGGTTACTATAACTAGATGGCAGTCGTTAAGCCATGTCAAAGCCCTTGACTTGAAAACTTCTTACACTGGGGCTGGTCACTAGCCCCACAGCCTCAAACAATCCGGATTTGTCCCCCATATGTGCAGTATGGTTTAAGCTTTCCGAGGAACGAATGGAAGAGTCGCGTGCCCCAGCAGTGGGACACTATGGATTATTAAAGCGTGAAATCATTTGCCCGAACACCCTATACATAGTTGATAGTCTTGATTGTAGGTTCCTGGTGGAACATTATATCACAAAACCCTACCAATATGAGCGACCCTATACATACCCTGATCTTATTATCACCAAGCTCCAGCAACTCCAGCTTGGGGAAGTGGCCCAGATTCTTGATCTCCGAGATCTTGTTGGACGAGAGGAACAGCTTCTTCATATTCTTCAGGTTCTCCAGGTTTTGGATATCTTTAATCCTGTTGAACGAGAGGTCCAGGATTCTGGGGAAGAGGTGATTAGGTTGTAGAAGTAAAAAAAGTTTGGTATCAATGTAAGTGAAGTCTGTGCCTTTATTAAGCCAGTATTGTTTAAAGTTAATCGCGGAATTAAATACTCAACGCATCATGAGGCGTAAAAACTAAAATGTTTTTATTTATAGTGTACACATTCTTTTAAAATCATTTTTCTACCTAAGTATAAAGTTCCTACCACTCGGAAGCTGTGCGCTCAACGTTAAAACGTCGAGCCCAAAAGAAACTCGCCCCAACATATTTTTCAAAAAAAAAACCTGAAAGAAAGAAAATAAGTTTCAATTTATGTTATTCATTACTAAACTTATCAGCTGGAGGATCTATGCATGTCCATATATCATCGTCATTGTCATATTTTTATAGTATGATCTTGTCTTTCGTCAATCAGCGTGGTACTTATCATATGTATACTCACTCTAAATTAACGAGGTTATCCAAATTCTCTATGACAGTTATCTGATTGTCATAGAGTTCCAATTCCACCAGCGTACTCAGCGTGTCCAGTCCTTCAATCTTTTTGATCAGATTCCATCGCAGACACAGTCTGGAATCAATTTGTTGATTACAACCAATTAGGATTTAATTGCTTTGATAGGTGTATACATAAATGGGTAGTTGGCTGCATCAAAAATAAATTATGAAAGATTGTTCGCTTTCAAAGGTCGGCAACGCACTTGTGACTCCTCTGGTGTTGCGGGTGTCTATGGGCGGCGGTAATCGCTTACCATCAGGTGATCCGTCTGCTCGTTTGCCACCTATCACATCTGTTTGGAAATAACTATGCAAAGTTATGAAATTGTAGATTACTATTTCAAACATTTTTAGAACAAAATGTCGTGTCGTTTTTGAAAAAGTAACTCAGATGATTAACAGTCTACTATTCAATTGACGTGGTAGAAGTCCACTAATTCATCATACGTACTTTCTAGCGAAACGTTCCCTGTCTAGCAGAGACTATACATATTGTCATTCGCTATAAACTTTTATTTTATAAGGTTTTTATGCTATTAGTTTAATACCACAAACTAACATGGTCTACAACTCTTCATACGAATGAAAAAATAAAGTTGGCGTATCAGATGAGTGATGTCTATGAAAAGTTCAAAAAACATTTGAGAATGAAGTATAGATTGCGTGGGGGAAAAAATGTGTGTATAACACCTGTAAAATGGATTTCATTATTCATCCTCCTAATAAATATTTTATCATAAAAATTTTATCTTGTTTTCTGGAAGAGATCGTTCTTTAGCGATAAAACTGCCAACCTGTGTAACTTTATTTTTCATGTATACTGTTTATATTTTACTATTTTATATTGTGCAATAAAGTTTTTTCATTCATTCATTCATATGCTATTTTACGTTGTGCAAAAAACTGTTTTCACTCATCCGTTCATAAATGTAACAAAAAAACATTTGTGTCGTAAATTCGCGAGCAATATCTTATATGTATCTTTAAGCAAACAAGTCATAATGTAACAGACCCCGATATGTCTCGGCAAATTGGCGTGAATTATTTCATCACGCAACAATCGCTCTGTCTCCCATAGCTAGCAACTTTAACAACAGATAAAATGCTATAACAATATATAAATTATCGAAGATTTGACTCAGGAATGCTATAGTGGAGGCCAATATTCAAAACAGAGGATTGCGAAATTGTTATCATCACTGTCATTTAAGCCTCTCTTGATGAACATCCTCCTGGACGGAGGGACGTCCTCCCCAAAGATATCTATGGTTCATTCCAATCAAAAAAAAGCAAAACGTAAACAAACTTACTATGGGAACTGACACATGTCAATGTCATCTGCATACTACATTTGTTTACCTTTTGCTTTTTTTGATTGGAGTGAACCATACATACAAATTTTTGCGGCGACATTTTTCAATCCAGTCACGCCTTTCATGACTGCGCGTCTGCATCGTTAAATGTGGTCAGTTCAGCATCGCTTCTGCACCGAATAAATATGTAATAGAAAACAGCACAAACGCCTAAGCTGCATAGCGAAAGAAACATGGGTGAAGGTACATGGCCACATCGCGACAGCATCGCGAATGTAACGTGACTTTTTGCGACCATATCGCTACTTTTGGCGACCATATCGCTACTTTTTGCGACCATATCGCTACTTTTTACGACCATATCGCTACTTTTAGCGACCATTTCGCTTCTTTTTGCGACCGTGTCGCTACTGCATAGATGCAAAAACGCCGTGTGCGATGGGTTGCCGAATATATATAAAATATATCTAACAGCTTCCTGCAAACATCGCCAAAGCATCAGAAATAGTTATAACAAATAGGTCAACGAATTATGTTTACCTTTCCAAATGTTTCAGACGTTCTAGGTTCTCAATCTTGCCAATACGATTGTGATTCAAGTCCAGGTCTGTAGTGTTCTCATCGAGCACTATCAGCTCACGCGGCTCCTCTTCTGGCGGCTGACTCCCACCCTGTTGTGGACCTATAATGTAGAATATGTTTTTTTTTTAAACAATAACTTTTTATTAATTGTTACTTAAGAGCATGATGATAGAGACAATGCCACAAGCTTACCATTTGAAGTTGGAAAAAGAGTATTCCATGAAACAACAATTTTGTAATGTAGAAATAGATAAGTTTACAGAGTAGGCTTTATTTTCAGAAGTATACAGGTGTTAAAAAAAATTGTGTTTGAAATTTTAAGGGGATACTCAGAATCACATATAGACTTACTTGACTTAATGTCCTGAGTCCCCTAGGTGGGGCAGAGGGCGTCCACAGTGCTTCGCCATTGCGTTCAATCAAGTATAGAATACAGGAAAAATATTGAAAAAGTCCACTCTTAATTATTATTTTCAGAATCCCATACTAAATATGCTGAGTCGGGACTGGTTTGGAAAGCAGCACAGTTATAATAAGGGTACTAAAGTGTGTTTTTGTTTGTTTCCTATTTTATTTTATTTCTTGTTTATCTTATTTTCTCCGTTGTCATGTCTACTACACCTGATTTGTTTGTGTGTACTCACCTTTGTAATGTTGTTTTACGGATAAATATATTATATTGTAAATAAAATCTGAATAGTACCTCAAGAGTTTGAATGGAAAACTGAAAAAATCATAGATTAGATCTTTTTCCTGTATTTTATACTTGATTATGTCTAACCCCTTAAAATCTCAAACACACTTTTTTAACACCCTGTATTTTTTATATACAACATTTCTCGTAAAAGTTGACTGATATATACTATATAGTTATATCATAGATTCTTTGCATTTAATAAAACCATTAAATGAAACTGTTAGCCTCCATATGAGGAATGCTCCGTTAAAATACTTATTCAGAACTGCATGCAACAAGTGCCTACGAATTTTTTTTCTTGAGCAATTAGCAGATAAAGTTGAAGTTATGCCCTGACACCGGTACTTGAAATAATGAAATGGAAAATGGAAAATAATGAAAATTGATTAAATATAATCAATTGGTAAATATACCTCAATACCTTTTTATTTACAAAGCATTAACAACTGCAAAAATTTATAAACTAATCTAAAAAAAAACACAAATATCACCAGTTTCCTAAAACAAATATATTTTAAAATATCTCTTTAAAATAAACTTTCAATTTAAATTAATTTTCCTCCAAGTTTTACTACCCACGATGAACAAGTTTTGGCAGTTAATTTACACACTGTACCCCGGTGTTGTTGCCAAGCACAAGGTTATTTCTGAACTTATTTATCTCTGTCACATATAGAAATTATAACCTCCTCAAGATATTGTTTAAAGCGAGTTGTCAAAGATATTTTAATTTATTCCCTTCGATTCAATACTTTCTAAACTACCTACTACCCAATTATAATACCAATGCATTAAAATATGCTCAAATTGTTCTAGACATTAAACTTAATGTTTTTGCACTTTCTGAAACAGCGCGTATACGAGTCCCAAGTAGAAGGTACCTAATATTAGGTTGACAAAAATTACCTTCCCCCATTTTTACTCAATGCTTGTCCTTAGATCACCTTAAGATGTGACGATACGTCAAGATAAAATAAATAATTATGCCTACTTACTAGTGCCTTGAACATAGGCTATTTGATTCTCGGTCTATAAGTAGCCTTTAACTTCTATCAAATGTGTCACATAACTTACCAGTTGGAGACTCAGAGGCATCTGCAGCTTCATTGACACGCACTTCACGATTATCTACAAATAAAATACTCGACATTTATTTTAAAATTGATGGATGATACAGAAGCCGGACAACACAATCCAGTAATAGGTACATGTTTACAGACCTGTCATGATCGATGGGTTATTTTACAAAGTCTCCGCTCTTGATAATCTCAAATATAGTTACCTTACAATGTCTAGACCAACTTGATTTGAATAAAACTGAAAAAAACCTGGAATTACGAGAAAAAGTGATTTCACGGCAAGACACAGAAATCACGAAAACAGTATTTCCACTCGGTCCGTTCCAGAATCAAGATGAAGTTTACACCAGGCAGTAGTCGGTCTCTTTCACACTTGTGAGAATTACAATAGGCTATCCTGCTGTCAGATTCTTATGAAAGTGTTCTGGAACGAATTCCTATACTGTATTTTTTGGCCTTTGATACAAAATATGATCATAATTTTACCAGTTTTGTTAGAATTTGGTGAATCGGTAACCTTCCAACTCTAAAGTTTTTTTCTGAATATTGGCTTTATTGGACCAACTGACAAGAAGCAAAATTACGGCAAAATCAAACTTAATGACAATTGTTTACGTTATTCCCACTCGTTGCTATGGGTTACCAGAGTGTGTTTACATAATTTACACTCTGGAATTCAAATTTGAGTACTAGGACACCAGCAAGTAGTAAGAAGTAGGCTTGCATTTCATTACTATTTCCACTCGTTGCTATGGACTACCAGAGTGTGTTGAATAATGGTTGAATATTTACACTCTGGAAATCATATTTATGTACTAGGACACCAGCAAGCAGTAGGAGTAGGAAGCAGGCTTGCATTCCATGTATGTCCCGTATGGTCACAAAATAGACATAACAGAAGGTCCGCTCATGTATGTACCGGCATGATATTGCCTACTGGTGACCTCGTAGAGATAACATAGGCATTGCGAGACTAACCGCAACCGGGTAAGAAGCGGGGTGTGGGGGGGTGACGCATGGCATGCGGGGGGTGAGACGTGGGGTGCAGGGGGCGAGGCGCATAGTGGGGGGGTGAGACATAGCATGCGGGGGGTGAAGAGCAGTGTGCGGGGGGGGGTGAGGCGTGGGAGCGGGGGTTGAGGAGCAGGGTACAGGAGATGAGGTGTGGGGTGTGGGGGGTGTGAGGATCGGGGTGCGGGGATGAGGCATGGGGTGCGGGGGCTAGGACCGAGGTGCGGGGGTGAGGAGCGGGGTGCGGGGGGTGAGGCGTGGGGTACAGGGGTTGCGGCGCGGGGTGCAGGAGGGTGAGGAGCGGGGTGCGAGGCGTGGAGCCTCCTGCTTTTATCACGATCAGCTATATGTAGTTTGCTCTCGCTTGAGGAGGGAATTCGAAATTTTTTATACAGGGTGTAACATTCAAGGTGTGCAATATTTACGGAGGCGATTAAGCTTCTTGAACTGATTACGAATCACTGAAAAAGTAAGCATCTTAAAAAAATAAAATTTTCGAATGATTTTCAGAATAGGTAACTTTTTTCTATCGAAGAACGTTTTGAGCAGAATAGTAGCGGAAATTATCACACATTTATTTTTATGACTCATCAGCTAATAATTCCGCAGGACGCAAGAAGTCTGCACGATTGAGGACTTTTTAAAATTACCGAAGAGCATTGAAAACACCTTTTTGTATTTTTTATGTTATGCTGAAAGTTTAAATCTGAGTCGCTCAATCTAAACTTCTTGACTTTCTATCATAACTTTTGTTACTTACACTAATGTTACGAAGCTTATTATTTTATGCCTGAAAGTACAATTCATAATGATTATATGACATTAAAAAATACCGGAAATTTGTAATAAATTCTTTAAAAAATAATATGAAATCCGATCCGGCCAAAAAATTAAAAAATCCTAAAAAAAATCATAACTCGAAAACTACCAAAAATCGCTGAACATACATGGGGGTGATTTGGGTAGCCCTAGAGTTGTTCTATCTCTGGACTTCTGCTTGACCATACTTTTTGGGACACCCTGTATAAGCAGAACCAATAGATTTTTTCCGACACATAACAAGGTCAAAAACTGACCAAAAATTTGTTAAATTTCTGCTACAAATCAGAAGTTATTTAAAATATTCGGGCTCGCTTCGCTCGCGTTTAACATAAAGAACTATTCTACTGTCTGGCAAATAGCATTACAGTGGGATTATCCTCGCTTCGCTCGCGGAGAAAAGATCTCTTATCATGTATAGAACTTCTTAAGATAAATCTCAAATTTTTTAGCTTGGTCAAATAAATAGAAAAAAAATTATACATGTATCTATATGACCTAACTACACGATAAGCCAAAAACTGTAACGCTTCTCATCTCACTAATATTATAAATGCGAAAGTATGGATGTTTATTTGTTCCATACAAACGCAATAAAGCTACTACATAATTTTTCGAAAATGCGCGTGGATCGCGTTTTATCGCTTTGCCGGGTCCAAATAACTGTGACTTCTTCTGTGCGGCCCCCCCTAGAAAAAATCCCTAGCTACGCCAATGTTCCTATGAGGGTAAAAATCTGGTCTAACTTATTCGTATTTTAAACTCTGAATACATATACTTGGAAAGAAATTGATGAATTCACCTTATGCTTATAAACACGGCTGGAATTATTTATTTTTTAGACACTTCGTCGCATTGTTTCCTAAGTCCATGGAGAAAACAATATCCCTATAAAAATACTATTTTTGCACTTATATGGCACTATTATGGCACGGTCCGCATGCGTGAAGAAACCCGCGTGACTATAAAAGCGCTCTAAGTATCGACAAGCTGTAATGCCATCACTAGACGGAAACATCCACACGTTGACCAAGAGCATTTGATAAAACATGTGGACTAGACGTTGTCAAAAGTTCGATTTATCACAGCTCTAGTTACAGTACTACCAACATTCAAATAATATTTTTTACACCTGGCAACCCTATATATCATAATTTTTTGCTGTGGCCATCCCACGTGATAATAACCACGGCCCAGAAATCACAGTGGAAGGAATGGAATGTAGACGTCACTGTCACTGTCAAAACAGTTTTTTGTCTATGGTACGTACAATTCATATAAGATCGTCACTAAATGGCAACCTGCAGTCGAAGTGCAGTTAATACATATACAGACGACTGGTTGAACGACGGACGTATTTAAGGAGATGATAGGATAATTTACATACTTTTCAACCATATAAAACAAAAATTCGTTCACTCAAAAAACTTGTGTAAGTTACATATTTTTTATATTAAACGCAAATATTCTTGTGTTTTCTAACTTTATGCTTCGGTACTTACCACTTTCCCACAGCGTGCACCGTGCTGCTTGTGGTCGCTAAGGCCAATCTCTTGGACAGGCTGATAACACACTGATAATGAAAGGATGGAGTCCGTCTTCATGTAGGATACGTTACCCCAACCACTGGGATACCTGGAAATGCCTTCCTGCATTCCGTGTACTTTCACATGGGTAGTAATCGAAGTAAATTGCTTTGTACAGGTTCACTGGATAAGGATTCCTTCCTCGTCCTTGATCAGGGCTAGGAACTGGAGAAAGGCCAAACGCTCTAAGTCTGCTAACAAAGTCCTATGACGGCAACTTATGTATAATTCGTGATACATCGCAATATGACGTTAATTCACGTCTAACAATACTAGCTTACATCACATAGCACCACACCATATCCCAGTATCATCATTAGAGTAATGATAAGCCATTATCACTATCAGGGCACTGCAATCGACGCGACAGCGACGTAATTTAACACAGAATGTTCGCGACGAACGGAAGGCGGGCGTGACGCACGTCACCCGTAGAACGGCCCGCGGGCGACTGACTAGGACCGGCGCGGGGTAGAGACGCAGGAGCCGAGACTCATCACTTGGCTCACGCATGCGCAGTGCGAGTTTGCGTCGCAACTCGGGGTCGTTGCCTGAGGGCGCGTACACGTGACTAAGTATTTAGTAAATTGTAGAAGTGATCATAAAAAAAAATGAAAATTAAGGTCATGTTTTTTTTTACATATTTGGAATGTGTATCAGCTTCTTATTCACCTCCTTAAATGCGTCCGTTGATTTACCAGTCACCCTATATTATTCTTTATGAAATACCTGAAAACAATTAACAATTAACTACTTCCACTCATAGAAATGAACAAATTTCCCAAGGAACCTATACCTACTCAATTCGTGGAAAATTCTTGGACTCCTCTTAATAATTGATCCACTGACTGATCCGCCAATTTAGTACTACATTCTTTGATACTACGGCCCATATTACATATCTTCGTAGATCACTCATACCGTGTACTTCGAATGCATTCTCATGCGCGGTCAGTGCTTTTCAAGACGTATCACATTAAATGTGATACAAAATACGAAATTTTGGTGGCGCTAGTATTTCCAAGTTGCCAGCGATAAAAAAAAACAGATTTTTTAACTTTTTGGACTTAGCCAGTAATTATTAATTATTTACAGGCTAAACCGAAAAGGTTGTCGAGGAAACGTTACCCATATCTTCATAAGATTTATCTGTGTGAAGAATTTATGATAGGGTGCTTGCCACCTAAAAAGTACTATGAACGTTTCAATAACTGACATCAGTGTACAAGTATCCATACGTTTTTTATAAGAACATCAGTTACTAAGCGACTGGGAACTGGACGTAGTTTGAAATGTTATTGAACTCTCCAATAATATTTAATAGCATTTTCGTGTATGTGTATATCCCATGATCATCCCAAGATTAGTCCCCATGGTACTTGGCTAAGGTGTCTACTTCTACTACAAGCCATTGGGGAATTCCCGTAACTACCTACCATTTTTTCTTTATAAACTTCCAGGCACCGAGTCCACAGAAATTAATTTCTCAATATGTGAAATCATCCCAAACAGCGGCGCTACTATTAGGCTACTACTTAACACCCTTCCAGGGTTCTCTTCAATCATAACGTACAATATAAGTCTAACTCTCTACGTCTCTACCCATAATACGTACCTTAGATATATTACTCAACATGTCTCATTGCATTGGCTAGATTTGCCTTAACATAGCGTACTACGAGACATTTAACTATTAGCAAAGGAGCGTGCCGTGTGGCTTCAATCTACAATCTTCTATGTTAAAACTTGATACGTTTTACCTGATTTATTTGGAGAGTAGATTAGATTAGTAGATTTATTTGGAGTGACACGGAGTGTAGTAAATATTCAAAAAAACAATTCGATTGTTTGGTTGTGTCTTTAAAAAGTAATAGAAAAAAAATACATTTAACCCTTAACCACCTACCTGCGACGACTTTTTGAATGAAGAATACCACCAATTTTTGTTTTTTATCTTAAAATATACTCTATTAAAAATAAAAAATATGGTGAAAAAAATTTTTTGATACGTTTGATAGTTTCCGAGATACTGAATTATTTAGGTAGGCAAGTGACGCGGAGTCGCCGCACGCTGCTGTGACGTCACTCTGCAACGGTCGCTCAGTGCGCGCACCGCTCCCTACCTCTATGTATGAAGTTTGCGTTGAAAATTTTAAAAATGACGAATCCAAAAACTAGAAAATCGTGCTCGTGTCAAAGTGCTTAAATACAACTACCAGTTTAGCGGTCGGACACGCACGGTGAACATCGCGTGCGCCTTTTGATTGTATTAAAAATAGTAAAATGGCCAAATCTACAATTGAGTGTCTTGAAAAAGTTATCAAGAAGTTCCTCGAACCAATTGAATCTAAAATATCATGTGTATTGACGGAAATTAAGAAATTAGACGACAAAATATCCTCTTTAGAACGCCGCGAAGTGTGTGCCGAATGCGGCGGTAGCACAAACCGAGCGTTACAATCTCTACCGGGCGAAAATCACCCGAAAAGACCGCGCGACGCCCCAGTGCCGGCAAAAAATACTACAGCAACGATACCGGCAGCGGTAGGTAAGCAGCAACGCATTAGCACAGGCGCGCGGAGGGTCTCCATCACCACAGGCTCTCATGGCGGCCGACCAGCCGCCATCACCGCTACGCAGCCGCAGCCGCAACCAACCTCTGCCACCCGCTCTCGTGATGCAGATGCGCCAGCATCTAAACAAGCAACGGCTAATCAAACGACAGGTATTACAGACAGTTGCAACCAAAATAAAGTAGTAACATCTCACAAAGTCAATATTGATGTATTGAAGAGACAAGACGATGACGACTTCCAGAACGCTTCTGGTTGGAAAATTGTTAATAAACGCAAAAATCACCGCAAACATACTCGTGTAGCAATAACCGGCACTGGCCCAGCTGATGACACGCTACAAACGACCGAACGTACAAAGAAAATACACACTTGTTTTTTCAAAACTGACACTACTACAGATATGATTAGAGAATATATGGAAAAAAAGAAGAGCTGCCCTCACTACTATGTAGAAAAACTGCAGCTGAGACACACGCATTACGCATCATTCGCGATAACTTTGCCAGAAAGTACCTTCAGTTTTTTTATGCTCGCCGAGAATTGACCCCCCGGCACAGAGGTTAGCGAGTGGTTTCGGAGAGGCGCGGGGCGCGAGCGCGCGCCCCACCACAGCCAGAGCACAAGCCCGCGCAGACGATACCAGCAGCGGAACCCCACCCCCGCTACCGCCGCCGGCACCACCGCTGCCTCTCCCGCCATCGATGCCGCAGCCAACTAAGCCGAAGCAAGCTACTACAACGTCACCTTACTACACACTGGCGTCTAGAACCAGTAATGGAACGCGACGACGAAATAAAACTCTTACATTGTGTCACCAAAATGTTCGATGTTTAACGAATAAGACTAAAAGACTTGAAGTGTTACTTACAAACGAATTAAAATGTGATATTCTCGTAATAACCGAGCACTGGCTTCGTGATGATGAGATTGTATCAGTGACCTTACATAATTATGACTTAGTCTCGTATTACTGCAGACCTACTATATTACATGGTGGTAGTTGCATCTTTGTGAAGTCCGGTATTAAAGCTTTAAAGAGGCCTGACTATAACGACATATCAGTTCAGCAAATATTCGACGTTTGTGCGGTACAGTTGCTCGAACTGGATCTGTTAATTGTAGGGATTTACCATTCAAACTGCACTAATGATAATGATTATCTTAATTTATTTGACAAACTTCTATCCAAAATCAATGATGACGGGTTGCGTGCAGTTCTAACAGGTGACATGAACATAGATTTTTTGACGAACTCTCCTATCAAAAAGAGAGTCTTAGATATATTATCGTGTCATAACTTTAAGCAGCATATTGATTTCCCTACCAGAGAATCGGATACTTGCTCAACATTGCTAGATCATGCGTACTCTAACATCGGCGAGGACCGTGTGTCGTGCGAGCGCGTGCTCACGCACCTGAGCGACCACTCGGCGCAGCGCTTGCGCATAGCGCGGTGCTCCGACGCTGCGCGGCCGCCTGCACCGCGACCGCTCATTAATAACAAAAACATAAACAACTTCTACGCCGCACTACTTTCCGTCGACTGGCCGGAAGTAGTAGCAAAATGCGAAGGCAAATGTTGTCAACTGTCCCGATCCCTTAATAATATACTAAAAAATAAATTCGATATTTGTTTTCCAATTAAAGTGCCAAACACTTGTACCAACAAGAACCCATGGGTGGATACGGAGATTATTAATTTAAAGTTGCTACTTTTTGACACACTAAACCTAAAAAATAAATATCCCTCAGACCCCCGTGTCGCCGCTGCCGCAGATAAAATGTCTATTGAGTATAATCTAATGATAAAACGTAAGCGTATCAAATACTATAGCGAGTTGATAAGACGCGACCCTAATAAAAGTAAGCGTATGTGGAGTGTAATCAATATCGAACTCGGAAGAAAACCTAATGACCGCGTCGATTTTACTGAGGTTATTAGAGACAATCAGGGTCAAGTTTTTCTATCTCAGCAGCACGCTGTCGATTTAATGAATAAGGAATTCGTGACGGCCGCAACACTGTGCGGAGCCCCCCCGCCTGATCCCGGACGCTGCATGGAGGCCCTGGCTGCAGGCATGACCCCCTGCGACCGCTCTCTGAGGTTGAGACCCTTTACTCCAGAGGAGGTTGACAAGATACTTAAGGTCAATATCGCTAGCAAAAACAGCTGTGATATCTATAATTTATCAGCTAGCACCTTAAAGAAAGTTAGTGGACCTCTATGTTATGTACTATCCGAGTTATATAACTACTGCATAATTGAAGGCAAAATTCCACCAGAACTTAAAAAAGTCAAAATCTCACCGCTGTACAAGGGGAAGGGTTCCAAGGCCTCGCTATCATCGTATCGCCCTATATCCCTCGTTCCGGCAATAAGCAAGATTCTTGAGGTAGGTATCAATCAAAGGATTTTGTCCTACTGGAGCCCTCTTTTTGTCCTGTCGGACAGACAGTATGCCTACCGATCTGGCAGATCCACTACCGACTTGGTCCGCGAAGTTCTGTGGTCCGTGCTGAGCGCGCGCGAGGCGGGCCGCCAGGTCGCCCTCGTGTGCTGCGACCTCTCGCGCGCTTTCGATACGGCCGACCACCGGCTCATAGCGGATAAGCTGGCTCACTACGGCATACGTGGACCTGCCCTGGCACTGCTTATGTCATTCATGTCCGATAGGTCACAAGTTGTTGTAGGTGATGGTGGCCGTGCCAAGTCATCGGAATTAAAGAACCTACTAGGCGTCCCACAGGGTTCATGCCTATCTAACACATTGTTTAGCATTCTTTTGAATGACCTTCCCATGGTAGTTGAGGGACCGGACATATATATGTACGCAGATGACGTTACCGCCGTCATCTCGGCAAACACACCTGAGGAACTAGAACAAAAAACCAATGATATAGTGCAGCGTCTTTGTGACTGGTTTCAGTCAAACGGCTTGGCGCTTAATCGAGGGAAAACGTATTTTATGCGTTTTAACCTCAATGGACACCTACCAAAGCCCATGAAAATTCTAGCTGGTGGTACCGCCATAACACAGGTGACGGAGACTCGCCTACTGGGTTTCTGCGTGGACAGCGCGCTCGGGTGGGACTCGCACATAGAGGGGCTGTGTGCGCGCCTCGGCCGGGCATGCTTTGCATTGCGCCGCCTTGCAGCGACGGCTACAACTGAGGCTGTGAGGTCGTGCTATTTTGCTACGGTGCACTCGCTTCTGTCGTACGGCACGGAGCTGTGGGCAAATGCTGCGGATTGGCACCGTGTTTTCGTAATGCAAAAGCGTGCGATCCGTGCAATGGCTGGAATTCCTGATGACGTATCTGCCCAGGAGTATTTCAAAAAGTACAATATTTTAACGTTACCGTGCATATTAATCCAAAATATTGCTATATACACCTACACACATATAGATGTATTTAAAACCAAAGGAATAAATCCCAATTTCAATCTCAGAAGCAACAAGTACAGTAAACGCCTAGCAGCTGTACCGCACAAACTAAGTAAAAGTGAAAGGTCCGTATACGTGCTGGGACCAGCCATCTATAATAGACTACCAGATAATATCAGGGATGCACCCTCCGTACACTGCTTTAAGAGCAAACTTAAGGGGTGGCTGCAAGAAAAACTATTTTATGACATAAAAGAATTTATGCAGCTCCCACTTACGTAGTGTTTGCAAATAATTTTGTTTATTTTAATAGTAATGACATATGATTACAAACTGTTAACATTATAATGTATTATAATGATTTATACAATTATTATTCCACTTATTAGAATACTCTGTACTATTTTGTACAATGACTTGCAACAAATGTTGTCAATAAATTTTTCATTTTCATTTTCATTTTCATCCAATATACCCGAAAAGTTATTTTTTACTGTTATATTTTTGAACCTTAAAGTCAAAAGAAATACATGAAAAGTATGATCCACCCAGACCCAAAGCCAAAAGTTGTGTCTATCACCTTCTCCTTATCTGATAACTTTTGCATAAACAGTAACGTCGTCGCCGTAGCTATTTCTAGCCAATCTAAAATAAAATAAATATGAGTTAACCGATACACATAAAAAATAAAAACCGGACAAGTGCGAGTCTGACTCTCGCGCAGAGGGCTTTGTCCACACCTACAAACAAACAATATTTTAAATTTTATCAACTTATTTTAAGATTTATAGATAACTTCTTAGAGATTTTCAAGTAATTTATAAGCGAAGATCTATTTTCTGTATATATATTTGTTTAAGTTTTATGCCCAGTTTTCGGAAATAAGGAGTGAGGAGCATGGTAAAGGTGATGGTGTCAAAATCACTTATGTCATCAACTGTAATATAATGACACAATAACGACACTTAAGTAGTCATGGCACAGCGCTGCTTATGTGGTCGCATCGATCACGCAAGTTAACTGACTACAGACACGGTCACAACTTGGATGGGCTTAAATATCAGTAACTATCACTAGATGGCAGTCGACAAGCTATGTCGGAGGCGTTATAAGCAGCTTGGATGGACTGCTAGTCAAGTCCATCCAAGCTGTGACCGTGTTTGTAGTCAGTTAACCTGCGTGATCGACGCGACCACGTAAGCAGCGCTGAGCCATGACCGCTTCAGTGTCGTTATTGTGTCATTATATTACAGTTGATGACATAAGTGATTTTGACACCATCACTTTTACCTTGCCCCTCACTCCTTATTTCCGAAATATCAAGTTCATAAATATCATTATTACCTAAATTTTTCAATACTAGTAATGAAAAATAGGTATGTAGGTATATATGTATAGGCATCTTATAAGGATCAACAGATTTGTGATAAGAAAGAAAAAAAATAAGTTGTAAGTACTTTTGCATTTTTAATCATTGTCTCGGCGGCCGCGGTAAAGAAATCGGAGTTATTTGAGAAATAGTAGCTTAACTCGTCTATTTAAGGAATCATTCGATTTTTCAATCAATTTTTAAAACTGTCATCGATTATACTTGTAACACTACTGTAACACCGATTCACATAAAAAAAACTACAGTTAGAAATGTTATTGTGGGCGAACGTAGGGACCATCCGATAGCAATGTATGAAGAACACAGTACGGTGAGAGCGCCGAGTTGCGGTATGACGTCACGCGCGCTTGGCGCGCCCGAGCGAAGTATTTGAAAAAGGCGGAAACTAAAATTATCGTAACTTCAAAACTACTCGCTTGATTTAAATGAAACAAAAACAAGTGTATTTCTAGACATTTAGGCTACAAGGTCATAAAGTTTCAAGTGATTTAACGGACCCATTAACATTCTTCATTGAACTATCTTGACATAAGTTAAGTCGTATATTAATGAGCATCCATAAACTGTATCTATGCAAAGGTTAGGGGTCGACCATGAATCACGTGAGGCTCAAGGGGGGAGGGGGTTCAGAAAAAATCACGAAATATCACAAGGAGGGAGGGGGGGGGTGTACTGAGATATCACGTGTATTTATTTTTTTGTTGAACGCGCGATTCGTAGAGTAATTCCCAAACGTCGGACTGTTGTTGTTATGTTGTTTT
This sequence comes from Coleophora deauratella, assembly GCA_958295455.1. Lineage (NCBI taxonomy): Eukaryota > Metazoa > Arthropoda > Insecta > Lepidoptera > Coleophoridae > Coleophora > Coleophora deauratella. Next base: position 12,749,484 of record OY282406.1, on the reverse strand, counting down.
TAACTCTTTCCAAGGTTCGAAACGGCTTCAGGCAGTCAAAAACAACCTGCAACCTTAATGTCTGTCTGGAAATTTTCATCACAGTGCTTAATTTTCCAGAATCAAATTATATTATACCTGTATTTAAAGATAATATTTTATACCAAAAAATACACGTGATTTTGGGTAGGGGGTGGGGGGGGGGTAGTCTAAAACCTCATTACGTATCACTAGGGGGGAGGTGGGGTCTAAAAATTTGCTAAAAAACATCACGTGATTAATGGATTTTGTCTACGTGCGCGCATTCGCCTATAATTCGTCTATAATCTATAATTTCCGCTTTTTGTAAATTTAACCATCTGCAATTTCCATGAAAATGTTGCTTTTTTATCATTTTTTTGTTTTTCATAAAGGTTTATGGTTGTTTTATTTATTTATTTTTTAAGTTAAGTACTCTCAATTTTGAGAAATATGACAAAAAGTGTCAGCGGTCACTGTGACCACCGCGCCGTCAGTTGGTGGTGTGACAGAAACATGGGGTAGGTATTTCTCATTTCACATTTCATTTATTTATTTGCATGTAAGTTTACAGTATCACACCAAAACACTAACACGGCTAGATAGTTAAGGGTTAACCCGATAATCTAGATATTTTATAATTTTTTTTGTTTCCCCGTTTATACAGTGTGAGTCTTCATATGCACATATTAAAGGGGGTGAAATATGACCCAATTTTATCGCCCAGAAAAATATTTTAAAAAAAATAAAAAAGTAAAAAAAAAATTGTGTCGGTAATTTTTTTTTAAATAAAATCTGCTGTCCCTAAATAAACAAAAAGTTGTAACTTTTAAATTAAGCAAGCTAGAATGTTAATACAAAAAATCTGAGGACTGGTAGTAGATGGCCGTGCCACAGAAATAATAAAAATATACAAAACTAAGACTAAGAAAATCTAAAACTAGCATTTAGAGCAACAGTGTAAAAAATAGCGTATCTGGAATACTATTGTTTAATCGCTCACTGCAAACGTTATGTGTAGGTTAGAAATTTGGGGTTTTTATTATTTGAAAGCTAAACTAATGCCAAATATCTTAAAGTAATAAAAAATAGGGTTAATAGGTGCTAAAATAGGGTAAAATATATATTGATTTTTTTTGCAATTAAACACAAAAAAATGAAAAATTTTCGGTAAAAAAAAAAGAAAGAAAATGCTTATATTTAATTGATGGTGTTTATTTTTTGTGTATTTTTTTTTACTTCTAATCCTCACTTTTTGTTTTATAATTCTAGCCTACTTAATTTAAAAGTTACAACGTTTTGTTTACTTCGGGACAGCAGATGCTACTTATCAAAATCAAAATCATTTATTTATTTTTTTTTTATATTTTTCGGGGCAATAAAATTGGCTTTCATATGTGCACTTTCTAAAGGCTCACTCTGTATATTGGCTATTAAAAACCTGTAGTTGACAGTCCATAAATTACATACTAGTTTTTCTTTTTTTTTTTGAAAACTACATTCCGTGCCACGCCACTCCGTGAACATCGACTATAGTCCATAAAATAGACGAAAGGGTCCCCTAGGCCGCGTTCAGAACCTGCACTCTGACAGCAACCGTTTTGTACCCTCTCTTTCACACTTAAGCAATTTATATTATGCTATCCTGTTGTCAGAGTGAACGGTTGCTGTCAGAGTACAGGTTCTGAACGCGGCCCTAGTCAACTCGGCTCAGCTGCGCCGTAGGTGAGTATATGTTCCTTGCTCAGCTGATAGCGGTGACAGAATCAAGACAGAATAACGCGGGAAACAATTGTTTATTGTGGTGTTTCCTAAGATTTATAGTGATTTTTGCTCTTTTTCGTCAATATAATGGAAGAAAATGATGAATTATCACAATTAGAAGAATTACTGTGTGCTGACCTAGGAGAAGCCACGAATGAACATGAAGAAAACAATGCTTCATTATGCGAAGTTGATATTTTTAAAACTAACAGTAATATCGTAGAATATGAAGGAAAACCAGCAGGAAACAAGGGTCAAGATAAATCTGCAGTTCATAATGGAGACACAGATTCATCTGATGACGAGGAAAAAAGGAATTACACTGAGAGAAAGTACAATGATTGCGGTGCAGAAATTAAGAAAGTTTTGGATAACAGGGAGCAGGAACAGGTACATAAACGCTTAGATTTTGAAACTAGACTGCGAGAAGCTAACCTAGATGCGAAACTCTCGCGAAATAGCTCTTTCACAAAAAAACCTGAGCTTACAGAACAAAATACTAAACATATGTTTTGTGCCCCAGGAACTAAAAGCAAGGGAGGATCAGATATTTACACAGACCCTATTTTCGGTATTAGAATCAAGAAGCCTTTAATTTCTAGTGCTGCACTTTTGGACCGCATGCAAGGCAGGGAAGCTATTAACATGCTTCGAGTAAAAAGACATGTAGAAAATGAAGATTTATCTAAAGATTGGGTCATAGCTGGTGTTATAGTCAGAAAGAGTACAACTAAACAATCTCAAAAGGGCAGTCAATTCATAATTTGGACTTTGAGTGACTTAAAAGATGATATGAAGACTGTATCTATGTTTTTATTTAGGAAAGCATATAATGAGCTTTGGAAGACTCCAGAAGGAACAGTAGTTGCTATTTTAAATCCTAATGTACTTGACAGATCTCAGAATAGTGCTGATCAAGCTTGTCTCAGTGTAGACAGTCCTGACAAAGTCATGATATTAGGACAGTCAAAGGATTTAGGCATTTGTAAAAGTAAGAAAAAGAATGGAGAACCATGTACAGCATTTGTAAATTTGAGCCAATGTGAACATTGCATTTATCATGTGAAACAAGAGTATCAGAAATATTCAAGAAGACAGGAACTTCAATCGTCCACTATGGGAAAAGGACTAGTCAATCTACAGAAGAAAGTCCTCGGCAAAAGTACAGTAATTTATGGGGGAAAGGCATATTCAGCTTTACCCACAGCCAATAATAAAGTAGTTAAAGAAAGAGATCAGAATCGCCTAATGAGTTTAAGTGATTATTATAAGGCTGAAGGAGATACCTTAATGACAAATAAAGCACCAATTGGGGCTGGTCCCTTGAAGAATAACATGGGGATTTTGCATAGTCCTAAAACACTAAGGACTAGTGATTCTGACAGATTGAATAAGCTTACTGGTTTAGGCTCAGCTTCACAAAGTATTAACAGTAGTTCTCCTAACCCAAGCCTAGCTGAGAGAGTTGCAAACTCAGCAAAACTTGGTAAAGGCTTCAGTTTAAAAGGCAGTGGAACCATCGACTTGAATAAGCCTTATGGTCAAAAGGCTGCCGAAATAGCTAGAGCTAATGCAATCAAATTAATTGAGAGAAGTGGTGGGATTAAGAAGGTGGATCCAAACAACATAAAAGGCACTGAAGCAGGCAAAAAAAGAGCTATTGACAAGCTTCATGGTTCAGCCGACGAAAATGATAGCAAAAAGGTTAAACCAAATGAGGAAACCAGAACTGCCATTAAAGGTATCAAGTCTGAACGATTTAAGAAAATATTGGAAGCAACATCTTCTCACCAGAATTTAATAGAACAGCATGATGACGATGAGCAAGAGAAGTACTTCAACAAGTTAGAAAAGAAAGAAGCTATGGAAGAGAAAATGTTGAACACTTTTAAATTAGCTTGCAAAGCTGTTAGATGTGCTAAATGTAAATACACAGCATTCTCTGCTGCACAAAAATGCAAAGACGAGAGACATCCATTGAAAGTTTTGGACACATTTAAAAGGTTTTTCAAGTGTGCTGACTGTGGGAATAGGACAGTTTCTTTGGAGCTTATTCCGTTGCATTCTTGTGGTAACTGCAGCAGCTCTAGATGGGAAAAAGCGCCAATGATGCGAGAGAAGAAGGCAACACTCGCTGATGGTTTATCTATCCGAGGAGAGGAAGAAACATTCATAGGAGGGCAGGTCACTGCTGGAAAGAACATCAACTTATTGGTGCCTGATAGTGAAAGTTAATTTCTTTGCTATGGTTTTATTTTTTATTATATTCGACAATCAAGTCTTTTTACTTTGGTAGCATGCAATTTTCATAGCTTATTTTTGTAAGTTACTTGTAATTTTAATATTTATATTGACTGTTTAAGTGTAACAAAATAAAATTCAATATGAAAATAAAGCATAATATAATTTTTATTATGAAACTTCCAGTCAATAACACTGAATCATTCCATACAACGCATGTGTCGATTTCATACAAGACTCGTTTACAATCATCTTGTCGCGCGGATTACATCAGGGCTTTTTAATTTTTTACACAGCCTTTGTCGATAAATTACTACAGCCCATATCAACTCACTTTGCAGACAATGTAAACAAAATATTCACAAGTTCTCTCTCTTCTGTGTCTCTCTCAGTATTATCGTTATGAGGATAAGTCTTTATCTTTTAACTGTGGATTTGTAAAACCAGGTTTCCTGGTCAATTTTACGGGAATTGATATAGTTCATTATACAACAGAATTAATTTCAAATCTAGTTTAGCAGTATTGTTTACATAGTGTACAAACTGTGTTGGTATGGATCATCATAAATGTTAAAAAACTGTTCAGTGGAGCTAACAATAACAGTTATTATGACACCAATTTATTTATTGTTTCTTGATACCAATGTATTTACAAAATTTCATTATATGTATGTATCAGGGGCAGTGGTCTTGTTTATTTATATGGATAACACAAAACTTCAAAAACAAATTACATAAATAACTCGTAAAAAACTAAAGTACGATACATTTACAATAAATAAGTTCTAAATTAAACCATACAGATCATTCTGGGCTACAAATAACATTACATTTCAATAAAACTGTACATTGGGATAAAAAAAAACAGAGAGTATGTTGAAAAGACCTAAAATTACAAAATAATTTATAAATTGCTTGAAATGTGTTAAAAAAAACCAATGATTCATATTTGCGTGTGGTGTAGCTAACAAAAAAACATGAAATCAACCCTTATACAATTAGTGTAAAACAACCTCCCTATTAGATCGATGGTAGTTTCTTTCATTCATATACAGAAACTACATTTTTAAACAAACCATCATCAGTTCTATATAAATTTACTACTTGTAACATTCTACCTGAACTTGTAACATTTCTTTGCATAGTATTAAAATATAGAACCAGTGAAAAAAAAACCAAAGACTGAACTTATAGTTCATTCCAATCAAAAGAAGCAAAAGGTAAACAAACTTTTTAGGCAAATGAAGTTGACATGTGTCAGTTCCATAGTAAGTTAGTTTACCTTTTGCTTTTTTTGATTGGAACAAGGTATACAGATGTCAGGTCCATTTTTTCTACCACTTTGTTATAAACCAACTTCATCCAAAACGAACATAGGAAATGTTACTATCAAACAGTGCCACGCTTCTCCCAATCTGTGTTAGATATAGATATTTCATAGTATTAAAACTCTATCCCCATCAAAGCACTCATGTTTTCTATTTTGGAGCATCTGAACAGTTGGCGAAGAGCACCTTAACATCTTTCCTACACATAACCATATAAATAATTTATCATACAGTCTTACTTTTGGTTAAAAAAAGAATATAAAGGGAAAAGCAATGTGGTTGTTCTCTCCCATTTTCTTCTATTCAGGGTCAAGCTAAACTGATTCACACGTATTCACATTTTTCAGTAGCTCTGGCGCTTTCTACCACTTGAAGTTTAGTCGAGACCAATTGCTTGCTCGATAGAACGGTTCTACTCGCACTAACAAATAACATTTTTTCGTGACAGAAAGAGACAGAACAACAGATAAATGAAAAATCATGCAGCCGTCTAATCTTTACCCCTAGAGACCAAACCATCGGAAAATCGACCACTGCCCGCGTGCGTTATCAGTAGAAAAGTGTACAAAACCGGTGTTGCCAGGTGATCATTCCCACTCGGTGGTGCCGGGGGGCTTCGGCGTCAAGTCGTACAGAACACGCGAGATCCCGGGCACAGTTAGCACCTCCTTGCGCATTTTGTCTACCAGCTGTGGACAAAAGTATGGTCATAAATACAAAGTTTCACAACTTGTGTGATCTGCCAGAATTTCATATGTATAAATTCACTGTACACTGTATATAAATTCGAGTAAGTTTTAATAATTTTCAAAATACTATAAGACAGCAGGCAGACTATTTGAATGAATAATAAATAACGTTAGAATAATTTCTCCAGCAAAATAATATGACGTTTACAAGAACGCTTAACCCAATGACCACTTCGCTATTCTTTAATGTACCTACTACGTAGAGAAATAAATGTTTTTTATCGAAGGCAGGACTACATCGTCTACGTCACCAACAAAAATATAAAAAAAACCTTTCCGAGCTACGTATAGTGCCACCAACTTATCTGTAGAATCAGCGATGGCGCCAACATCGAAAATTGTATACAAAATGACATTTTTATACTGGCGACAGTATTTTCGCTTTTGGCCGTTCTACAGATGGTTGGTGGCACTATAAACCATTTCAACTTACATCCTGAGGCATCGCGTCGCTGCCGGGCAGAGCCGCGGTGCCGGTCATGAAGTCGGTCGTGATGAACGGCCGCAGCACCACCGACCGCTGGCACGACGCGGCGCGCGCGGCGGCGTCGCGATCAAAGTGTATGGGGATCAGCACTACAGGCATCTGGGCTATGCGGTTGGCGTAACCGCTTGAGATTAGGACCTGGTGGGGAGAAAATTATAATATTTTATTCGAAATAGGTAAGGTAAATAGGTAGCAGCGTACACTTTTCGAACGTCATTCATAAAGCTCGAGTTTCCCTATTTGATCAAATAAAAAATGAGGATACATAGAAGAACTTAAAAACCCAACATAGCTCACAGAATCACTAAACTGAATTGGCAGTGGGCGGGCCACATAGAACAGATAGCCGTTGTAAAGTTCACGAGTGGATAAAAAAAGTAGCGACCGCGCAAAAGCGGAAGACGTAGCGTTGGTAGGCCTCCCAGTCGGTGGACCAAAGACGGTGACGGTTAGAAAAGCCGCTGGATGCGGGCAGCGCAAGACCGGTTGTTATTCAGCAGTGGACGTCTTTTGGCTGAAGATAATGATAAGATGATAATGATAGACCAAGCCAAAACGGCTTGATAAATTTTGGAGTGTGAGGCGTCATTCGATTAGTTTTATTCCCCATATTGACCATAAGATCATTTAATGCAGTCAGGAGTACTTTTTTTTTACTCTATACAAGAAAAAATCTAAAACTGCTTATTTACTGTGGTATTTGTAATATATAATCGATTTAATATGATTTCTATACAATAAAATGAGAAATAACATTTTATTTTTGATTTACAAAAATCAAGTTTTTTAATCTGTTATTCAAATGTCTGAAACGACAGCCGCCATGCTGGTTGTCAGGTGACGTCACAATAGTGGTAAACAATGACATTTTGTTCGCGATATGTGTCTAAATTTTAATACAGAGCTGTATTGTTTACTCCTGAAATGACGTCACGACCTAAGCATCATGGCGGCTATCGTTTTCGCGCGCTAATTGGCAATGGTAATTTAAAATGTATTTTTGGGGTACTTATAGGTTTCAAAAAAAGTTTAAAATTTTTTTTATTACTTTTTCCCACCTAATGATCAATTTGAGATACTTTTCAAAAAATGGTGAAAAACCCTATTGTTTAAATATAATGGCTACATACCTGTGTGGCGAGGTCATCAGCCTGGCGAATGGTGGAGACGACATGCTGTGTGAGGAACGTGGGTGTGATGTCCGTGATTTGCTCCTTGATCAGACCACCGAACGCGTAGCAGACCCTGGAAAAAACCAGATGATTTGGATTTGGTTGATCAATACCAAACTTGTGGGTAGAAAGGCTGCTCATATGTTCGGTGTCCGTCGGCTATGCAGGTTTTTTTGGGGATAACTCTCCCAGAAACATTTAAGCGCAACACACACAGAGGCGGCCGCGGGGTGCGAAAGCTTTCGCGTTATGAGTGCTCCACCGGTGAACAGTTTTAAAAACAGATTCAATAAATAAAAGCCAAAGAACACAAGTACCGTGATATACTCGCATCAGCTCGCAGAGCTGTTAGATAATATTACCGGTAATGCCTACATTTCAATACCGGTATTACTGTTAGTGTATTAACTAATAATAATAATTCCGACTCAACCGAACTTCGGCAAAACGTCGAACCCACTACTTTACTTTAGCCCATCACTAAACACAATATTGATTACCTGTTGACGTTGTGGCACACGCGCGGTATGATCTTGGCGAGGTAGAGCATGTCCTTCCAGTCGGGCGGGTAGCGCTCCGTGGACAGCGCCACCACGTAGCTGTACGTCCGCGCGTCGCCTGCCGACATAATGCTAGTCAATGAAGTGTTACAATATCGCTAGCTGCTTTGTAAACAACTGTGTAAAAAGTACGAATCGACCATCCAACCTAGCCAGGTTAGGTTTGTCTGGTGCCCCCCGTCGTGCTGCCACCTTGTCGTTGGTGGGGGGGCTTGCGTGTCTTTACGACCTTCAAGGCTATGCCGGATAGGGTTACCCATACCGGACAGGCTTGAAGCGAGGGACCAGGCTAAGCGCAGCACAGGAGGGGGCGCTTGATACTATCCCTAGGGACGTGTCTCGCGCCCACAGCGGAGGAGCTCCCTTGGACCCTTGCTGAAGGGTCCAATCAAGGGATGCTCGGGGGCGTCGATTTTATCGATGCCCTAGGCGGGTGCCGCCAGAGATGTCATCTCTGCGCGGCGTAGGTTGGCGGCGGAGCCTACCATCTTATCCGCCGCAGGGAGTCGGGTCTCCTGGCCCCCATCACTTCCAAACAGTAGACCGGGGGGTCTGCTGTCCACTGTAATGAAGCAGTTGGAGGGTGCGCTCTGCGTCCGGTGCGCCCTACAAACGCGGGTGGGCAGATTATCTGCCCTTCACGCAGCCGGGCCGCCTTCGGGTGGCAGTCGCCGGTGGGGGACTGGAGGTAAAGGCTCTGCCGGTTTCCCAAACCCCTGCCATACGGCGAAGCGGGAACGCCGTTGGGTTTTAGCCGGTAGGAGTCCGGCATAACCCGGTTGCTGCCCCCGTAGTGACAGGATATCCATGATGGATTTCCCAACGTTAAAAAAAGGTTTGTCTGGTGCCACCATAAACACCGTCTCGGTTTAATTCGTAGTTTTTAAACAGTAGTTTACAAGGCAGCTAGCGATTTTGTAAAACTCGTTATTGTACAATCTCGCTGCAATAATGACAACACGATAAATTATAGATCTAGACCGTAATTAAGCTTCCCACTCGGTGGACCTAGTTAAGATCGTGGGAAGCCGTTGGATGTGGGCAGCGCAAGAGCGTTCGCTGTGGAAACTTTTGGGGAAGGCCTTTGTCCAGCAGTGAATGTCTTTTAGCTGATTACGATGAAGCTTTGTACTATTTCCATCCGGCCTAAACTTTCCCAGGTTTGGAAATAGACCTGTGCCCTAGGGACGAAATGGGTTATTAAACTTATTAACTATGTTATGTAGTCTCACCCTGCACCCCAACGGAGCGGAGCGGCAACAGCGCGGCGGCCACGGGCGACTCGGAGGAGATGCGGCGCAACTCCGCCTGCTGCCCCGCGCTGGTGGCGCCGGCCACGCGGCCCAGCAACGCGTGCGACTTCACGCACATGGACGCGTACTCCACCATTATCTTCACTATCACCTGCGTGGGGACGAACCGAGTGTTTCAAGTTCAAAGTGAATCTATTCTATACTAGCTTCCGCCCGCGACTTCGTCTGCGTGGACTTTAGAATTGAATCCAGAGAGAAAGAAAATGTTAAGGTGGCGCCATCTAGTGACGAAGTGGAAATTATGAGTTTTTAAACATTCCTCCAGGAACATTTAAGTTTTCCGGTATAAAAAGTATCCTATGTGTTAGCCGAGTGCTTTATCTATCTACCTTCCAAATTTCATTTCAAGTTAGTAGTTTCGGCGTGAAAGCGGAACAAACAAACAAATAAACTCACAAACAAACAAACATCCATACTTTCACATTTATAATATTAGTGAGATATTAGTGTGAAGACATGGACGCGTACTCCACCGTTATGTTCACTACCACCTGGGGACGGGACGAAGCGAGTGTTTCAAAATGAACATATTCTATTAGACATCGAGGCGATACACCATTATCTTCACTATTATCTGTATGGGGACAAACCCAGTGTTTCCAAGTTTTTTTTTTTTATGGCAGAGGTGGCAAACGAGCAGACGGATCACCTGATGGTAAGCGATTACCGCCGCCCATAGACACCCGCAACACCAGAGGAGTTACAAGTGCGTTGCCGGCCTTTGATTTGGGAGTACGCTCTTTGAAAGTGAAAAATATTCTGTTTATTAGACTTGGCTATCAGCGCGTAATACACCATTATCTTCCTTCACTATTACTTGTGTAGGACCAAACCAAGTGTTAGTGTTTCAAAGTGAACTTATTTTATTCGACTTGACTAATCTTAGTTTTTCTTAACGATAGATATATAGATAAAACATTTATTTAACAAACAACACACAAATTGCACAATAAAAAAAAAGACGCAGAATAACAACGCGCTCTTTTCCTCGCATGAGCGCCACGAGAGACTTGTCTAAAGGCACGAATTGATTCTTTTAGTTTTAAAACTCTTGAGCTTGGTGCGCAGTTTAATAATGTTGGCTGGTGTCAAGTAGTCCACCACTTAAACAGAAATGCTATATGTACTCTACAGTATCCATTAGACCTAAAGACAAATACCCATGACAATGTTATCTTAACCTTATAAAGACTTTTCCGACCTAGTTAAAGCAGTAGAAAGACAAATATCCATGACAATATTTTGTAGATTTTTCAGACTAGACAACAGTGGCTAGAGCTTACCTGTGTCTCGGCGAAGTCGCGCTCGGCGTAGGGCTCCTCCTGGCAAAGCACGCGCACCGCGAGCCCCGGCCCGGGGAAGGGCTGGCGCTCCACCATGGCCGCGGGCAGCCCCAGCTCCACGCCCAGCGCTCGCACCTGGCGGAACACGTTATTTTTTGTGTGATAAGTAGGAGGGAATACGTAAAGGTAATTTAAACAAAAGTAACTATTGCCGATTCATCATCATCATCAGGGACTGCGGAAGTACTCCGTCACGGGAGGGGGGGGGGGGCAAACTTCCTTGGTTACCCCATGGAGAAGCTCTTTTACTTAAGAAACATTTGATTTTAGGAGGGCATTTGGCCCCCTCTGCCCCCCACTTCCGCGGCCACTGATCATCATCAGCCAAAAGACGAACACTGCTAAACAAAGGCCTCTGCCCGTTTGCCACTGGAACAGCTGTAAAACCAGCGGAATTCTCAGTGATTTGCCGATCACTGAAGGGTAAGGTCAAGGTCAAGCCTCCTATCACCCAATACAACTCGACCAAAATATTGTTTTTATTAATTGTCGATGCAGTCAATTACTCCACCAGCTCCGTGTCCTTGTGTGCGTCTGTATGGTGGCCCCTACGGTCACACTGTGGCCCCTCCCCCCCTCACCTCGTCCTTGTGGAAGTCCCGCAGAGGCTCAACAACTCTTCCCCGCTGCCTCAGCGCGCGGACGAGCTCCGTGTCGTTGTGGTGCGTCTTTATGGTGGCGGCGTTGGCCGAGCAGAGAGAGGACGCCGACTCGATTAAGTCCGGTCGGAGCGTGCCCTGCCCTAGGAGTACTTGGTCCTCTCTGGAAGGAGGATTGGAGGTTAGACACGTTGTTTTGATTATAATGTATGTGTATATAATGGGATTTGGGTACTTGGACGCGGCGACATTAAGGTAATGGAAATAGTAGATACAAGACGGCAAGCAAGGAACGCAAAGAACAAAAAAAAAATCTGAATTTTCCATACTAAGTTGGCAGATCAGCTGATTGATATGTTAGAAAAGTAACAAAATGATAGTGAACTGATAATGGGTGTCTTGTGGTAAGTTGTAAACTTTCATGAATAGATGATTTTTTTAAACCTTATATACTGTTCTGTTGCTAGATAAATAGACACGTTTATTTATTTTTACTACATAACCGATACTCACTGCAGGTTGAGGTCGCGCACCGCTTGCTCGGCGACCCTGATGAACACGTCGCCGATGATCTTGCGCTTGTCCTCGGGCGCGGCGGCGTGGCACAGCAGCGGCGTGTGCCGCGAGCGCCCGTTGGCGTCCCGCACCACGGTCGAGCCTTGCCGGAACTGTGGCGGGCAACGTGTTACAGTAGTACACAAAAAATATAGTTCGCGTCACGCAAAAAAGAGCGCCGGCTGGCGTTCCGAAAATGCACTCTGACAGCTACTGTTTAGTACCCTCTCTTTCACACTTACGCGATTTATATTATGCTATCCTGTTGTCAGAGTGAACTGTTGTACCCTCGGAACGCCCGCCAGCACTCTTTTTACGTGACGCGAGCTGTAACGCGCGTCGGTAATCTTCGTTCGCGCAGACAAAAACAAACTATCGACGGTAACACCCGAAGCAATCAACGCACAGTGACAGCTTTCTGACAGCTAACGTTTAATGTGTACAACTCCTCTACATGATGGGCCATTATACGCCAGCTAGAGAGACAAAGCTATATGAAAGTAGAGTAACGATGTAAGTACGTCCTTGTCTCACCTATAGTTCTGTCCCTCTTGCTCGCCCATGATGGCCCATCATGAAGAGGAGTCATTACTGTACTGGTAAATTGATTAGGTAACAGCGGAGGAGGAGGATGCAATAGGCTAGATGACCGCATCAATAAGTCCACGTTTACAAACTATCTTTATTGACATGTAAGATAGGACATGTCCAAACATGAAGTTACAATTTATAAATAGGATGCATTTTTCGAATCGAACACAAATAAAAAATTATACAAAATTACGAATACCATCGAACGCTAGCATTATAGGTACTATACAAATGAAAATATTAATTTGAGACAAATCACACACGGTCGGCTGGCCCCAAACTAGGATTCCCTGTATCTTGGGAACCAGAGACTGATATACATACACATATATATTTAAATACATACATTATAGATATAATACACCCAGACTCAGAACAAACAATTCTGCTCATCACAGAAAAGTTTGCCCTGTGTGATGGAACCCACGACTCTCGGATCAGAGGTCAGGATCGCTAACTACTTAGCCACCGAGTCAGTCACAAATGGTGACCTAAAACTGAAAGTCAAACTAAATGTTCATTATATTTACCTGGTGGGTAGCGTTGACGACGTGTAAACGGACCCCCAATTCTCTGAGACACCGCTCCACTTTTGCACTTTCATTCTTTCGCATGAAACCTGGCGACAAGAACAAAGGTTTATTTGGCTTTTAATCTACAATTTTAATGTATTTTGTGTTTTACTTTAAATAATACTGTTATTTTTTTTATTCTTTTGTATGTGCGATAAAGTATATGTATCTTATCTTACTCTATGTATATGAGTTTTTACTGGTGTGTGCTCTTAGCAAGCATTAAGTGTTTCTGACCGTCTGATGCTTGCTATGAACACACGCGATTGTCTTCCAAATCAAACGTGAGCTGAAGGCGGTGCGCATTGCGTTGCGTCGCATCGACCAATCGAAAATATGGTTAAATGTAAATTATGCGGTTTACCCGCCCACTGTGAGACATCCTCAAACCACAACTTATGGCAAGCAAATATGTAAAAGCTCATATGTATCCAGTATGAGTAGAAGCCCCAGTTAATAGGTCCCTATACCATTTGTGTTAAACTCTGTATAGATATTTTGTACAATTGTATACCATTGTCAATGTGTAGAGCGATGACCTGATCTTCCCGTAGCGCGGTCCTCAGCAGCGCCGCACACACTGTGGAGTCTACGCCACCGCTTACTAGTACCTGAGGAAGGAATAAAAATTTGGAAATCGCTTTGACTATGGAAATCACTACTGAACACAGCGCGCTGCTGGCGGCAGGTATAGAGTGAGCATGGTACCCATCCAGTCGGACCTTGTATAATAAGGTCCTTCACGTGGTGTAGAAAAATGTAGGTAATCAATCCGGTAGTTGACTGCTAGTCATTTGAGTTACTTTTTATCAAATGTCAAAAACGGCATTTTGTTCTAAAAATGTTTGAAATTTTGTACGATGATGTCATTGTACAAAATAGTAGTTTCCATACTTATTAGGTAATTTTTATAAATTAAAAATTGAAAATGCAATGAAAACTAAAGTGAATAAGTTTTTCAATAATTTCAATTAAAAATCTATTTCGTCAATAATATTTTGCAATTTAATTTTCATGCAGTCAACTCCCAGATTATATTATAAAAGTGTACAACGTGCGTGCCGCTTAAACTCTGAAACGAGTCCCGATACGATCAAGGGAGTTATATGGCGTGGTGCCCTCTATACCCCATCCATGAAGGTTTCCGTTTTAACCTGAAGGGCGTTCTTTTGAGGATATAAGGGCTGGAAGTTTCGCCCTCTACAAATTCAAGAGCATTCCACAACATTCCAGACAATTCCAGAACATTCTGGAATGTTCAGGAATAGTCTGGAAAGTTCGGGAACATCCCAGATCATTGTGAAACATTCCAGAACACTCTCGAATGAAGAGAGAAGTCAGGTACCCCAGCTAGTAAGTAATAAGCAGTCACTTACGAGCACTTTATTGGTGTCTCCCACGGTCTCGCGGATGTACTGCAGGCAAGCCTCGCGGCGCGAGCGCAGCGTGAACGTCCGCGACAGCCCGGCGATGTCGAATAGGAAATTCGACAGCATCTGTTTGCCTTTGGGCGTTAGATCCACCTGTGAGCAAAAATTATGTTTATAATAGAAAGATGTGATTTCGAAGACGTGTATACCCACTGTATAAAAGGCGCCCCTCTTAAAGTTGATTGTAGCAATAATTAATTATGAAATATTTACATACACCTGTATGCTCAGTGACCGTCGGCTACCTTGTATGCGGAATCTTTAGGAGGTGATCTGTGATTTCAGTACACAGGAACTAACCACGAAATGAACTGCGGGTCTGACTCGATATGTGTGTAGTTTCTACGTGGCTGGCTGCGATATCTATCGGGGGGGGGGGGGGGGGATCTGTGGTAATAATATGCGGAATCGATAGGCGCCGTAGAGGCGCATCTGCTCGTTGCAGATGGCGGCGATGATTTGAACCTATAGTGGGGTGATCTGTAGTACCAGTATGTGTACTGTGGTATACAGGATTCCGGTACCGACCTCGGGATGAAACTGTAAGGCGTAGAAGCGCAGATGCCATCTGTAACGAGCAGATGCTCGTTACAAATGGCGGCGATGATTCGAACCTATAGTGGAGTGATCTGTGTTCACAGTACACAGGAACCGACCTCGGGATGGAACTGCACGCCATAGAGGCGCATCTGCTCGTTGTAGATGGCCGCGATGATGTGGCTAGACGAGTGCGCGCCAACGCAGAACCTATAGCGGGGCGATCTGTGGTTACAGTACACAGATGGGGTGATCTGTGATTACAGTATACACAGAGGGGGTGATCTGTGATTACAGTATACACAGAGGGGCGTGATCTGTGGTCACAGTACACATATGTAGTACACACCTCTGGATGGAACTGCACACCATAGAGGCGCATCTGCTCGTTGTAGATGGCGGCGATGATGTGGCTAGACGAGTGGGCGCCCACGCGGAACCGCTCGCCAACTTTCTGCACGCTATCGCCGTGTGTTAGCAGCACCGGTTGGAGTTTCTCTAGCCGGCTGACAAGGAGATAGATAAAGCTTTTATTAGTCTATGGTTGAAGAAGAGATTCTCTTTTAGCTTAACTCCTGTACTAAGTACCCTTTTTCAATACCAAATAAAGAATATTTCGGCGGGTGTAATTACTTACTTTGTTATGAATATAGTCATCAAAACTTATTAATATTATTAAGAATATCAAGATTATTTTTCCAAGAAAGAAATTGTTAAAGGGATCTTTTTCTTAGGTGTTGCTGGTAGACGCACCTATACCGCCCAGTGTAGCAGTGTCATAGTCATGTTGAAAGGAAGTTTGCATAAGTTTATTACAAATACTCCTCGAAGTTAACTCACTTGAACAGAGGACATGTAGTCTCCACTTCGACCTCGTACTGTCCGTCCTCTCGAGCCTCTTTGCGCAACACTGAGCCTCCGAACTCCTTGTTCAGCATCTGCATTCCGTAGCATATTCCTGTAGAAAAATAAATTGACTTTAGACTTCCTTAGTAACACTGTAGGCTGACGATAGGAAATCGCTCGGAAGTCGAAGTATTCCGCTTATCACCGAACATAGCTAAGAAACACTGCAATGAAGTATGCATTCAAGTTTAATATTTTAAACCTGCATGTGTAGTCTGGTTTCTTTTTATAAACTGTTCAAGAGTGATCTCTTGCAAAAGGCAAACTTATAACACTACTCTTTTAAGTTGGGGTTAAAAAGGGTGCTAATTAAACAGGCTTCTATTTAATAGCATTATTCGCCTCTTAAAATCTACATTGTCCTCTAAATTACTAAGTCAGCCACCATCTATGGGCATCTAAAAATACTATCTTAGCCACTATAAATATTCGATAAAAGCTTCTGTTAATACAACTCAGCAACCAAGTTATTATTTAGAATCAAAATTTGTAACACATATTCAAGTATTCAGCTTCTAAATTATTCTTATATGACAAAAAAATAATGAATTTGACTTCAAACTTTATAACTCAGTACGATTAAAAATTAAAATGTAGTGAAACTTAAATAATCTAAATGTACCTAAAATTATAACCAAATGTATTGATTGATCATTAAATGTACCTAAAATTAGTAAATTATGGTCACTAAATATATTAGGAACTACTAAAGGGAGACGAAACATAAAATTTTATTTAAAAAAATATTTCGTGTCAAAGCATACCATTATACCGTATAATAAAACCCTACAAATAATACTTAAATAAAGTTTTCTAGTTAAAGCTTCAACACATGTTGAAGCTGTAACACGTAAAACGTTGGTGTGCTGTAAAATCCGTGGCTGAGTTAGTAAATTATGTGGTGATGTATGAATTTGTTGTTCTTTGCTTGACGCTATCTTTGGAGTATTTAGTTGGCGTTGTGAAGAAGACGAATAAGTTTATTAGAAGATTTCTCATTATCCCGTTGTTTAGTTATAAAATTAGAGGTTGGGTTCCGTGGCCAAATAAAATATTTACGGCTCGATTTATAATTTCCCGTTAAAAAAGAATACGAAACTAAAACCCCACGCGAGAAGGATATAGAGTTCGTTACTCTGTGTTATTGAATTTCCTTGAGTGTTTAGTAAAATTGGCTGTGGCCATAATTTGTCACCATAAAATAGTCCATCAGCCCACAGATCACCCCCAGTGCCATTATGATATTTATCCTATACATACCAAACTTAACTTCTTACCTAAAACAGGTAGCGAGATTTTGAATATATCGGCGTCGTATCTCGGCGCGTCCTCAGCGTACACCGAGTTGGGGCCGCCGGAGATGATGATGGCGCGGTAGCCGGCCTCCTTCAGGTGGTAGGCCGGTGTGTCCAGCGGGAGGATGTCGGATTCCACGCATAGCTCCCGCACGCGGCGGTCGATGACCTGTTGAGGTTAGAGAAATAAAATGTATCTCACTATCTCATAATTGTAAAAGGCGCTGTAAAACCGAAAATCGCTGAACCTATTTTTATAAAAATGAAGGTAAAACCACTGCAAACTAAAATTTTAAACAATCGGTTCACCCGTTTGGGAGCTACAGTGACTCAGACACACACATTAGGCTTCAACTTTTGCATTAAGGGTTTAAAAGTGTTTATAGTCACGCGGGTTTCTGCCCGCATGCGTGCGGCGTTTCCAAAGCGTCCCGCATGCGTGTGACACGCATAACAATAAAAGGAACCTAAAAAATTTACTGAAACGATAGGTGGTGTGCAGCAACCCGCGTGACTATAAAAGCGCTCTAAATTCTAAAATAAGGTGTTCCTATTTTCAATATTTAATAATAATAATAATATCTGGGACAAATCACACACTAAACTAGGATTCCTTGTATCTTAGGAACCAGAGACTGATATACATACACATATACTTTTAAATACAAACATATATAGATATAATACACCCAGACTCAGAGCAAACAATTCTGCTCATCACAGAAAAGTTTGCCCTGTGTGGGGATCGAACCCACGACTCTCGGATCAGAGGTCAGGATCGCTAACCACTTAGCCATATTTAATGATATATAGTTCGCGTCACGTAAAAAGAGCGCTGGCTGGCGTTCCGAGGATGCACTCTGACAGCAACTGTTTAGTTCCATCTCTTTCACACTTACGCGATTTATATTATGCTATCCTGTTGTCAGAGTAAACTGTTGTGACCTCGGAACGCCCGCCAGCGCTCTTTTTACGTGACGCGAGCTGTACTCGGAATGTCTTCTAGACGAAATATGATAACCATGACAATGCAATGACCTGTAAATTTGACCTGCCTGTTGGTTAAGTTACCACTGAAATTTGAGAGTGAAACCACATCGAAGTGTAAGCTCAATTTCGGTGGGGAACCAAACTGAATTTAAAGTTAATTTTGGAAACTAAATTATTTATAGCATACATACGAGGAGTGATCAAAAAGTAGTGAGAACGATATATATATTCCTTGGTAAGAAAAAAAATTAATACTGGCAGGCATAGCTCAGATATTTGTAATATTAATAAAGAAAAAGTTTTCGATTCTCTTTTGTTTTTTTCTGAATGTAGTCATTTGCTTGCTTCGTGTCAGAACTTGTTCTCGAAAATGGAGAAAAACGAAGTGCGAGCCGTTATTAAATACCTCTGTTTAAAAAAGTTAACGACGCAAGAGATTCATTGCGATTTGGAGGCAACATTAGGAGAGTCCGCTCCGCCGTATTCCACTGTCGCAAGGTGGGCTTCTCAAGTTCGAGTAGGGAGAACGAGCACGGAAGACGAACATCGTTGCGGCCGCCCATCGACGTCAGTCACCCAAGAAAATGTTGTTAAAGTCGAGAAAATTGTATTGAGCGATCGAAGAGTTACCATCCGTTACTTAGTTCAAGAAACGGGCATTTCATATGGAAGTATTCAATCCATATTGAAACTATCTTTGAATATGAGAAAAGTCTCCGCAAGATGGGTGCCGAGAATGTTAACAGACAGTCAGAAACAAAATTGACTTGACATTTCGAAGAGATTGTTGGACAAGTTTCAAGAAGATTCTGAAAACTTTTTGTCTCGTTTTGTAACAATGGACGAAACATGGGTCCATCATTTTGATTCCGAGACAAAACAGCAATCTTCACAATGGAAACGGCCATCATCACCGACCCCGAAGAAGTTTCGTGCCGTGGCATCGGCTGGCAAGGTTATGGCCTCAATATTTTGGGACTCAGAAGGGATATTGTTGATTGATTACCTGGAGCATGGAACCACTATTACAGGCCAATATTATGCAGTATTAATTCCCAAGATGAGGAATACCATCAAAGAGAAAAGGAGAGGGAAACTTCGAAAGGGCGTGCTGTTTCATCACGACAACGCACCCGCGCACAGCTCGGCAGTTGCGATGGCTGCCATTCATTATTCACCAGATCTGGCGCCTAGCGATTTTTATCTGTTCCCCAAATTGAAAGAATACTTAAGGGGAAACAGGTACGAAGACGATAACGAGGTGATGGATGGATGGAACTTTTTTTTTGAAAGGGATTGAAGCCTTGGAAAAGCGCTGGACTCGGTGTGTAGATAGACTCGGAGACTATGTAGAAAAATAAATTATTAAGATATCAATAGTCATTATATTCTATCTCATTCTCACTACTTTTTGATCCCTCTTCGTAAAACAAGAATAAGACATACAATACACATAAACAACAATAGTCAATAGACTTTTCTGCATGTGTAGCTTAAGACATAGAAAAAAACTGCTTGTCGCGCTTGATGCGAGAAAATAGTTTGGGTACATCTTTAATTAATATTGCGTTAGAAAGGAATTAATAGATTTAAATCATATGGAACTTTTTCTGATTAGTTGATTACCCTCCCATAACATAGTCTGTGTCTGTACCGTTTGTTATCTTTCCCCTTTGTTAGTATCATTGCTTAACTTTCGAGTTTGTCATTGTCTGCTACAGTCCTAGTTTATAACAAAGCGTTTTCGCAAAATTCAAAAACCGACCGACTTCATAAAAAGAAGGAGGTTCTCAATTCGTCGGAATCTTTTTTTTTAAATGTATTTTTATGATTTGGAAAATTCTTTTTTTGTTTAAAAGGGTATACTTCACAGGTGGTCCCATATAAATTTCATCGAAATCGATTCAGCGGTTTTTGAGAAAATCAACAAAAACATAGGAAAATTGGAGTTGTTGCGATTGAAGTCGGTTGTTTTTAACGTATTCAGCGTAGTCAATTATTCATTAAAGAGTTCTTTGTTACCTTGCCATACTACGAGCCGGCGTCCAAGATGGCGACTTTGTCCTTCCCGTGGGGTGCTCCGTTGGTGCCGCAACCCTGCCCCTCCAAACTGGGTGTTTTCATCTTTACCCACGTAATGTTGTGATGAGTTCTGTTACCTTGCCATACTGCGAGCCGGCGTCCAAGATGGCGACTTTGTCCTTCCCATGGGGTGCTCCGTTGGTGCCGCGGTACTGCCCTTCTGTGCTGGCTGTGTGCATCTCGCCTACTCGCCAGCAGCACTGTCAACAAAGAAGCACATAATCTTGAGCTTGAATTAAGATTTCTCAGTGTCTAATGCACCTACTTCTTTCTATCTTTAAGCTAAGGTCAAAATATTTTTTTCTTTTTTTCCTTATCCTATTAACAACATGATCCTACTATGTAAAAAAAGTCCAAAAATTGTTTTGATATTTGATTGATTTTATTTAGTTTCCTATTAGGTAACAACTTAAAGTTGTTCAAAATCACAAATAGAATGTTTAAAATTTAGGGTAAGTACTAAAAAGTATCAAAACACTTTTAAAACTTAATTCCAACCAAGTATTTATTGCAGCATTGAATCTTTCGCCCTGGATAAAAATTCTAGTCTTATTGCACTTAGCATCATCTGTGGTCTCATGTAGGGTATTTAGAATATTTGATTGGATTTAATTTGGATTCACATCTATGGACATGTGCAAGGCAATCTTCATGCTCATGTAGTAGTTAGGAGTGCTGGTTTCCTCATAATATTTCCCTTCACTATTAAAAGAAATTGTTACATAAATACAGGTACATTTCGAAAGAACTTATTGGTGCATTGATCAGGATTTGAACCCGAGAACTCTGGTTAGGAAGGAAAAATCACCAACGCATATAACTGTATTTTATTTATATTTAATCAACCACATATTGCTATAATATTTTTTTTTTAAGTTATAGAAAATACCTTTAAGAAAAAGTTCTTCAAATCAAACATAACTGATTTAAAAACCTAGTGGGTTAACCCCACTAAGAATAACCACAACCAAAATATAGTCACTGACACAATAATAGGTAGCATTTTCAATGCCATCATCACAACTCTTCATTTTACACAAAAACTACATTCGTTTTCAACAATTTTATCATCACAAAATAGGAAAGATGTTTTAATTTCCTAAAATAAGCATAAAGGTGTTTTATAAAAAGATTATCATCTGATGTTTAGCCGCAAACTGTTGTGTACTGTAAATGTACTGGACGTCAATGTTGACACTACCAGTTTAAGCTGGTCTCGCTTTCAAAGAAGTTTTCTTCATAGCATAGTTCTCACTTACACTGGTAGGGTTATTGCTGTAAGGTGGACTGTACTTTCGTTTGAGTCAAAGTGTGAACAGCTATTAATAGAAAGCATCCCACGTGAGACGTAAACATACAGTTGCTTGTATATAAATAACTATGTATGTATCTGTGTCTGTAGGTATGTGTGTTAGGAGTGAGTGCTCATTTCCAACTTAACAATAACCTTTGTTTTGATTTCCTTGTAAGAAATGTACCATTGATAAATAGAAAAAAATTGCATGATAAAAAAGTTTATGATAAAAACTGTAAAAAAAACAAAAACAAATAGAAGAACTAGTGGTTCAAAAGAAAGTTTAAAAAAAGAATACAAACAGAAGAAAAAAAAAGTATAATAATAGTATATTTTTAAACACTAAACTCTATTAATTATATTAAAGTGAATAAAATAATAAGAGTAGATCTGCTGTACCAATTAAGAACACAGTATGCGACAGATTTGGTGCGACTGATTTTGAACCTTATTGAAACGCAATATGGTTTACTTTGATTCCCGCCAAATCTGTCACTTACTTCTTAATTTGCACGGCAGAGGTATAAAATTAAGTTCTGAAATACTTATTACACCAGGTATAATTATAAAAAAAAAACAAGTTGTTACACTTGCTGATAGATTCAGTATTGCACTCCCAACATTTGAAATTTACCCCTATTTTTGAGTAGAACATGTATTGACATAAAATACACTTCATCACATTTGGAATAAAAATATTTTTTAATTAGTTGCCAACCAGTTCATAAAGGTATTCATTCATACAGCTTTAAAACCTTAATGAAGCAAAAAATCATTATCCCAACAAATATGTACATACTTAAGTATATTTAACAATATTAGAAATGTGGCTTTCTTTCTCTTTTTTCATTATTAGAGTAAAAATAAACTGGATGTTAAAAAAATATGTGAATAAAAAAAATAACATGAAAATTATTCATTGCACAAATTACAGATCCACAATAATTTCACAAATAATTATAATCACTCATAATTAATTTACTTTTTGATAAAAACTAGTGTTGTTACACATCAATAATATTTACCTACCTTATACAAAATAAAAATGTTGTAATATTATATTAACAGTCAACTTGAACAGCTACTTCACACTGAAGGTCTGATGAGACACCAAAAACACGAGTGTTCAGTGCCACATGATATTTTTAATGAGACCAGACAAGGCTCTGTCAATTTAAAGGTTAGAAATTGGTTATCACATGTGATAACACAATTGTTTATACAATCCTTGGGAATAACATGATGTAACATTTGACTTATTTTAAACTAACCTACAAGTAATTACAACTATTCTATACTCAAGGCAATGCAAAATAATAAGCAAAAAACAAACCTTTCGGAAAATACAAAACATGACGAAAGAACGTATTTTAATCTAGGTTTCTTCGACATTATTTTGCAATAAATAAGATGATCTGAGATCGAGCGATAGTAATATTGATAACAGCGAGATAAAACTATGCATTTCGCGGCACCAGAGTCAAGATCACTGTCCGGGCGCTTATCTTCGTGGATCGTATCGACCAAAAAAGTACACAAAATCTTTTTACTACAATTTAAACAATGCTCATTGACTGGGCGGCGGATAATATAATACAGAGGTGGTTTAAATCAAGTAATTAGCGTAAAATGTACGCAATTCACAGGAAAAAACCGAGTAAAACCGGGCATTGACATTAGTTTTTGGGTCATTGTGAATGAGTCTGATTCGACAACAAGCATAGTTTGGTTGCGTAAATACTAAGTAAATTATGCCAATGGCTTTGTTATAAATTTAAAGACTTACCTAAAATATTATATTCAGGAATTTAAGACGATTTATTCATGAAAAACACGATAAAATGTGATTTTCCATTCAGCACTACGAATACAAAATTTTAGTACTGAAATAATCCGCACGATGGCGTTTTTACAGGCGCAGCGCAGCTGTCATTGCGTTCACTAAAGTTTATAAGGAATTCATAAATAGATTAAAATAAATTTAATAATGAAAAATACTCGATTATTTCTTTAGACAACTTAACTACTTCAAACTTTTGACTTAAATTACCACGTTAGATTACTTATCTTCTTTTTATTTGAGGAAGAAAAATTTATCGTTTTTGTTTTTCAATTTTAATTTCAATGAACGCAACTCAAAGATTTGCTTGTCATCATTCACAACGTTCCATTCCAGAAGAAATCCTTCTGTCGGTATTCTGCGTTACTCAATCTATATTTTCTTTCTAAATCTCCAATGAAAACATTTGAACTAAGTTTAATTTACCATCATCTAGTGTAATCAATCATCAAATATTTATCCATGGTGATAAAATGATCATACAAAAAATATTTAATTTCAAAAATCCCAGCTTACCTATTACCCCGTGTAAAGAAACGAAACGTAATTTTGTGATCTCCATTGAAGTGACTGTGAATTTTAGTTTTGTTTTGTGGAAATTTTAAATAAAATTGTATCAAAATGCCTGATCATTTAGGAGATGATATGAGAAAAGTAAAAGACGATAAGGAAGAGCCCGAAAAAGAAATTAAATGTAAGTATGAACGCCAATATATTAATACAATAACCTTTGCTGACACAGATTTCAGTATTTTGGTATTTGTATGTTGCTTTGCAAAGTAAACGTATTCAACCCATTAATCTTTTATTTTTCAGCTCTTGATGAAGGAGATATTGCGTTACTGAAGTCCTATGTAAGTACGCAAGGGTATTTGTAACTAATTTTGGAAAAAATATGACTGGCACTTTTCATGATCGTTTTTCTTTGTTACTTTTGTTAGGGACAAGGGCAATACACAAAAGTCATCAAGGAGGTGGAGGAAGGCATCCAGACTGTGATGAAGAGGGTGAACGAGCTCACCGGTATAAAGGAGTCAGATACTGGGCTGGCTCCGCCTGCACTCTGGGATCTGGCTGCTGACAAGCAAACTCTACAGAATGAACAACCTTTACAGGTAATACAATTTTAACATTTCTTCCTTCACTCGTAAAGGAGATATTTTTTAAGATACTGGCACTATTTAAACTGGGGTTTCTATTCATGTTAGAGGAGGCTTATGCCAGGAAGCACTCTGAACTATGGGACATTCTATAGTGAAAAAACACTATGTATATATTCCTTATAGTTCAAAATAAAGAGCTCTGTTATTATTGTATTCATGAAATTTAACAACTTTCCGTAAGATACTATTAGTTGATCGGTATGAGTTGAGTTCATTAAAAGCCTTAATTATAATAGTATCACCTTTAATAATAGCCCTTGTAATAGTAATTTTCTTTCTTCAATTGACTCACAATATACAGGGTGACTGGTAATGTGTTGTAGAAATTTTAGGAGGTGATAGCTGAGGTCAAAAGCAGTCGATTTTGTCGATATAACAATGGTGAGTAAAGGTATTTTATGAATTGTGAGTTGTATGCATCTAAACTAAAGGGTAATCGGTGCAACCTTGAACAGGTTCTTTTTTTCTACTAGTCAGAATATGGTATGTCAAGACGATGGCTACCCTGCACATTATTATTATTATTTTAAATTGTTTGGCCCAAAGTCATACTTTTTCTCAAAAACAGAAAAACTCAAATAACTCAAAAACCGTAAAGTTTTGGAAAAAATGTTATTAAGAAATTGATTGCTTTTGACCTCAGCTATCACCTAAAATTCCCACAACACATTACCAGTCACCTGTATATTATTTTGCATAATATTTTACTCTTGTTTTTTATTTTTCACTGAATATATTTGTTTGAACTATATTTAACTCTTAGTCTTTGTTTTTCAACACAGGTAGCAAGATGCACAAAGATCATCAATGCGGACTCAAATGACCCGAAATACATAATCAATGTGAAACAGTTTGCCAAGTTTGTGGTGGATCTCGCTGACTCCGTGGCTCCCACAGACATTGAGGAGGGCATGAGAGTTGGGTAAGGACTAATTTGTATTCTACATAATTCGGTAGATGACTACTAGCCTTTTTTTGCTTTTTATTCTTTTTAATAAAACATTTTTTATTTTTTCTAATATGGTGGACATATCCACTATAGACAGTTACCCCTCATGTTACAAAGATGGCCTATCCAGTCATTCTCTCATATTAATAACTGTCCAAACCAAAAGTTATCATCTCAGCCATATTCCCTTACACATGTATTCTATGATCCAGTAATATTACAGTACAATTACTTAGTTCAAATGAGGGAGAAAGAAAAGGAATTTTCGAGTTCTGGGGTAAAGTGACAAGAATATTGTTCAAGCCTTGCAATATTCTAATAACTGGCCCCTATATTGAATAGTTCTCAGCTTTCAGCTATTTCAAATCAAGTCTTTTTATTTGGTTATTATAGAGAACAACATGTTTTATATGATTTATGCTATTGAATCAGTTTTTTTTCGTTAAATTTAGGTTCGCGTTACCTAAAATCGCGTAATATATTTTGCATCGCTTATATGATCTTGCAGTGAAATATCCATACATACTAGTTTGCCAGTAAGCAATCATTTCAATGCAAGTACTCTAATGTATCTAATGAAAATGAAGTGGCAAGCTCATGAAAACCTATTTGAAGTCCAAGGGCTGCTTTCTCACTCGGGTATTTAGGTTTAGATGCAAAGCAGCCTACATGTACTAATTGAATACTTTCTTTGTGTCTCACCATGTTAGTACTATTATCTAATCTGCGACCATGTAGGAAATTGTATGAAATCATATACATATAATCATCAGAAAAAGACAATTTAAAAGGCGAGAGACTTTTATATTGATTGAGTAACTGCGACGATAGTGGTTAGCACATCTACCTGATAGACTGAACTTTGTGGGTTCAATTCCCATCCAGAGTAACTATTGTGTGAAGGACAGTTTTGAGTGTTCTGTATATTATATAGGGTGTAAGGGACAGGTTTCTGAAAACTTTAAGGGCTTGCTCAGTAGACAAAACTGAACAACTTTCCACAAGAATTTTTTTCAGGAAATGAAAAAAAAAACGGCTTCTCCATACAAAATTTTAAACTTGATTGGACAGTTTGTAGGGAGAAGCCGATTTTTTTTTCGCCCTGTCCCTTACATCCTGTATATCCCTCTGGTTTTCTTAGCACATAAGAATCCTAGTTTAGTGCTATATTATGACTGTAATTATTTCATTTTTAACACAACAACTTTGTAAATAACCTCATCATCTTTTCTCAGGGTGGACCGCAACAAGTATCAAATCCACATTCCACTGCCGCCCAAGATCGACCCGACTGTGACCATGATGCAGGTGGAAGAGAAGCCAGATGTCACGTACAGCGATGTGGGCGGGTGCAAGGAGCAGATTGAGAAGCTTAGGGAGGTCGTTGAGACGCCACTGTTGCATGTAAGTGTCTTTTTCTTTTTGATAATTTTGCTGTTGATTTTTTCTTGCTGACAGTGAGATGAATTTTGTGTAGGATGTTTATATTAACAGGCTCAAGACTTGGATTTAGATTCTCATTAATTGCCATTAAACAGTGTATTATTAAATAAACTTAAAATAATAATAGGGAAAATAATTAAGCTACAAAGATTAAGATAATTTAACTTAATTGTTATTTCATTAAATGATAAACATTATATGTACATTACATTAAAATACCAGTCTTATAAATTAGAATGGTCCCTTATTTTTTTATATGATTTACTTAAATGATCAAATATTTTATTTTTATTTTATACCTCTGTTAAAATTTTAAAATTGATTGTTTTGTTTGACTTTCATCTCTATTCAGAACAAGTCAAATTATACAAACAGATAGTCATACACTGATGGACTAAAAAATCGACTCAAGATTTGTAGCTCGACTTTTGAAAAAATAACTCAGTCTACAAAATTGCTAAACACTAAAAGCAAAAAACTAGAAAACAATCAAACGAAAATCATAAACAGTAAACACACAGTTTTTGAACTTTTGGTTTAGTTTTATTTTGCTAGATTGAGTTAATTTTGCAAAAGTCGTGCATGAAACTTTGAGTCGATTTTTTTGTCCATGAGTATAGAAGAAGAAAATTAAATAACTTATTCATTTGGTCATACATAACAGCAAAAGATTGCCATCCATACCCCGGACACTTCATACAAATTTCGCGCCATTGTTTACTGTTTAGACATTCATGTTTGTACGCATGTAAATGTATGTGTGCATGATGTACTAGGATTGAATCGAGATTCAATAATTAGCCGTCATTGTCTTTATTGTTAGCTATACTTTTACAAATAAAGTGAAGGCTGTATAGCCTTAGAAGCCTTTAACTCTTTCCTTAAAAAAAAATGAAATTGTCTTTGGTTATTAGAATTATAGTTATTGGTTATTCTATACTGTGCTTTGGTTTGCCAACCCCTTGACAAATGGTCACACATCGGTCACACAGGGGGGGTGAGGTAGCATGCAGAGAGCGGCAGGGAGTGTCCATACTGTATAATGTACTTATACTGTGATGGCCATCTTACATATTGATGTACAGGACACGACGAAAGCGGTCGAAAACTTTGTCGCTAACACAATCCTCCTTCGTGGCTCATTCTGTAAGAAGCGTGACGCAAAATCTTGACGCCACTGGTTCAAATCTGGATGGCGATGGCGTTTAGACCATTTTTCGATATTTTAATTTGTATGGGGAGTAAAGAAAGAGTGCTGCCTTATAAGCTTTGACAACATTCTGATACGTCTCCCCTACAGTAAAACATACAATAATAAACTGCAACGAACATCTTTGCCAGTTCAAGTCTATTGGTGAAGCTACATGTTGCAGGACATGCGATCTATTTTTAAGGTTTTATTTCTGCTACTCTTAGGTTTAGGCTTTGAAGTATGGGGTTATGTTTTTCTTATATGCCCTTGTTTTAGATTCGTCTTGATGTCCAAAAAAAATCCCAAGTTTTGGTTATCAATAATATAATAACAATAATATCCGAGACAAATCACACACGGTCATCTGGCCCCAAACTAGGATTCCCTATACTATGGGAACCAGAGACTGATATAGTACATAAGATACACATATATACAGGGTGTTGTTTTGGTCGACAACGGCCTTCTAAGGGATGAAAGTATAAAAAATACTTGTTCTGAAAATACCTATAATATATTTTTTTATAAATTGATTCTACTGAAAAAATGACCTACAAATTTTCCTAAAATTATCAAAACGCATGTTCGCGCAGTCAGTCAATGACGGCCGGCTCATTCACGAATTTTCCTACAAAAAGGTCAATGACACTTACATGAACCTGTCGGGAGAAGTATTCCAAGATAGCTTCTTCCTTGAACTCTTGTCTACTTTGGGCTCTATCTCGAGCATGGGATGTATTAACAACTACATCGCTCAGTTCACGACTATTGAATAAAGACTTGTTCCTGATCATAGCCGTAGCGTAAGTTCGCGCGCAGAGGCGCTTGCTCTCGCTGAGAAAAAGGAACGCGGGTTCGGCGCGGAGGCATGCAGCAGACTGCCCGCGCCGCCCGCGGCGCTGCCGCAGTCGGAGCCCCTCGCGCACCCCCGCACACCTCGCCTCGTTGCTAGGCAACCATTAATTGTTAAAATACGTTACGCAGGAAACAAGGATACCATAATTAATTATTTTCTAAGATTTACTTATGAAAATTTAAGGTGCCATTTTTATATTTTTTTTGGCATCAGTATCATGTATACTATCACCCCTGAAAAGCTCGTTGTCGACCAAAACAACACCCTGTATATACATTTAAATACATACATATATAGATATAATACACCCAGACAGAGCAAACAAATCTGCTCATCACAGAAATGTTTGCCCTGGGTGGGGATCGAACCCACGACACTCGGATCAGTAGTCGGAGCGCTAACTACTGAGTCACCGAGTCAGTCGTAACTTGTACATTTGTAACGTGTATATTGCCACAAATAATTACATAATTCCCTTGCCTACCTCCCTTGCAATACAAGCAAAAACAGTTCTAAGAATATTCTTTGACACTAGTTATTTCAAACATTTTTACAGCAAAGTAATCAGATGAGTAGCAGTAAACTACCGGATTGTCTTCATCAATAAGTTTTATCATCATCATACAATAACCATAAATATTGTTTCTTGCAATAACCAGATTGTTTCTGCCTGTCGCAGCCGGAGAAATTCGTGAAGCTGGGTATCGAGCCGCCCAAGGGCGTGCTGCTTTTCGGCCCGCCCGGCACCGGCAAGACTTTGTGCGCGCGCGCCGTGGCCAACCGCACGGATGCCTGCTTCATCAGGGTCATTGGTGAGTGGCCGTCTATTTCACATTCGTATCATACTTTTTTTTAAGGAAGAGATTGCTGGATTGTGTGAAGGATGGAAGGAGTGAACACTAAGATGACAGGAAGAAGAGATGAATGGAAGCAGACGACATGTTGCGCCGAACCCAAATGATTGGGAACAGGGCAGGAAGATGACGATCAAGCTAAGTACAACACCAGGTAACCGTCGTTTATATCTTGGGGATCGATAAGAAAAAGGTAGCCTTTAGAGAGGGACAGAGAGTGTACATCCTTCCTACTAATATTATAAAGTTTGGATGTTTGAATGTTTGTTACTCAATCACGCAAAAACAGCAGATTTGGATAAAATTTGGCAACCAGATAGTTTGTAATTTGGATTAACATATATGATACTTTTTGTCCCGGAAAACTCGAGGGTTCTCAGAGGAATGTCCTCTGGACCCAATGGGCAGAAGCTAGTACTAATATAATTATATACTGTGCCGGTGCTAAACGATAAATAAACTCGTTTCCTCCAGGATCGGAGCTGGTGCAGAAGTACGTGGGAGAAGGTGCTCGCATGGTGCGGGAGTTGTTCGAAATGGCGCGCAGCAAGAAAGCCTGCCTCATCTTCTTCGATGAGATCGACGCCATTGGTGGTGCCAGGTTAGATCATTAACCGACTTTAAAAAAAGGAGGATGTTATTAATTCGACTGTTTTTTGTGTGTATGTATGTGGCCTCCGACTCGCTGAACCGACGACCTGGTGAAGGTTACGCGAAGCCCCTGGTTGCGGGCCGCACAGGATCGGCCGCTGTGTAAATCCTTGGGGGAGGCCTTCGTCCAGCAGTGGACGTCTTTCGGCTGATGATAATGATGTTACCTTTGCCGATTATGTGATTCAGTTACTTCGAGGTAGTCCCAAACTATTAAAATCGGTTCATTACTTAAAATCGTAAACAAAAACAATAGCGAAACTGAAGTTATATTATTTACGTGTCATTGACGTGTTTATCTATTTAACGCGTTGCCAGTTATTTATTTGAGACATAGATTTTTGATTGTAAACAATTATTAACTAAGATCTTGATGATGATGAATGGCTTTTCCCAGGTTCGATGACGGTGCCGGGGGTGATAACGAAGTCCAGAGGACCATGTTGGAGCTGATCAACCAGTTGGATGGATTCGACCCTCGTGGTAACATCAAGGTAGGGTTTTAGTACCTATTAGTTATTTTATAGATGGGTTGTAAGAATATTTTGTATGTGTCAAGTTGGTTGGAACTTACTTATAGCGCTCAGTTCCTTTGTCTTGTTTTGAAAATAAAACTACTACGCTTAAGCATACACAAACACTTTATACCAATTGTTACAAAGTAAATGTAAGACCTATTAACTGGGGCTTCTACTCATAATTCCATGACTGAAGTAGCAAAAAAAATTCACTCCGTACAAAAAGCTGAACAATTTGTATGAAGAATAATATATTATTTAAAATTAACATAGCTTAGTGTAACTGTAACATGGTAAGGCCAACCATAGAGCTATTATTACGTTTTAAATAAAACAATATTTTTTTTCACTCACCCCCAGGTGTTAATGGCGACCAACAGACCCGACACGCTAGACCCGGCATTAATGCGACCCGGCCGTCTGGACCGTAAGGTGGAATTTGGCCTACCCGACTTAGAGGGACGTGCGCATATCTTCCGCATCCACGCGCGCTCTATGAGCGTTGAGCGCGACATTCGATTTGACCTGCTGGCCAGGCTCTGTCCCAACTCCACTGGTGCTGAGATCAGGTATGCCGCTTCATAAATAACTAAAAAGATTGTAATAGAATATAAAAAGTTCAAAAGTTTGTAAAGAAAAATAAAAAGTTCGTAAAATGCATCAATGTTCACCGGTTTCATTCCAAAAATTGCAAGTTTGTCCTGTAAATAGAATTTACGTTTGAGATTGTTCCAAGTAGTGTAACAAGGATAACATGCTGTATATGAATAGTTATTTTTAAATTCCACTTTCGCAAAGTAATACCCGAGTATAAATCGGTTCAGTTGGTAAATGAAAACTAAATAAAAGGTGCACTATAATATGTATAATAACATAGCTCTGTCTCAGTAAATTTTTACACAAGTGACACGTAGGCAATCAAGGTTTCCTCATTTGGGATCAAGCTATTCTGGCACCATTTTGACAGTTGTTACCCATTTATTTATCTTTTATAATATATTTTTTCGCCAGGTCGGTGTGCACAGAAGCAGGCATGTTCGCTATCCGCGCACGCCGCAAGGTGGCCACCGAAAAGGACTTCCTGGAAGCCGTCAACAAAGTCATCAAGTCGTACGCCAAATTCTCGGCCACGCCTCGTTACATGACCTACAACTAGATACTTTAGAATCGCATTAGAATGTATTTATCTTACGTTTCTATAATAAACAAATTTTAAAAAATATATGTTTTTATTGAAACCGCCGCCGCCGCTGCCGCTATCAACAATAAATGCAGGTTGTAGTCAACATCAAGATACTGATAGTGACCATCAGAGACAAAGAGTTTTATCAGAGATAAGAAATACAAGGTGTTAAAAAGTTCGTTTGAAATGTCAAGGAATACTCAAAAATCAAGTACAAAGAAAGAATATAGAAAATAATCCGATCTAAATTTACCTATTTTTTTCAGTTCCCTATACAAATTCTTGATTCCATATTCAAATGTAGGCAATCGCCGTCTATATCTTGTGAACAGTACGGTTAAATTGTGCCACACGATAAGAATCCCATAAAACTTCAAACGCACTTTTTTACAACTGTGTATGGTTTCACCAATTTCGGTTCTATCTCTCTCTTTTAGTTTGTGGTGTCTTTTAAAAATATAAGCTAACAGAGAATTATTAAATCTCTGTAAAGCAAACTAAACAAGATAATATGGACAGATTCACGTGAATCAACAATACATCATCTTGTGCGTATCATATTATATTTCGGAACGGATGATGATTACAGAAGACAGGCCATGTGAAATACACGAAACGAATACACTTATGACGTCTATAAAAAAATAAAGTGCCGTTCCAAAATTGAAATATTTAATTGACAAGAGTCAGTCTCTTTCACGCGTAGGAGATTTTCAATAGGCTATCTTTCTGTCAGTCAGATTAATAAACTGTTTCGAAGTACTTTGGAACGAAACCTGAAAAAAAAAAAAAAAATTGTTTTGATTGAGGACTTTTTGGCGGGAACTCGCGGCAAGAGTTTGTCATTTTTGTTTTATTATCCGAAAAAATAGATATCGTGGTTTTTAATGCATAATATTGATAGTGTATTGTTCAATAAAGTGCCATTTAAGTGTCTAATATGTAGGATAATGAAATAAAAGTGTGTAGACTGTGTTTCGAGTGCTCTCAAGAAGTCCATGAAATCTTCATCAAAAGTGCTATCATTTTGTTGAAGAATAGAGAAAAAGTTAAAGACAACAGAAATTGATAAATGAGAACTCAAATGAAATAGAAAAATATTTAGAGAAGAGCAAACTACGTAAGAATAGGCTGTATGGCCAGAGAAGCCTTTGCCTTTTCCTTGCAAAAGCAGGAAAGAACCAAACAAAAAAAAAAAAAAATTGTTTTGATTGATTTGTGTGCGATGAATTTGACGATCGTATTTTATTAAATTTTCATCTAAAATGGTTCAGTGTTGCGTTGAAGGATGCAAAAGTAGAGCAGATAAGAAAGTCAAACCAAGCGGACTTTCATTTTTCACGTAAGTAATCAAATATCCTACATCTCTCTCTCAATCACTATGCATTTTTGCATTTTCATCCCGTTTAAAACATATTCCTATGGATTATTCTGAAATTTTGTGTGAAAAATTGCAGTTCTTGTTATTCTTCTACCAAACGTCATCCTAGCATGTGTCTGGATCTGTTTTCGACTGTCTACGAGCTGTCTACCGATTTCGATTTTCGACATCATCTTTACGGTAGCATTACAACAACTAAGTCGCAAAGCGGCGATAAAAAAAACATTCATATGTTATTCTTTTATTATCTTGTTACTTTTTGTTACTGATAGCCACCCAAATTAGTGTAATTTTTATTTAAATATTTCCAAGAAATCTGTAAAGGCTTAACGCTATAAACAAGTCCTTGTATTATATCCTGTCATATTATAATAAAATTGATTTCCCAAATCTGTAAAAAAAAAAAATTATTAAAACAGTTCTTATTAACAACACTTAGTATTTATCACAGAATTTCTTTTTCACAATTATATTTAAATCCTTTTATTAATTATGAAACCTAGATACCTACCTCTACACAGCAAAAAAGTACCTACTATCATACACATTCCACTCACCTGATAGTTTTTTTATGTGGTTGGTAGCAAAATAATTTACACTTCAGACAAGAGCAAAAATCAAAATTTCATTTTTCAACCCATAAACTAGTAGGTGTGCTCCTAGGTTTCCCACCAGACCAGCGTTGAAGGCAACATGGCTCAAAGCTATTGGTAGACCATATTGGGACCCCCAAAACAACAGAATCTGTAGCGTCCATTTTAAACCAGAGCTGATCACAACAAAAGGCCCCAAGATAATGCTCAATCGAAGGGCTGTCCCAGAGTTGCAGTTGCCTGTAAGTGCATTGACAATTATTTAAAGACCTTTTTGTTTAACGTAACTTCCTGTGTCTGTAAATTATATCGAGGGTTCACGGGCGACTTGTATTAAGCGACATTTTTGGAAACACAGGTAACCTCTACTTTAAAAATTTATTTCTTACAAAATACCTCACAAAAAATAACATCTGAATAATATTTAAAATATTAAGAATATCGAGAATCTATATAATACTAAGAAGTTAAGTTTTAATGATTATTTTTCTAAGAAATATTTTTTTAAATCAGTCTCCTGAACATTTCTAAAAATGTCGCTTAATACAAGTCGCCCGTGAACCCTCGATATGGATCCTTCTGAAATACTCTAAAAAAGAAGCTGTGGCTTCTACTTATGAAACAATAAAAGATAAAGAGCAATGATTCAGTTTAAATTCAAAATGTTTTTGAAATTCAATTTTAGTTTGCTTTTAAATCATATTTCTATTTTTCTACCTAGTACAAAGTTCCTACCACTCAGAACTTGTTCACAACATTTCGGGAAGTATTATTTGTTAGAATGTGAATAAATATTACATCATCTTCTTATTGTGTGGCACATTTAACCTTTCTTTCCACAAGGTATAGACAGCGGTTGCCTAGTGGTTAAAAGGTTAATATTACATGGAGATGTTCTTATTAAAACAGAAATTGCACAACTTTCTTTCCGCAAGTAACCTACTCCCAATTTGAAAAAAAAATTTGAGCTTCTCATATATAAATACTAGTTGGCTCCTGAAATAAATAACGAAAATTATATTAAAAAAATGTAAAAAATTTATTCATCCCACTAAAGTTTATCTTTGTACTTATTAACTTTTAGAACTCGAATTTATTTTTTGATATATTTTTACAAAATCATTTAATTTAATGAGTGTGTTTCAATAATTTTATTTTTCTAGACAAAAACAGGTGTGGAAGCATCAGAACTGAAAGTATGTAGAATCTGTCTTGTATCTGATGTCAAAATGCACAGCTTTGATACTGGTTTGCTAAAGACTTGTATAGAATCCCTTTTGAAGTTGACAGTAAGTACTTTTTTATTATCATCTACGTATTCTTGACATCTTAACTAAAATACTCACATCCATGCATGTGCATGTGACTTTTAACCACCATCATTCCTGAGCCACATCTGTGTAGCAGCTTCCTGCAAGCCTGGAAATCCTATATAGCAACTTTTCTTGTCTACTTTTATCTTATATTAGCCTTTGCCCATGTGAATATTGTTTTTTTTTATTTAAAACTGACTTTATTATGTGTGAAAGAAAGTGACATGTTTTTATCCAGTGTATTAGGAACTGTGCATTTACCTGGAGTAAAAGTTTTCTGTGTTGTTCTCTTAGGTAGCCAGTAGAATGTTGCAAATGAAAATAAATATCGAGGACTATTCACTTGGTCATTTCGTCTAAGTGAATAGTCCTCGATATTTATTATAAATTGAGGATTCCATGTTCTGTGATTATATGTTTTAGCTAAATAAAAAAAATACATAGGTAAATACAAATACAATTACCCATTTCCTTTGTGTTAACAACCCATTACGTCGAGATAAATGCCACTGACAGTCAAACCCATCCAGATTATGACCGTGTTTTTAGTCAGTTAACCTGCGTGATCGACGCGACCACGCAATCCGCACTGAGCCACGACCGCTTCATTTCCTTTACTCTAACCAAAAAACATAAAAATAAATCTTTTATTTTAGGGAGATGCAGAAATACCAGGCCTTCCAACCTTAATCTGCTATGAGTGTACACCGCTACTTATAAAAAGCCACAGTCTGAAACAGAAATGCACATTGGCTCAGACAGCGTTATCCAACATTTACAGAGAACATGGTGAGGTAAGATAACAATTTAAAATGCTAATGAAAATATCAAGTCTGTGTGAATAGTTCCGATTGTATAAGTTCCTTAGAGAAAGTTACTCAGTAAAAAAAAAAAGTTTTTACCTATATTTAAGTGGATATTTAGCACCTACTTTTAAATTGTCGTTTTTTTCTACCTAGTACAAAGTTCCTATCGCGCGGAACTTGTACACTCATGTTGTTCTTTGCTGCTTTCCAGAATAATTAAGTCATACTATATTCTTCCATAGTAACAGTTCCAGTGTTGCTTTATTTTAGAATTTAACACTACAACATTCGACATTATTTGATTTTTCTCTTATGTTCAATGTTCATTTTAGGTTACCAAAGAAATGATACGAAAACTGAACCGGGATAAAATAAACCTTGCCTCTACCCTAACACACCACTACAGCATGCCTACAAAAACATTCCACTTTATCTATAACGAAGAAACTAAATCATCTCAGCTTTTAAAGGCAAAAACCAATGTATGTAGTAAAAAAGAAGAAATAAAAACTGATATTGAAGCTACTGTAAAAGTTGATCTCAAAGTATATCCAGAAATAACGATAAAAAAATATATTCCGACTATTACTAAAATGGAAATTGAGTTGGAGAGCATGAAAATGGAGGAGGAACCAATGGAAGAGGAGGATACGGAAGAAGCTGATTTTGTTAACGAGTTTGATGATAATATTGATGATGTTCTCGTGGAGAGCGATGGTAATGATGATGACGATGATAGACAAACAGATGATGACAGAACTGAGATTGAAATCCCACTAGAAGACAATACTGTTGTTGATAAACCAGAAGCTGATTGTAGTGAAAAACAAATGTCAAATGAAGGTGGTAAAACTAAAGAGTATAAAGGGTTGTTGAGAAAAATGCAGCAGTATTTTGATATTGAAGATTTGGAAACTGTAAGTATATTATAATGGTTCAAGCCTTTAAACGACGTTTTACGTAGGTATTCGTAGATATCCACGTGCGTGAACAATGGGACCTTCCTTGCAATATGGGGAAAAGAAACTATGCTCCATCAGAGCACGCAGCCGTTATAGTCATGGTGGTTTACCAACCAAAACAATATTAGTTAAATGGCATTTATTGGTCTATGTACCCGGATGAATATGTATATAGAAATAAGGTGAACCTTTTATGAACCCTAAACTTGAGTATCATAAGACAAATTTTAAATATTCGAGGTGTTGGTCTTTTAAGTAAATGCCTGTTATTTTCAGAAAGAGCAACAGTTAGCTGTGTGGCAAGCGTACAAAGGTATAGACCCTGAAGACGTAAAACATGAATTCGAATGTAATAATTGCTCAAAGACTTTCGCTTATGAGAAGGCGTACAAGAAACACATCGTTAAACATACTGTAAGTACTGATATTGAAATGATTACAAATAAAAAAATGCAGAACTAAGGTCAATAAAATGAAAATATAATCCTTTCATTCCCCTTTATTGCAGGGACCTCCTAACATTCTGTGTCCGTTATGCAAGAAAGGACGATTCAAAAATGAAGAAAGTATGCGGGAACACTACACAGCCAACCACAGCAGAAAATTCACATGCAAATTATGTTCCAAAATGTTCCCCAACTTGTAAGTAATCTTTTCGTTATTTAAACATTTAAAAATAATTTAAAATCGTGTAAACTAATCCAGACTTAGCCCTCGCGTGTGGGGTAATGCCAACCTTCCCTACTTTTTTAAAAATGTTAAAAACGCCAATGTGTTTTAAATAGCGAACTATGGCGTCATAACACTCTTAACTTCGTACAGCCGTTGCCATATACCTATAAATAAATAAAAATATTGACGTAATGAAATTCAAAGCCAGTAAGAATTTCTGCTGTTTCAATAAAATTGGTATACTTGCTACCCTGTTGCAGTGCGTTTGCGGAGAGGCACTACATGTCTCTCCACAAACAGCAGCAGCGACACAAGTGCGGCTCGTGCGCGTTCTCGTGCGCGCAGGCCGGCGCGCTGGCGGCGCATGCGCGCGCGCACCACGCCGCGCGCCACGTGTGCGCCCGGTGCGCGCGCGCCTTCTCGCAGCCGCGCGCGCTCGCGCTGCACCTGGCGCTCGCGCACGGCCTGCGCCAGGTGACACACACACACACACACACACACACACCACGCCGCGCGCCACGTGTGCGCCCGGTGCGCGCGCGCCTTCTCGCAGCCGCGCGCGCTCGCGCTGCACCTGGCGCTCGCGCACGGCCTGCGCCAGGTGACACACACACACACACACACACACACACCACGCCGCGCGCCACGTGTGCGCCCGGTGCGCGCGCGCCTTCTCGCAGCCGCGCGCGCTCGCGCTGCACCTGGCGCTCGCGCACGGCCTGCGCCAGGTGACACACACACACACACACACACGCACGCACGCACGCACGCACGCACGCACGCACGCACACACACACACACACACACACACACACACACACACACACACACCACACCACACATGTATAATTACCGTAACTTGCGAGGTCTCACCCTATCCGGAAGACTCCACCTGATGAGAAACCGCCCAACATTGTCTTTCGGCCGCGAGCACTCTGACATGCACACACATGCGCGCAAATCAGTGCCACGACCTTTTCAAATATGTTTGAGAACACAGATCACCGCCTATAGATATTCCGCATACAGGGCAGCCAACGGTCACCGATCATATGGGCAGCCGGCCACCAAGAAACTATACACAAATTCGGTATCGACCAAGACTCAAACTCACGCGGATATTACTAATTGTTCGTATTATAATAGCAATTGGTGCCGGCTGCTATCACTAGATGGCAGTCGTTAAGACATGTCGGAGGCCTTATAGGCGGCTTGAAAACTTCTGACACTGGGGTTGGACACTAGCCCCACAACCTCCACCAATCCGGACTTGGCCCCCGTGTGTGGTGTATGGTCTTACCTTCCCGAGTTACGGGAAGAGACCCATCCCCTGCAGTGGGGACGATATGCAACACAGAGTTCAAGTTATAATGGTAATTTACAATGGGGAAGAAAACTGACAAAGCTCGCCGATAGAGGCGCTGATATCGCTTGACTCATACTAACTGTCAAAACGTATAGAAAAAACTTTTTACGTGAACTAAACATAAGATTATTAAAAAAATACCGCGTTGTGTGGCGATTGGTTGCCATAATAATGGAAATCATTAATTTCCTAAAGATTCTCGGATGAAGAAGACGTGAGAAAAGTTACGTTTTCAATTATATACTTTTCAACTTCGCCTTTAATTGAGGAACAGTGCAAGTCGCATACATTTTCCAACTAACTATTTTACAGAAATAAAAACTAATTTATAACACCTCAATAATAAAAATCGCGGAACTAATTGAAAGTTGTTATGAGTCAAGCGTCCGTAGCGCCATCTGCAAATAGCTTTGCGTTTTCTTCCCCATTGTCATGCTCATCAGCCAGAAGACGTCCACTGCGACAAAGGCCTACCCCAAGGATTTC
Organism: Coleophora deauratella; assembly: GCA_958295455.1. Lineage (NCBI taxonomy): Eukaryota > Metazoa > Arthropoda > Insecta > Lepidoptera > Coleophoridae > Coleophora > Coleophora deauratella. The sequence goes on along the minus strand of OY282406.1, from coordinate 12,709,451 downwards.
CACACCGACGGGTCCAGCCTGCGCTGCCCGCATCCAGTGACTAGTGGTCAGCACCGCAACCGAATTTTTAATCAGAATGAGAAATTTTATACAACATTCAAATTGTATTATTTTTTTCTGAAATCTCAAAGTTTTTGAGCTTCAAGTAAAGTTTGCATTTTGGGGGTTACAGCGTTCACACTTTTTGCATCTACAGGGTGTAACAGAAATGTGTGACAATACTTCAAGGTTGGCTTTTACCCATCAAACTGAACAACTTTTGTTCTACAACTTTGTTGAAATCGCAAAATTTTTTTTGGACTTTTTATACAAATCGATCAGCTGGCGAACCAAGTTTGTATGAAAAGTCCAAAAAATTTTTTGCTATTTCAACAAAGTTGTAGAACTCAATTTGTTCAGTTTGATGGGTAAAAGCCAACCTTAAAGTATTGTCACACATTTCTGTTACAGCCTGTATATGTGAGGTCTCATCCATCATAACACACGGAAGACGTCCACTGCTGAACATATAGGTCTCTCCCATAGATTTCCATTGAACACGGTTTTGAGCCACTCAAAAATACTGGTAACGTCGCCAATTCACTGGCGACGCTGCTACCACACACCTCATTCAAATTAAACAACCTATAAACATTTTTTTAACATTTAAATTGTGTTATTACAGCAAAAAAAAGCTTTCAAGTGCGAAGAGTGCAATCTTAGTTTTGTGACAGAGGAAGCTAGGAAGACGCACCTAAATATTTCCGAGAGGCATAAGGAGGGGTAAGATTTTACTTTAGTCAAGATACCACTTAATAGCCTGCTCTACTATACTTATTAAATTAGTTGCCAGCGTAACAGTATATCAAATAGTATTGCATACAGTGTGGACACTCCCTGCCGCTCTCTGAAAGTGACCTCACCCCCCTTTGTGTACAAGATCTGGTGACTGACGGTCCATACAGTTGTCACTCAGTTATCTCGCTCTCTCCTACGTGTTAGAAAGGGAAGTCATAGTATATAAATAACTCGGACGATTTGTATGAATTGCCCAGGGTGTGTCGGTGCCATGTAATTGGAATAGTCTGTGTAAAGTTGCAGGAGACAAAAGACACAGATCGAAAAAAAAATTTTCGTATGAGTTTCTGATAAGATTTGTCAGGTCCAGATAAATCAGATTTAGTTGTTTATTCAGTAGTCATTCATATTGTGGAAGCCAGTAATTTTATACATTGTGTAACAAAATTGTTTGCTCATATAACTTGTTACATATTTTGTAATTCATTTGTTTTGTTACCCTGTACAAATCGTAAATTCTATTCATAAATTCACGTTGCGTTTAAACTGAATTCACAAACTTTGCATGAAACGTCAAAAAAAAAACAATCAAAAGACATACTTAAATATCAAGATTGTTTACATTTATTTTAATACCTAAAGAAATGGAGTATACATACATTGTAAGTTTTTGCTGTTGTCAGGTTCAAACCCACGCAGCAAGTGCAAGTGGCGACGTGTCTCAAGTGCGGTGTGGACTTCGCTTCGGAGCTGGAGATGCGCGCGCACTGCAACACGGAGCACGCGCCGCCCGGCGACGACGCGCCGCAGAGGTTCAAGTACCCCAAGAAATGCGACTTTGTGAGTACCAAGTCATATTCGAACTGATCGGTTTTTCCCTCAGATTTATATAAGGTGCTACTTTATTAGTGCCTGATATTTTAGTCAGTGCTTCTACTCCTGATTCTGATCAACTTTCCCCAAGGAACCCATAGTCAAATCGTAAAAAAATTTTTGGACTCTTCATACCAATTTGGCCGCTCGGCTGATCGATTTGTATGAAGAGTCCAAAAATTTTTTTACGATTTGACTATAGATTCCTTGGAGAAAGTTGATCAGAATCAGGAGTAGAAGCACTGACTAAAATATCGGGCACTAATAAAGTAGCATCTTATATACTTATAACAAAATCACTATCAAAACTAACAAAATCAGCTGAAACTATCTAAACTGGGGCTTCTACTCATGAAACTGAACAACTTTCCCCAGGGAATCCATAATGCGTAGTCAATTTGCAAAAAAAAATTTGGACTACTCTTCTTAAGTTGGCTGATCAGCTGGTCATCATCTCAGCTATAAAGTCTCTCCCACAGTAAATATACAGTATATTGAATACTATAAGATACAGGCCACCCCCCCTCGTTGGTACGATCTGGTGACGGTCCATACAGTCGTCACTCATCTCGCTCGCTTCAACGTGTTAGAAAGGGTGATTGTAGTAGATAAAAAACTCGGACGAGGGGAGGCCTTTGTTCAGCAGTGGACGTCTTTTGGCTGATGTAATGATGATTATGATCCGAGTTGTGATGTTTGTATGTATACACGTAAATGTGTGTGTTGCATGGCTTGCGCTAAGCAGCCGCCACGGGATGGCGTCAACCGGACCAGCGCGGCGGTAGATAAAGAGCTAAAAGTGGTACCTACCCTGTCGTATCCACAATAACATCCTACCACTGATAGGGCTAGGCTAAGCCACAACACTGCGTTGCGACATCGCATCGCGGAAATCTGCAACGCAAACAAAAGTAGAACCCGCGTTGTGTGGTCTGTGTCTTACTAACAACTGAACTGTATCAGTTCAGTTTCTAGCCTTGCCCTTAGCCCCTTATAATCTAGTTTGTCTTTGTGTTTTAGTGCGACACGATCTTGACCAGTCGTTCCGACCATTGGAACCATATCCAGCGGCGACACCCCGACAAGAAGAGCACCTACAAACCCATCGTCAACTACATATGTCAGATCTGCGGCAAGGGTTTGGGGGTAAGTGTCTTATTAGCATACATTTTTTTGAGCTTTTCATGAAGAAATATTTTTTAATAACCAAATATCGTAGAATTGACCAAGAATCATCAATACTGGGGGCAACTAGCTATTTTATGACGCAGAAGACGCAGTGTACGCAGCCTTCCCACTCGGTGGACCGATGGCCTGGTGAAGGTTGCGAGAAGCCGCTGGATGCGGGCAGCACAGGACCGGTCGGTGTGGAAATCCTTGGGGGAGGCCTTAGTCCAGCAGTGGACGTCTTTCGGCTGATGATGATGATGAGACCCGAAATAAACATAAGATAACAGCTAACCAAGCGGACTTAGAAAATGCATAAGAAGCCCTTCCACTATCCAAAATATGTTTTATAATGTAAAATCCCACGTCCCCGCAGACCACCCTACCCAGCGTGGCCCCAGTCTTATGCTAACAACTTCATACTTCACCACAGAGCACAACAAAGCTAGATGAACACATGACCCGCCACGCCGGCACGCCCAAGTACAAGTGCGACGTCTGCGAGAAGCCGTTCTACGAGAAGAGTCGCCTCAAGATCCACAAGTTGATACACACGGACGAGCCACAGTACCACTGCGACGTCTGCGGCCGCCGGTTCAAGACGAGAGACAGTATGCGGAAGCATCAGAAGGTTGTGAGTGTTGACCTTGTTCTATGTGGTCTTCGCACTTAATTATTTGATTCTTCTTATCATCGGCCAAAAAACGTCACTGCTGAATAAAGCAAGATCGGTCGGCGTGGAATTCCTGGGAGGGGGAGGGGGGCAAGGATTTCCACGCCGACCAGTCTTACGCGACCTTCACCGGGTCATCTTCGAGAACTTTAATTCTCTAACGGAACCAGAAACGAATAGTGCCTTCCTTTATTTTGAAGACTTGATAGTCACTCAAAAAAATCATAAATGTCACCACAAATATTTCCTGTAGCAACATGAAAATTCTGAAACTTCATTCTTTGAATAACTCAAATGTTGCCATTTAGGAATGACGAGCAGCGCTCTCATTTATTTTTAATTCCTTTTTTTACCAGCTTTTTGTATTAATTATATCATATATTTATTCACAGGTACACACAAATGACCTGAACTACGCGTGCACCTACTGCGGGCACAGGTTCAAGTCCTCAGACAGCCTGAGGATACACAAGAAGAGCCACATGAAGGACCTGGCTACCACCAGCTCATGGGACGAAACATTCTCCTCGTTCTAGTGATGACAAAATCTTGTGCCGTTATGAATTTATGATAGTTTAATTTATTGTATACTCGCTAAGTATATTAATTTATTTTATTAAGTAAATGCAATAATTTATTCAATATTTTATTTTGAGGTGTACGTTCTCGCTAAGTTATTCATTTTAATAAGTAAATGCAATATTAGTTTACTGTTTTAGTATTGTGTTTTATTTATTCCCTCCTGTTATGGGTTACGCATGGTAGCTGCGTCTCCGTGCATCGCTGTTTTTTTTTTTTTTTATGGCAGAGGTGGCAAACGAGCAGACAGATCACCTGATGGTAAGCGATTACCGCCGCCCATAGACACCCGCAACACCAGAGGAGTCACAAGTGCGTTGCCGGCCTTTGATTTGGGAGTACGCTCTTTTCTTGAAGGTTTGAATGTCGTATCGGTCCGGAAATACCGCAGGCGACAATTCATTCCACAGTTTGGTTGTGCGAGGCAGAAAGTTTCTAGTGAAACGCACAGTTGTGGACTGCCAACCATCTATGTGATGGGGATGAATATGTTGTCGCGTAGAACGATGGCGGAAAGAGGCGGCAGGGATCAATCCGAACAATTCCTCGGAGCACTCCCCATTGTACATGCGATAGAGAATGCAGAGCGAGGCTACATCTCTACGCAGCGCCAGGGATTCAAGCCGATCTGAAATATCCTGGCAGTCGACGATTCGAGTTGCTCTTCGTTGAATGCGGTCCAGAGGGAGAAGCTGGTACTGGGGTGCCCCTGCCCAGAGATAAGAACAGTATTCCGTCTCGATCTATTGAGCACACCAAGCTTCTTCGAGGCTAATTTAGCCTTACCCTCTAGATGGCCACGGAACTGGACTTCACTCGATATGTCGACACCAAGAATTCCGATACTAGTTGAGGCATTTAGGGGAGTGTCCTCAAAACGAGGTGATACGACAAATGGCATTTTCTTGGCAGTGAACGCGCAAACTTGTGTCTTAGTGGGGTTAAATTGGACCAAATTAAGTCGACCCCATTCTGAGACTTTCTTTAAAGAGGCCTCAATTTCCGACACAAGTTTGTTTCGACTCTCGATGACGTTTTCCCGAGAAATGTTGGCACGGCCGGTATAGAAGGCATCACCTGTGCTGTCATCCGCATAACAATGAGTGCTGCTGATTTGCAGCATATCATTGATATGCAGAAGGAACAGTGTAGGCGAAAGCACACAGCCTTGAGGGACACCAGCATTCACAGACATAGAATCTGAGCATGCACCGTCGACTACGACCTTTATGCTTCTGTCTGCAAGAAAACTAGTGACCCATAAGAAGGAAGCTTCGCAAGAAGTGCTTTGTGCCAGACCCGATCGAAGGCCTTCGCTATGTCCAAACTAACGGCCAAAGCTTCCCCCTTAGTCTCGATCGCCTGTGCCCAACGATGTGTCAGGTAGACAAGAAGATCACCAGCGGACCGGCCCTTACGGAAACCGTACTGTCGGTCACTAAGCAGCTGGCGGTCCTCTAGGTACCGAAGGAGCTGGCTGTTGATAATGGACTCCATTATCTTTGAGAATAAGGAGGTTATGGCAATCGGCCGGTAGTTGGACGGATTCGAGCGGTCACCTTTTTTAGGGATCGGGTGCACCAAAGCTGTCTTCCATGACTTCGGGACTACGCCAGTGGAGTATGAGAGCCGAAAAAGGCGCGTTAAAACTGGAGCCAACTCTGGAGCACACACCTTCAACACGATAGGAGGGATTCCGTCGGGCCCACTCGACTTATGAATGTCGAGGGAAAAAAGTGCTTTACGCACTGAGCGTTGGTGGAACCGGATATCCGGCATACAGCTCGTGCACCGCGGTATGGTCGGCGGCTCGTTTCCCCCGTCATCCAACGTTGAGTTGGACGCAAAGAGTTTGCCTAGAAGATCGGCTTTCTCCTTTGCGTCGTGGGCCAATGAATCATTTCCCATGTGCAGTGGTGGAAATGATGGCGTGCAGAAATTCCCCTGGACAGCTTTGGCCAGAGACCAGAACGCACGAGTTCCCGAAGGAAGACGCTCTAGTCTCTCGCCAATTCTGCCTATGTGCGCTGACTTTGCCCTGGCAATGTCTCTTTTGAAGGACCTGGAGGCAAAGTTAAACTCCTTTTTTAATACGCTGGTCTTTTCATCCCGTACCTTCGCCGCATTTGCCCAGGCTTGGTAACATTCCTGCTTTCGGCGAGAAGCCTTTTTGCAGGACCGACCAAACCAAGGCTGGGATTTGCCGCCAATGGGGACCACTGAGGATGGGATAAAAAGCTCCATACCCTGCAGCACCACATCAGCGACAGAATCGGCAGCGAAGTTGGGATCATCCGGCGTGAAGCAAACCTGCCCCCAAGGGTAGGACGCAAAGAAAGACCACATCCCATCCCAATCTGCTGACTTGTAATGCCACACACGACGGCGACAGGCGACTCGCGGTCGCGGCGGGCACGTGAGTGGCACCGTACTCCGGATAAGGCAGTGATCCGAAGAGCCGAGTGAGGCGTCAACGGATACTTGGTAGCCGTCCGGATGAGAAGTCAGCAGAAGGTCCAACAGTGAAGGTTCATGGTTCTCCACATCTGGGATTCGCGTGGGCGTAGTAACCAGTTGTGTCAAACCATATGCCAGGCCGAAGTCGTGAACAGATCTCCCCGCATGATCGGTCTTGCTAGAACCGAGCCATTCGGCGTGGTGGGCGTTAAAATCGCCGAGTACCACGATCTCAGCGGATGGGATCTGCTGCTGCACAGTATCTGCAGCCATTTGGATGTGCTCAATGAGTCGGTCAGTTTCGCCATCGCCGGTATGGGACCTATATAGGCACGAATAGACGCGGGGATGGTCATCGCCGTCTACACGTAGCCATATGGTGGAGAGGTCCCTACCTTCAAGGTTGCTGAGACGGCGAGAACTGATATCGTCTCTAACGTACACGCACACTCCAGCCCTAGGCACGAAGGAGTGTTCCAGTCCATACCCAGGGTAGGAGAGGTATGATGTGTCTGCTGGGGACGATATCTGTGTCTCGGTCAGGAAGAGCAAGGCCGGCTTTGCTGTCTGTAGGTGGTAGTGAACAGCATTAATGTTTGAGTGTAAGCCCCTGATGTTGCAGAAGTCCACGGCCAGCGTGGCAGGGGGTGCCAAGGTGTTTTTGCCCTTCCCTTGTGCAACTGGATGATGGAGCGCTGTTATGCTCCCCCCCCCCAGAGTACGACGAGGGGCGGCCTGGACGTCCAGGCTCAGGCACATTGTATCCTGAGCATGGACGTCCAGAGAGGGATTCTCCAGCGCTAGCGCAGCTGGTACCCTCCTGGGGTAACATATTTGGTAACTGCGCTATCATTGGGGGGGGGGGGGGGGGGGGTTTGGGCCTCCGGTACCCTCACTCACACAGTGTGAAATGAAGACAGTATGTTTTTGGTCACCTCCGCGCCGATTAACCTATTTTGCAAATATATTGCACGTTTATTCCAGTTATGTTTAAAAAAATATCATAAGATGGCGCAAAAATGGCTCATCTTATCATAAACCAAAGAACCCCACGAGCCTGGGGACAAACAGAACTGTTAGTTTTGTTTGTCCCCGAATTTTTATGTGGGCACAACCAGGAATTTTAAAGTTTTGTTTGTCCCCGTTATTTCTATCAACAATTTACAGCTCTTTGAACATTTCTTATTCTAAATAATATTAACCAATTGACCGCTTCGCTACTCTTTGACAAATCGTGCCCGTCACCAACCACTAATGACGTCGGCTCCAGCCAACAAAAATATAATAATGATAAACTTTACTTGAACAAAATGTGTCCCTGACCCCAGCAAGCACTTTTTTCCTAGGGCTCCTAGAAAAGTCCTACCTATCTCAAATTTTAGAGCATAATTAGAGCAATCATCATGCCAAGTGAAAACATTTTAGCAATCACACTTTTCGAGATACGAGCGCTTAAAGGTATGCTTTCTGGGTGGAATTCCACTCAGCAAGCACAACCAGAATACGTAAATTGGCGGGAAAAATCAGTTTTTAGCATCTACTGCTGTAACTATAATGTTTGGAAGCACCAGTCTTGTATTCATATTAGTTTCAAAGCTTATACAGCTTTTTCACCTAAGAAAAAAAGTACTTGCTGGGGACATAAACAAAATGTTACAATATTTTGTAGCCTGGCTCCCTAACTAGGAGTAAAATGAATCAAAATCTCAAATCCTGGCACCTGTGGCACGGAAACCGATCGTCGGCCCTAGCTTACCGTGGTGGTCAAAGGGCTAACTGCCATAAAATATTTTTTCTGGAACAAACGAAACTTTAAAATTCCCACATTTGTCCCCACATAAAAATTCGGGGACCAACAAAACTAAAAGTTCTGTTTGTCCCTTTTTTTTAATAGTGTCAACAACTGTGTATGGGCAAAGACACTATATACGAGTATGTGCATACTCCCTAAAAACCCTAACAGATATTTTTTATATTTTCTCGAAAAATACCTGTATAATTATTAGAAAAATGTGAGTGTTTTAACATTGCCTTTTTTTCATAAAACACACATAGTGAAAAATTTTAATCATTTCATTAAAAAAATAGTCTCTTTTGAAGGTACTTACTGATTAAATAAGTTTTTAATAACTTTGTTTACCTAAAACTACTTGTACGTACTTGTAGGCTTAAAATTAGGTACAAGGTAATGTGGTACTATTGATGTATCATTCAGTCTTATACAGGAAGGAAATAAAAAATAGTTCAGCCTTTGCAACTGGTGAACTCAACACCAAAGAAATGAAAAAAAAAAAAACACGAAGATTCAAGCATTTTCTTTAAGAACTATGTATTATTTTTGATGGGTTGGTGGGTTATCTCTACTGTATTGTTGAATCTTAATCAACTAGGGCCGACAATCGATTTCCGTTTACGGTACAAAACAAAAGCTATTTTTATAGGACAAAATAATCATATTTTTTCCAAATTATCTATAAATGCGAATGATTTAAATAAAATTAATTAATAATAACATAACTAATAAATAAAAACATATGTCTAGTTAATAATACGTAACTAGACATATGTTTACAAATACATATACAGGAGTTAAAAACTGCATTTGAAATTTTAAGGGATTACTCAGAATTTTTCCTGTATTCTATACTTGATTCTGAGTAATCAGAACCAAGTATAGAATACAGGAAAAATATTGAAAATATCCACTCTTCAATTTTTTTTTTTCAGTTTCCCATACTAAATCTGAATAGTGAATCAAGAATTTGTATGGGGAACTGAAAAAAGTTGTGGTACGGTTTTTTTTAATTTTTCCCATATTCTATACCAGTGCTTTTCAACCTTTTTTAACACACGACCCTTTTATAGGTAAAAAAATTCTTGCGACCCCCCCCCCTAGGGTCATAAACATACAAATTAGTGGTTTGAAAGACTACGTTTATAATTTTCTTCAGTTAGAAAATGATTTAGTTATTAATGTCTCCAAAATAGAACCACCCATACAACCACTTCAGTCGCAGTGTAGACAATGCTACTTGCGTCGTAATAGAAGCAAGAAGCATTGTCTACACTGCGACCGAAATGGTTGTATGGGCACGTTTTGACAAATTCTTAAAAAATAAACAGGTCCAGCCTTCTCACTCAAATCGTATTTTTTTCATTGCAGTGTAGGACCTACAAATACTGACTTTTTCTTTTACTCGCGAGCCCTTGAGAAAGGCTTCGCGACCCCCCGGGGGGTCGCGACCCACAGGTTGAAAACCACTGTTCTATACTACTTGATTGAACGAACTTTTTTAACACCTTTATATGTAAACATAATTATGTCTAGTTATATATTGTACAGGTAACTAGATATATGTCCTTCAGAAAGACTCGGAAATTATATAACCACGGCTTCTACTCATCAAACTGAACAACTTTCCCCAAAAAAACCTATTTGCATAAAACGTTTTGGACTTCTCAAACCTATTGATAGATTCGTCAACTTTGTATGGATGGTCCCAATTTTTTTTGTGAGTGGCGTATACTAGGTGAGATTGAAGTCACGGACTTTTAACTGTGGCTTCTAGTCAGCACTGAACTACTTTTTCTAAGGAACCAGGTCAATTGCAGCAAAAAAAATTTGGACTTTCTATACAAATTTGCCTACTCAGCTTATCTATTTCTATGAAGAGTAGTCTTGCGGAAAGTTGTCCAATTTAATCTGTAGAAGCTACGGTTATATTTTATCTGGTGTTTTAGCAGAATCTTATACAGGTCAGGATGACTTGTACACTCCTGCAAACCTCTGAACCAGGTGGTTGTACTTTTTTTTGGGCCTTTTATTGTTTTAAGCCACAATAATTCCTCCAATGTCTATGTAATGGAAAACTCACGATGACACAGAAAGTGGTATACCAAAATATGTATATACATATATATGTATTTTTTTGGATGTACTTATGAACTAAACAACTTTTAATCCACAACTTTTTGCTCATAAGCTGATCGATTTGCATACTTGAAATGTAAACCTGTAACAATGTTATCACTAAATTCTTGTATCTTATATACAATATTTGTTGGTTTTCAGAAAAGTTATTCACTTAACACTAGAGCGCACGCGCCTCTTTTTTTACATGAGTGATCCCGTGCTCTACTACGGTAGAACATTTACAAATTGATGTTTTTCACAAATAATGGTGTATGGAAATGAAAAAATGTTTCTTCATGGTTTGATATTTAATAAACTAAGGAAACTCTGTGGAAGAGTGGAAGGAGTTGGAGAAGGCCTATGTGTCAACAGGACACGCTGGTATGGACTGATGTGCACCAATAATTAATTTTTTCTTATGTGAAAATGAAATGTAAATCATTATCAGCAATAAAGGCTTTTGTATTGTATTGTATATGTATTGTAAACTAAGCAAAACAAATAAGCAATTATTCTTGAAGAATGAGATGGCAACATATGAATTTCTGACCCTGTTTTACTATAGTAGAGCACGCATGCATTCGAGTGTTAAGAGGTTTGCAGGTACCGTACCAGTTACTCCATATAATATATAACAAAATTACAAGTTTTATTTAGTGAGCAGTTTGCAAGTCGGTGGATAAAATAATTTAGATAATCAACTTTAATATCACAAATGTAATTTTATTCATTATTTTCTGATTTGACATCCGCGACCAGAGATACTGAGATATTTTTGGATTCCTGTCCTACCAAACTGTCTAAAGGGTCGTTTGTGGAAACATCATTATTAAGTGTTGATGTAGTTACAAAAGAATACGTAGGCGACATTACTGGTACAGTATGTTCTGAGTCTAAATCAGCTAGTTCAGCTTCAGTGAAAATTTGTGCAAGTTGCAATTTAACAAAGGCTTGAGTCCTTGGTTTTAGTCTTTTAAATGTTTCTGCGTAGCTAGCAAATAGATGATCGGTGCCATCGGCTTTCTTTTTATTATTCATGACAAGACATGGCAATGACGACAGCGACATGTCTTGTGAATTATTCTCATGCGACATGTCTATGTGCGAGCTGTGAGTACTGTTTGAAGCCGAAGCACTTTCGGATGGGCTCACATTTTCATCTGGTATATCCACATTAGATGTTTTTGATCGTAGCTCTATTGTGGAATCCAAAAATTCTAAATATGGAGCCCAGCACCAATTGATATATTTCTTTTTTTGTCCTAATGTTCCCTTTAATTGTTTTTTATATTTAGTATATCCATCTTTTAAATTTTTCCATTTATTTTTAGTTGCATCACCTGTAACAGAAAGGTTTTTTTAAGGTACGTAACAACGAGAGATTCGTTTTCTACAATAGCGTTTTCATACCGTATTGGGTATTTGACAGTAAGCAAAATTGTGAATCAAGTGTCAAAGGCAATATGGGACGTATTGCAGCCAATTTATTTACCAATGCCGACAGAAAACACATGGCGAGAATCAGAGATTGGTTACAGATCTATATGGAATTTCCCAAATTATGTTGTAGCCAGTATCGACTGGCAAACATATACAAATCCAATGCCCTGGCAATAGGGGATCTAGCTATTATTGCTATAAAAACATATTTTCAATTGTACTATTGGCATTGGTGGACCGAAATTATAAATTTACTGTCATAACCATAGGAAGCTATGGACCAAATAGCAATAGCCTAATATATGAGAATTCCAATTTTTATAAGACATTCCTTGTGGGCAAAACTTTACTACCACCAAAAGCATTATCGAATTCAAATGTTCCGGAACCACACGTCATCATCAGTGATGAAGGTGGTTTTGGTTTAAAACCATATTTAATGAGATCTTTCTTTTCCTACACCAGTTACTATACAAGAGCATTTTAATGTCACAACAACGCATTCAAGTATTGATATATCCTGGTGGTCCCACTGAGTTATGGTAGTGGGGACACAAGCACTTGAAAGTCCTGCTGGCCCCACCAGTGGAGCATAGTGGGGACAAGAGCACTTGAAAGTCCTGCTGGCCCCACTAGTGGAGCATAGCAGTGGGGACACGAATCCTAAAGGCAAGATCCAAGGAAGCTAAAATTTTTCAAACGACTTTGCCGGGCACTACGCGTCGTTGAAGGTATTCGGACAATTGGCAACCAAGTGGAGAGTTTACCGAAGACCCATGGAATGTAAACTCGAAACGGCAATGTGGTCAAAGCAACATGTTGTTTACATAATTTTATTAAAAGTAAGCACGGAAACTACCCTTCCAGTACCAACGCAGCCGCAAGAAGAGGGAAATGCTCTATTCAGTTGTTCCCACAAACCAAGGGGCCTCTAGAAAATTTGCTAAATTATTTTAATGCATACTAATATGTTTTTTTACTTACGACTTTGCTTCAGCTCCTTCGAAATTTTGTCCCACGATATCTCCTTTTTTAAACTATTGCGATAGTCTTTATCCAACGTATTATAAAGGCACGGGTGCATTCGCACCAACATAATCAATTTCTTTGTAGAAGCCATTTTAATTTCACGAAAAACACAAAAAAATCAAAGCCATTTAGGTACTTATTACCTACAACTCTAAAGCACGCCCCCCCGCCTCGCCGCGCCGTAGGTGAGTATATGTTCTATGTTCCTTGCCCCCCGCATATCATACCTACCGTAGGGCCACGGTCTGAGAGGGCCACGCCACGTTCAGAACTTGCACTCTGACAGCAATCGTTTTGTACTCTCTCTTTCACACTTACGCAATTTATATTATGCTATCCTGTTGTCAGAGTGAACGGTTGCTGACAGAGTGCAGGTTCTGAATGCGGCCTAGTAATGCGTTCAGAGGGTTCACCTAACAGCAACCGTTCACTCTGAGTCAAGTGCACCCTCGAAACGCGGCCCTGACCCCCCATTGCTCCCCGAACCGCGGCGCCGCCGCCGCGCCGCCGGCGCACACATTAACGTTATCTCCTCGGGCCCATAGCTCAAAGAGGCTTCAGACCTGAAAAAACCCTTTGTACCTGAAAAATGATTTCTTATTTTGACACTCACAACATTTGTACCGCTGTCTGTGAGGAATGATTGACAAAAGAGTTTGGGCCATACGGCGCCATCTTGAAAATTTGTTTTTCCATTTTTTTGATAATTTGGCTTTTCTCCGACCAGATTTGAAGGCCTAACACGCGTTACATATCATTTGTAACGGGGCTGGTGTACTCAGTTTGTTTCTAGATTGTCTAGATTTTCTGTAATTAACCTCCAAAAAAAAGCCCGACGGGCTTTTTTTCCCATGCTAATTACAGAAAAACTAGGTACTCTACATACCAGTTTATTACATCAGCCCCGTTACATATGATATGTAACGCTAGTTAGCCCTTCAAATCTGCTCGGAAAAAGGCCTAATAATAAAAAAAGGGAATAACATTTTTGAAGCGTTACTCCGTCGGGCCCATAAACTTTCATCGATAACTCCATAACGAGTGCGGTACAAATGATAAGAATGAAGTATTACTGAAATATTTTGCTGGTACAAAGGTTCTATGAACTTATTTTGTTAATATCTGCAGTAATTATGGAGAAATTCAAAGCGAAAGTTTGTATGTAGCTCACGAAATAGGGTGACAATGATTGTTAATGTTATTGGAATAATACTGGTTAGTACTAAAATGTTAGGTAGGTAAAAATTATAACGAAATAATCACAGATAAATCAATCTAGGTACCTGCAGTAACCTTATTACCAAAAAAAATGAAATATTGTATTATAAATAAAATATTATCAAAAAAATATGCATCCATCGAAATTCTTGTTAAGAATTATTGGTTGTTCGACCCAATGGTCATAACAAAAGTTAGATAACGCTTGTTAACATAATAATACATAAATAATACGGTCATTATGTTAACAAAATAATAGAAAAAAAAAAGTTATTTAGGTAACAAAATAAAATGAATGAGCGAAGGATTTGTTAGGTGGGGAACAATTTTAGGTTTTTATTTGAAATTTTTCATAAATGTCCTAGTTTGCAACTATAAATTTTAATGCATTTAATTAAGTTCCTGAGAGATGAAGAGAAATTGGGATTTTTGAAATTGTATTAGGTATTAGTATGTAAAATTAATTTACAAACCATTTGTAAAATTAATTTATAAAATAGATGCCTTTACCAACTTATCACAGACTACTGAAAATGCTTGCCTAACTTATTTTTACTCTGGAGTGATTGCTATGGCTATGAATAATCGAAATTATGGTTCAATTTAGTAATGAGGGTCGGAACAGATACTTAAATATTAGTGTAATAAATACCTACTCCGAATCGGAACATCATAAGGTTACCATAGCCAAAATGCCTTAGGATAAACGGGATTATAAGTTTTATGTTTATATATAACAATATTAAAACTGTACAGAATCTATTTGATGAGAGTCTTTTACTTAAAGTATTGTAAATGGTTTTATTATAAATAAAGTTACATAGTGGGGTTTTATACGTAATCCAATGTGTATGGGGAGGTAAAATTTGATGATTAAAGGAAATCACTTTGCACACGTATATGATAAGTAAATAGAAGCTGATTTAGCCCAGTAGCCACCCCTCACCCCCTGGCAGGTGATGAGGGAGGGCGTACAAAGTCTCACTTTGGCGTGCTTTAGAAAAAAAACTATCTATTTGATCTATCATCTTGAACTTGGTGTCGTTTTCGAATAAACCGAGAATGTAGCTTTCATTTTTGGCATAATTTTTGTTCAATTTACTACATTTATTGTGAAAAAAAAATAAGAAAATGAAAAAACTCTCCAAAAAATCTACTAGATTTTGCTTTAATATGCTATCGTTTAAAAAATATGCACTAGTGGCATAAATAAAAAATATTGGTAACACAAGATATTACAAGACCAAAAAAGAATTAATGTTGTTCATATTCTATGCTCTAACAGGGGGTGATACCATTTCAGCCTCTAATGGAGGAGGAAATAAAACCGCGTCGTAAGCCTGGAATGTTTCTCCTCCAGCAACTCTCGGTTTTAAAATGGCGTATCATATATGGCGAAAGATGGCGCTATTTGTCTCTAAAATACAAAGAGGTTGAAATATATAATAAACTATTATTTATTTATTTTATATCACAATGGGGGGGGGGGGTACTTAAATATCACATGTATTTATTTTTTCGTTCAACGCACGATTTCTAGAGTAATTTCTAAGCGTCGGACTGTTGTTGTTATGTTGTTTTTAACTCTTCCCAAGGTTCGAAACGGCTTCAGGTAGTCAGAAACAACCTGCAACCTAAACGTCTGTTTGAATTTCTTATCACAGTGCTTTAATTTCCAAAATTAAATTACATTACACCTGTATTTAAAGATAATATTTTGTATCAAAAAAATACACGTGATTTTGGGTAGGCGTGGGGAGGGTAGTATCACCAGGGGAGAGGGGGAGTCTAAAAAGTTGCTAAAAAATATCACATGATTAATGGACGACGCCCTTGTAGAACACACACATGATCTCCTTTCTATCCTTAATCATTCTAATTAATTTTATGTGAAAAATCTCGAATATAATGTTTTTCTTTTTAAATCAGCACCTTTATGTCAAAAATAGTAATCCACTCAATGTTTGCTAGAAAAATGTACAAGTATTGTACATTTCTAAAATGGGCATTAAACAAGATTTTTTTAAAGCATATGAGACAAAACCATTCAGTATTTTTTTTTACGTCGCCGATGTTTAAAGTTTCATTCATTATCAGATATTTTCTAAAGATTTTTTTCGATGTATTTCTGATAGCATCTTTAATTTTTAGGGTTACGTACCTCAAAAGGTAAAAAGGAACCCTTATAGGACAACTTCGTTGTCCGTCCATCCGTCTGTCCGTCGGTCTGTTTGTCTGTCTGTCCGTCTGGCAAGACCCTTTTTCTCAGGAACGCGTGAACGTATCAAGTTGAAATTTATATCAAATACTCAGGACTGCAATCCCTTGAAGATGTGAAAAAATCAAACTTCTGTGCCGAGTCAATCAAGAGATACGACCGTTTATGCCGCATATTTGGACACTCGCATGGGAATCAAAACCTAGAATCATGAAATGTGGCAACAAGCAAAACTTATAGCACAAAAAGTGAAAAGTCCGAAAACCAATTTTTAGTTACATATGTCAGACAAAAAAAATTAAAAATATCAAAAATCGAACCTGCTATTTTTGTTTCAAAAAAATATTGCAGTCCTTTTCCTGTTCCCTCATAAATATTTGGTCCGTATCCTAAAGGGTGGGCGATCCCTTTGTCCAGAATCCAGATGTATAAGTACCTCACTTGCACAACAACTAGTTGAGAATAGGGAAGCTTCCATTTTATTAGGCCGGAAACCCCATCACTAATGAATAACGAGTATACCTTTGTTCTAGCTGAGTGCTCATTCCTCATAACGACATTTTTCACTGCAAAGGCATAATTCGGGGCAGTTTATTTGTCTTTTTTGACAGTTGTATTTAACGCCACAATGTGGTTTGAATTGCATTTGCACCGAATTAGCTCTAAACAAGCGTTAGCAGCCACAGCAGTAGTCCATCTACTGATTATTTGTAGCTATTTCCCACTTTCACTGAGCCGGACGTGAGAGATTTTGAATGGGCACTAATGTCTGATCCCATACGTGGACACCCTGGTATACTGCTCTCAGAAGATATTGTTGAAAACTGTCTTCCGATGATGAATTTTTTTTAATTTCTCCTTATCTTTTAGAGTACGATTCTCGCCTGCAATGGGTTAAGCTGGTGCAGTAGCTGGATCTTTAACATATTAAAAACAAATCAATTTAAAATAATTTTATACCCAAACAGAGAAATCTATGTACAATACAAAAATATCGTTTTATTCAAACTGTCTTGTCATAGGCGCACATGGTTATAATAAATTTTTCCAAAATTTTTTTTGGCGCTTTCAATGTCTCCACAACCCATCGTTTTAAAACCGAGAGTTGCTGGAGGAGAAACATTCCAGGCTTACGACGCGGTTTTCTTTCCTCCTCCATTAGAGGCTGAAATGGTATCACCTCCTGTTAGAGCATAGAATATGGACAACATTAATTCTTTTTTCGTCTTGTAATATCTTGTGTTACCAATATTTTTTATTTATGCCACTAGTGCATATTTTTTAAACGATAGCATATTAAAGCAAAATCTAGTAGATTTTTTGGAGAGTTTTTTCATTTTCTTATTTTTTTTTCACAATAAATGTAGTAAATTGAACAAAAATTATGCCAAAAATGAAAGCTACATTCTCGGTTTATTCGAAAACGACACCAAGTTCAAGATGATAGGTCAAATAGATAGTTCTTTTTCTAAAGCACGCCAAAGTGAGACTTTGTACGCCCTCCCTCATCACCTGCCAGGGGGTGAGGGGTGGCTACTGGGCTAAATCAGCTTCTATTTACTTAACATACACGTGTGCAAAGTGATTTCCTTTAATCATCAAATTTTACCTCCCCATACACATTGGATTACGTATAAAACCCCACTATGTTTAACTTTATTTATAATAAAACCATTTAAAATACTTTAAGTAAAAGACTCTCATCAAATAGATTCTGTACAGTTTTAATATTGTTATATATAAACATAAAACTTATAATCCCGTTTATCCTAAGGCATTTTGGCTATGGTAACCTTATGATGTTCCGATTCGGAGTAGGTATTTATTACACTAATATTTAAGTATCTGTTCCGACCCTCATTACTAAATTGAACCATAATTTCGATTATTCATAGCCATAGCAATCACTCCAGAGTAAAAATAAGTTAGGCAAGCATTTTCAGTAGTCTGTGATAAGTTGGTAAAGGCATCTATTTTATAAATTAATTTTACAAATGGTTTGTAAATTAATTTTACAAACTAATACCTAATACAATTTCAAAAATCCCAATTTCTCTTCATCTCTCAGGAACTTAATTAAATGCATTAAAATTTATAGTTGCAAACTAGGACATTTATGAAAAATTTCAAATAAAAACCTAAAATTGTTCCCCACCTAACAAATCCTTCGCTCATTCATTTTATTTTGTTACCTAAATAACTTTTTTTTTTCTATTATTTTGTTAACATAATGACCGTATTATTTATGTATTATTATGTTAACAAGCGTTATCTAACTTTTGTTATGACCATTGGGTCGAACAACCAATAATTCTTAACAAGTATTTCGATGGATGAATATTTTTTTGATAATATTTTATTTATAATACAATATTTCATTTTTTTTGGTAGTGAAAATGAAAATGAAAAATGAAAATGAAAATATTTTATTCGAAGTAGGTAGCAGTGTACACTTTTCGAACGTCATTCTTTTATCTACCTAATACGAGGTTCCTACCACTCGGAACTCGTATACCCACCGTTTCGGGAAGTGTTTGCGGAGTGAGAAGAAACGGCGGGCCCTAAAGAAACTCCCTCCAACACATTTTTTTTTTTAAGTCTTATATTCTATTACATCTTAATGCTAGATCAATAAATGAATTATACAATGTCATGTCTGTAAATAAAATATACAAAAATAAGAATAAAGAAAGGATTCAAAAGAGATAAAAGTAAAAATTGTTTGTAGCTAATGACTAACAAATTCCAAAAAACCAATGACAAGAGCAGGCCAGTTCACACGGACAGCACCCGATCACGAGTATAACGCGAGAGTCAGCCATCGCTCCCCTCAACCATATTTGAGGGAAGGGAACGACCCGGCTCCCGGCTACCTGTAGTAGTAAGGTTACTACAGGTACCTAGATTGATTTATCTGTGATTATTTCTTTATAATTTTTACCTACCTAACATTTTAGTACTAACCAGTATTATTCCAATAACATTAACAATCATTGTCACCCTATTTCGTGAGCTACATACAAACTTTCGCTTTGAATTTCTCCATAATTACTGCAGATTTTAACAAAATAAGTTCAAAGAACCTTTGTACCAGCAAAATATTTCAGTAATACTTCATTCTTATCATTTGTACCGCACTCGTTATGGAGTTATCGATGAAAGTTTATGGGCCCGACGGAGTAACTGTTGAGAAAAATGTTATTCCCTTTTTTTTATTATTAGGCCTTTTTCCGAGCAGATTTGAAGGGCTAACTAGCGTTACATATCATATGTAACGGGGCTGATGTAATAAACTGGTATGTAGAGTACCTAGTTTTTCTGTAATTAGCATGGGAAAAAAAGCCCGTCGGGCTTTTTTTTGGAGGTTAATTACAGAAAATCTAGACAATCTAGAAACAAACTGAGTACACCAGCCCCGTTACAAATGATATGTAACGCGTGTTAGGCCTTCAAATCTGGTCGGAGAAAAGCCAAATTATCAAAAAAATGGAAAAACAAATTTTCAAGATGGCGCCGTATGGCCCAAACTCTTTTGTCAATCATTCCTCACAGACAGCGGTACAAATTTTGTGAGTGTCAAAATAAGAAATCATTTTTCAGGTACAAAGGGTTTTTTCAGGTCTGAAGCCTCTTTGAGCTATGGGCCCGAGGAGATAACGTTCATTACCTGGCGCACACAACCGCTCCGCCACGGTGAGCGTTTAGTTTGAACAATGACGTACTAGTTTCTTTGGTCTGAGAGGTGTCCATGACGCCAGCGGAATGTTGTAGCTAAGAAGGATGTGAGTATAATAGGGAATTAGAGCATCATTAGGACTAATTGTGCGCCAGCAGCGGAATTTGTGCGTCTTACAATTTCGGAGATATTCATAAAAAACCGATGCCGCCAGGGTAACGTTCCCTCAGCGGCATAATTTTGAAAAAGATGGTCTAGCTCATAACAAAGTACATGACTGAGTAGCTTTCGTCGTGTTATAAATGTGCGCAAATAGCGGAATTTGTGCATCTTACGGTTTTCGAATTATTCAGGATTCCGCTGCAGTAACGTTTTTGAGTTTTCTGTATCTCGAAAACGGCTGATAGGAGAAATTTAAAAAAAAAACCACTAGTACACCTTAATTTGTGCGTAATTTGAGCAATGTTACTTTTTTGAAAATTATGATATTTTTTTAGTAATTAATTTGTTTAGAAAATCAGGAAATTCTAATATACAAGGAAACGAGTGAAGTTTCAATCGAATAAAGAGCACTCAAATATTCCTCTAGTAGACCCTAATAATGTGTGCAATTGTGGATTGTATTATCTAGGCAATTAGTGAGATATACCATTTAATTACGAAATTAAGTTAGCGAAATTTTAAAGATTGAATTCAGTGCTCCCGTAAGACTATGTAACATGACATTTTACATAAAATTAGAGCATCCTGCTAGCAAGCTTTCCTGTAAGTTTCAGCTTTGAATAACGTTGATTTAAAAAGATTTACCCAAAAGAAGAAAGAACGAACATTTTCCCTATAACCCGACCAAATTAGAATGTATACGAGAAAGCGGCCGCGCCATACAAAAAGGTAACCTTCCTAAATTGGTAGCATACAACCAGAACTAATTGGACAATTAAGCAGAAAATTTTTTGTTATGATGTTTATAAATGTTTTATTATTTGGCTTCGTATTTAAATTAACTAAAATCGGGTAACATCGACAAGTTGAACAACAAACTTTTTGATGTATCTGCATAAAACTCAAAATGTTTAAGTGGATGCTTTACACATGCTTTTAAATCGTCAATATTTTTTGCTATCTAGTACCATAGAAGTAGAACAAATGCCATACCATAGAATAGCATAGAAGTAATTAGTACTTTATTACCTCTACGTGTTGAGGTATATTTCTCGCAAAGCAGATATAATCAAATCAATGCTTTGTTAAATTCTGATCAAAGTGTTTATCTTATCGCTTTGAACTGAGCTGCGCTCCTCGCACATGTAGCCCCCGGGGCACGGGCAGAGGGAATGAGCATTAAGCTCCCCCCGTCGCGCGAGTTCCCGTGTTTTCGAAACCCATCCGCCCCGCAGTGTGACCATTTGTGGCAGATTTGGCTACTAAATTTTAACTCTAGCAGAATAATCTGACGATTTAAAAAAGTGTCAGAATTTGGCAGTTTTCAAGGAAATACTTTTTTAAATAGCAATAGAAAAGTTATAATTTTTTTTATGACTTGCTTGCTAGAAAATATTTTTAATTTTATTATTTTTATAATAATATAAAGTAGTACGGGAATTTCCCGTTTATTAATTTTTAAGTAGGTAAACCATATACATAATTATCCATAATATCGGGGTTCCACGTAGTGTGTCAGATTTTAGCAGATCTCTTCTTTCTTCTCTCAGAAGTCTTCATTGTTTCATTCTTCTTTTTAATTTTTATTTTAACCTTCTCGAACTATTAATCAGTATGCTAGAAACTAAACACTACTTAATGTTGCATTTTTTTTATCCTCTATTGGTAAGCCCTTGGCATCATCTCACCTGATGGTAAGTAATGATGACGCCGAAGATGGAAGCGGGCTTATCAAAGAATCCCCAACGCAATGGGGAATTGGCTATCTTCATGCCGGAACACATCCATGCTGTTAACATTCATGTTTGGCGGCAAGACTTAGATAAGATACTTACTATCTAAAAATCTTATTACAAGTATCTTTTATAATAGCTTTGTCCCGGCCGCTATACGAGTACGTAGGTACTAAGAAAACAATCGTCAATAAAACATTTGCACGCAACTGTACTTACAAAGCTTCCTTCAATATACCTTTCATTTAAGAAGGTTATCCTTTTGTATGGTGCGGCCGCTTTCTCGTATACATTCTAATTTGGTCGGGTTATAGGGAAAATGTTCGTTCTTTCTTCTTTTGGGTAAATCTTTTTAAATCAACGTTATTCAAAGATGAAACTTACAGGAAAGCTTGCTAGCAGGACGCTCTAATTTTATGTAAAATGTCATGTTACATAATCTTATGGGAGCACTGAATTCAATCTTTAAAATTTCGCTACCTTAATATCGTAATTAAATGGTATATCTCACTATTTGCCTAGATAATACAATCCACAATTGCACACATTATTAGGGTCTACTAGAGGAATATTTGAGTGCTCTTTATTCGATTGCAACTTCACTCGTTTCCTTGTAAATTAGAATTTCCTGATTTTCTAAACAAATTAATTACTAAAAAAATATCATAATTTTCAAAAAAGTAACATTGCTCAAATTACGCACAAATTAAGGTGTACTAGTGGTTTTTTTTTGAAATTTCTCCTATCAGCCGTTTTCGAGATACAGAAAACTCAAAAACGTTACTGCAGCGGAATCTTGAATAATTCGAAAACCGTAAGATGCACAAATTCCGCTATTTGCGCACATTTATAACACGACGAAAGCTACTCAGTCATGTACTTTGTTATGAGCTAGACCGTCTTTTTCAAAATTATGCCGCTGAGGGAACGTTACCCTGGCGGCATCGGTTTTTTATGAATATCTCCGAAATTGTAAGACGCACAAATTCCGCTGCTGGCGCACAATTAGTTCTAATGATGCTCTAATTCCCTATTATACTCACATCCTTCTTAGCTACAACATTCCGCTGGCGTCATGGACACGTCTGAGAGTTTGAAATAGAGTTGTAAATCTACCGTAGTCTACCAAATCGTGAGGTAGACTACCAGTAGGCTACTTAAACTACGGTAGCAATTGTAGATTATTCAGTAGTAGAAATTTTGGCCAGTTCATAATATTTAAGGCGGCTGCCATTTATTATTTGTGATAAATTAGCTAAGAGAGCTTTAGCAATAATTTAAGAGAAAGTAAAAATCTACCTAGAACGCGAAAAAAGAACATCGATATACGGGCATTTTTTTCTAAAGTTGTACCTTGTGTTTTTGACGTATCCGATGTCTTTACAGATTATTTTGACACTGTTACTTTTGAAATTCATATCTTCTAAGCTTTTATTTCAAAGAAGAAAACTATGGACTCTATAATAATTTATAAATATCCTACCAAAAAGAGTTTTAAAGCATTATTAAATAAAAATTTGTTCATTTTTCCAGCGTCACACGTACAAACTACAACTAAATAGTGCATGTTAAGTTATAATATGTTAATTTTAAAAAAATGCTGTTATAGTATAAATGAGGAACTGAATTTGTAAAAACAACCTCAAATTAGATTAGAATAGTAATTTATATAATTAAAAATACATTTTATTGATGTCCAGTGAATCAGAAAGTGGAATTCCCGTTGCGTTACCGTAGCTATATTTCACGATACAAAAAAATATCTACCAAATAAAGTTATTATTCAGATCTGGAATCATTTTTCTTTACATAAAAAAAAAACCACAATATACCATGTTGAATCGTCAGTTGTGCGTTGAATTCGATCAAAGCGAGTTGGGTGAGCGAGGGATGCAAATTCTGTTTCCACAATGTGGGCTGATTCAACCCTAGTACATCACGCACACTTTTACATGTGTACAAACATGAATGTCTTTGTAGTAAACAATGGTGCGTTTGTATGAAGTGTTCGGGGTGTGGAATCAGATATGCGTCACAAAATAGACACAGAAGGTCCGCTCAATACGCTCACTAAAATCCTAATCATATAAATGCTTATAGAAATATACGTTCGTTCGAGGCAAGGTCACGTACGATCGCACAGTGTCGTGACCTTGCCTACAACGACCGTATACGCCTATAAACATGTATATGATTAGGATTTTAGTGAGCGTATTGTGCGGACCTTCTGTGTCTATTTTGTGTATGCGTGTTGTCAGTTGTTGCGCACACGCACGTCACACGTGGGGTGTCGTGTTAACAATATGTTTCTGCCCTAAATGGTAGTTTTTAAAATCAACTACAACAACACATGTCAAAATTGTACAAATATCGTAATAAATGCAATTCTGGCAACATTTGCAAGAAAAAAAAAAGCAAATGTCATCCGGATTTATGAGTCGTTGTTTTTCTTCACGATTTTCCCTTTTTTCGTAAGAAAATCTTAGTTCTTTTATTATTTTAGATAGTTACTCAGTTTTGTAGTTCACGTCTATTTATGTGTAAACATCAGTCTGGCACTGAGAGTGAATAAAAACGTTGTTACCCACGAAATCACGTCACGTTTTCACGCTTCGCTCGTACTGAACAATGGAAAACCTTGATGAAAATATCAATAATAAAAACGTGTCTTTGAGTCTGATAGCTGAATACGGCGCCTCGGACTCCGATTCCGATGATTCGGGGGGGCATACGAACGAAAATGGCGGTAACGATGACTCGGAGTCAGGGTCAGGACTTAGTGAAATGGTATTGAAGAATAACATAATAAATGCTTGTGCTCACGGACCCATGTCGCGCTCCAATTTACTGGACGACGCTGATACCACTCGCCACATGATTATAGACAGTTCTGAAAGTGGTGTGGTGGAATATGTGGTGGCCGAGTACCGGGATATGGACAGTGACTCAGACTCGAGCCCATCAAGTGAGTCCAGTGAGAGTGTGGACTCTGTGTTGGACTTGGAAGCTCTGTCTGATGTGTAAGTTCTAATTTTAGTTCAGAAGTTAGATAAAAGATTTTATCAGAGTTTTATAGACATACAATATCTTCTCAATAATTTGACATCTGTTTTGAATACCATAGTGCAGAAGCAAGAAACAGAACCGTGTAAATAATGTTTACCTGTGTTGCTGTCTATTTTGCACTGTTCTTAAATCAATAGGTACTTTGTCATTCTTAACAGAATGTCTTGAATGGAAATAGTCCTTGTACCTGTGTGTTTCTATTAAATTAATATCTTTTAAGTATACATATTGTATAAAGTCGAGCCCAAATGATTGGAAATAGGGCAAGAAGATGATTTATAAAAGTTTTTGAACAAAGCCAGGATATAATGTAGTTTTTTGTTTATGAAACTTAAACATTGAAACTGTTCAAAGTCTCAACATTTTTCGAATTTGAATATCCAGTTTGGACGATACCTGATGTTTGTTTTGTCTACCACATGATATTGCCATTAAATAGGAATTTTATTAGCTTTTGTTTTTGTGTTTTTGTACTTGTTTGATGAAACATTGCATAACTTTAGATGACTGTATGATGAGTAGAATGGAATTTAAATATATATTTTTTTAAATATACAGTTGATTATCATATAATATTATCATTTATTTGCTTCTTATTGATTATTCTTTGGCATCATTTCATCTGATGATGTTCAAGATGAAGCAGAACCTTGAAAATTTTATGCAATGGATTACTGGCTGATAGTCCTGAAGATAAAATTATCTTTATATGCCAGAATACATAAACAGTTACCATCACATGGCTTCATTTAATAATAGTAAGTTAAACTTTCAAAATACTGGTGTTTAGATTCCGTTTACATGTAGTACAAGAAGTAGAAAGTAGAAGTAGTCAACTGAATAACTAAAACACTACATGGTGACTGAGCAATGTACCTACTTTCTACTTGCTCTGTACTTAAATCTTAGCTGCTGAAGACTAGAAGACTGAAAGTCTGCCAGATAAAAAGAGGCTACAAGCAATCTGAGAAAGCATTTGTTCATCGACATTACGGAAAATATCTTCTGTTGCAATTCTACTATTTAATTATTTGAAACCTGACTAAAGAAATTACCTAATACATACTTTCTATCATGTAGGAGCAATGGGATATTTGAGTAACAACTGTATGCTGGTACCACTGTACATATTGCCGTTTTAAATGTTTTTTAAGGGTACCATGATCATTATCTCTGTTATCTGCAAAAAAGTTTTATTATTATCATTACTTCTTATGTTTGCTGTTCCAGAGATGAAATTGAAGGCAACAAAGCTGAGAAACCACAGCAGCCGAAAGTGCAAGGAGAACTGGGTCTCGAAGACTTGCCACCTATCGAGGATCTTGCCATCAGTCTACCAGCACAGGAGACCACCAAGATTGGAACTATAGCCAGCATTGTTGATAGATTAGGTTAGTGACTTCAGTGATAACTTGATTGTGATATTTCGTCAAAACCATTCCAATTTCGAGTGTACAAGTTCCGCGTGGGACTTAGTACAAAGTAGAAAAAAATTATGATTTTAAATATTTTGAGTTTGAGTTTGTGATACTTATTCCAAAACTTCCATTATCAATCTTGAAGTACAAGTTTTAATATCATTCCTTTGCAGTTGTAGTTCGGGCGTTTCCTGACACCCCTGCGGTGGATCTGGACAGTGTATTGTTCCTGGAGAATGGCTCGAAAGCATTAGGAAAAGTTTTCGATGTGTTTGGACCAGTAAGTTTTTAAATTATAATTTCTAGCTTTCTTGTTTAAGGTAGTCCGAAACAGGCCTCATTGCATAAGTCGAAATTACAAATCGCACCTTGAGAACCATAACGTCATTATACGAAATTTGGTAAAATCACAAAATTGAGCTTTTATCGCCTTTTATAAAGTTCAAATTTGTGATTTAGCCAAATTTCGTATAATGACGTTACGGTTCTCAAGGTGCGAAATAGGAAATAGGTAGAAGCAGATTGATTTGTAAAAAAGTTATTGTCCACTTGATTTTTTCATAATTGATATTTCACTCATTGAATGACTTCGGTTATTCAAAGGAAGTTTGAAAACGTTGAGGAGGAATTTTTTTAAATATAAAATTATTTCGCAAATAAAGAAACAATTTATTACATTTTTACAAAAACTTTCATATTTAATAATGTACTTTATCTACACTTAAGGGGCCATCCATAAATTACGTCACACGAATTTCATGATTTTTGACCCCCCCCTCCCACCACCACCGTCCTTATCACAGCTGCTTGCTTAAAGGCAACCCTATATACGCGAATTTCACTTAACGCGAGTTTTTGCGGAACGGATCCCTCGCGTAAAGCGGGGTATTTACTTAGATAGATATATTAGATTTTGAAATGTAACGTCACGAAATGTAGGACCCCCTCCCACCCCTTGTCACACAATGTCACACTTCGTCGACCCCCTTCTTCCCCCTTAACGTGTTCGCAAGATTGTGAAATTCACAAAGAGAAGGACAAAGTCAAGGTCAAAGTAGCTTAAACTTCATAAGATAGTGCTAGGGAATCTGTCATTACATTACATAACTCTGTCGTGTATTATAGTGGGTATATTAGTGACCACTAGTCAAGTCAGTAACTTTCTTTACAGTCGGCGATTATTCGGCATTGTCATTTTCATAGAAAAACTACAAAAAAATTGCACAACCGGCGAAGACTTCAAAATAAAATTAAAAACTACATCAGTCTACGTAAACAGTCCTATTCTTTGAGGTTTAACAAAAGAAAATATGTAAACAAAAGTCATTAAGACATAATTCGCACAAACTAAGCAAAATTGACAGTGAAACTAAAGTTCAACTTTGTTACTGGACTTCAAGGTGGGTCATCTACTAACTTGCCGATTTGTTGATCGACAATTCGGCAGTGCTTGCCGACCTTAAAGAGTCCTGTAACAAAGTTGAATTTGCATTGACAAGTTCAGACCTCGAGATACCAAAGCGTATTTCAGATGACAGAGCAGAGACGTAAACTTTCAGACCTTCCAGATACCAAAGCGATTTGTTTATTTTATGATATAATTTTTTTAGGTGACAGAGCCACACTACTGCGTGCGATTCAACTCGATCGAGCACGTCAAAGAAAGGGGTGTGCAGCCCGGCATGGATGTCTACTTCGCTCCCCGCACTCAGCACACCAACTATGTGTTCCTTAGCGAACTTATGAAGTAAGATATTCAATTTAACTTTATCATTTCAGTTCTGTAAGCCGTGTCGAATCGTTTCAACAGGGCCACGGTCTTCGATTTGCAAATAGATAGGATGTAGATTTAGTCATTATTTTCACCATTTGCGAAAAAAACATCTCTAATACATAGTATGCAGTAAATTATTAGGACTGGGGAAAGTAGTGTCCTCCTATGCAGCTGCAAGTCTTCTTCACACAAGAAAATCAAATCATTTCTGTTACATTTAAACTTAACATTATACAGGGTGTTGTTTGTGTCGACAACGGCCTTCTAAGGGATGAAAGTACAAAAAATACTTGTTCTGAATATACCTATAATATATTTTTTAATAAATTGATTCTACTGAAAAAATGACACAAATTTTCCCAAAATTATCAAAACGCATGTTCGCGCAGTGAGTCAATGACGGCCGGCTCATTTACGTATTTTCCTACAAAAAGGTCAATGACACTTACATGAACGTGGCTGTCGGGAGAAGTATTCCAAGATAGCTTCTTTCTTGAACTCTTGTCTACTTTAGGCTCTAGCATGGGATGTTTTTTGGAAGAACACGATTTGCGGAGTTTTTAAATAATAATGTTTTTATTGTGTAACACGTTACGGCGGCGCAATGTCAATAACTCGATAGATCCATTATGGATCTACTTAATGGATCTACAGAGAACGAACGAATCCAGTAGATCCAATGCGTAGATCCATGTTGGATCTACTGAGGTATTTGTTTCTCATTAGATCCATTTTTTAAGGTATGGATCTATGGAGAAATTTATTTCTCAATAGATCCATTGAGGAAATCCATAATGGATCTATTGAGTCATTTGTTTCTCATTAGATCCAATTTTGAAGGTGTGGGTCTATAGATAAATTATTTTAATTTTTCAATAGATCCATTAGAAAAAACGCGGCCAAGTGCGAGTCGGACTCGCCCATGAAGGGTTCCGTAGCAGCAAGTAACAATATAAAAGTTCTTGTTATGAAATTAAATATATTTTTTTATATTTTTATGTTTGAGTTGATTGAATGAAAGGTAAATTGCGGTTTACGATTTATGAAGTATTAAAAAAAACTACTTACTAGATCTCGTTCAAACCAATTTTCGGTGGAAGTTTACATGGTAATGTAAATCATTTATTTTTTTTAGTTTTATCATTCTCTTATTTTAGAAGTTACGGGGGGGGGCACACATTTTTTCACTTTGGAAGTGTCTCTCGCGCAAACAATTCAGTTTAGAAAAAAATGATATTAGAAACCTCAATATCATTTTTGAAGACCTATCCATAGATCGTATGGGTTTTATGAAAAAAAATTTTTTGAGTTTCAGTTCTAAGTATGGGGAACCCCCAAAATTTATTGTTTTTTTTTCTATTTAGTTTGCTTTACTTCCTGAAAACCAGATCGAAGACGGCTGGAAATACATTAAACGTGAGATTTCTGTAAACACGGACGAGCTACGTAAATTTAAAAAATATTTTCAAAAGTATTGGATGGATGCCAACTACTATAGGATCTGGTGTGTGTATGGGCTAAGGCATCGAACGAATAATAGTGTAGAAGGGTGGAATCACAGCCTGAATACAAATATTAACAAAAATGAAGTGCAGCTTTTACAGATACTGCATATTTTACGTCAAGAGGCATCAGTAACTTCGCTCAATTGCGACCGTTTGGAAAGATTTAAAAAAATACCATCACCTAAACGCCGCAAAACCAGCATCCACAATGACGATTGCATTTTATTTGCACAAATGCAGCTCGCAAATGGCGAAATTGGCATTGGCCACTTTTTAGAAAAAAACTCGTTCCTGAAAAATTCATATTATGGTTTGTCTGTGTTGACCTTTATTATATTTCTTTGTACTATGTATCTAATAATAAAATAAATTCACATTAGATCCAATTTAATTGCATACTTTTAAAAATAGATCAACTGAGAAAAAAAAATATCTTTAGATCCGTAACATTAAAGTCAAATGTATAAACAGATCTAACGAGAAATAAATAACTCGATAGATCCATTATGGATCTACTTAATGGATCTACAGAGAACGAACGAAATCTCACACACTCCACTTGATTTACACCACACGAAATGTAAATCTACATCGCTCAGTTCACGACTATTGAATAAAGACTTGTTCCTGATCATAGCCGTAGGCCGTAGCGTAAGTTCACGCGCAGAGGCGCTTGCTCTCGCTGAGAAAATGAGACGCAGTGTCGGCGCGGAGGCACGCGGCAGACTGCCCGCGCCGCCGGGGCCCTCGCGCACCCCGCACACCTCACCTCGTTGTACGCAACCATTCATTGTTAAAATACGTTACGCAAGGAAACAAGGATACCACAAATAATTATTTTCTAAGATTTTCTTAAGAAAATTTAAGGTACCATTTTTATATTTTTTTCGGCATCAGTATCATGTATACTATCACCCCTGAAAAGCTCGTTGTCGACCAAAACAACACCCTGTATAAAGATTCATTTCATTTCTTTATAATATTTAACCAGTTTGCAACTCAAGCAACACTATAAATACAGTCGTTAAAATATATCTATTTTTCTTCAGACTTAAAGGGTCCGACGCATCTTGGCTGAACGACGTGGAACCACCGCCGCACCAGGTAGACTACTCCGATGATGAGGAAGAGAGAAAAGCCAACAGAGCTCGCAAGGAGCAGCGGCAGAACAGACAAGAGGAAGCCAGCGGCGAGAGCTCGAAGAACCCTCAGGGACGGAAGGTGGAACCCAAGAGAACTCAACGACCATCAGAATCCAGTAGTCGATTTGGCAGCGGTCCCAGTAGGGGTCGGAACCCGTTCTCTGCTAGCAAAAGAAACAACCCACCCGGTCAGAGGTTTGCACGACCTTGGTCTATGGAGGCGAGGACTCCGCCCCCGCACCCTGAAGGCTTCGGCTGCCGCGGCCGCCCGCCTTTCTTCCCACCGCCCTACAACCCGGGGACACCTCCGCCCTTCATGAACTCATTCCAGTTCGGCGGCGGCCCAAGGATGCCCGGACCGATGCCCATGATGCCGCCCTTCAGGCAAAACGTCCCCGTTTTTGGGTCCAACTACCAGTCGCAATGGGCCAACGGGCCACCCCCACCCCCCGGGACTTAAACGCACAATATCGTCTTAATTGTTAAGATTTCTCATAATAAATACTAGCATAGAACTTGAAGCGTGATTATCCAAAAATAAATCTATATTTATACTGTAATAAATAAATACACGATTTACTTATGGTATAACTTAATATTAAATAAAGATTTTCTAATTTAAATCTACTGTTTCATTCCAAAATCAAACCCCGATATATATTTTTGTGATTTCTTTATTAAATATTTCATTGTTAGAAATAAACTAACGATCGAATTTTATAAATGTTAAAATAATAAAATGTACCGTAATAATAATAAAAGTTACAATCTAAAAAATACTGCTCGCGGACTTAGCAGAACAAAACGTACACAGTTGCATCTGCTGCCCAAAAAAGATTTCACGAAACTCAAAGAAACAATTTCACCTTATAAAATTTTTTGCACTCACATGATCACAACTAAACCATTTTCAAATAACAGGAATCGACAAAAGTAAAAATCCTGATTCAAATGGCGTGCATAGATGATTGCTTTGCATAAATATGTAACGTTGTTAGCGGTCCTAATATTACAAGGGTGTATGACAAAAAAAAGTTGTATGGGGGACTTTTGAAGATTTTCTGATTACGCTTTTTTTTACTTCCCGTAAAAGCTGGCCAATGAGCTACTTTATTTGTCTTAGAACAGTTCTCAGAAATCGAAATTAAAATGTTTGTACATTACATTCGAATCTATCAGCTGATTACTTTGTATTGGAAGTCCATTTAGTTAACAATTTCAGCAGGTTTTAGACAAGCATTTTTTCCTTATTTTTTTTAATACAAGCGCCCCTTTAAAATTTGTTCTGTTTTAACCGAAAATCCTACGTGATTTTATAGAAACCTCGACTTGAGGTATTGAAACCCATACGTATTTCAAAGCAGTCCAATCAATGTTCTGTGATAAATTGGAATGAAATAATAACACGTACATTACATTACAAAAGCATTCATCTATCAAGATCACAGCTCTAAACATACAACTCTCCGTAATTGATCTTACAATAAAAATAAATTATTATTACTGGAGTATACAAACATGGACTGACGGACATCTACCGAAACGAGCCTACGAAGGTACCAAACGGACACACCATGCCTTTACAACATAAATATATTTTTATGAATGATTGTCTTCAGTAAATGCATACAACCAAATACTCGCTAACGTTCCATACAAAAAAAAAAATCACTTCCATATTGCCACAATGCAAAAGTAGCGATGCTTAAACTTAAAAAAACATAAAAGCTAACTTCTTAATTAATTTGTGATGCAAAAATATTTGAATGTTCATATTTAATTACTGTTGCACGAATAGGCAGATGTTGCCAACATTTGAACATAAAAATAATAATTTGAATAGTGCATCGCTACTTTGAAAATTCAGTTTAAACTTAACGATAACGCGTTCCTAACAGGACACTTGTAAACATTAACTTAAAAAAAGTTACATTAAATCAAACACGTAGACATACGGTCACAAAATACAATAACTATGGAGTACATGTTTTGTTGTAAACTTATCACTTATGTTTTATTATAAAAATACGGATTACTATATTTAAATAATTCTCGATAAGCTTAGCTTGCCGTCTGAGACTCATTGATCATTCATTGCTGTGTTCAAATTGACGCTCACACTGCTCAGTTTTGTAATTGAATATTGTTCTGAAAAAGTTGTTCAACAATTGAAGAGTCACTTTAAATTTTTTTTTACCTTTGATTGACATTTTCACATGTATGTAGTCTTTTCTGTAACTGATTGCTATTGACAGTCAATTTGAACACTTGTTATGCCTCTTCAGGGCTCCTTATGTCTTAAATAATGTTACGATTAAGCCAATAACTTTTATAAATGGGACAACTCAAAGTAACTAAGGAAAATGGATCCGAGCAGTCTTTATTTAAATACGTACATAAAATAAAGTATACGCGATATAAAAAATATTACTTCCTAACACTAAAATGAATTTGATCGAATAATAAAAAAAAAACTTAAAACTAAAATGATTTAGAAAGTTTTTTCGATTGCTACGCTAGTAGAGGTTATAATTTTGTATTGATTATACGTTAGGAACTATTCTACTGTACAGTTAATGAAATTAATGAAATAGTAGTGTGACAGATAATACTTTGATGACATCAACAAATCGAATGCCAAAAGTTTAGTACTTCCGACAAAAAATATAAGGAACTTACTTATGGGGTACCTTAGTTTTACACGCAAATCGTCCAATTCGCAAAACAACCCGTGGACAAAAAGACATTGTTTTTTTTTTAATAATTAATTTCCCACAACATCCTTACTGTTGAGGGGAAAGTAGGCAAACAATGGAAATTTACGACAAGTCCGCATTTTTTTTTACACAAGCTGAGTCGTTAAGGTAGCATGAATGCGGAAAACAGTCTGCCCTCATTATTTATCCTTGTAGGCTCACACAGTAGAGTCACAACAGTAATGGAAGAGCAACGCGGCTAGCGATAGCGCGACACTGGTGTAAGCCTACAAGGACAAACTCCAGTCCAAAAGACTATCCGAATCAGACAATTTAACGTGTATTTATTAGTAAAACATATATTTTAAAAAACCTGCCAATTATAGCTGTTTGACAGCTGCATTATTGGCTATAAAATAAAATAGCTGTCGTATAGTCTGGGGTTATATTCTATGTTGCATTTTTAAGGCAGACTTCCATTGCACTTGTAACCTGCTTATACGGAGAGACGTTAAATTCGCCAACAACCAGCAAATGGTAAATTCTTCTCATGAAACCGAAGAACTTGCCCCAAGGAACCTATACAATCAGAAACAAAAAACTTTCCACGCTAATTGTCAATCATTGATTAGTCGATTTGCGAACTTTGTATAAAAGTCTCGCTCCAATCGTATAGGGAACTTTAGGGAAAGTTCAGTTTGATGACAAACGTCGAATATTTGCCGCTTGTCAGCGAACCAAGACACCTGTATATTTCAGCTTATTTAAAAATATGAGTAATCTGTAGCGTATTGAAAATGTGTATTTTAGTGGCATTTCAAAGTTAAAAGCTGATGAAACTATGACCAAATGTCCAACCAACACTGTACGGGAGGGCAAAGTTTTTGCGACGCTGTGGTTGGCCGATTCAATGACACGCTGTCATATATGCGGTCTCTACGAATAAAATGGTTATCTGGTCTCAAAACTATTTAAAAAATTCAATAGTCAAGTTACCGGCCTAATGAATCATGTCATGTTATATGTCCTAACATACATACAAAACACGTCCATTGCTTTTATATTCAAAATGATATAAACAACTATTTCAAGATTATAATAACATGTCTTCAGCTTATTATATTTAGCTAACATCGTATCACTTGTCAGTGTGGTGTTGGCGAGTTACAGTTACAATTATATGTTCATATATCATATTATAATATTGTTGTTTAGAATATTACGTTTTAGCTAAGACACTACTCTCTACAATCTATATATATTCACAGAGATTGTTACATTGACGCCTGGCCAGAGTTTTCACTAAATAAAAAGTAATGTTGAATTTCAATTTGAAAAATTTTTAAACTCGAATAGTATAGTGTATTCCATGTAGAGTAACTCTGAAATATCTGATAAAGAAACTATCGCTTCTACTCAAGAATCAACTTTCCCCAAGGAACAAATACTCGATTCGCATTTTTTGCATTTAATACTAATTGACCAGATGATTCTCAACTTGGCAATGGAAGATCAATTCTTGTTTGACAGATGAAAGAATCATAAGAGAATTTGATCAGTTTCATGAGTAAGAAGCCAAGCGTAGAAGCCAAAATATTATTTTTCTGATATTTAGGAAAGACCCCACACATCGTTCTTTAAAAATCTTGCTCTTCGAAAAAGCGACGTTTTTAGAAGGGGAAGGTTGCATAACCACTTTTGGGCTGCAGCTTCAACCACTGTAGAAAGAACTAGACTTGTGATATTCTGTCTATATTTAATTATCCGCTGGATTACTTGAAAATCCATTTATTAAATGAAATCCCACTAGAACTTAGTGAAAACCCAGTCCAGAACAGTTCAATAGAAAAACACGAGAAAGGCGTTTAGCGTGATATCTTACACACTATTACTTAAAAACTTAATTTCAAATTACCAAATAAGGTTCATAGACAGCCAAATGGGACTACGCAAGATTTGCAAGAAAAAAATATATTTGCGTAAATACGAAAAAAAAATCCCTAAAATCAGATCAAGGCAAAAGTACATTACGTAGTATTCTTGATGCGAATACAGGGTGTTAGAGAAAATAGAACAGATGGTGGGAGGGCTCCTTGACCCATGGGGCAATCCCTGCCCATGGGGCATGCCCCACGATTCCAAGACCCATGAAATTGAAAATATTTGTTCTACTTTGATGCCACCATGAAAATATGTTATATTTCATCTAACACCTGTATACAAGTTTATAAAGTCCAACTTCGGCAAAAAATACAACATAATCTTTAATTTTTGTGTGCAAAAGAAATATCATCGTTTGTGACGTGTCTGGTTTTTATTTCTCCTGTTATAATTACCGAACATTAAAAACTTCATCTTAATTTTTCCCCACAACAAAACAATAATGACACACCGAAGGCAATATTTTCAAAGTGCACAAATTTCATAATAAATGTTGCGTACCTAAATATTTTATCATATTATTCCAATATTATTATGTGGTAAATATGCTGCCTCTAATGTAGATATTCGCAAAATATTATTATTACATACATATTATTTATAATCTATTCATGTAACAATCATACGATGTTTCTGTTGAACGGTGGGTATAATGTAGAAAATTATATATTCCTGTATAGTATTCTGAAAACTAGTTTTAGCAAATGAAACGTCTCGTCTCGTGAAATTTTAGTGATTATGTGACCACTTTCACAAAGTTACAAACATTCTACAAGTAACTTTCCAAATACAGAAATTACACTTTGTATAGATTGTCATTTAATGTGTATGCCAAAACTAATGATAGCCGGATAGTAATTCACTTGAAATTTGCGAAGGACAGAAAATAAGCTAAAGAGAAAGCAAATGGTTTTTGAACGACCCAGTTGACTACCTGTTCATGTCAGA
Organism: Coleophora deauratella; assembly: GCA_958295455.1. Taxonomy (NCBI): domain Eukaryota; kingdom Metazoa; phylum Arthropoda; class Insecta; order Lepidoptera; family Coleophoridae; genus Coleophora; species Coleophora deauratella. The sequence goes on along the minus strand of OY282406.1, from coordinate 12,673,046 downwards.
GAGTTTTGTCTGTAATATTAAGAGCACGATGACAGTATCAGGTAAAAATTTACGATGAAAAATCAACGTCCAAAATTACCCTATCACCAAAGTGCAGAGTAAATAACTCCTGAAGTTCGGGGCGGATTCGTGAATCGTTCGAATACATTTGGATTCTCTACTGCTTTTGGAACGCCGCGTGTAATTATTAATTAACTGCTTTGGAACACACCGTGATGAATTAAGTGTTAGTTGTACCTTTATGAAACGGGCCCTTACAGTCCAATGTTTTCTACAAAAATCCCACCGCCAACGTAGTGAAAAATAAAATTTGTTCTTTGTATTCGGGCTGATTCCGAGTATCACTGTTAACTAGGCATGTAAAGCTTATGTCGAAGCGGCACTTAGACCACAGACGAATAAATTATATAGTTCATGTTTTATAATCATAATCACCACCAATCTAAATGCTTTAGACAGTCATTTCGATTTAAAGTTTAAAATTTAAAAATTACGTTTTATAATACGTATCATTGTAGTAGCATTCCAAATTCCTCTTATGGGGGCGTAGAATTTGAAATTATTTTAATGATTAACCTTAAAACTTATAATTAACTGTATACATAATGATGATTTTGTCAATTTGTTGATGTTTAAATATACATACTTAATACACAATATAAAGGTAAGGTAAAATAAAAACTTCTGCATACTCATCAAGTCATCACCCACCACCAGGTGAGATGATGCCAAGGGCTAACCAATGATTTTTTTAATAGTCTGTATAGCCCATTATTTTGACTTTAAATATGTGCACATAATTTGTATAGGAAGACGTTTTAATGCAAATAATATTAAAAATTATATGAATACATGAATGCTACCACAATAATCATAGTCTACCCCATTATTAGGTGCATTGCAAAAAGTAGTAATTTCTACTTTGCCATTTTTAAAGATCATAGTAAAAACTACGCTGATTTCTTCGATTCCGATACTTGTATAGTCGTAGATTTTTGAATGGGAGATCAAATAATGCGTTCGTAAAAATAACGTGACCATTCCAATAAATGAATCAGGCTTTAATTTTACGTTTGCCTTTTATGAAAATCAATGTTTAATGTGTACCTTTGATTTCCCATAACAACGTGAAATTAGCACTATACCTATAACAATAGGATTCACTTACCATCAATCATGGGGTAGATTTATTGTATCCACTGGGTACTTACGTATCGACCGGTCGTATAGTACAGTCGCCCACAGTAGTTATGGGTGTAATCGTGACCGAGCCAGGCGTGGAAGTCGGAACTTGGCTGTTGTCCTGCACTTGGTCTGTCTTGTCTTCCTTCTCATCACCATTGGGGGGAAGTTTGACGATTTGGCAATCGCCGACGGTCATAATTTGCGTTTCCATGGCAACGGGCGGGACATTCTCTTCGGGTTCCACTCGGGAGCTGTCGTCGTCTTCGGAAGAGGAGTCGGAGACGTCTATGGTGCGTTCGTGTGACGTTTCGGTCGCGTTCGACTGGTCCGCGTCGACATTTCGGTCGGGATCCACGCTCGTCACTCCGTAGTTGAACGCCATGGGGTTGTACATCATCTCTGTCAAGTAGGCAAAGTCTCCGAAAGGCAGGTTTGTCGCATTGTAGTTTTCGTTAGGTCGGCCATCTGTGAATTAACAATGGATTTATTTTAGATTATCATCTTAAAAGTTTTAAGTGTATATATAACAGATAACCCCAACTAGATACTGCACGTTGAATAAACCCTTAACGTTCTGTGGGTTGAATTGCATACGGTACCTAAGGGGTGATCTGTGTTGCAGTTATACGGCGTAATGCAGGCACGCGATGCGGGAAAGCGACAATGGGTAACAATACTCCTGCGCATCATATGACTGATGTGTCGAAGTTGTCTCTCGCATCACGCACCTAGCAAAGACGACCTCTCAAACGGTTAGCCTGTACTTTGTATCCATCTACATACTTAGCAATTAGAAGATTTTAATTTATTACGAAAGCGTAGGTTAGTAATGTAAAAGTATATTCTAACATCCAGTTTTTTACGTCGAAAACCACAACATATTTCTTTGCATTCTTCAATTTTGTGGTTGCAATAAGAAATATCGTATTAGAAAATGGGTTCTCTTATTATATACGAAATAATAAGATTGAAAAGAGGCTAGAAGGAGTTTTGGGCGTTAAGAGATAAGATACTAAATATTTATTTAGGTTAAAGCGTTTTAGGTGTTAGTAAAAACGAAGCAAACATATAATTTTACGACTGCGCCCCCCACAATAAAAACAGCGATTGCCTTTTACGGCTATCATAAATGCAAAGGACGAAAAACGTGCTTTTATAGCATTTTTATAACCCGTGAAGGGATGAGTGCTATTTAAGTAAACAATTACATTTTTTAATCAATATATTTTGCATTCATTGTGATAAAATGCAATTTTATGTAAAAACAGGAGAATTTTTCCCTTGAACGGGACAATAAGTCATTGGAATTTCAAGGATAGCCTTTTTAATTACATGAAATAAGTATAGATTGCTACTGTCTATACTTTTATTAGCTTACAATATTACTGAATATTGTTTGTGCAAGTTTCCCATAGTGCTTATAGTTCAACCACTTATCAAAGACGTTGCCGATCGAGAAGAGCGTAATGTCAGTAACATGCTGCGTTCACAGTTAATTTTTTACTTTTATTGTGAAGAACGCGTACGCTGCGGGGAGCGAAACTGCTTTTTTATACTTCAGTACAAATCAATCAATCAACTTTAGATCATAGTTTTACTTCATTTAACTTTGTATATGTATAAAAATAATTATTGGTAATCAGCTATATTTAACAAATAAAATGCAACAATATCATAATGATAGCATGACATATTTATGCTTCAATAAAATGTAATCGAATGAATCACAAAATTTCGGAGGCCATCTGGAACAGTTTTCCCCATTGGGGGCTATCTGTATTAGGACACATATAAATAAATAAATAGACACAGCGCTATTATTGCTTCCGTCACTTCACCGCGGCTACCAAAGGCAACGTCTCAGTTAAGCAGTAGCCCTATAAAATTAGTTTTTCATCCAACTAACTAAACCGTCCAAATTTTAGTCACATTTGACATTCAATAACAAAATTTTAGTATGTCATGCTGTCTGTAGGGCTGCATACTAACACAACTTTTCCAATTCAGGTGGGAGTAGGCCTTGAAACTGGGGTGACGTGATATCCAAACCTAAGGAAATAGTGGCGATTAGGATAGCGAAGCTTAATTTAAATTGGACTGACTCTTATATGCAGTCTTTAATAAATAATAAAAAATAATAAAAAAACTCATTTCGTAGTTTCTAAACATTTGCTTTCTTATGTTTGAAATAAATATGAAGTAGTCGAAACCCCAATATTATTTTTTAATAAAATCAGTTTATTATTATATAAAATTAAAACTTTAGGTATATGAAAACATATCAATGAATCAGTCCAAAAAAATAATAAATGAAGGAAAATAAAAGCACAGGGCGCGATAAATAATCCAAGTAAAAAAATAACACACATCACACACACACACGTCTAATGAGCGTTTTCCTAGAACTTAAAGAATTACTAGATGGGGCAAATGGATTAACTGTAGGGATTTCGTTAGAAAAAGAACCTAGTTTTTCACTTTGACAGCATTTCATCGCTCAAACTACGGTTTTTTTCATCAAGTAACTCACACTGCCATCTTGAGTTTCAAAAGAACTACAATTAAAATAAAACCCTCATTGACACACAAAAGAGGCAATGCAAAACTAAACTCTTATGTCTTTTTTCCTGTTCTCCTGTAAATATCTAAAACTGTTACTAGATGGTAATTAAGTACTAGATAAATAGATGACGATTTGAAAGTTAAAACAAAACGCCTAGCCCTAGAGTGTCGGTAACCCCGCACCTACCGCGCATCACACTGCTTGGCGGCAGTATTACAGCTAGTGCGTTAACTAGGTCGAACCTTGCGATACAAGATCCTATCACTATTGGTTTCTTAAACTGTCAGATGGTACAAGATGGCATCATGGTGACTCCACTACACTGCCGGTATTCGTCGGCATTCTACGGAAGCTGGATTTAATGGGAAAATTGTTCGATTTCATGAGCAGAAACCACAGAAAACGGTCCGCGATTTGAAATTGACCTGTATAGGCGGGTGGAGGCAATCATTTTACATTTCTTTTATGTAGCACTGGATAGGTGTGTGTGGGGTGGGGGGATCACTCACCGGTGGGCAGGTGGTAGTTCTTGGGCGGGCGGCCGCGCTTCTTCTTCAGCAGCAGCTGCTGGCCGCCCGGCGTCATCACCAGCTGCGGGCTGGGGCCCATCACGGTGCCGCCGGTCAGCACGCAGCCCTCCATGTCTGCCGGACACACGGGGTAAAGGTACATTCAACTAATTAATGAAAACGCTGTACACGTTAAAAACAATCGACTTCAATCGTAACATTTCTTTTGTTGATTTTTCCAAGCGCTGAATCAATTTCGATAATATTTTTATGGGACCCCCTGGGAAGTATAACCTTTCAAACAATTATAAATATTAATAATAATTTTCGAAATAGGTTCAGGCGTCTTCGAGTAATCGGGGAACATAAATAAAAAATAAGACTCCAATGAATTGAGAATCTCCTCCTTTTTTGAAGTCAGTTAAAAAGCGTCGGTAACTCGACGACATTGACTTGGGACATCATCAGGCAGATTACATCTCACCTGCAGGGAAGTTTTCAAAAGTGGATACAAAGACATTAGGATTGATCCTTTCATTTTTTACCAATTCGGACTTGGCCCCATTTACCCCATACCAGCCGATAGACGTCCACTGCAGAACAAAGGTCCTCCCCAAGGACTTTTTGACTTTAACTTTAATGCCCCAACGGATCACACCCACTCCTTTGAAGGTTGAAGACTCAAGTTGTTGATTGATCTCTTTCTTAGATTGGTATTCCACTGTAAATATCTGTCCAATTTGATCAAATTGCTATGCAAAACTTTTTCTTCATACGATGAGTTCATCCAATTTCTTTAATCAAATGTACCTATATTGGAATACCACCCTTACATATGTAAGGTAACTCCACCTTTCACTATAATCGTTACCCTTGTCAACGGTACCATCACTCACCGAGGCTGGTCTTGGGCGGGCGGCCGCGCTTCTTCTTGATCTTGGGTATGAGGGGCAGCGGCGTCTTGCGGGGGCGGCCGCGGCCACGGCGAGGGGGGTCCAACAGGTCTCCCTGGTTTATCTCATTTCTGGCGGCAAGGCAAGTTAGTTTTTAGAAAATGAAAATATTATATTCGAAATAGATAGCGATGTACACTTTTCTAACGTCATTCTTTTATCTACCTAATACTGCAGTTTTAGCGTTATAATTGGTAAGCCCTCGGCATCATCTCACCTGATGTAAGCGATGATGATGCCAAAGCTGTTAGAGGACTAACAAAGATTCCCCAACCCAATGGCACAAAATAGACACAGAAGGTCCGCTCAATACAAACCACTAAAATCGTAAGCATATACATGCTTATAGAAATATACGGTCGTTCGAGGCAAGGTCACGCGGCAAAGTATCACAACAGTAAAGTGACCTTGCCTATAACGACCGTATACGTCTATAAGCATGTATATGCTTAGGATTTTAGTGAGCGTATTGAGCGGACCTTCTGTATCTGTGTATTTTGTGCCAATGGGGAACTGGCTATCTTAACTTCATGCTAGAATACCATTTTGATTTAGAGAACAAATCATATTTACGTAAATCATCATCATCATCAGCCACAAGACGTCTACTGTTGGACAAAGGCCTCTCCCAAGGATTTCCATGACAACCGGTCATGTGTTGTCCGTAAATGTACAACTTTCCCGTAAAACCAGCGTTTGTTTAAATCAATTTAAAATATGTAGTTCCTATACAAAGTTGGCAAAATCAGCTCATCAATTTGTATGGTAAGTCAAATACTTTACAATATTTTATCACAGAATAGTCCCTGTTATTATGTTTCATGAGTAAACTAAGTTTTGTTAATTAATTAATCTTTTTTACACAATGCGACAGATCCGCTTTCTGCACGACTACGATACATACAACACATAAAATTATAGGAAAGGGACACCGCGCTAAAAAAAAAACATCGCACCCTGTCGCACAATTCAGATTTCAACTTTTCTTGATTATGTATCAAGGACAGATAACGATAAAAGGAAGTTACATTTGATTAATTCCATCGCAACTTTTTCAAGTCTCAGCATGACGTCACCGCTGGCCGTGAACACCAGGTGGCCGGCAATCCCTTCTTCCTCACTTCTCCGGCACACTCCAACTATAATATTCTTCTTCCTCAAGTGTAAAGTACCTGACGGGCTCGAGCGTGGAGTTGAGCAGCGTGGGGTGCCGCGGCGGCAGCATGACGTCGCCGCTGGCCGTGAACACCAGGTGGCCGGACTCGCGGTGCGTACTGCGCACCATGCCAGACATCACCTCGGCGTTGTTCTCGCGTTTCGGGGTCGACTCGTTAGCCATGTCCACTGTTGGGTCCTCCTGGGAGGGAAAGGATATTAATGATTATTAGTTTGTTGATTTTAATGGTACAAAGGTAAGTACCTACATGGTAACTTAATCGGTCATCTTACGCTTGCCGGTCTTATCGTGTAACGTTAATCAATCTTAATCAAGTGGCTGATTAATTAGTGATAAGCCATCTAAATTCTAAACGCAGGTCATAGTTATCCCACTGCGACTTCTCTTTCTAACACATAAGAGCGAACGAGATAACTATATAAACCGTCACCAGATCGTACCGGCATGGGGGTGAGGTAGCCTTCAAATAGTATCCATACTCTATTCAATATTTAATACATATACTGTGGTAAGGTTAAATTAATGTTTATTTCACAATCACTTACTGCAAACACAAATTAATTATAGAATCCGGGAGTTGACTGCATGAAAATTAAATTGCGAAATATTATTGACTAAATAGCTCTTTAATTGAAATTATTGAAAAACTTATTCACTTTAATTTTCATTGCATTTTCAATTTTTAATTTATAAAAACTACCTAATAAGTATGCAAACTACTATTTTGAACAATGACGTCACCGTACAAAATTTCAAACATTTTTAGAACAAAATGCCGTTTTTGACATTTGATAAAAAGAAACTCAAATGACTAGCAGTCAACTACTGGATTGGCTATTTTCTTGAAATTCATCTCTTTCCTACACATCTACCTATTGAATTAGATAGATAGATAACTCGTTACTAGAAAGAGAAAGTAGATTAGCCCCTTAAGCCGGGTCTGCTGCGCCGTGTTTTCGTGTTTGCAAACAGGATAACATTGTTTGCTAACCGAATAGGGGCGTGGCCTAACAGTTTTGTTACCAAAAACACAATAACATGTTTGCCGAGACGAATGGATAACATCCCCCGCGTTCGTCTGCGGGGAGGGAAAGTCACGCATTTTGTGTTCGCGCTCACTAGAGGAAGACGTCTGTTTCTTCTTTGGAAAGCTAAATCTACTACTGCTATAACAGCTTCCACGTCTTCGTCTGAAGTGTCGTAAGTGGTTCGGATAACATCCCCCGCGTTCGTCTGCGGGGAGGGAAAGTCACGCATTTTGTGTTCGCGCTCACTAGAGGAAGACGTCTGTTTCTTCTTTGGAAAGCTAAATCTACTACTGCTATAACAGCTTCCACGTCTTCGTCTGAAGTGTCGTAAGTGGTTCGGATAACATCCCCCGCGTTCGTCTGCGGGGAGGGAAAGTCACGCATTTTGTGTTCGCGCTCACTAGAGGAAGACGTCTGTTTCTTCTTTGGAAAGCTATATCTACTACTGCTATAACAGCTTCCACGTCTTCTTCGTCGGAACTCATTTTTGAAATGAAACAAAAACAATAACAAGAATAGGCGCAGCGGACTGGCGGTTTTGCTAACATGTTTTGCTAACTTGTTTTGATAACATGTTTTGTTAGAAAATTGGCGCTCCGGACCCGGCTTTACGACTGGACTGCAGTTAGCTGTCCCGCTCGCACTGTCTTTCCTACAAACTTGCACCTCGCTCCCCCAGCGGAGCGACGACGACGACTGTCCCTGTCGCACTCACCCGCTCGCAGATCTTCGTATGCATTCGAACGAGCGCCCCCAGCCGTCGCAAGTGAATGGTCTTTCTTCCCCTTACGGCTGTAGCTTCCTCTCTCTCTCTCTCCCGCTCACACAGTATGTCTGTCCCTGTCGCACTCACCCGCTCGCAGATCTTTGTGTGCACTCGCAGCTTGTCGGAGCGCGCGAACGAGCGCCCGCAGCCGCCGCAAGTGAATGGTCTTTCGCCCGTGTGCGTTAGCCGATGACGCGATAGATGAGATGACCTTTGGAACCTATTGAATAAAATCATAATTATTTATTTATATTATTTGAAGAAAAAGGTTAAAAATATATTCATGGCTTAAAGTTTGCGTCACGTAAAAAGAGCGCTGGCTGGCGTTCCGAGGATGCACTCTGACAGCAATTGTTTAGTACCCTCTCTTTTACACTTACGCGATTTATATTAAGCTATCCTATTGTCAGAGTGAACTGTTCTACCCTCGGAACGCCCGCCGGCGATATTTTTACGTGACGCGAGCTGTAACTACTGCTATCTAATGAAAGCAACCGGCACCAGTGGCTTAACGTGCCTTGCGAAGCACGTTAACGGTCAACAGTTAAAAACTCTTTGCCTCCGATGGCATAGGGATGCTCCTATGTGATATCAACGTCATAGAGATGCTCCTATGGGATATCAACGGCATAGGGATGCTCCGTAGGACATCTGCAATCATTGAAGGCTGATGTCTCGATTATTATTATTAGTCTAGATTTTATGTGGAAAAAGCGACGAACCTGAGGTCGCAGACATCGCATACGTGCGGTCTGCCTTCACGCGAGTCGTTAGCCGAATCCGAGACGGAACTGTTCGAATCTGTCTCTTCGTCGTCGTCCATCTTGCTCGGTTTCTCTGCAAGCATCAATAAAATAGATTGTACATTATATTAGTACTATCATACGTGGGTCTGTGGGAGAGCCATGCTTCGGCACGAATGGGCCGGCTTGACCGGAGTGATACCAGGGACCCACAGGAAACCGGCGTTAAGTAACGCTTGCGTTGTGTTTCGCCGAGTGAGTGAGGATACCGGAGGCCCAACCTCCCCCCTGCCCAATTCCCCCCATCCCCCATCCTATTTCAAAGGCCGGCAACGCACTTGTGACTCCTCTGATGTTACAGGTGTCTATGGGCGGCGGTAATTGCTTACCATCAGGTGATCCGTCTGCTCGTTTGCCCGTTTTTCGTATTAAAAAAAAAATACAGTGTGGCCACTCCCTGACTCTTTCTAAAGGCGACCTCATCGACAAACGTCATATCTTTACGCAGGTTATTTAAGCGTCCGGTGTGGGGTATTAGAATGCTATCTATTATATTAAACCGAGGTAAAGTATATTAAATAGTATTGACACACCCTGCCGCTTTCTTAGAAGGCGACCGAAAATCCCCATGACGGCCCATAGTCATTACTGTTATCTCGCTTGCTCTTAAGTGTCCGAAAGGGAGGGCGTAGTAGGTAAATAACTTGGACGGTTTGTATGTAGTGTCCGGGGTGCGATACAACAGTGCTATCTACAATAGTATACGGCACAGTACATTAACTTGTATTTAAAACAGTATGGACACTCCCTGCAGCTCTCTGAAGGCGACCCCCCATACAGTCTTCACTCAGCTATCTCGCTCGCCCCTATGTGTTAGAAAGGAGGTGACAAGGACTCACCGTCCGAGTCATCATTCCCGTGCTCGTTGTTGGGCTGTTTCTGCAGAACCGCCAGTTGGACCACCTTGATGCCGCCGGGCTTGGACTCGTCCCTGTTGCTAGAGTCCACCACACCTGTCACAGAAAAAATCGATTGGTTATTTATATTTCCATCTTCCAAAGTCAAGCTGTTTTTTGTATGAAATGGGGTGACTGACGTTCAATGATAAAAATAATAATAATTATAATAAATAAATAAAATATTTTATCAATATCGATAACTACCACAAGACACACGACTTTTTAAACTTCATATAAAATTATGTTATTATAAATTCTGTAATCTTTTTTGGTAATTGGTGGTAATATTTTTTTTGTCTATCATCATTTATAAGAGTCGTTAAGCCATGTCAGAGACATTATATGCGGCTTGAATACTTCTGACATAGGGGTTGGCCACTAGCCTCCCGACCTCCACCAATCCCGACTTGGCTTCCGTGTGTTTAGTAAGACTTAACCTTCTCGACGCATGGAAAGAGACAGTAGGGACGTTATGGCTCATTATGTTAACAAATCAACTTGTAAAATAAGTACACATATCTACGTTCCTCAATTTATATTTCAACCCATAACGACGCAATAAAAATGAGTACATATTCATTACGACATTAAACAAACACTGTGAAGGCGGGGCTGGATCGATACCTCTGTTGGAGATATAAATACATATACATACAAAATGGACGCAGTATTTAAGAGATCACTGTACATCAAAAACAGATGGAATCTCGTTTTAGGATATTTTTTTGCAGTTTCGAATATTCTTTGTATTATTGAAAATAGATTAGTTAACCAACTTCAGTACGGCAAGGGTTTCTAAACGATGTTTACATTACATTCTAAACGGTGTTTATATTTATGTTTAATTATTTTAGAGTATAAAAAAACAAAAATCTTTGTTTCTGCTAGCTATTATTTACTTTGTTTTTCGAAAAACACCCGATATACGTTTAGACATGGTAATTCGATAAAAGACAGCTATAAAATTATTTGAGAATCATCTGATTACATTGACCCGACTGCCAAAACGGAGGGAAGTGCATGTATGTCTATTGTACGTTTCATTGTTACAGCCAGTAGCCAAAACGGCTTGACAGATTTTTAAATGCGAAGTATCGTTAAATTCATCTTGATCCCTAGATTGACACAGTATGTAGCCAAATATTTCATCATCTCTAAATGAGTTATTTGCAATAAATATATTTCACTTCATTTCATTCTTATTTTTACGAACTACCGGACGCTCTTAATTAAAACACAAAGTTAAATAAACACAATAACGATCTTAAATTGTATAGAATAGGGCGAGGCTTCCAAAGTGTTGCTAACTTTAAGCGCGTCGTTATACAGGGTGGCCAGAAGATTGACGTCAAAAAAAAAAATTTGGTCCCTCGTATCGTGGGGTATCTGAATCACCCCCATGTATGTTCCGCGATTTTTCACGGTTCTCGAGTTATGATTTTTTTTCTGAATTTTCAAAATTTTCGACCTGACCAACTTTAAAAATTTCTAAACAAAAAAGTAGAACCCTTTTCGATAAGTTTTTTTTGGAAACTTAATCCTCATAAATTGTACTTTTAAGCATAAAATAATCAGCTACGTAACTTTCATGAATATTAAGTAAATTTTGGTCACAAGAGAAAAAAATACGTTTAGTGAATTATGACTTAGATTTTCAAATTTAAATCAAAAATCTAAACAGATGACTTAGGGGTTCCTGAGTAGGCTTAAAAACTGCACCATTCTCTTAGTTTTCGTAATCATTAAAAAAAAGTAGTACTTAATGAGCTAGTTTTGTTAATATCGGCCTTGAAAGATAGGGAGGTCATAAATTTTTAAAATTAGCTATCTGATGAAAAAAAAAGTATGGTCATTTTATCTTTCCTTAGGTTAAATTAGTCTGTTAATTAACCAAAAATTACTGCAGAAAAACATTTTGAGGTTTCATTTATTCACTTTTCGATCAATTCTGGTGGATAACGGGTTGTAAAAGTACTTTTAGGCGCAATTCAAAGAATAAACCCGCAATAACAATAGGCGGCGATGATAAGAGATAGAATTATTGCCATCTCTCTCACTCTAGGTAGTGAAAGGGGCCGCCACTCTAGCCAGCCCGAAACAAATACCTGCCTCAGTCGTACTCACTTTGTGTTTACTGCTACACGCGTCGCCGCCATTTTAGTTGAATACATTCGCTCGCCTTACTTGTTGACTACTTTGCTCTGTTCCTCGACTGTTTTGCATTCTGATTCGGACTTTGTTTACTGTGAAAGTGTAAGTGATGAGTTACACATTAAGCGAATATGCAGAAATGCATTATTTTTATGGAGTTGCACAAGGAAACGGCCTTGAAGCAGCACGATTGTATCGCGAACAACTTCTACGACGTGGTGGGCCGCAACCTGAGAATTATCCCGACCATCGTGTTTTTACTAACACGCACAATACCCTAATGTCAGGCCGCATTCCTGGACAACGCGGTAATCGTGAAGGCATCCCTAGAACTGATCCAGATCGCAGAGAAATGGTGCTCGAAGAAGTTCAGCGAAATCCGTCTACGAGTACGAGAAAAATGGCTCGTGCTCTGGATATCCCAAGAAGTTCTATCCAGGCCATACTTCGCGATGAAGGATACCACGCATTCCATATCCAACGTGTCCAAGCTTTGCTGCCTACAGACCACCAATTGCGCGTGGAATTTTGCCAAACTATGCTACGAAAAGAGCAAGAAGATCCTGGATATTTTAATAAAGTCTTATGGACAGATGAGTCACGGTTTGAGCGATGTGGTATATTCAATATCCATAATTATCACACCTGGGCGATTGAAAATCCACAGGAAGCGAGAGATTCAACGTTTCAACATCGTTTTAGTGTTAACATGTGGTCTGGTATCCTCAACGGTGAACTGATTGGTCCATTTGAATTGCCATCTAGACTTGATGGAGCAACATACAGAAACTTTTTAGAAAATGATCTTCCAATATTGCTGGAAGATGTGAGTCTTCAGCTTCGACGAACCATGGTTTTTCAAAATGACGGCGCTCCGTGTCACTATGCGACGCAAGTCCGAAATCACTTAAATGAGACATACCCCAACAGATGGATCGGACGCAGTGGACCAATTAGGTGGCCACCACGCTCACCTGACCTTAACCCCATTGACTTTTTCATTTGGGGTTATTACAAGGAAATAGCATACGCTCGAGAATGTTCGAGTGAACAAGAATTAAGGCAAAAGATTGCAGAAGCCGGACGTGTTGTGACAGAGAACAGGGAAGCCTTTAGACGATTAAAAGACAATTTTTTACGTAGGTGTAGAATGTGTATTGCTGTTGGAGGTGGCCACTTTGAAAACCTGTTGTAAATGTTAAAAATAAATATTGTTTTTACTTTATCATCTTTGATTTATTGACAAAACCACTTTTTACTTAAAACATTTTTTAACCAACTTCTACGGCATTTTTCATGTTAGTTTCTAGCATTCTCTATCTTTAAATAACCTAAGGAATGATTCTCTATCTTTAAATAACCTTAGGAATGATAAAATGACCAAACTTTTTTTTTCATCAGATAGCTAATTTTAAAAATTTATGACCTCCCTATCTTTCAAGGCCGATATTAACAAAACTAGCTTATTAAGTACTACTTTTTTTTAATGATTACGAAAACTAAGAGAATGGTGCAGTTTTTAAGCCTACTCAGGAACCACTAAGTCATCTGTTTAGATTTTTGATTTAAATTTGAAAATCTAAGTCATAATTCACTAAACGTATTTTTTTCTCTTGTGACCAAAATTTACTTAATATTCATGAAAGTTACGTAGCTGATTATTTTATGCTTAAAAGTACAATTTATGAGGATTAAGTTTCAAAAAAAAACTTATCGAAAAGGGTTCTACTTTTTTGTTTAGAAATTTTTAAAGTTGGTCAGGTCGAAAATGTTGAAATTTCAGAAAAAAAATCATAACTCGAGAACCGTGAAAAATCGCGGAACATACATGGGGGTGATTCGGATACCCCACGATACGAGGGACCTAATTTTTTTTTTTGACGTCAATCTTCTGGCCACCCTGTATACAAAATAAAGGTCTCAAATGTTGTAATTAACAGTGCGAGGACACATCAATAATTGTTAAACAATAATGTACAGAAAAAAAAATCTTATAAAATTAGAATTTAGAATCTTACAATTTCAATAAATAAAATAATCAATAAATAAAAGGTAAGTATTCCGTAGTAATGGGTATCATAAAAAGAAGATATATTGTGAAAATAAACGAGGAAACACCATTAGTTAAACTAAACCATAAGTAAATCCATAAGTAAATCATTACAATGAAAAAAAAAAACAATGTAAGTACTTTTGATTACAAAAAACCTAGGTAAATACACTTTGAGCACCGCAGCCTTAATAACGAAGTGATTGTGCAAATTGCTGGCGCAAGGAAATGATGCTAAATTATATTGTCTCGCATTGGAGGCAGGTACGTACATGTATTGTTCGAAATATACTTTTCTATTCTAGTTTTCGCTTGTATCGACCTTTTAATGTACAGGGTGTAACAGAAGTGTGTGACAATACTTCAAGGTTGGCTTTTACCCATTAAACTGAACATCTTTTGTTCTACAACTTTGTTGAAATCGCAAATTTTTTTTTGGACTTTTCATACAAATACAAACTTGGTTCGCCAGCTGATCGATTTGTATGAAAAGTCCAAAAAAAATTTTGCGATTTCAACAAAGTTGTAGAACAAAAGTTGTTCAGTTTGATGGGTAAAAGCCAACCTTGAAGTATTGTCACACACTTCAGAGAATTAAGTATAAACATAATTCACAAAATATTTATTTTTTCTTGTATCCCGCATATCTTAGAACAAAATATTTCCATATAGGTAAATACAGTAGAATAAGTCATGAATTACATGTTTTTTTTTTGTTGCCGTAGCGTAGCGTAACGTTTAAATACGTTTTATATCTATTGAAAAGAGCGAATTTTCCAAATAGAGCACCTTAACCGTTTATTTTGTTGGGTCAAAAACAAATTACATCCAGCTTTATTTTTAGGTATTGGTAAACACTTGTCTCAAGTTCAAGTGTACTTAGAGGCCGCAGCATTGTAATGTACTTTAAAAAATACCTGATATAAACTAACAAAAACAACAAAAAATTACCTGATTGCATATATGTATCCTTTATCAAGCAATTAAAACCAATTACGATTTATTTTCTTCTTATATTTTTTTCTGTAAAAGTATATAATCCTTTTTATATCGATTTTTTTAAAACTTATCCATATAGATTAGTTTAATTACAGCGACATTCAAATCCTCATAAAAACGTGAGTAGGTATATATAGACAGTTTATGTTTTATTTACATGATCGAATCGGAAACGAAGAAATCCGTAAAATAACTAGAGTCACAGATATCACTAATAAAATTATCAAGTATAAGTTTTTTTTTTTATATGATAGGTGGCAAACGAGCAGACGGATCACCTGATGGTAAGCGATTACCGCCGCCCACACCCGCAACACCAGAGGAGTCACAAGTGCGTTGCCGACCTTTGAAATGGGATGGGGGGATGGGGGAATTGGGGGGAAGGGAGGGAGGTTGGGCCTCCGGTACCCTCACTCACTCTGCGAAACACAACGCAAGCGTTGCTTCACGCCGGTTTTCTGTGAGGCCGAGGTATCACTCCGGTCGAGCCGGCCCATTCGTGCCGAAGCATGGCTCTCCCACGGTGGCAACAGGCAGTTCTTACAGCTCACAGAACCGATGGGAGGAAAAGCTCTCGAGTGGCGACCTGGGGCTGGAAGACGTAGTGATAGTCTGCCCCCCACCAGGTGGGCTGATGATGTAGTCAGGCTTGCAGGAAGCTGCTGGATGCATGTGGTACAAAACCGTGCTAAGTGGAATTCTACGAGGGGAGGCTTATGTTCAGCAGTCGAATTCTTTCTGCTGATATGTATAATGAATACAAAATTTCTCACCCGGTGAAGCAGTTCTGGCCGGACGCTCCTCAGTCTTCTGTTCGTCTTGGAAGCGGACTGTCATCTTCTTCTTGGCTCTCAGTTTATCCTCATCTTGGGTCAGGATCGACGAGCGTTTCTTGGGCCTGTCTTCGTCGCCTTCACGTTTTGATTCTGAAGACGCCGTGGAAGCAGCGGCAGCAGCGGCGGCGGCGGCGGCGGCTGCAGATAGAATTGTAGACTTATTTATGGATTCGATCTTAAGTAAAATTTACAACAGGTTATAGAAAAAAGGCCGCTGAGTTTTGGCTATGGGAAAGAGAGATTCGCAATTGGTGGCAGCCAGCTGAAAAACGTACTGTATCGGATGGCTCCCACTAGGTGGGCTACTGGGCTGATGATCTAGTTTGCCTTAGGGATGACTGATACGTTAACTAGTAAAACCCAACAGTGGTTATCTTCATAAGTAGACTTTTCTAGCTTGTCTATGTCTGGCAGGCCCGCAAAGGCAGGTAACCTGACGCTGCGAGGGTGTTGCCAGACATCAGACGGGCGTAAAAAGTATGCACGCTAGCCGCCATCCGCTACCTCATGCCTCGCTGCCTACATCTCCCTATCTCAGGATATTATACATAACAACATAACTAATACTGTTCCTATTACCTATCCTTCTCCAAACAGTTCAACAGCTATATTCTGTCTCTTATCCTCATGCCAGTCTGCATGCTAGCCGCCATCCGTTCTCCCTGCACTGCATGCCTCATTTTCCATCTCCCGATTAATGCTGTTCCTATTGTTTGTCGTTCTCTAACCAGACCAACAGCTATACAGGATGTAACAGAAGTGTGTGACAATATTTCAAGGTTGGCTTTTACCCATTAAACTGAACAACTTTTGTTCTACAACTTTGTTGAAATCGCAAAATTTTTTTTGGACTTTTCATACAAATCGATCAGTTGGCGAACCAAGTTTGTATGAAAAGTCCAAAAAATTTTTTGCGATTTTAACAAAGTTGTAGAACAAAAGTTGTTCAGTTTGATGGTTAAAAGCCAACCTTGAAGTATTGTCACACACTTCTGTTACACCCTGTATATCTGTCCCTTACCATCATGCTCAATCTGCATGCTAGCCGCCATCTGCTCCCCCCGCGCCTCATGTTTCGCTCCTCCATCTCCCGAGACAAAGCCAGGCTCTTACACATAACAACATAACTAATGCTGTTCTATTGTCTAACCTTCTCTACCCAATCCAGCAGCTATATGTATATCCGTCTCTTACCCTCATGCGCAGTCTGCGTGCTGACCGCCACCCGCTCTCCTTGCGCCGCATGCCTCGCTTCTACCATCTCCCGAGACAAAGCCAGGATCTTACACATAACATATAACTAATGCTGTTCTATTCTCTGTCCTTCTCTAACCAATCCAACAGCTATATATCTGTCCCTTACCCTCATGCTCAGTCTGCATACTGGCGGCCATCCGCTCTCCCCGCGCCGCGTGCCTGGCTTCCTCCATCTCCCGCGCAGCCGCAGCCAGGATGTTGTTGACAGCCGTGTGTGTGGTGGTAGTACTGTCATCGCGACGCCGTCTTCGGATCTCCTCGGCGCGCATCATCGATTGTTGGTACATATGGATCTGAAGATAAAGGTACATTTTAGTGTTATGTTATAGTGTTGAAGTTTCTGCGAGGAGCAGATTTGTTTGCTTTCAGTCTGGGTTTATTATATCTATGTATGTATACATATATTTAAACGCACATTATATGTACATCTTCGTCTTGGGTTGCCATAATACAGGGAATCGTAGTTTGGTACCAGTTGACCGGTGATTTGTCCCGGGATATTGATATATAACATAAGTTAGTTTTGTTTGTTAATATTGTTTAAGTATCTTTGAGTTTATATTATCGTATTATTATAACTAAAAATGAGACAAATATAATATTACAAATAAATATTCAGGAACCAATCTCACATAGCCATCTGACTGAGAAGCAGTCTGGTATAAATAATACATTTTAATACATACTATAATGTAAAACACCCAGATACAGGGCAACAGAACTTGTTCATTACACAAATGTTTGCCCTGTTATGGATCGAACCCACGAACCTCGGCCTAGTAGCGAGTATGCTACTACTGTGCCACATGGTAAGCCAAACAAAATCTAGAATACGAGGTTCAAGAACACATAAAATAGTGAAAAATATCAATAAATAACTGGGTAGGCATATAATAAAAAATGTACTTAGAAAATACACTCTGCTTCAAAAAAATCGCACCTTTTAAGAAATCTATTTTAAACATCTTTCAATCGTATTTGTATTATGAAATATTGGTAATATTCGGTATCATTTGAAAGGTAAGGAAACAGAGAATGCAAAAACAATAATTCATTCAATGTTTTTTATTGGAACTGAGAAAAATTTACAAAACAATAAAAATCCTTAAAAAACCCAAATGAAATCTGATTAATTTTTCAAAACAAAGTTGCTTAAAACTAACCTAAAACCTAGTGTTGCCCCCCCTAGCCCTAATGACGTCTTCCATGCGCTCCCATCATGGATCGCACCAACTTTAGGACCTCTTCTTGAGGGATTCTGTCCCATTCCTCAGTCTTGGAGCTTCTGAAGAGTCGCGGGAGCGGGATCACGGGATCTAACCTTGCGTTTCAGCTGGTCCCAGAGGTGCTCTATCGGGTTCAGATCTGGACTTCTCGCTGGCCACTGCATGACAGGGATCCCAACCTCTTGAAGGTAGCCCTGCACAATTCCAGCAGTGTGCGCGCGAGCGTTATCGTGCATTAATGTGAACCCGTCGCCAATAAATCCAGCATAGGGGACCACATGTTCTTCCAGGATCTCTGTGATGTACCTGTGAGCAGTCATCGACCCTTGCCCGCGAGCACCGCCGGTCCGAGAGACGCAAGAAAGTTCAGTTTTGCCGTCGGCAGATATGCCGCCCCAGAACATGCAGGAACCGCCCCCGTATTCTACCGTCTCTTGGATGCAGGCTTGGGCAAAACGTTCCCATTGTCTTCTGTATACTCTTTTGCGTCTATCGTTGCAGAAAAGGCACACTCTCGTTTCGTCTGAGAAGAGAACAGCTCTCCATTGGTCCAGGGTCCAATTGACGTGGGCGCGAGCAAATTGCAGGCGTGCTCGCCGATGCGCTGCGGTTAATTTTGGACCCGTGGCAGGTCTTCTAGCCACAATATTTCTCTCCTTTAGTCTTCTTCTAACTGTAGAGACACTCACGGCCCTTCTACGAACTGCTTGAAGCTGATGCTGTTGCAACTCAACAGCATTAGAGAACCGATTTCTCAAAGACTTCGATACGACGAATCGGTCATCTCTCGCAGAAGTGCAGCGATTTCTACCAGACCCACGCCTTCGGACAAAGCCACCGGTCTGCAGGAACCGCTGGTACACTCTTCGAACAAAAAAGCGACTCAAGTGCAATTGCCGAGCAACATCACACTGACGTAGTCCTGATTGTAGTAGTGCGATAACTTGGGCGGCTTCAGCAGCAGTAGTGTCCATCTTCAAGGACGTTTTTCTGATGAAAGATATTCTTCTATGTCTTCTTCGACTGTTGGTAGCAAATTTATCCCCCGATAAGCTGTATCGACCCTTTTATACCCAAAAAACAAAACAATACAAACAAAATTTGAAGAGGAGAATCAGTTCCATTGTCATTCACAGTGACTTAAAGTGTCAAGCTTTTTCTTTAATCAAATGAAATGGATATTTTTTTAAAGAGTTTTTATAGGGCTCTCAAATGATACCAATATTGCTACGAATAACTGCTTGTCTTAAGGATTAACAGTGCTTGAAGCCTATTTTTACGGACGTGCGATTTTTTTGAAGCCGAGTGTATGTATGTACTTAACTAAGTGATGATTCATAAAATTAGTAGAAACAGAATGACTAAAAAGACCTATCTGGAAATATACCTGTACTTGCTCAGGTTCTGCTCCAAAACATCCGAGTGAGTAATTATTATTAAAATGCTATCCTGGCCTTTTATAAATTCCTTAAATGTGAAAGGGAACAAATCTTCTAACTGGTTTTGGAATGGATGTTTATTTCATTATCTTATTTTGTAGTATATAGTAGTAAACCCAGACTGATAGTAATTCGCAATAGTTTTTTTAATATTAAGAAATTATTTATAGTTTATAGTTTCTATGATAATATTATATATTTTTTATCCACAATCAGTTAGCCCTATCAAATATGAAACTGATATGAGATCATACTTTCCAATGTAATATAATTTTAATGGATCCACTAAATTAATGATAGCTAAATAATATTATGAATTCAGATTCTAGAAATTCCGATAAAGTTATTTATTTACAACTTATCAACAATTTTATGTAACTTTTTATTATAATATTTTTAAAATACAAAGTTATCTGAATTACTTTAATACTATCTACATTTTCGTGTTGTTTGTTGTTATTCGAGATAATTTTTGATGGAACAAATACATAGTAAGACTTAAGTATAAAATATAGGTACTATCTACATATAAATATAGGGAAGATTGTTTGACTTTTTGTTAATTAGCATTGGGGATAAATACTGTATAAGTCAAGTATGAATTGGACTACCGTAACTACATCGTGGTACGTTGTAGTGGTAAATATCCACGGTACGCGAGTCCCGACTCTCACTTAGCCGGAATTTTTCAATCCCAGATATTATTTATTTAAATGAAACTTATAACTGTCTTGGAATGCAATTTAACTAATACAATACCTGTCGTAACAATGAGAATAAAAATAAAGAAATGACTAACACTTCATGTTATTATTCAGTCAGTAATCAAATAAAAAATATAATTATACACATAATAAAAATGTGTCAACTTTTGATAATCATTATAAATAGCTCTGGCTCCAGTACATCATACATTTTTTGAGCAAAATTCTGTAAATTGTAATTTTATAAAATTTTAGACGAAAAGTTTTTATATAGTTTTATTTGCATGATACTCCTACAAGTATAATGTACTACTATTACATATTAGTAAAAATAGTAAAAATATTTTATAAAATGTAGCTCTTGAGATGATCCTACGAGGCCCTGAGCGAATTACAGACTTTCAATTTACAGTTTAGTTAGTTAGTCACATAATCAGCGAATGACCCTAATCCAAATATTGGCCAACTGAAAGTCTGTAGTGCAGTCAGGACATAAGGGTTTCTTTTTCCATCAGATCAACCCCTTAAAAAGAAAAATCTCAAAGACAAGCAATAATGTACTACGTAGTTGTATGTATAGGTATAATACATACAGGTATGGTTCATTCCAATCAAAAAAAGCAAAAGGTACACAAACATAGTATGCAGATGACATTGACATGTGTCAGTTCCATAGTAAGTTTGTTTACGTTTTGCTGTTTTTTGATTGGAATGAAGTATAGTTATAAGTATTGATTTGTGAAGCATGACTCAAGATTTATTTTTAAAGATTTTTTTATATAACACCTTTCAGTAAAGCAAGAGCCAATGTTTATTTTATGATAAAATTATCAGATAAACAATGTGGACATTTTTTTTTAAAGTGATGCATGGTATTGTCACAATTTTTTAAAAGTAATCCTTCAAAAAATATTTTTGCTTTGTCTTGTTATTATTTTGTTTTAACTTTAAAACCTATAAAAAAATGCAGCTTTGTCTGAATATCATCATGTAAATTGCAAACCTTTAAGTATTTGATAAATTACTAAATTAAAACACGACTCACTATAAATAATGTTGACAATGAGTTACATTTAAATTCAAAACTAGTTTATTTTAATGAACAAATTAACGTTTTATGACACCCTGGCCATAATTTTTATCCAGACTGACCAAGAATTAATTAATTCTGTCCAATTTTATTATATTTCGTTAAATATTAAAAAGTACCGTTACTGCATTTTAAAAGATTTTTACCAAGTTTCAACAAACCACACAATATCATTTTTAAATCATTCCACGCAAAAAGAAAGAATGCAATTATTTACACAATGGCACTGGCAGTCTTAGCTTAGCACTAAACAAAAACAAAAAAGATAAAATCTCACAGCACAAAGTATCTTAATAGGATGTTGGAACCTGGAAGGGAAAAAAGCTCTCAGAGTCTATGGTAGGGCATTGACCCCTAGCATGTACCAAAAATAGAAAAGGAAATAAACATAGCTCCATAAAAGAGGCTCATTTTAATATCAGGAAATTAATTTTTTTGGTGTACATATTAAAATTATAAAAATATCCAGCATGATATTAAATGTTGATCTTGTAGTTAACAAAAAGCAATTAATTTGTAATTGTACATCATATACCTACATGGGAATGTTTCTTCACTGAAAAGCAGCAAATACTTGATACTTGAATAATTGATCTTATAGCTAATTTACTACCTACATTCTATGTATTAGAACGGGAAGTTTTTTTGCTCTGTCTGTATAGGTTCCTTAGGGAAATTGCTCAGTTTCATGAGCAGCGCCTACCATTGACTGCTTTCAGCAAGAAGTCATCCTCAAAGTCAAGATTTATTGTAGCTTATATTGTATAAAACCAGGATAAAAAATATCCTATGTCAGTTTCTACAGTACAATAGAAAATGATCATAGAACTCACCTGCTTAAGTCTCTCGACATCTGTCCTCGATTGTGGGAATGCTGGTGGCTGCGTCTGACCAGATGTCTGCGGATACGTCGGGTACTCCAGGTTGACATTCAGCAGCTGCGCAGCACTGTCTCGAGCCTCGTAAGCCAGTCCACGGATCTCGAGCTCTGATGCCGTGTGCATAAGCGACTGGAGGTCTAACTCTTGCACGTCTACGGAGCCCTTGTACATGAACTCTACAAGGAGGTTGATTTCGGAAAACGGAATCCCTTTTAGGATGACGATGGGATGTTGACATGGGTTGTCCCTGCATAGGAATATTGAATTTTAGTTTTGATACTAAGTATCAAAGTGTGCAATTTTATTTCTGAGATAATAAATAAAATATAAAATTGCCATCAGGTGAAAATTACATAATTAGTACTGGTAAGAAAAAAATATATTATGTAATCTTGTTTGAAATTTAGTAAAGCCATTAGTCAGAATAAATTAATGTTAAATAATATGTCATTGGTTGAACACAATTCACAGCATTATTAATAGATTCACTAGAAAAATAATGATGTCATTCTTGAACAAATAGAGCAGATTTCAATTAGAAAAAGAAACCAAGACATTCATTAATAAGAGTTCTGCATTACATTTATATCATTAAGGACTAACCACTTACAGTTGAAGCGCACATCAAAAAGTGCCTAGTAAAAAATATATAAGTATTTCAAATGTGTACTCATAAGCACACTGCACACCCCAACCTAACTTAAATCCTGATGATCAGTATCTTTAATATTTGTAAAGTCCAAGATTACTGACAAAACACTCATTTTTTCTTTTTACTGCAATGCTCAGTCTGTGTTTAAAAAAGCAGAATACAGAAATTTAAAAGCACTTACTTGAAGATTTGTTCGAAGTAGGGGCTGCATGCTGAGAGGACGAGCTTATGCGCCTTGAGGGTCCCGTCGCGGCAGGAGAGCGTCACGTCAGCCAGCGCCGACGACGAGTAGATCGTCGTGAACAACTGGCTCAGGTTCTGCAGGTGGTTGTTCCACTTCAAGTGGAACGTCTTGTCGCTCACCAGCCCCTGCATCTGGCCACCGTAACGCAATAAATCACACACAAATTCACTGCACAACCACCGTATTCAGTTAAGAAAACCTACTCCACGGCACCGCTACATAAAATTATAATTATTACAAACTTATTTTTAGAACGATGCCCGTAAAAAACACTATACGTACGCGGTATGACAGTAATATAATGTAGGTACGCCGCCGACACTATTTGGGGCTACAAAATGTTAATTTTTCTAAATAATTTCGGGTTACTCACTTATTTCTATTCTTTCTTACAAAAGTTAACCCTTCACTGCACCCTTACCTCGTATTCGCGTTCCAATCTTCACGAAAATTCACAAATAACACCGAAACATTTCACAAAATTAAAAATAAAATAATGTTACACAGAAAGCAGTGTCGTAAAAAACAGAGTGGGGCACGCCGTGGCCCCCTCCTTGCCCCGGCCCCCTCGCACACAATCAATATACGGAATATGAGAGCG
Organism: Coleophora deauratella; assembly: GCA_958295455.1. Classification (NCBI taxonomy): domain Eukaryota; kingdom Metazoa; phylum Arthropoda; class Insecta; order Lepidoptera; family Coleophoridae; genus Coleophora; species Coleophora deauratella. The sequence goes on along the minus strand of OY282406.1, from coordinate 12,649,033 downwards.
CGGCGCGCCCCCTCGCCCCCCGCATGCTTTATTATACCGTAATTAATATACTTATACAACTTTATAAAATGTGTTATATGTTGCTGCCGCACATTCCAATACAGTGTTTTAATATGTATGTATTCTACACAAATAATTAAATAACCTGAATGCCGGCTACTGAATACATTTTTAGATTTTTAGCCCAGTGAGAAAACTTGTAATTAAAATATAGCGTATGCATTTGTGACGACTTCTACATTTAGTTTTTTATTTTTTATGCTGCGTACATATTACATGCTTACATCATTTTTTTATTAATTTACTTTTCTAATTATTGGTTATACAATTTCTACCCAGAAGGAGCCCCACCATCTCATTATTACTGACTACAGACAGTACATGTGTGTATTTGTGTAATAAAAAAGTTCTCAATCTTAATTTATTTTTCTTGCACACACACATACTAAAACCACGCACACGACAAGGCGAAAGAATAATAGGAGGAGGAGGAACCGCGCGACGCGACGACTGAGTACTCTTTTTATTTAGATTCCATACTTTCGTGTACATGAACTATTCAAGTGACTTTTTGTACGTTTTATCTATATCATGATCGCAGACAAAAGTTACTATATACGTACTTAGATATTCTAATAGCTGTCTGTATTCAAATTCGGTAGATACCTATAATATTTATGTATGGTATGATGCGAAACCAAAAGAGAAGGGCGCATGAGCGGTTGCAAGAATATAAAATTATTTAGTATAAGTATATTTATACGTACTTCAGTAACCTATCATTATATGTAATATTATATGTAATAATATGAATGTTGTGTGAGGGAGAGATGCATCAGGCGCGGTCGCAGCCAAAAACTTGGTGGGGGGGGGGAGGTAATAAATAGTAGGGTCACGCACGTCACAATGATAGTAAAATGAGTGGGGAAAATTAGGGTTTATTGCACAAAATAATTAAGGAAATTAAATAAAAAAATATAAAACAAATGGGAGTTGTCCTATCTTAGTAGAAAATATTGGCGTAGCTATGGATTTTTTCTAGGGGAACAAGCAGCAGTAGATGAAGTATCACAGTGATTTAAGAGCCCGGCAAACGCGATACAACGCGCTTAACGCGCATCTTCAGTACGTTTGCACGAATCTTTATTGCGTTTGTATGGAAACAAACAAACAAACGAGCGTTTCACGCCGCGCCGTTACAGACCTCATAATAATAAGAAGTGCACATTTAATAGGTCAGAAAAAATTGCACCCTTGCTGCACCTTATTAGGTAAAATATTTGAGATTACCTGTATTTTTAAGAAGTTTTATGTAAATTTTACACTGTCCTCTTCATGTCCCTCCACTATTGTATTTAACTAGGTAACATAATTAACCACCCTACACGTATTTAAAGCCGCGAGCGTAGTGAGCGCGAAATTATTTATTAAATTAAACACATCAGTTTTCCTGCATTTTTAGGAAGTTTTAGTTTAAAGGAACCCTCATTTTTGCACTCTAGTAATTTTAGAGGGAGCTGAGATTACTGTCCAATTTATAAAAAAAGACGCGAGCGAAGCGAGCGCGGTAATTTTTAATTTATAGATTTAAAAACCTGCAATTTTAAGAAGTTTTATCAATTTTACTTTGTAAAGTTTTTCCTCCTTTGTATGTCCGTTCAGTAAAGTAATTTAAAGTATCACAGATTAGGCGGCGTTTCAATCAAGGGGGAAAGACGGGGGCAAATATCACGTAATTTTTTTCCACAAGAAACAGTATAATATTTACGAGAAAACGGAGTTAAAAAAAAAAGTGTTTCTCCACTATAATGCGGTTATGCGATTTACTTATTTACTCTAAAAATAAATCTCACGTGTAATAAGGGGGTGAGGGAGAGGAGGGGGGGGGGGGGGAGAACTGAGCAATTTTCTCTAAGAAACCAATTCAATTGTAGCAAGTAGACTCTTCATACAAATCGATGACTTTGGTAGCCAACTTTCTTTGGAAAGCCCATATTTTTTTTTGCTCTGAATAAATTGGTTTCTTAGAAAGTTGTTCAGATATATGAGCAGAAACCACAGTTAAAAGTGCCGCAATTTCAATTTCACCCTGTACACAAGAAATATTATAATCTTTCTTGTATATACTCAAACAATACATATAAAGACAGACTTCCGATGCTAGCGGCCGATGCGACAGACGCGCGCGACTGTCGCACGCGACAATACTGAACATTAGAAAATGTATTCCGCTTCCCTACTCCGCGATAGACGCGCGCGGCTCTTCCATACATTTCTGGTGTTTAGTACTGTCGCGTGCGACAGTCGCGCGCGTCTGTCGCATCGGCCGCTAGCATCGGAAGTCTACCTTTAGAAAGCGCGAGCAACTTTTTTCACAAAATAGAAAAACATAAGGTCATATGGGCTTGTTAATCCAAAAAGGCGCGAGCGAAGCGAGCGGCAAAATTTTAAGAAGGAGGTTAATTATTTATTAAATATTCGTGAATTGTCTATTTTAGAAGGTTTGGCAATTTGACGTGCATGATTTTGTGGGGGTCATGACCCCTGTGACCCCCGCCCCTCGGACCTCGCCTGATGACAAAAGAAACAAAAGGGTTAATTTTTCCTTTACTCATTCATCAACTATGGACATGTGTGCGTTCCGAGGATACGTTCGACAGCAGCAACCGTTTACTCCGAAAACCGGAAAGCATAATTATAAATCGCGTAAGTGTGAAAGAGAAGGTATAAAACAGTTGCTGTCAGAGTGCAACCAAGAGTGCACCCTTGGAAGTAGTTGGAACCCTTCGAACCCCGACTACAGGAGCTTTGGCAATGTATTTTTAAAAGCAGCGTAGAATTTACATTAGCAAAAGATTTAAGATTTAGATTTAAAATTGTTGAAAATATATAAAAAGCCACCTGAACTTAAATTCTAATTCATTAAATTAACAGAAACGATAATTTTTTAACTTGGTCACGTATGAATGACCAGAGTGCGTTCAGATTGCTCTGTTATATGTAATTTCTTCTTCCGAACCAAAAATAAATTGATTTTAATACATTTTTATGATTAAAAAGCAATTTATAACTCTGTATCATGTTGTTATTCTTTTAAGAAATACTAAAACAATACCGATAAGCTTTGTGCATCAAAAATTATGAAAATATTGTATATTTTTTTATCAAAATACAAAAAAATATTCAATGAAAAGTAATCTTCGAAAGCTTATTCATTATTATTATGATATTAGTCAGTAATATCAATCAGTTTTGCCGCTTTTTTTAGAGATTTTCTTATTTCCAATGTTGATCAGCGCCATCTAGTAGAGTTTAGAGAAAGCCGTGGAAAATGCCCTATTGATTTTGACAACTTTCCTAAAACTTCATATCTGACATTGTCCTATACATTTGACAAATGCAAATGTCAGATAAACGTCAGAGCGTTTTCCAATCACCGAATTTGATGGTTGGAAAGTTGTAACCGACGCAGGTTCGGAACGCATCATTTGTGTCAATCTAACAACGTTAGAGTAAAAAGTTGCGTCCGGAAGTCCGGAGTGCAGGCACACCCCGGACAATTCATACAAACGCGCCATTGTTTAATACAAAGACATTCATGTTTGTACACATGTAAATGTGTGTGTGATGTACTAGGGTTGAATCTAGATTCAATTGTTCTTTATTATTAGGTAGACATTCACAAATAAAGTAAAGGCTGTATACACCAGACAAGGCAGTATAGCCTTAGAAGGCTTGGCTCTTTACTTAAAAAATAAAATTGTCTTTGGTTATAATACTGTACTTTGGAACTGTTTTGGAACTGTGTCAACCTCTTGACAAATGGTCAGAGATCGGTCACACAGGGGGGGTGAGGTAGCCTTGAAAGAGCGGCAGGGAGTTTCCATACTGTATAATTTCCTTATACTGTGGTGCAGGTTCTGAAAGCGGCCCTGTAGTGCGTTCCGAGGGTACACTTAACAGTAACCGTTCACTCTGACAACAGGATAGCATAATATAAATCACGTAAGTGTGAAAGAGAGGGTACGAAACGGTTGTTGTCAGAGTGCAGGAGTGCACCCTTGGAACGCGGCCCTGTAGGTATTTCAGTTCAGTTCACTCACTCACGCACGTCACCAGTACAATAAGTAGAGTGCGTTTCAAATAGGTCCTATGCCGTTATATTGGCTCCCCTGTCTATCAACGACATCACACGCAAAAACGTTTCTACCGATTTTGTTAGTTGGGTTGTGTTGTGTGTCTGTTCTATGTAGTTGTGTAGAAAACAGTGCTGCCAACATAACCGCATAGGAACTATTTATTGAAACGCACTTTAGTGTTCTGTGCACTTCACTCACTGGTTTAAATTCAATTTTTCATCTGTGGCGAATCAGTTTGTCATTGGAGTTCGCAGAAGTTGGTGTTTGTTGTCTTCGTTATACAATTTTTGCGAAAAACAAAGCGATTCCTATTAGAAATTACTGTATAACAAAGAGTTAGAATTACATATCAGAGTTATAGTTCATTTCAAATTCTACACTTTAGATATCTACCCTGAAAATAATATGGAAAAGTCTCCAAATCTGGTGGTTTCCAGTCCAAATGTGAAGTACACTGAGGACTACATCCTCGCAGACTATGATTACGAGGAAACCTTAGTCATTAGGAGCGGCAGCGACATCGTGGTGAGTTTTATATATGTTTTATATAACCATAATTACACAGCCACGTCGCGAAACTCTCCCTGTTATTGTTTTGCCGGCTGAGTATTGATCCGACCTGTTACCCTGGAAACAGCTCGAAGGAGGCTCTAGAAACATCTGGATGAGACCTTGACCTTATCTGAGGGTTGGAGTCATCTTCGCACGGACATTTTTATAGTATATTCCATACAGTTTTCGCTATTTTTACCGTGTTGAAGTCGGTTCTAAACAGTGTTATCAATTGCCTACCTAGGTACTTAAAATCCAATACCATGCAAGTTTATAAATCTTTTGAAATTCATATTCAGTCTTTTACTAAAACTAGGATTTCTATTTTGTTTTTTCAATTTACTGCATTATGCTGTTAGTGTATGAAAGGTGATCAAAGACTACATACCATAGGTGCCTACTTAATTTATTTTATAAGTACTTTTAGTTGTAGTAACTTTTGGGAATTCTAGCTGCTACTTATAATAACTCTTGGCTTTAGATAACTCAACATACATTTAATGTACCTACCTACCTACTTTACCATTCTTCATACAATTAACTGAATGTGTAAATGTAAATTCAAATAAAAAGTATTCCATCTTCTTAGATAAGTTAATAATTTAAAAAATATATTTATTAAAATTCAATAAAGTTACCTACCTATCACAAAGATATGTGAAAATTTTTAGGTCATTGGCTTTATGAAAAATAGAAAATGTAATTCAATAAGGTCATTAAGTAAGGAAACAAAATTGTAGGTGTAGTACTTAATTAAAATGCCTATCAAAATTCCATAGATTGCACAATGCTTCTTTTCGAGTCAAATTTCACAGCACAAGATACATAATTGTGCTGTGAAATTTATTGTTATTTGTAATTTCAACAAAATTATTACATTGATCATCAGTTTACAGCCGTTTACAGTTGTATTGGTACTTCTAGATGTTTCTCAGTTTTAAGAATAGTAATATTCGAGAGTAAAACCCAGACAGCAAATAAATCTTATCATCACATTTCATCATTATATGCAATCTGGGGATCAAGGCAAAGTTAACAAATGACAAATGACACATCATACACTGACTGACTCGGTGGCTCAGTGGTTAGTGCTCCTGACTACTGATTTGAGAGTCGTGGGTTCAATTCCCACCCATTGCAAACATTTCTGTGATGAGCAGATTTGTTTGCTATGTGTCTGGGTGTATTATATCTATATATGTATGTACTGAGATGTATATGTGTATGTATATCAGTCTCTGGCTCCCATAATGCAGGGTATCCTGGTTTAGGGCCAGATGACCATGTGTGCTTTGTCCTGGATATTTATTATTCAGTCAATCAATCAATCATTTATTATTATTTATACAACAAAGCCACGTGCTTCCAAACTTATTCCAACATTTCACTTGCTTCTGCATTCGGTCGTAATGAATACTAAGGCTTTACTAGTAGATAAGGATAAGATAAGGGTCACAGACGTGGATTGCTTTAGGCATCAATCTAGTACAGCTCGCGTCACGTAAAAAGAGCGCTGGCGGGCGTTCCGAGGGCACAACAGTTCACTCTGACAACAGGATAGCATAATATAAATCGCATAAGTGTGAAAGAGAGGGTACTAAACAGTTGCTGTCAGAATGAATCCTCGGAACGCCAGCCAGCGCTCTTTTTACGTGACGCGAACTATACTCTTAATCTGGCACTGGACATGATGTTAAAAAAGTGCATTTGAGATTTTAAGGGATTACTCAGAATGAAGTAATCAGAGTTAAAAAAAATATTGAAACAATCCGATCTTCACCTTTTTTTTTAGTTTTCTATACAAATTCTTGATTCAATATTTAGATTTAGTAAAAAACCAAGTTGGAGATCAGATTTTTTTCAATATTTTTCATGTTTTCTATACTTGAGTGTGAGTAACCCCTTAAAAATCTCAAACGCACTTTTTAACACTCTGTATACACAGGACCTCACAAACTCTATAGTTTTTTTGTTACTATAATAAAATACCTTCCAGATACCTTACTTACGTAGATAAAATATTTTTTCTCCGTCCAGGCGCGGCCGCACCGCACATCGCTTACCATCCGCACGGGGCGCAAGCCCAGCAAGCTAGGGATCATGCTCGTCGGTTGGGGAGGCAACAACGGTTCCACCTTCACGGCAGCGGTACTGGCCAACCGCCACCAGCTAACTTGGAATACGAAGAACGGGAAGATGGACTCTAACTGGTAAGTTTTAAGGGCGTTAGTTTTACCATTCGGATAAGTTACACAGGTCAGGCTAATGTTATGTTTGTCGGATGGACGTGTAATATTGTGTATACAGGGTGTAACAGAAGTGTATGACAATACTTCAAGGTTGGCTTTTACCCATCAAACTGAACAACTTTTGTTCTACAACTTTGTTGAAATCGCAAAGAAATTTTCGGACTTTTCATACAAACTTGGTTCGCCAGCTGATCGATTTGTATGAAAAGACCAAAAAAAATTTTGCGATTTCAACAAAGTTGTAGAACAAAAGTTGTTCAGTTTGATGGGTAAAAGCCAACCTTGAAGTATTATCACACCTTTCTGTTACACCCTGTATATGTATCTTAATTGCGTGGTTATGCCGCCTGTTTAACCTTAACCAGCTGCGTACAACCTTAACCAGCTGCGTACAACCTTAACCAGCTGCGTACAACAGGAAGATCGGCAAGATGGAATCTAATTGGTAAGTTTTCAGATAGAGCTTTAGTGAAATGAAATTCCGCCGCGTTTGCCGCCCGTTTAACTATAAACAGCTACGTGAAATGAAATGAAAATTTAATTTGCTTAAAATATTATTGAAAACGTGATGGACTCTTTAAACTGGTAAGTTTTTAGAAGGTGTGTTAGTTTTACCATTCGGATGAGTGACACAAGCCAAGCTAATGGTCATGATTGTTGAATGAACGCGTATATCGGGGGTACATAATTTTTGCCGCGGAGGTTTTGGTAAGCCCTTGGCATTATCTCACCTGGTGATAAGGATGATGATGCATAAGATAGAGGTGGAGTTACCGATATTCCCCAACACAATGGGGTACTGACTATTTTATCTTCGTGACGGAATACATTAATGCTATTAACATTTGTGTTTGGCGGTAATACATAAGTTGGTGTCAGTTGCCAGGCGGGCCCAGAAAATGCCTAACTACCAACAGAACCGTGTCTTACAAAGTTGGCCTGCCGGGAATCGTCCCCGCGACCTCCCGAAGCAAGCAGTCTAGCCATTAGATCACGGAGGCGGTCCTGTCCGTTCTACCAGCACCATGGGTCGTGGAACACAAACGAAATTGTGAAGTCCAATCAACAATGTAATGAAATAATCACCTTTCCGAATAGCATAGGTTTAAAGAGAATAGAAAATGTGAAGAACATTTATGATAGCGATAAATAAGGCCGCCTTTGTAAATTTTGCACTTTAACTAGCCTATAAGTTTAAACTATATTTTTGATGAAGTGCAATAACGCATACTTACTTTATTACTTATATTGGAATAAAGGTTCTTGTGTGGAGTAGTGGCGGATTGGAATTCGAATAGTGTGGGACGTCCGTCCGTCCGCTCCTGCAACGAATCACAGTATAGACACAGAAGGTCCGCTCAATACAAAGCACTAAAAATCGTAAGCATATACATGCTTATAGAAATATACGGTTGTTCGAGGCAAGGTCACGCGGCAAAGTATCACAACAGTATCGTGACCTTGCCTACAATTACCGTATACGTCTGAGACTAAGCATGTATAAGCTTAGGATTTTAGTGCGCGTATTGAGCGGACCTTCTGTATCTGTGTATTTTGTGAATGAATGAACTGATATTCTGATGAAGCTTGTAGAAAGTGATGGGAGAATCTATGAGGAAAGCCTATTTTCAGCAGTGGATGTTTTCTGGCTTCTAATCCATCTTAACATCCTCACATCAGCTGCACGCAGTCGCCTTTCATCAATCTTCTTAGTTGCCAACATTCCGATCTTATACTTTTGACAGGTCTTATTAAGGACTAAGTATAATAGATTAGATTATTCTATGGCACCATTCTCTATACTGGTTTCGACCTTGTGCTTGAAAGCGACCATACCTTTTTTCTGTATTATCATGAATGGTTCAGCTTATTTTTGAAGCATGTAACGCGACACTTTTTAATCGGCTTAGCGTTTTCTGTGCTTCCTCGTATACATAAAGTTACGTAAGTCCATGCATTGACACTATTGCATTCTAGTTTTTAGAATACTATTGTGTAGTTAGTTACCATGCTAAAATTGTTTTATTACATTTTTGCGGTGCACTAAAACCGATCGAGTTTCGCACTCGCGTACCACACCACCACACAATTTAGCGTGAGTCCGACTCACACTTGGTCTGTGCGTTTGTGTTTTTACTCGTTAAGTTTAAAACTTTTGTATGTTTGTTTTTAAGTTTGAAACGTTTTTATTGTATAGCAAAAACAAATACGCTTTTATTGTATCGGAGTCCCCGAAGTTTTGTCTGTCCTACTACTTTTTAAGGGCTATATCATTAGAACCGTAGTACAATAAAAATCTGATTGATTTTTTTACAGAAATGTGTTATTTATTATTAAGCGTAAATAACAGCCATTTAAAATTAGGATGGGCAGAACGTAGCGTAAGCTTAGTTAGTTACCCTTTGTGTACGGAACCCTGATTTTTTTTCTGTCATAGTCAACATTTATATATTTTATTTATCCTCAACTGTAACCCTTTGACAGTAGGACACCTGGTGGTAAGTGATGATGATGCCGAAGAAAATAGTAGCGAGCTTACCAGGATTCCCCAATGCAATGGATAATTGGGGAGCTTATCTCCATGCCGGAACACATCAATGCTATTAACATTGATGTTTGGCGGTAAGACTGGTATAAAGTGGTGGTAGCTAGCCAGACGAGCTTAGAAAATATCATACCACTAACAAAACCGAATCCTACAAAGTTGTCCAACTTTCGAAACCGCCGGGAATCGAAACCGAGACCTGTTGTGAAGCGAGGGGACTAGCCACACGACCATGGAGGCGGTCAAAAAGTAATGCTCTTCCTCATTTCCCTAGGTTCGGCTCCATCACGCAGGCTTCGACGGTGCGGCTGGGGATGGACGAGAAGGGAGAGGATGTGTTTGTGCCGATGTGTAATCTACTGCCAATGGTGCATCCCGATGACTTGGGTGAGTAGTAGTTAGTCTTAGATACTGTGTTGCGATGGGTGGCGCGGGATAGCCAGCGTAGTTATACTATACTGGCAAAAGAGGCATTCTATCTTAGCCCTCAAAGATCAACAAGACACTGATAACCCTTCTGGGGTTATAGATGGTCACAGGCGGCAGATGCCACCATCTGGTGGGCCATCAGCCTTTTGTCATCTTACGCAATAAAAAAGGCACACTCTGACAACACACCCTGGACACTCGAGATGGTTGGCAGTCCACAACTGTGCGTTTTACTAGAAACTTTCTGCCTCACACAACTAAACTGTGGAATGAATTGTCGCCTGCGGTATTTCCGGACCAATACGACATTCAAACCTTCAAGAAAAGAGTGTACTCTCATATCAAAAGCAGGCAACGCACTTGTGACGGTGTTGCGGGTGTATATGGGTGGCGGTAATCGCTTACCATCGGGTGATCCGTCTGCTCGTTTGCCACCTATGCCATAAAAAAAAAGTGCAACTGGTTTTTATGGATAAGCCACGTAAAGTCGTTGGCGCTGGCTGCTATCACTAGATGGCAGTCGTTAATCTATGTTGGAGGCCTTATCCTTATAAGCTTAAAAACTTCTGACACTGGGGTTGGCCACTAACCCTACAATCTCTATTAATCCGGACTTGACACCGTGTGTTGTGGCTTAACTTTCCCGTCTCGAGCTATGGGAAGAGACCCGTGCCCCTTCAGTGGGGACGATATGGGTTGTTACTGAAAGACTAGTATAGGCCTTTTATACGACTGCGTTTCCAAATGTAATATTAGGGAAGTAAATAAGTCCTTTTGTGTCCAACCAGTGATTGATGGCTGGGACATCAGCCCACTTAACCTGGCAGAGTCTATGGTCCGCGCGAAAGTCATAGATTACGACCTGCAGCAAAAGCTCAAGAAAGAGATGGCCACCATGAGGCCCCGACCTGCCATCTATGACCCGGACTTCATCGCTGCTAACCAGGTGAGTAACATAGAACCTGTATAAATAAATCCTTACTAATATTATGCGAAAGTGAGTTTGTTTTTCCTTCTTTCTCGTCGCAATGGAGAAACGGATCGACATGTTTTTTTGTACAAAGATATATGACAGGGTGGGAACCGAAGTGACAGTTAAAATATCAAATTCCCTTCGGAATTACACCGGGAACCCGAAATAAATGCGATTTGATATAATAACCAGTCACCGATTTTATTTAAATGTAAAGAGTTTAGACAGAGGGAGGGGACAACTGTTTATAGTTTTGTCTTCAACTACAGTTATAAAAATTATTATCCACGCGGGCGAAGGCGCGGGCGAAAGCTAGAAAAATGTTTTGGATGTGTATTCACATAGTATTTTTTATTTTTTTTACGAATCGCCTCGTCGTTGTGGTAAGTTATCCATTATCCACACAGACACCTATGTAATTTTCCTTGCGATATTGGCGTGAGGTCGCGTTAGGAAATGGGCAGGGAGTGGCCATACTAATGTACTGGTATAAGAGGAGCTTAAAAAATATATATATAAAATTTTAAGGAAAGAAAAATCCGATCTAAATTTTTTAAGATTCCCATTCTACTTAAATCTAAATAGTGAATCAAGAATTTGTATGGGAAACTGAAAAAAAAATAGGTAGATCTGATTTTTTCAATATTTTTCCTGTAGAGAACGAAAGTTGTTCAGTTTCATGAGTAGAATCATAAATTCGGATATGTACACGTGCCCCAATACGGGGATGGGGATGCTATGAGTTATAAAACGACACATCTAACAATAAGTCTATACTCCTGACAGAAATACCGGCTCGGATCACGTTAATTTCACGTGGTAGGCCGCGAAGGTTCTTTCTTACGTAAAACCTTAGACCAATTTTCCGTTCAATACTGCTTTACCACTTGTTATTAAATAGCAATTTCTTATTTTCAAATTCGATTTATAAATTGATTTCAGTAGTTCAAGATCATAGTTTCGCACGTTTATTAAATAAGTTTTATTTATTTAGAATAAACACGACTCCGATAAAAAAAAGTTTATTACAGTATGAAAAATTAAGCTAAGTCGTTGTGACATGACCTTCTGGTGTGGCAGCGTGTAATAAATTGATTTGCTCAGGAAACGTCCTGAACCAGCGTATACATACAGTCTAGTCTGCTTTTAACCGCTCAGCATTTAACATCGTCTTACAAACATTATCAGGATCTTCCTAATAAGAATAATTCGCACACCGCTGAACCAATTTTCCTCAGAAAACTAATGCGTTGAAACCTGCTTAATTAAAAAAAAAAAACAGCGTTTTGCCACTGATACGAAAAAAAGAAGCATTACGAAATTTTAATAAATTAAATATTGTACAGTAAGTTTTTGTGCAATTACATTTTGAATATAATATAATAGTTTATTTATAGAATAGAATAGTTTATTTGCTCGAAATAAAGTTACATTTAAGGTGGATATATTACAAAATACAGTTTCTTTACATTTCACCAGCAGCTGGCATGCAAAAGACATTAAAAGAGCTATTTAGTGAACAACGGCTCACTGCCCTAACCATTGATTTCATCAGTGTAAGTAAAGTGTTTCAGAATAGCTTCTCCAACCTACCTTTTTAGGCCAAATGTGTACATTTCGGTATAGTTATTTAATATTTACAACATTACAACCCTCATAGTTCGTACGGGCACGGGTCACTTCCCTACTTTGGATTAAGCCATACTCCGCACAGTGAGGGCCAAATCAAGTATGGTGGTGGTTTTATGGGGCTTCTGGCCAATCCTAGTGTCGGAAATTAAGACGCATATGAGCCCTCTGACATGGCTTAACGACTACCTAGCAATCGGCACCAACGCGACGGTTTAACGTAGCTTTCGAAAACCGTCGAGGTACGTAGTCGGTCCCATAATGAATTGGCCTAACTATGAAATAAAAAAGAAAATTAAATGCAATCATTTTTATTTTTCAATATAGTCTCCATCAATACTGACACACTTCTGACATCGGTGAAATAACATTTCTAATCCTTTATAAAAATAATCGCAATCTTTGTCTTCAAAATGACTGAAGACAGCCGCCTGCAACTCTTCATCGCTTGAAAATTTTCTTCCCCTTAAGTCCCGCTTTAAATTTGGGAATAAGTAATAGTCGGACGGAGCCATGTCTGGACTATAAGGTGGATGGTCCAGCTCCGTGAACCCGCATTGACGCACTGCATCCTTCGAAACACCGGCGGTGTGCACGGGGGCGTTGTCGTGAAGCAACAGGACGCCTTTACTCAGTTTGCCTCTGCGCTTCTCCTTTATAATATCTCGCAGTTTATATATTAATGAAGCATAATATTCGCCGTTTACGACTGTATTGCGCTCTTTAAAATCAACCAACAAAATACCTTGAAAATCCCAAAAGATTGTGCACATGATTTTTTTGGTAGATTGTTGCACCTTTGCCTTTCTAGGCGGCTTTTCACCCTTATAACGCCATTCCATTGACTCGCGCTTGCTTTCTGGATCATAATATAACACCATAGTTTCATCACCAGTCACTAGTCTCTCGATCACGTTCTTTGGGTTTTCTCCACAAAGATCTAAAAACTCGGCAGCACAGCGAACTCGCTCCCGTCTCTGCACAGCTGACAGAAGTTTCGGGACCCATCTTATTTTATTTATTTATTTTATTTCTTTCGGAAAACTTACAGCTTATGTTAACAAATGATAAGTACTTGGATATTAGGTATCAATAAAGCCATTAACAAGTTTTCACATAATAAATATCTATGAGACAGACGCATAAGCAGTATAACAAACAAACAAAATGAAACTTAATAAAATAATTTAGTTCAAGGAATCGAAGAAACCAGTGGATAGGGTTCTTTTCAAAGAACTTAATTTTGTGTGAAACAGATCGATATCGGGGTTAACAGATACTAGATTGGCATACATCTTGCACTGACTTTTTTCATATGAAGATGTTCATCGATTGCACGATGGACGGTACTTTTAGAGAGCCCAAGTCTAGCTGCAATTTCTCTAATCTTCAAACGGCGGTCACTCAAAACCTCTTCTTCGATTTGAGCAATAGTATCGGGAGTGAGCACTTCTACCGGTCGACCGTCATGTGGCCGATATCTTCGACGGTTTCTCGCCCGAGGCGAAACTCTTTCACCCAATTTTTTACTGTGCTATAAGAGGGAGAACACTCCTTATACACACCATCTAATCGTTCTTTAATTTGGGCGGGGGATAAGCCTTCTTTAAATAGAAACTTTATGACGCTTCGATACTCGGTTTTCGACATTTTGAAAAAATACGCGACACTTGTTGTTCAAACAAACTGCTAAACTGAACTACGCTCGTCAAGTCCATGCGTGTTCGTTTATAAAGTGTCTGAGAACCGTACTATTCAATGCAACATAACATGTATCGAAATGTCGCGTAGAACTATATCAGGCCAATTCATTATGGGACCGACTACGTAAATGCCATTAACAGCTAAAAAAATCTACTTCGGTGGTTTCTCAATATTAATTTTGAATTCTATAAACAAATTGTTTACCAGAATATTTTTTTTTGCCTAATTCAGGAACGTCGTAGAACAAAAATTGTTAAGTATTTTGAGTAAAACCTCAGACAACGGGTCATACGCTTATTTTGTTACACACAGTACAAATCAATTTACAAGTGTTCGTGAAAAACTAATTTGTTTAAAAGATTTTTCTTTGGAGCCTTAGAAATAAAAATACCGAATAACCTAGAATGGGATGTATATATATAAAGTATACGTATAGGTATCTTTTATGTCCATAACATTCACTGTAAAGAGTGTAAAGTGTAAATCGATACCTGCGTCTCTGTTTAGACAGGGCAGACAAGTGAAGGTAGTCTGAAAAGCGAATGAATATGGCCACAGTATAGTTAATAGTATAGGCTTGTATGTAAGGCTGTATCGCTGTTGTCCCAGTGACCTCGAGTCCGTATAATGGTCGTTACTATAGATATAAAAATACTACATAATATGTCGATGATATGAAACAGAAAAAATATACATCGATATTAATATAAATATACATCAATATGTTTATGTGTACTCGAGTACATATTGTTTTCAAAATACACATATACACATCAAAAAATCTAAGCAACACGTACTTAATGATGTTACTTTATTATTAATTTCTTGTACATTATTTTGTTTTTTATTTTAATTTGATTTATAAAAAAGAATAATACGATAAATTATTAATAGCACAATGTTAATAGTATCGAAGTTAAATACCTGTTGCTTAAACTTTTTTATCAGGGTACATTTTATCAAAAGATTACAAATACGTTTCAGAGTCATAGACGTAGTCAAAAAAATTTTTTTTTTTTTTATGTAAACAGATGCCTTTTGTACATAATCTTTTACATCGTCATTTACATTCAAAGTTCCTAACGTATACGTATTGGGTATTGTGCTAACGCTCGCTCGAAACTTGTACACTCAACGTTTCGGGAAGTATGACTGGATATAGAACAGTTTTCGATGGAACTTTTTCGCATTGACCTTGATAAAGTATTTTAAAAGAAAACATGCAAAATTAGCACACGTTGTCTATACTTTTTGCCAGGATGTTTTGCCAGCTATATACTTCATTCCAATAAAAAAAAACAAAAGGTAAACAAAGGTTGTATGCAGATGACATTGACGTGTGTCAGTTCCATAGTAAGTATGTTTACCTTTTGCTTTTTTTTTAATTGGAATGAACTATACCTATGTACTGAAATTTTTTGTAGCGATAGTTCTGAACGTACTGAATAGTCGATCGCTAATCGCGACTTCTAATATCGTAGTACCAGGTATAACAAACAGATCTTGTATCGGTCAAGGTTTGCAATCCTTATTTGATTAAGATAAGTATTTATTTAAAAAGTAACACTATATTTCAAAGCTGCATTGTGAATTAAAGGCAGTACATTACCATCGAAAATTATGGTATTATGATAATCTAGCAGCAACGGAATTAGCGATACGGTACTAAGGATAACGATAGTAATCGCAAAAAAGCCGACATCATAATACTTATTTTTTTGTTAGCCCTTGGCATCATCTGACCTGATGGTAAGTGATGATGATGCCGAAATATGTCCTCAAAAATAAAAGTTCTTAGTCAATAATAATATAGTCACGTTTTTCAACTTCAACTTTTTTGCATTAAGGGGAAAAAAAGTCTAAAACAAGTGGTGCTTTCTTTCAAAACAATATCTCTTGTCAGCCAGTGTTTGTAAACCTCCAACTGTCTATTATTAACAGTGGTACTGGCTGGTAAGAAGGTAAAATTCCGATACCTTTACCTACATTGAGGTGGTGTTTACAAAACAGACGCGAGTCTGCCGCCCTCGTTTCCACCTCGAAGTTTCCATTTTGATCCTGTATCTTACCCGACTGTTCCAGAAGAAATGTAATGTTTTTCGCGTTTATGTTCGTTCGTTAACTACTCATAGCGTCCCCACTGCTAGAGAGCATTTCTCTTCTCAAACCTCAGGAGGGTTAAGCCATATTCCACACACACGGTTAGTCCATCTTGGTGGAGGCTGTGGGGCGTGGGGCTAGTGGCCAGCCGTGTTAGTCGCGTATAGTATGTTGTTTATTTGAGGGCGCACCCTAAATAGCTGGATAGATTTTGGAGTGCGGGATGTCGGTCGATAGATTTGTTTTGATATCCTTATTGTTAAAGGACACATTTTAGGAGCGCCCTGTACAATAAAAACCGTTTTGTACCCTTGCTGCGTTTTTAAAAACATCTTTTTTTCTGTTGAAAATAGAGCGGTACCATTTGGATGCGAGCTTTATCACTTGAAAGGAGGTTTCATGCGTTATAATAATAATGAAAAATAAGAAATGCGTTGGTTCTTAGCTACGTTTGGTGTAAATCGGTTTAGTGGTTTTAGATTTTTTCGACTTTTACTGTCTTGAGTGGTTTTTTTAGTTTTGTTCGTTAAATGTTGATTAAAATATGACTGCTTTAGACTTTATATATAATTGGGTCTGAAATTTTCTTTATACCCATCTGTAGAACCAAAGGTTTCGTAATTAAATAGCATTTTTAAGCTAGAAATACTATCGTCATGGATAGGTAGTTTGACCATGTACCTAACATAATTATGACTATGGTATAGTTTGATATGACGCGATTCTAATACCCGTGTTTTAACATTTATATTAAAACTCATATGCTCAGTAGGTTTGTACTGTTTATGTTTATACTTAAAATAGATTATGCTTGTATCCAGGCAATCCAGGCATCAGTCACAAGTGTTCATCTGGCTCCATAGTCTATACCCTTTAAAGAATTATACATAATATGCCTTATAACTATTTCTATAGGGTGATTTTTTATTTGCTGACAACCGGGTACTACCTTTATTACTCGTCAAACTAAACTTTTTCCAAGGAAGGAACCTATACATTGCAGTGATAAAATTTTCGACTCCCTATAGTAACAGAACAGTTTCCTCTTTAATGGGTCAATTATATCTATAATAATTGTAATAGTATGTATTTATACTATGGGTCTTTGTTACCTGATTTAAATAAATAAATAAGTATGTCATTATTTTTTTAAATTTTAGTTAAACTTTTTTTACTAACCCTAAAATCCTTTAACCCAGGCTGACCGCGCTACAAACCTGATCAAGGGGACCAAGTACGAGCAGTACCTTCAGATCCGTGCTGACATCAAGGACTTCAGGGACAAACATAAGCTGGAGAAGGTCATCGTGCTATGGACGGCTAACACTGAGAGGTGAGTCTCTGTAATAATAGTTCTAGTCACCACTCTAAGATGAACCTTGGTGGCGTACCAACATTGTGTGATGGGTAAAAAGAAACCAGAGCGACTGGTTGAATAAGAAGGCAAAGCTGATAAATTTTCTGAATATGGGCTTGTGACATCAAGGTAGTCAAAAAATACAGGGTGATAAAAAAAGTCCGGCAAAATTAAAAGAGTTGCTCCGCTCTTTTAATTAAACTGACATTATTCGTCAAAACATCATAAACTTAACAACTGGAAGATGTCACAAAGACTTCCACTTAGCATAGAATTCATCAAATCGTAAGTTTTTGTATACAAATCGCTTCCTTAATGATAACTACCTATTTACAATAGAAATTACGTTCAAGTTAGAAGTTTTTATTATTTAAAATATCGGTGTAATTTATTTGTCTAGATAGATTTAGCACAATCTTCTTAAAAGCATTTAAGGTATCAATTTAGTTGAGTTTTTAAAATATGTAAGTATCATTTTTTGTCTTACCTTTTAAAGAAGTGAAATAAATACATTAGGAGAAAAACACTAAAAAGGACTTTTTTGTTTACAATCTCTGAATCTGTTAGCGTCTAGTGAAGGTGACTTTTTATTACTTTTTTGTGCATCGAATTAAAAGACGAGGGTAATTACCTTATATATAAATAACATGTTGACGACTCATACCCCGGTTGTTCTGGTAAATTACAGATAGTTCTTGTAGTAACTAACCACGGAGGCTTTAGTTGTGTTATTTAAGTTTTTTAATTTAATAATTCTAAATATTACTTTAATCCGTCAACAACCCGTGTCGTACCCAGTGCAAGGGCACGGGTCTTTTCCCATGACTCTGGAAGATTTTAGGCCATATAACACACACGGGGGCCAAGTTCGGTTTGGTAAAACCTGCTTAATGCTTATTAACCAACTCGGTGCGGTAGCAGAAGTCGTCCCAGTTTGTCTTCGCATTTTATATGAAAACTAGCTTTCTTTCGGCCCGCGGCTTTGCTCGCAAACAACATTTAACTAAGGATTCGTGATAAGAGCATATGTCCTCCATATCGCAGGCTACTTGCTTGCCAAATTTTGTCAAGATTGGTTGAGGCGTTGAGGCTTCAGAAGGAAACAAATTAACAAAGTCTAAGTCAAAATGTTTTTTATTTAAGTAGATGTTGCACACGTACTTTTAAACGTCTTTTTTTTCAACCTAGTAAAAATTTCCTACCATTCAGAACTTGTACACTCAACGTTTCGGGAAGTCAAACACATTTGTATCCTAATATATATTAGTTTGGATTTACTAGTCTACAGCAGATTTAGATATACCTGAAGTCGCGTTGAAACAAGGCCAAGGTGTTACGTTACTTTCCTAAAATATATGAACAGCATGATACAGTGTCAATGTCCTCTGACGTCAGTACATATATGTCTTAGCCGTCAATGTCTGCGTTGTCAAATCTGTCACCTGTATGGAAATTAAATGCCACACAAAATTACACGAAGTCTCTTTTGTGTAATTTTTTTGTCTACGTGAAGTCATTGACTGACGGGTCGTCTATGAATGAACTTTCTTAGCAAATATGGTGGAAAAAAAGTGTTGGTGTAACCATATTTGCTAAGAAAGTTCATTTTATACGTTTATTATGTTTAAATATATATATGTATATATATTTTAAACATAAACGTCTTGGAAGACATCTTTAAGTAAACAAAGCGTGCTCAACTAAAGAATAATAATTACATAGACACCTCACCTCGTCTCATGACAAGAAAAGCCAGTGAACCCAAGTCTCTATTACGGTGGTTTTGCTCCACGTGTAGAAACTATAAGATACTGGCTTACCAATTAGGGATAAAAATAAATAAATGAGATAAATACATAATGCGAGATAAGTTTATGTAACTAATGCAATTTTAATTGAATTAGACGTAATCTTTTGTTAATGCAAAAATACATTTACCAGTTTATTCTTACAGCTAACCTTCCTAGAATTAACAATGCATTTATTTATCTGTTAACACGTGCTATTATTTTTATTCTTAAATATCCCGTATTAAATAATTATCTTCAGGAAAACCGTTGTAGTAATTCTTAATAACAAACAAATTAATTACATTAAATTCTTATTAAAATCTCCCTTAATGAAGCTTTTGTTAGGGATGCAGTTTTCCTCCAGTGATAGTGATAATTAGCATGGTGCACGTTGCACATGCACTTAACCGCAAGCTAATCTTGTATAGTTATCATTCACTTACGCCCTTGAATCCAATGTTAAAAATTACACAGGGTATTAAAATAATTGACTGACTCGGTGGCTAAGTGGTTAGCGATCCTCACCTCTGATCCGAGAGTCGTGGGTTCGATCCCCACACAGGGCAAACTTTTCTGTGATGAGCAGAATTGTTTGCTCTGAGTCTGGGTGTATAATATCTATATGTATGTATTTAAATGTATATGTGTATGTATATCAGTCTCTGGTTCCCAAGATACAGGGAATCCTAGTTTGGGGCCAGATGACCGTGTGTGATTTGTCCTGGATATTATTATATTATAATAGGTACTTCTACTTATCAAACTGTACAAGTTGTTCTTGGACTATATAGGTATTTATGCTTATCATATTTTTGTCATTTCATACAAAGATCAGCTGACTGGCCACTTTCTATGGGGAGTAGCCGTGTCTGAAAATAAAAATAAATGGATATCTATAATATCTTATTTCAAATTCTATAGTAGGTATTACGGCCACTTTTAAGGACTAAATTAAGGGTTACCATTATAACGAACTCTTTTCAACGTGTCCCTTTCATACAAAAGCTACAAAGTCTCAAACTACATACTCGCACCCGATGACGTCACGTTTGCGTCACAGTTTTACAGCTATTTGCGTCGTTAACACTTATTCAACATAAAAAGGTTCCTAGAAAAGTGATATTATGCTAGCTCACCTCTATATTAAACAACGTAATACGTTTGATGACATAAATATGGTACCTGCGAGATTTTTTGACGTATTTAGGGTAAAGTAAGTAATAAAATAAAATAATTACATAATTATAATTTTAAGTTAATATAATAAGAACTGAGTAATTATCCCCAAGGTTCTTTTATTCAAAAAGAAAAAAATACAAGTACCTATTATTTTAGAATTCGTAAACAGTCAGCATCATTAGTAATTTTCCATAACAAACTGACTGTAGGTTCTTTCTTCTTATCGTGTGTCACAATGTAACTGTACTATTACAAATAATAGACGGCAAAAGCCTGGTATTGCACTTAGCATCTCACATGTAGGACTAAAAAGATTCCTTAAAGTAACTTTTTTCAGATTCAAGTGTTTTATAAGGTCGTCGTTAATACAACCTCCACCTCCACCAATCCGAACTTGGTGTGTGGAGTACGGTCTAACCTCCCCGAGGTAAGGGAAGAGACCCATGCCCCTGCAGTGGGGACGATATGGGTTGTTAAAAAACATATGATCGTCGTAAATTAAATAAAAACAATAATTACTCATTCCCTTGACCAGGTTCTGCGAAGTCCGCCCCGGCGTCCACGACACATCCGAAAACTTGGAGAAAGCGATGCGTGCCAACGAGTCCGAGATATCTCCCTCTACCATCTTCGCGCTCGCTGCTGTCGACGAGGGGGTAAGTTATCATCAGGCGGAAGGCTTCCACTGTCTCCTATTGACCTTTCGTAAAAGTGGCAAAAGACAGAAGGCTCACCTGAAGGTAGCTGCCGCCGGCTATAAGAGCTTGTAACTCAATCAATACAGGTAGCATTTACTCTTTGAAATTTTGATTTGAGTTTGAAGCTACACTCTCGAAATGAGATATTTTCTCTACATATCGGAACCACAGATTTCTCCGGGAAGAAGGAATAGTATTTCTAAGTCCTTCCTTCCTTTCCTGTGGCACAATTAAGCGTCTATTGCCAAGGTCATCGTCATCATCAGCCAAAAGACGTTCACTGAACAAAGGCCTCCCTCAAGGAGTTCCACGCCGACCGGTCTTGCGCTGTTCGCATCCAATGGCTTCCTGCGACCAAGGTATTAATAATTAAGAAACGACATTTCCCTTCGCCTTCCAGTATATCGTTTACCGATTTTGTTAGCTTATAGCAAACTATAAAATAAGGATTACTTGCTAATGTTTGAACATTACGCCCAGTGCTTCCGGGAAAAAGGAATAGTATTTTTTTTTTTGTAAAGAAGTGACATTTCCTTTCGAATTCCAGTATATCGTCAAACTATAATACAAAGACTCCTTGCTAATCTATCAAACATTACCTCCAGTGCTGCTACATCAACGGCTCGCCTCAGAACACAATCGTGGCGGGCGTAGTGGAGCGAGCCGAAAAGAACGGCGTGTACGTAGCCGGAGACGACTTCAAGTCGGGCCAGACTAAGCTGAAGTCGGTGCTCGTGGACTTTCTGGTCTCGGCTGGTAAGAATTTATAGGCCTAACGTGGGTATAGGTACTCTTTTCGGCATCGGTTGATAATCCACTGTTGGAGTTCCACCTTTGCGTTACTTTTCTTATTACTACTGACTTCTATATTAATTTTTAACCACATGCACTTTAAGAATGGTAAATGTGGCATTACTTAAAAATGTTTTATTACCATTAACGCCTACCAGTACCATTGATAAGAAGAAGCATTCTGACATATTTTTTAAATATGATATAAAAGCGAACAGAAAATTTTTAATGGTGGATGTTAACATATCCAGTCAAATATTCGCGTCATATGTGTCAACTTTTGCTCTACCATTTTTTTTTGTTTTAAAAAAGCACTACCCATACAAATTGATCGTCGGATAGGCATAGCCTGGACATGTTGACAAACGCCTTTAAAAATAGCATTTTATTTAGATTTGATGAGATGCTGAGGAGACAAGAGGTGTGTCAACAGTTTTAGCCGTATCCATGTTATTAACAATAGTTTTCCTCCACCAGGTCTGAAGCCGGTCTCGATTGTGAGCTACAACCATCTGGGAAACAACGACGGCAAGAACCTCTCCGCTCCTAAGCAATTCCGTTCCAAGGAGGTAACTAGCTTTGTACAGCGGTTCTACTTTAAATGTACAGTGGTTCTACTTTAAATGTACAGTGGTTCTACTTTAAATGTACAGCGGTTCTACTTTGAATGTACAGCGGTTCTACTTTAGATGTACAGCGGTTCTACTCTAAATGTACAGTCGTTCTATTTTAAATGTTCAATGGGTGTACTCTAATGTCCAATTTTTTACGTAAGTTGTACATCTTTTGTGGATAACAGTTTTGATTTATTAAGATATTTTGTATATTATGACAGAAGGCAAAACGACAGCCGGTGGCTTCAGTTGGAAATTGCCTCTCTTGTACGCAAGACTGTTTAATGTAATTAAAATATTACATCAATTAATTCGCCTTTTATCTTTCTCTATATTTTCCTGTTTTACGTTGTGCAATAAAGGTTTTTCATTCATTCATTCAAATCAGATCCCTAGTCCCTACTGTCATAGTCCTGAGTTAAGGTATCTTAGGTAGGTTAAGAAAAGAGAAGATTAGACTAGAAAAAAGATTAATAGTGTTGTTCTGTTGTCAGATAACAAAGAGCAACGTGGTGGACGACATGGTGGAGTCGAACCGCATCCTGTACAAGCCGGGCGAGAAGCCCGACCACGTCGTGGTGATCAAATACGTGCCCTGCGTCGGTGAGTGTTTATACGACACTTATGCAGCATGCAATTACAACTTATATAGCACTTGTACAGTACAGCATTCAATTAATTATATTATAGCATTCAATTAATATTATAGCATTTATACAGCACATTATATGAGGAGCACTTATACAGCATTCAATCAAACATATACAGCACTTATACAGCATTCAGTTAGACTTATACAACCACTTATACGGCATTGACTGATTTAAGTAAGGAACAAAACAGAGGTCAATACCGATAGAGACTTTTAATTTGCACTCTTAATAAAACGACCGAATTCAAAATTTGGCAAAATGAGTTTTGATAAAAAACCGACCTAAAAGAGAGACACTCGCGTGTGCGGGGGGGGGGGACGAAAAAAGACGCAAATATTTTTTACATTATTGCTTAAGAACTAGAGGTGTTTTTTTTTACCGAGACTGTGAGGCTTGCTCTTTTAGGTCGTTTATTTTTATCAAAATTTTGCCAAAATTTTGAATACGGTCGTTGTTTTATTAAGGGTGTGATATGTAGTTCTGTCTTATGCGCCGTTATTAAATTAAATCTACTATGCTTATAACTTAAGCAAAGTTGCCATGGTTTTATGTTTTAACATCAGTGCAAAAACGAAGGATTCATTTACCGCGCTAATTCAATTGACGTTATAGCATAGTATAGTATAGCATAGTAGCGCCCTCTAAGATTAGTGTATAATCCATTTATAGGATTAATATTAAACGGGAGCCCGTGAGTGAGGCGTAGACGAAGCTGTTGTTCGTACCCGATGCTAGAAAGAAATTGGTCTGTCTCTGTTATCACTTCGATTTATTTAAAATGATCCCGTAATAAAACTTGCATCACTCTTCGCACCTGTCTCGCTCGAAGCGCGATAGCAACGTGGCGAGGCGAATGGGGAGGCGAGGCGGTGAGCTTGAAGCTGGTAGCCTCACCATAGAATTTCGACATTCTGATTATACCAAGTGTGTCCACACCGGGTGTGCAGTATGGCCTAACAAAAGAGTTTTATTATTTAGAGTCGCAATCACTTATTACGCTTCCATGAAAAACTTCCTGATTTATGGGAAGAGTCCAGAGCATTTGTTAGTTCCTCTATGGTGAGGCTGCCAGCTTCACGCTCACCGCTCCGCCACTCGCGGACATGTGTAACGGAGTTATCACAATCCAAATCGGAGTGAGCATGGTAGGTAGTACAGCCTCCTCTTAAACGTAATGTTTCTTCCAGGCGACTCGAAGCGCGCAATGGACGAGTATACCTCTGAGATCCTTCTCCATGGCACCAACACTATAGTGGTGCATAACACCTGTGAGGACTCACTCCTGGCGGTGCCACTTATTCTGGATCTGGCGCTGCTGGCTGAGCTACTGTCCAGGATCTCCTTCCGTCGCCGAGGAGACCAGGGTAATTATGGTTATTGGTCTTTAGCAGGCCGCTGTTTAGATGGTGAAGGTTGCGGGAAGCCGCTGGATGCGGGCAACGCAGGACCGGTCCATGTGGAATTCTTTGGGGGAGGCCTTTGTCCAGCAGTGGACGTCTTACGTCTGATGTGATGATTGTGATGATGTTACATGCCCTTCCCTAATATATGTGCCTTACATACCATCCTGGCCATCAGCTTATGGTGATGATATCGACTGACTCGGTGGCTCAGTGGTTAGTGCTCCTGACTACTGATCTGATAGTCGTGGGTTCGATCCCCACCCATTGCAAACATTTCTGTGATGAGCAGATTTGTTTGCTCTGTGTCTGGATGTATTATATCTATACAGGGTGTTAAAAAACTGCATGTGAAATTTTAAGGGGTTACTCAGAATCAAGTACAGAATACGGAAAAAAAAAATTTAAAAATATAATCATTTTTTTTTCAGTTTCCCTCAATTTAGATGATTGGATTTTTTAATATTTTTCCTGTATTCTATATTTAATTCTGAGTAATCCCTTAAAACAATTGCACTTTTTAAAACTCTGTATATTTATGAATATGAGTCATTGGTTCCCATACTACAGGGAATCATTGTTTTGGACCAGATGAGACAGACTGTTGCAGAACCTATTGCAACATGTAAATACTTTTTTATAGTTTTATCTTTCTTAATCTGACAAACAGACAGACACACGTTTTTTTTTATAGTTTTGTTTTTAAATTTTAAGTCTGTAACTTAACTTTATCGAATACACTTATTGTTGCCTATATTTCTGTGTTTCGCTGCCCTGGAGCTCATCTCTCTTATATTAATACAGTCCACTTCTCCCCATCGGCTTCACAGACAGTGTGTGATTTGTCCCGAATATTTATTATTATTTTTATTTTATTATTATATCAATTGTTGGTTCCCAATTAATACAGGAATAATAGTTTGGGGCCAGATTACAGTTGTTTGTTAGTTATTTATTTATGATGAGTTTGTTTGCTAAATCTAAGTAAGTAACTTAAGTAAGTAAGTAACTTTTGCGCTACCTAATTTTTCTTGTTTAATTTTCCTTCGCTTCAAGCTATAATACCTGCTGTTATTTTTTTCTGTATGCACAATAAAGAGTATATCTATCTATCTATAACTATAAGCATGTGTTGCAGAGTGGAGTGGCATGCACGCGGTGCTGTCGCCACTGGCGTATCTGCTGAAGGCGCCGCTGGTGCCGGCCGGCGCGCCCGTCGTCAATGCACTGTTCAAGCAGCGCGCTTCCATCGAAAACCTTCTGCGTGCCTGCCTCGCTCTGCCGCCCTTACACCACCTGCAGCTGGAGCACAAGGCGAGTATTGCACCTACACCTACACCTGCATCTACATAAGCTGTGACACCCACACTTACACTAGCAGTGACACCCACACTTACACTAGCAGTGACACCCACACTAGCTGCGCGCTTCCATCGAGAACCTTCTGCGCGCCTGCCTGGCCCTGCCGCCATTACACCACCTGCAGCTGGAGCACAAGGCGAGTATTGCACCTACACCTACACCTGCATCTACATAAGCTGTGACACCCACACTTACACTAGCAGTGACACCCACACTTACACTAGCAGTGACACCCACACTAGCTGCGCGCTTCCATCGAGAACCTTCTGCGCGCCTGCCTGGCCCTGCCGCCATTACACCACCTGCAGCTGGAGCACAAGGCGAGTATTGCACCTACACCTACACCTGCATCTACATTAGCTGTGACACCCACACTTACACTAGCAGTGACACCCACACTTACACTAGCAGTGACACCCACACTTACACTAGCAGTGACACCCACACTAGCTGCGCGCTTCCATCGAGAACCTTCTGCGCGCCTGCCTGGCCCTGCCGCCATTACACCACCTGCAACTGGAGCACAAGGCGAGTATTGCACCTACACCTACACCTGCATCTACATTAGCTGTGACACCCACACTTACACTAGCAGTGACACCCACACTAGCAGCGCGCTTCCATCGAGAACCTTCTGCGCGCCTGCCTGGCTCTGCCGCCCCTACACCACCTGCAACTGGAGCACAAGGCGAGTATTGCACCTACACCTACACCTGCATCTACATTAGCTGTGACACCCACACTTACACTAGCAGTGACACCCACACTAGCAGCGCGCTTCCATCGAGAACCTTCTGCGCGCCTGCCTTGCTCTGCCGCCCCTACACCACCTGCAACTGGAGCACATGGCGAGTATTGCACCTACATCTATACCTGCATCTACATTAGCTGTGACACCCACACTAACAGTGACACCCACACCCACACAAGCAGCGCGCCGCCGTCGAGAACCTTCTGCGCGCCGGCCTGTGTTATACCTGCACCTGCATCTACAATAGCAGTTACACCCGCACCTGCATCCATACCCGCACCTACACCTACAACCACACCCACACCTGTACATGCACCAGCACTTGCATCCACACCCGCACCCACAACGACACCGTACCAGCATCCATACCCACATCTGCACCTGCAATCAGCTGTTTCAGCGATTCAAAATGATTTGTGATCTCCGATACGTATAGATCCTGCTACTTCGAACTATCCTGAGCGAGTCTGTGGCTTGGCGGTCACGAAAGGCCGCCTCCACCATAGCCACAAAATAGACACAGAAGGTCCGCTCAATACAAACCACTAAAATCGTAAGCATATACATGCTTATAGAAATATACGGTCGTTCGAGTCCAAGCAAGGTCACGCGGCAAAGTATCACAAAAGTATCGTGACCTTGCCTACAACGACCGCATGTGTCTATTAGCACTTATATGCTTAGGATTTTAGTGAACGTATTGAGCGGACCTTCTGTGTCTGTGTATTTTGTGCCATAGCTCTCTAGTGATACTTGGGGCAAACAGTTGGTTATGGCACAACTGTTACCAGTTGGCACCCTTGGCATCTATCTCTCCTAATGGTAAGAGATGATGATACCGAAAGATGGAATCGGGTGCACCAAAATTCCCAACGCAATGGGGAACTAGCTATCTTGTCTATATACCGGAACACATCAATGCTATTAACATTAATGTTTGACTGCAAGACTTACATAAGACGGTGGTAGCTAGCCTGGCGAGCTCAGAAAATGCCCTACCACCAACCAAAAAAAGAAAGAATACCTTAGCTGATGTGACAATAATAATAAAAAAAAACATTGTTTTTCCTCCTCAGGTGCCCTTCATGATGGAATCGCTGCGTTCCGGTAAGATGTTTGCGAGTGACACGCCTCCCAACAAGAAGGCAAAGCTCGCTCAAAATGGCGACCAGTAAGCGCATTCGTTCGCAGCGGTGAGAAACTCGTCGATAATTATGTCTGTGTATTCTTTTGTCTTTTCTTTTTTATTTATCCGATCCCTTTGTGGTAACGTTTGCCTGCAAAAATCGTATTAATTAAATACATACATACAAAACATCTCTATAATTTTATTTAAAAAATAGCTTCTTTTCGGAACTATTAATTATGTATACTTGTTAAAAATACTCAGAAAATAATTATCGGTGGTGTTTTTAGCGCCCGCTAAAACGCATTAAAATGTGAAAATTATATTTTTATTATTATTTTAAGTTTAAAAAGCAATAATGTGAAGTTTTTCCATTTTATCCCGTACTTAAAATATGAGTATTTTTATATTTTGTTTGGCAACACTACCAAATTTTTGTTGTCGAAAAAAAATTAATTAGTGTCAAATATTAGGGGTAATTATTTTGGATTTGTTGAAAAGGTTTTCTTTAAATTTATAAACATTTTATCCCGTACTTAAAATATGAGTATTTTTATATTTTGTTTGACAACACGCGATAATTGGTTTGGTTTTAACTTCCATTTAATCAATTAAAAACAAATATCATTTATTTGGCTGTGTTCAGTTCGTTGGATAGTAAGTTTAGTTTGTGATATATTACATACAAGTTTAATTTTATAGCAATAACTTCAAAAGTATTATTTAAATACTTATCGAGGGTTCACGGGCGACTTGTATTAAGCGACATTTTTGGAAACACAGGTAACCTCTACTTTAAAAAAAAATTTCTTACAAAATACCTCACAAAACATAACTTCTGAATAATATTTAAAATATTAAGAATATCGAGAATCTATATAATACTAAGAAG
This sequence comes from Coleophora deauratella, assembly GCA_958295455.1. Lineage (NCBI taxonomy): Eukaryota > Metazoa > Arthropoda > Insecta > Lepidoptera > Coleophoridae > Coleophora > Coleophora deauratella. Next base: position 12,620,099 of record OY282406.1, on the reverse strand, counting down.
TTAAGTTTTAATGATTATTTTTCTAAGAATTTTTTTTTTATATCAGTCTCCTGAACATTTCTAAAAATGTCGCTTAATACAAGTCGCCCGTGAACCCTCGTTATTGTACTAATTGTTTGACGTTTATAAACGGATGTGTAATTTTATTTCGTTGTTAGACAAATTACAGTGTGTATTTTAACCGACTTCGCAGAAAAGAGGATCTCAAATTATCCTAAAGTCATTTTGATAAAAACATAACTTTTCATACATATACCTATTTTTATAAGAAACTAGGGCACAAAAATCGGTTTTTGAAATTTATTCAAAAAATTGTAAGTGTCGAATTTTTTTGGAAAATCTTTTAGAGTTTTAATTTTTATCAAGTTTAAAATATACAGTATTGGTTTGTAGTATATTCTGTAGTTATTGCTAATAGGTTTATAAGAAAAAAATGTTTTGAAAAGCCTTCACCATTTGAGCTTGTAGTAATTTTAGGGCTAAAGTCCAAAAAATTTCATGAAATTAAAAACCTAATGTATGTATTTGTAGATCTTATATTCAGTATGAAAAATAAAGTTCAGTGTATTATGGGGGGTTGAAAAAGTACGTTGGATACAGAAATTGCAGCAAAAAAAAATTATTAACAAAAACCTCATAGAAGCAGAGAAAAACATGTTTTCTCATTTTGCACACTTTTCCCTGTATTCTAGGCTCCATTCACACGTTTAGACTTAGCGGTCAGTGGTCGACGTTGATGGACTTATTTATACATGTGACAAAAAATTGTCCAGCAATATTTTGACCATGAGTTTCTTGGGGAAAATTGTTCAATTTGATGATAAGAAGCCACAGTTAAAATATTGCTGGACAATTTTTTGTCACCTGTATAGGAGCTTTCACACAGAAACGACACGACACTAGATCAATGACAGATACAGATAACCTTTTGTTAACAACTGATCAGTTCGGTCGGTAACGTGTGAAAATTTATGGTCGACTGAATCGTCCTCTTTGGTCGTAGTCGTTCGTGTGAATGGAGCCTTACACACCCCTTGCATTTCTTAATGCACTCGAATGTACTTAGTATTAGCTTCTCAAGTAATTATTGTCAATTAGATGTATTCTAAATATCAATTCACAGTATTTCCCCAGTGATCTGTATTGATTTCAAATAGTTCTCAGTATTTCTATAAAGTAGTAGGATTAGTTCGATAAGCCCAGCATTTATTCTTATTGTGAATGGTAACTTGTACGGTTCCTATACAAGAAGCAGTCTCCCATATAAATAACTAATGATTAATTGTAATACCTACGCGTAAGCAAAACATTAAATTCTATACACAATGTAAAAAACCACCCCCCAAAAATTGCTACGAGTTCCCACCTAGAAGTAGAATTTTGATTTCACTTGCACATAAAAATTGCACTCCATAGAAAATTGGCTGATCTCCCAATAAATGTAAGAAAGTTTAGTCTTTTTGCAAATGCAGTATAGGTTCGATAGGAAAAGTCGTTTACTTTCATGACTAAAACAACTTGTTTTCGGGAGTGGTGTTTTTTCTACATCCTATATAGATACGATTGAGTATTTCAGAAATAGTGCCGACAATTATTGTAATTTGTTTTTTTTTACAGTTATAGTATAAATACATATCTATATTAATTGTTTTAAATCAAATTATATTTTGAGTATGTATTTAAATCTCACTCTAGCAATATGATTAAGTTTCATTAAAATTTATATCTGTTCATTTTCAAGAAATTGGAATAATTGTATAGGAGACCACTTCTCGTAAAACGAACCGTACAAGTCTGAGCGCGAGGTGACAGTTATGTTTATCGAGCGAGTAATCATTTGAAAGATTTTGAAAGTGTACATTGAAGTGCTACTGTATATACTTCATTTGTTTAGGTACTTAAAAAACGTAAACAAACTTGACATGTTTTTTATTCATATGTGCATGTTTAAATTCTGATTTCTTGCAAACTTAGGTACTAAGTTTCTTTTGCATTTCTATTAAATACGTAATACATTCTACTCGTTTGAGAATTTTAACAAGCAGGTATCAATAAAAAGACATATCAAGATTTTTTACGTTTTCTAAGTACCTAAACAAATAAAGTATACTTCATTCCAATCAAAAAAAAGCAAAAGGTAAACAAACTTACTATGGAACTGACACATGTCAAAGTCATCTGCATACTACGTTTGTTTACCTTTTGCTTTTTTTTGATTGGAATGAACTTTATAGGAACCCGCATAAGTTGGGTCGCAATAACTGCCATGTCTAACTGCCATGACCAAATAATTTTGACGCGCATATTCATTGGTCACCTCTAGTATTATATTATCTGTGGCGTTATTAAAGACAATATTCTTAGAATAGATGGCGAACTTACAAAGAATCGTATCTGAAGGTGGTTTCGGATTGTTTAAAGGAAGATGGCGCTATGAAATAATCCGTTCTTTTGCTTATAGTTTTAGAATTTTCTTCAAAACTGTGTAATAGATACTTACTCAAGACCAAATTTTTTGCTTAATTTTTCATTAGGGAAACCAAAGCTTACTCATAATTTAAATATTAATATAAAGTTTCAAAGGTCAACACTAGATATCGCTAATAAATTGATACACTCAAGTTACTGTAGCGATTGTCAGTCCTTTGCAATATATCAGTATATATTCTTTTGTACCTACAGTTTAATTTTTACTTTGATAATAGAAAATTTACTGTTACAAATGTATTAATTTAAATAGTAAAAGTGAGAATTTTCATAGTACCTATTTTATTTACTTAGAAATGTTATAAAATGGTAACCCTGTCCGGTCCGTTTTAATCTTATTGGTGTTTACAGATTATTAATTAATGGAAATATATATCTGTAATGTTTCAAGTTCAAATAAATTTATTTATGTTTAAAATGATGTTTTCTTTATTAACTCGTATTTTGTAATAGAATAATTAAGATGTGTGATAACTTGATAAGAAAAACAATTTCTTTTCCAAGTCTCCAAAGAGGAATTTTTTAAGGAATATCGAAAAATATCGTATCGTAAAATTGGTTTTAAAACAGTAACAAGTAATAACACAATATTACTCTTCTAACGTATGTCTTCTGTTCTGTCGCTTCTGGCCCGCTGAATATGTAGGTCCGGAGTTACAGATAAAATATTAATTTGCTAATACTTTTCATAAAAGTATACAACTATACATCGGCTAAGTAACGCGCGAAACACAAACTCCCGTAACCCAAGCATATGATATCGAACGGTTTGACATATTCGCTTTCTCTCTTTCTAACAAAAAGACATTTCATTAGTGCGAAAGAAATGCAGCGAATATTGAACTGGGACGGATATCAGCGGATGATAGGCGAATTGAACATTACGGTTATTGCAATACGGTTTAGATTGGACTTGATAACGCGTGAGTTTGTGTTTCCGTTCGTTTTCTAAACAAATAGATAAGTTACGTTTGAAAAGCGATTAATATCGGGCTACCCATATCGATATCTGAAAACGGTTTTCGATATCGATATGAAAACTTCATATCGGTTACAAAACCGTTTTCCAAAAAAAACTGATAACGCCCATGTCTAGGTGAGACGGTTGCTCAGCGCAGGCTACGCAACACAACATGTACACGGGTAAAAAGACAAACGTGTATAGGGGCCCTTCCAAAATACAGAAAAAAAAACAGTGACTTCTCTTGAACTGAATGACTTTCCCCAAGGAACCCTGAACAACTTTCCCCAAGAACGAATGGTCAATTCACAAAAAAAATTGGGCATCTCCATACTAAGTCGGCCGATCACGTGATCAAATTATGTAGTGTGAAAGGACCAAAATTTTTTTTGTAATTTGACCATTCATTCTTAGGAAAAGTTTTTCAGTTTCATGAATAGGGAGGTCCAAAAATAACCCTGTAAATTCAATCCGCAAAAAAATTTTTGGACTTCCCATACAAAAATTGGGGGATCGGTTGATAAATTAGTATTATTCTGTTTGACTTAAACTAAAATGTTTAGGCAACATTAAAACAAATTATCGATTAATCTTTCTTTATTTTCAGTTAAGCATAGAATAGTACAGTATTATAACTTTCACCAGTCTGATTTGACAACAATTTGTCCATTGACGCACCAAACTTCGAGAAAATACAATTTTAATATTAGGTAAGTAGGTATGTATATTTGCTTCATTGGTGTTAGTTACCAAAGACATTAAAAAGATAAAAACATAATAAAAATCATAAGTCATTGTAGTACGCAAAGGCTTTGGAGAACTCACACAAGGTATGATTCAGTATCTCCGAGGAAAAGGTTTATTAATATTTACTTTTACCATTTATGCGTAAAATTCATGATTATTAGCCAAATCGTCACAGGAAATGTTTTCTATAAAAAAAAGGATTCTACAATCTATTGATTGGACCACACTGGGAATCGAACTCATGAACTTTCATTGTGAAGCTTGTAGACTAGTCGCTAGTATTCCTCGAAGGTAGTTTATTAAAAAAAAACTTGTAATTAAGATAGATATAGGCACTTGTAATAGAGGTGTACTTGAAATAATGGTATCGAAGAAAATTGGTTGTACATAAATAGAATGTCTGGAATGTCTGGAAGAGATCGCTCTTTAGCGATAAGACCGCCTACCTGTATAACTTTTTTTATTTTAATGTTGATGTTTTTATTTTCCTGTTTTGTTGTGCAATAAAGTGTTTTCATTCATTCATTCATTCATTCATAGAACAGAGTATGTTTACTCCATGTTAACTAAGTCGAATCTTCAAATTCTTTGCGTTAACGGAAACCTAGTACGTTTTCATACGTGAAAAAGAGACCGATATATTTTTCTCCACCTTCTCTTTTGCACTTTGACGAAGTTTGCGCGCTACAGTACCATAAGGCCGATTAAAAATTAACTTAATAATAAAAAAAGACAAACGTTTTGTTCTAGGAGGCGAATGCAGTGTTTTTCCTTATTTTATAATAATAACAATTCCTCTTATTAATTAATGTAATAATTGTTTATTAAATGTCACTTGTCATGCAGTTAGAATGTAACAATATTTTCGGTAGGTATACATACTTAATAAAATAAACCTAAAATTCACAAATGGAATACACAGCGATTTTTCAAATATTTATACTACAAATAAGTACTACATGAAAATGATATTTGTGATGCTGGTAATCATGATCTGTGTATAAAAAAATAAGTCGGTTAACTAATAAATATACGGAATGTTAATATAACTAACAATAATAATCATAATAGTACACTTATCATAACTATGATAGTACCAAAATACTGTTAAATTAAATACTTAGTTAATAAAAATTAACACGCAGGCTTACAAAGCAACGTATGTAATAAAATAATGCTGAAACGTATTAAATAAAAGCGTAAAATGATCGCCCTCGGAAACATTAACAAGGGGCTCTACGGCACTGAACCATTTTCCCAAGGAACCCAAGATATTTGTAAATTCCAAAAGTTTTGAGCTTTCATACAAATAAACTTGCCGTTGTATAGAGATTCTCAAAATAAATGCGATTTCAATACGGGTTCCTCGTGGAAAGTTGTTCGGTTTCAAATAGAGGTACTGAAGATTCCGGGAACCATCTTCTACAGATTATACTGATTATATAACATCAATTGATATCGCTTGCATCTCGGCACGCCAACGTAATAACCGTTACTCTCAGGTTCACTTAAACATTGACTAAAATCGTTCAAATTCCAAAACATTCTGCAACACATGAATAGAATACATAAAGACAGTAACGACAACACCATTTTAGATTAATTAATTTATATAACATTATTATGCAAGGTTATTTTTGGTCGCTGACCAAGATTCAACTGGGACCACACTTTTCCTAAGAAAAACATAAAAAAAAAATATTCAATTTATATGGATTACTAGAAACATTAGAAACTATAGAAAGTAAAAAAAAACCCTTTAATCATAGCAACAATAGTTCATTCCAATCAAAAAAAGCAAAAGGTAAACAAAACTACTGTGGAAATGACACATGTCAACGTCAGTTGCATAGTAAGTTTGTTTACCTTTTGTTTTTTTTTTGATTGGAATGAACTGTAGTTTAATTATTCAGTTTCGTAGGTGGACTTCCTAGAGAAATTTTGAACAGTGGTCAAAAAATAACCATATATTTGTGTGTATAATTTATAATTAATTATAGACAGAAATCACTTCGCGGGAAGATATCGAGCGGAGAATCGACAGGTGTGACATCACTAATATCGATATCGGTGCAAAATGTCTAACAGATAGGTACTACACTATTTAGAATAGATCGTGGACTTGAGCTCAGTCGGCGTACGCGCCGCCACCGATACAACTTTTCATCTTTTTTACCATATATTTTTATATAATAAGTCTTTTTTCTACATTTAACAATAAATTTGTTATATTTTTCATTATAATTATTACATATAATTAATAACCGTTGGTTACGAGTTTAATGTACACGATTTTAAATTTGTTTCAGTGCTCAATATTAATAATATATTATATTTTATTACAAAATTCGTTGGCTACCTAACCCGGTGGTGTTGCTATAAAGGTCAATGATCTACGTTAGGAAAAAGAGTAATTTATAGTCACTCGGAAAGATGAAACGCGGCGCTATTAGCTTCTAGCGAAATATTCATCATTTTGAGTGGTTTTTTTTAAGCATAAGAACGTTGCGTGACTCAAATAGTCTCTCAAAGTTACTCGGTGTGACTGTAACAGGGTTGAGAGTTTCTTTAGACAATCCATCTTTATGGACCAGAATATGGTACGTGCAGAGAATATGAGCCATGCTTCGTCAAATGCCCAACGTGTATTTTGCTACGGAACTAGCTTATGTCTAGGCATCTAGGGATAACACTAATTTGGATAAGAGCGACCAGTCACCATTCAATATGCCTATGTACCTGTTTGTATACGAGGTGATTTTTTTAATGGTGGATATGAACATGTTCAGATTATTCAGGTCAAATGGGACAACATTTGTTATATGAATAATACGACTTTTTAATAATTATAATAATTTATAAATAAATCAAAAACAATAATTATTATTTATTATTGATTATTTTTAAATAAATTATGACAAGCTATACAAAAATTTTACCAATTAACCGTTCGATTGTATGCGATGTAAATGTTTATTTACATAGTTGACATATTTGACCCAAATGATAGCCTCTATAATGGTGTCGATTCGGTGTTTACGATTAAAAATATTTGACAGGACTAAACTTAATTTAAGCGTCCTGTCCTTGTCTTTTCGATATAGAAAGAAAAAGGCAGACTACGTAAATTAAGTTTAGTCCTGTCAAATGAGTTTAATCGTGAAAACCGAATCGACACCAATATGTTCATATCCGCCATAATAAAATCACTTTGTAGAAATAATTTCCGAATACGTAGCTTTATTTGTTTTTACAACTAAGTGCGAGATCTCGTTGGTAGCTGCTCAAGTCATAAGTCATATGAGAAGTAGATGTAGGGTTGCTTCTATAAGAACATATCCTGCTGGAAGGAGAATACTCCTAGACTCGAAGTTTTGGAAGATTTTTCACACTTGTATCTTATGACTAGTTAATACGGACTCTTCAGATTTACGTGCACAGCGTGGTTGTAGTGGCTTATTAAAAGGATTTCTGAAACTGAAAACCTGATAAAGTAAAAAAAAAGGAAAACGTATATTTTTAGGACTCTAATATTTGATCAGATGAATATGCAGCATTGTGTGGGTAGTCCAAACATCTGTTTTGCAGCGAATTAAGAACTCGTATAACAGTTACTTTGAGGTATAGGAGGTAAGATATAGAAGGGAAAGGTATGATACAGTTTTGTTGAGAAAAGTTTTGTACTTCCAGGTAGAAGTTATTTGTTTGCTGTTACAAAAACAACCTACCTATGTAATTTGAATATTTTACTCTATATCAAGTCTTGTCAAATGGTAACTGGCCGCTACAAGGAGTATAATATATTACGCTGAGGGCTTATTCGCCGATAATTTTCCACTACTTTTAATTCCTTACGTGCCTTCATTGAGCAGTAAACCTGTCTCGACGATAAGTTAGATAAACTACAATACTTTATTGCTCAAAAATATAATAACCATAATTAACATTCACATGTATTATCCTACCAAATTAAGGTTTGTGTTGCGTTCGCGTCGCAGTACTGGAAGTCAATTCACATGCGCGATACCAACAGTCTACCCTAACTTGTAGGGTTATAATTATACACGTTCCCTCTAAAAAGACGCTATTACTCCCAGAAAGAAAAACACAGACAGATACTACAATAGTTTCAAAAATATTTAAGTCTTATATAATTTTTGTATAGTACATAATAGTGATTTATTTTTATATTTTAAGTTATGTACATAAGAAGCGTTTTAGCCACCAAAGTCGTTTTTTGGGGTGTTAATAAAGTGTTCTTAAATATGTATAATAGGATATCGTATCTCGCCTTGTCTAGCTGCCCCTATCATTTGATTTTTCTAAACTTTTACAAATTATGTGCCTCCTGAGCACCTTAAATTGGCATTTTTGACGAAGTTTTGTTAATTTATTAAGTACTTACTCGTATAATCAATGAACTAAACTCATAACCCAAACTTACATTTGTTTGTGTGCAGATGATTACAAAAGTAATATAATTATAAACAAAAGTTTGCTATTTGATAAATTTTCTCAATGTCAAGAATATTTTACTACAATAACTCTTTAGTAATAAATCTGACACAGTTTAAGAACAAAGTATGGCGGAGTTTTATCAGAAAATGTGATTAGGTATTAAATTGTTGATACATAAATATATATGTAGGAGAATTTATTAATTTTATTTTTCGTGTAGGTACATCGCGTTCGAGTGAAATTTAGAAGTAAAGACTGCATTAGGTAATAGAAAATGGCGAAGACCTTTTGATACAATTACGTTTACCTCAAATCGTTGGGTTTGCTGCTAAATATTGCACCAATTTTTATTCTGATTCATATTCGCTAAAAAAAGCTGTATTTGTGAATTGTGGAAGCTACTTTGTTCGACGCTAGAAAGCTTTCAACCTCATTTTACTATTGGAATGACGAAAAAGAACGCACCTGAACGGCCTCCAAAGAGATCGAATAGAAGAAAGTGACGTCATTTCATATCGGAGACAAGGTCGTCTTTAGGTCGTTGATCCAACGAAGTACAGTACCAAAAGGCCATAGCGCTGTCTTTATCTAACGCGTGGTTTACTTCTTCTGTCAGTTGAGAGGCAAACAGAACATGTGTTGCAGTAGGGTGGGCTTGCGGGGCGGGTTCTCCGAGCACACGGAGTCGTAGTCCGATGACGACGACTCGGCGCCGTAGTAAGCCTGGGGCGAGGAAATACTTATGTACATATTACTTCGTCACATGTTTGTGTAATATTATTACTGGACCAGAAGTTTAACTAGATAGGATCATGCGTTACCTAAACGGACCATAGTTTACCTATACAGGTTCACAATTTACCTAAACTGGACCAAAGTTTACCTATATTGGATTATGCGTTACTTAAATTGGAAAGTTATTCTTTATACTCGATCATGCGATACCTAATTTAAACCAAAGGTTACCTAAATTCGATTATGAGATACCTAAATTGGATCAAAGTTTACCTATATTGGATCATGCGTTATCTAAATTAGACCAAAATGTACCTATATTGGATCATGCATTACCTAAATTGGACTAACCTTTACCAATACAGGATCACGCGTTACCTAAACTGAATTAAAGTTAACCTATATTGGATTATGCATTACCTAAATTGGATTAAAGTTTACCTATTCTGGGTCATGCATTACCTAATTTGAATCAAAGTTTACCTACATTCGATCATGCATTACCTAAATTGAACTAAAGTTTACCTATATTGAATAATGGTTGGAAGATGCGTTACCTGCGTGGGATCGTGGTAGGGGTGCAGCAGACAGGCGTGGTGTCACACGCAGTCTTCCAGCGACATCAGAAGTGGGTTCACGTACTCGAACCCTTCGAACTCCGACTGGTCAATGTCTGCTATGACCGTGCTGCGATATAATATAATAGTAATTAGTTTCGTTGACTAGAATAAAGAAAGGCATTCAAGACTTTAAAAAATTTTAAGAAATTTGACTGTTTTATACATTCTGCGATACAATAGTAATAATAATTAGTTTCGTTAAATATAATAAAGTTAGTTTCGTTAAATATAATAAAGACATGTCTTCAAGAGTTTACAAGATATTAAATAAATTATAAAATTTAAATATAAATAAATTATTAAATAAAAACTTCGGAATTTATATAAATTTTTAATTTATAATTTATAAAAATTCCGAAATTAGTATGTAAACTACTATAATGAAAAATGACGTCATAGTTTAATAATTTTTGGAACAAAATTTCGATTTTGACATTTGACAAAAAGTAACTCGTATGACTAGCGGTCAATACCGAATTGTGTCACGTGTTAAGTCGATAAGAATGCGTAATGGGACGGTACGTACTCGTTGTCGGGTGTGAGGTGCACCGGCTCGTCGGTGAACTCGGGGGGGAAGTTGGCGAGGTCGCGCTCGCCCTCGAGCCGCGGCTTGAACGGCGGCACCACCTGCTTCTGCTCCAACTGCGGGACACATATACATCAATGAGAGTGCGTCTATAGAGACTTACTAATTAGTGCACAAGGACTTACTTATTAAAACAAAAAGAACTGGTAAAATACCTAAAGCAATATTTTCGAATAGAAAGGCGTTTGAAATTGAACATGTATGCACGCCTCCAAATTTTGTATGAGTCTGCGTTTGAAACTGAATAATTATTGTAACATACATTAGTTGATAACAAAAATTTTTGGATATTCCATACACCATATTTTGTATGGGTGTCTAATAAATCTTTTACATACCTGTCTTTATTCAGTAATACAATACATACACTTAGTTTAATGTGGATGTAATAAGTAAGGAAAGAGACAAATTGAATTTCCTGGTTCAATTATAATTATTATATTATTTTCAACATTCCATATCTTGTTTCTGGAAACTTAAATAATATAATTAAGATTCAATGAAAATAATATAAGAAGGAATAACTGACAAATTGACAAAAAAAAAACCTCGTTAAAGTTGAAATCCCGTCATAGTCGAACCAAAAACTAGCGCTGTCAACGTTTAGTTTAGACGTAGACGTCTTTGTTTATCGTCTTTCTTTATTCTTAGTCTATTGTCAGTGCGTAGCTCACAAAGATTTTGGGCTATATGACTTCACGTCATAGTATATGGACGTCATTAGGTGCAAAGAGGATTAATATTTGCGTCTCCACAAAGCAAGGTTGTGGAGGCGCAAATATGAATCTTCTCTAAAACCGGTCTTACCATCTCCCACTCGATGCTTTTGAAGAAGGGATGGTTGACAATATCCATAAAGCCATTCTCGCCGCAGCCGAGCCGCTCCACCGGGTTCTTGTTCAGGAATCCCTTCAGCACCGACGCTGCCTTCACCGAGAGCGACCGCGGGATACGGATCGTCTTCTCTAAGATCACCTGCGCAGGAAAGGTATTTGAAGACAGGATATCATAGATGCACGGTTAAATAGTTTAGTACACTACACACTTTGCGCATTGCCCCTAAAATATGTTTTTACGCGATTTCCTCCACCTAAAGGTTGTCTGGAAGAGATCGCTCTTTAGCGATAAGACCGCCTACATGTATAACTTTCTTTTCATTGATATTGTTAACATTTTCTTGTTTATGTTGTGCAATAAAGTGTTTTCATTCATTCATTCATTCACGTTTTATCCACACAGATAGCCCCATATTAATACCCCATGTAGTTACAAGATGAGTCACCTCTGCAGCTCACGCGTGTCCTTGAATCAATCAATCACAGCGTGGCAGTTTCAGTATGCGGGTTCTTTTGGAGGCTGTGTATTCCACCGCTTATGTAGCGCAAAGGAATGACACGGAAATCCCTGGTGGGCTCGATAATTGTAGGACATTTGAAAGTACAAGTTTACCACCATCTTTTCAAAGTATTGCTATCAAATATGCATGATCCCTTATTCACAAAAGGATAATTCTCAGTAGTCTTCCTACATGTCAAGATAATTATCCAACCAAAATCTTACACTCATCGTACCAACTTCCAAAGCCACCCAAATTTTACACAAATGAAACAGTATAAATAGACCTCTGATCCTAAACACATACTTGGAAGAGATAGTCCTCGGTGTTCTGGTCGGGGTTATCCGCAGCCTGCGCTATATCGAACGGCGATCTTCCAGCCAACATCTCGTAGGTGAGGACTCCCAGAGCCCACCAGTCCACGGAGAAGCCATACTCTTCCCCGCGAAGGATCTCTGGCGCGATGTAGTTGGGGGTCCCGCAGAAGGTGGACGTCGTGTCGCCGGGACGGACCCCCTCCTGGAAATGGAATGGAATCAATGAGTTTCGATGTACTAAAGTAAGCTCTCTCTTTTGCGCCGTTCTTATATCGTTGATAAACAAACAAGACTTCGAATTATTGTAATTACTTTTAAGTGTATTTTTCTTCTTTTTAAATTATATAAATTGTTTGTTCTATCCTATTTGTATACATATAAGATATATTTAGTTACTGTTTGTAAGCTTGTGTAAATTGTGTCTGAAATAAACTATATTCTATTCTATTCTTCGTTTATACCCGATAAGTTTTAAGCAGACAGGTAAAAATAATCGAGGAAGTATATAAAGTCTAACAAAATGTTCATAAGTCAAAAGTTTCATGAGAGAAGCCCCAGTTTAATAGTTTCAGCCAATTCTGTTAGACCTTGTACAGTTCTTTATGACATCACTTCTGGCACGCTATGCAACGGAAGGTGGATTATTGTTAGTTTGATGGCGCTTTTCCTTCCTATCTGCTAGTACACTGTACTGTACACTGACTACATCCTCATCGTGAGCTTTGCGCCTCCTATTTTTGATATCAGTTTGTTTGAGAAACCGAGGTGTGCGTCGGCAAAGGAAACGGTATGACCTTTTGGCTGTTTTAGGTAAAACTAGCGTACTGTCAAGAATTTAGAATCTGCTTCCATCTTCGGCATCATCAACACTTATCATCAGGTGAGATGAAGATTACAAAGGGCTTACCAATTAAGGGTAAAAATAATCGAAAACGCTAAACACGTTAAAAAACCGATTTCAATCGCAATAGCTACAATGTAGATGAAATTTATATGGGACCACCTCTGAAGTATTACCAACCTCCTTTTTTTTAAGTCGGTTAAAATACCAAAACCTTATCTTAAATGTAACAAATACTTCTGTGAAAACCGCATCAAAATCGGTTCAGCCAAACGCGGACAAACATACATACATACAGGTCAAACTGAGAACCTCCTTTTTTTTGAAGTCGGTTAAAAACTTTAAAACGTCAAAAGGCACGCACCTTGCACATCCCGTAATCCGTCAGCTTAATATGCCCCTCGTGGTCCAGCAGCACGTTATCCAGCTTCAGATCGCGGTAGATGACGCCGCGCTCGTGCAGGAAATGCAGAGCCAGCGATATCTCCGCCGCGTAGAACCGCGCGTGCTCTTCTGGTAAGCGGCGCTGCCGTTGCATGTGGAACCTGCAGGGACACATTCCTAGTTGTTATAAGAACTTTAAGGCCTCATGGTACTCTAAGAAATGTTTTGATGTATCTATGGTTTGAAATAAGTTTACAACTCACTTCACTAACAGAAGGTAGAAGACGTTGTTTATAATCTAAAGAAACCTTACTATGATAGTTTCAACATTTTTAATAACTGGCACAACAAAAACCCAAAAAAAAAGAAAAAGTCCACATGTGCTAATGCATGACTCAGGAAATCAGCAGCATGACTTACTTAGCTTAATTCATTACTAAAGACAGAAGTATCTTTGCGCATGCCTATTGCCTTGATATCGATAGGGGGTGATCTGTGCGCGTAATTATCTGACACTTTTAAATTAGCGAACAAGTTTTAGAAAGAAACAACAAGTTTTATTCGTTGGTTTACTTTTTCTTTAGGTCTTCTTTTTCTTCTTGGTTCCTTTAACTCCTCGAGGAGCATAGGGCCTCAATAACAGCTTTCCATTGCTTCCGATCCGATCTTTAGGTAAAATAATTAAAAAAAAACAAACAACCACAGAAAATGTCTGCTTTAACTCACATGAGATCACCTCCGCGCACAAACTCGATGACGAAGAACAGTCGGCTCGGCGTCTGGAAGCAGGAATGTAGGCCGACCAGGAAGGGATGGTTGGATGCCGTCTCGAAGACGTGCTTCTCCGTCTGGACCCAGTCTATGTCCTCATCGTCGGTGACGAGTGCTTTCTTGATCACCTTCATGGCGTAGACTCGTTTGGTTCGCTTCAGTTCTACCATCAGCACCTGGGAAATGTTTGGGATTGAATATTAACCGGTTTTTCAATGAAGAAAAATTATGCCTGTTCGACCTAAATACTTCAGGGAAATAGTTCCTTTCCTTGTTCTTTTACTAGTTACTCTGCGTTATATCGGCCTGAGTTAAGCGTTTACTTTCTCCACTCCGACATATTCATGCCCTCATCTCCATTCATATTCCCTCCCTCTCATGACCCTCAAGGCGGTGAACAAAAGAGTCTAGATGAAAGTTTTCCTACATACAAAAGTGTTAGTTAAATAGTTTGATAATTCTTGAAATTTACATGTCAAGAGGGTATACTCCGTTTTAAGTTTGTGCGTCTGTCATAAATTAGTTGAGTAATCTCGGGCAAAAACTTGATGAGCCGCTGGGATACTGGTTTCTACATGTTTTCAGAAAGTGTTTTTTTCTGACACCTGTCAAATGTCTCACCTTAGCATAAGATCCTCGCCCGATAACCCTGATGAGCTCGAAGTCTTCCAGCGAGTACTGGCGCTGTGACCCTGGCTCCAGGTCCTCGGGGCGCGGCGCGGGGGGCGCGGGCGGCGTGTCCGGTAGCGAGGGCTCTGGATCTGCTTTAGACCTGGAATCCGGATCAACGAGATGTAAGATAAGGCTACTTAAAAGAGCTCAGCTAAAAAACGGCGATTTTAGACAGTTCACAAAAGCAACATAGCTGCTTGCTCTTTTGAGCATGTATAGCACCATTTTAAAGTGTCCCTTTTACAACTATGTGTGAAGCAACGTTAAATATTTATTAAATTTTTAATGAGCGAATATAAAATTTGAAATTGGCAACATTTCAAAATTTGTACATTAATTTTATAACGTGTTTTATGTACCTTTGGTACATACATAAAAAAAAACCTATATTTTTCATTAGGTATTTAAATTGTTACATATAATATCGTATATAGATAATTGGAATTTTTTCTCCGTTACTGTTTTATGGCTGGAAAGATTAAACCAAAGAAGTTTTATATCGTCGCTCCGCTGCTCTATAGAACGCTAATACGTCAGTTTCAATATGAAACCGCATGGGCGAAGTTGAGGGGAAAGAGACGGGGTTGCGGGAGGGGAAAGCATCATCACTAGCTAAATTTTTGAATCGAAGAACATGCGTTTGAATTACGACCAATCACCGCAAAATGTCAAGATTTGAATATTCTATTCTATTTTTCTATTTGGCATTCCACATCTCATTCCGAGCGTGATTTTGCCAATGTCTAGTGAAAAATGGGAGAATCTTCAATAAAAAAAATGGCGAAACGCCAATGTCAAGTGAAAGTGACGACTCTAAGGGTGATGGGCACTTAAAGACGCTCCACGTGGTGGTTTGCTGCTGGAACTCGGAAAACGGAGCTGTCTCCTGAGTTAATCCTCTTCTTATTATCGCTTATCTCAAATCGGGATCACAGCTATTTCTCCATCACAAAAATAACGTTGAAACTATTCTAAAACGGTAATAATTGTAAAATTAACTTAACAGACGTGTGCTCGGAACAAGTCCCGGCAACCAACCAAGATTTGAATAGTCACATAGCAATAAAGTATTTGAAACTGACAAAAGTCAAAATACAACTGAAAGCTCTAGTGATGGGGGTAAAAGAAAAGATCATCAATATCGATAACTTTTTACGATACTTTGTAAAATGAGGAAAACAGAAAAAATAAAGCATATTGTTGCTTGTTAAATATTAATACAAAAACAATACTAATACAAATTCACAAATTTTATACAGTAAAAATAAATAATAAAACAAAAAATAAATTTTCAAAATAAAAAATCAAACCAAAAAATATCAATAGCAAAGCTGGGCGGAAATGTTAAGAGAAAATTTTCCAGTTGTCGTGTTTTAATTGTCATTCATTTTCATTTGGGTTCCTTTGCAAAACTGAAAATAATTGGAAAAAAATAAATAAGTCAAAAACATTTCTTGTCTACTTTGGGTAAACCTAAATATTCAGTCGGATATTAATTTTTGTTGACAAACTTTTTGCTGAATCTATCGAAAAGTCTATGAGGTCTTACATCACTACCATATGTTTTGCAACGAAGTTATTTAAATAAAAAATAGTCAATATATGAAACCCCGCACATTTGATTTATTGAGATGCCCGGTGCGGTTTCCGCATCAGACAACGCTGCAACTTGGTATTTTTACGATAAATTTACACACATTTTGTCCAATGTTATCTCGACCATTGACAGAAATATACTGAAAGACGAAAATTGAACAAAAATGACATTTCAATGTAACTTGGCCATCTGCCCACCTTGCGGCGAGCGGCCGATGCCCTGTATTGCTAGTCTATAGGGGAGGGGAGGGAGCGGGATGCATGTCTGTGGATTAAACCTTTGCCAACCGTGTCAATCAAAACTGTAACATTATCACCTAGCTCCCAAATAGAATTAACGATCTTGTCCGTTCTTGTAAGTTTTAACTCCATCGTGACTTCTCTTCAAGGAGATAGTATACTAAAGCTCCCAAATAGAATTAAAAACCTTTCAACTCCATCGTGACTTATCAGCAAGGAGATTGTATACAAACAATCTTTCAACTCCATCATGACTTGTCACCAAGGAGACTGTATGCAAAAGGTCTCGAGACTTCTCATCAAGGAGATTAGAAACAAAAGTTCCCATTACAGATACAAGAAACTTGCCTGACAGACGACGCCCGACCCAGGGTGCTCTCGCCATTAGCGTCGTCCAACCGCGGCTCCACCGGGTCCACGTGCTCATTGGAGCACGGCTTCTGGACCAGCTTGTGGCACTTCTTGTGCACCAGCAGCTTGCACTGGATGCACTTGAAGCCCTGCCGCCCAAGGCCCCAGATGCGGTCCTGACAGAAGGCACAGAAGGCTCGCTGGAAGGGAAGACGCGGGTGATGTTAAATGTTAGGTATAAGTTTTGAATTGACAATGTGAAAATGAGAGTGAAGATATACTAGTAGATTAGATATGCTCGAAACTGTTACAAAATATACAGTTTGTAATAAAACAGGTGTAAGGTTCGTTAACTGGAGGTTTACCTTTATAATATATATACTGTACAACTGTTTGGCCAATTTTTTTATGGAGTGTTCAGTTTAATTACATTTTTTTTTCAGCAAAGACATAAAACAAAGGTTACCTATTCTAAGTATTTTTTAAGTTTAAAACTAAATAGCTAAGTCTTTTCAAACTATTTCAGTTTTTATACAGACTGTAGTTACTTACTCTATTGAATCTTTTGGCTTGGAAGATGTGGCCGTTGACGCGGTAGAGTTTCCGCCACCGCCGCGCACCTCTCCTGTATATGCTACCTGAAATGGTTACAAACAGCACCATTTATAATCAAAACACACCTTGGTATAAACGTACATAGGATAGAATTTCTTGAGAAAACTGAAAAAAGCACATGCACTTGGTAACTGGGACAAAAAAGCACAAATACGCTTAAATATGACGTCACTTTTATTTTTAATACTTTGCGAAATTATTACCCGACTTAGGAGACTAATGTTTTCATATGTAAGTAAGTATGTATGTTTTATGGCTGAACCTGTGTCAAATTATGAAAAAAAATATTCAGCTCTTATTATTGGAGTCATAGAAAAACTTCCTTAGATATGCAATTTTTAATGAATAAAATTTCGTTATAGAGTATGTTATACACTATTTCTAAAAACTTTTGGAATATTTTTAGAATATTTTTAATTTGATAAAAAGTAACTCAGGTAACTAACTAACTTAATATTATCATATCATTCTAGACCCTAATTCACATATACTATGCACCAATCTTTAACACAACTAAACAGCTCACCCCTTCTTTTTTAATATCTGACAATATTTCGCACACACACGCTCTGGTATCTAGGTCACACTGCGAATGCCTAGCCTAGGCACTCTAGCGCAATTACGCGAGCTCGCCTGTCTTTTAACTACCACAGACCCACGCAAGCTAATTAGCTCCACCCTTGTGAGTGTACTTTCTATTCTATTTAGGTGATCGTTTTCAATGGCATAATGGTTCTTTTTCTCCTGCAACCCTTACCTTACCTTTTGATTTTTCATATTGAATATCAAACTTTTTGATTTTTGTGACCTTGAATTTTGCGAAACCTGCAAAATCGATCCTGATAAAACTTTACAGTTTAAAGTAGATACGAACAAAACACAGCTCTTATTGCTCTATGAAGCACTACAAATACTACGTACAAGTATCGCAAAACGTCCAGCCAGTAAGTAAAAATATATTTTTGGATTTTTATTTTCACTTTATTCTTTTAGTGTTTAGCGGAAGAAAAGGCTATAGTAAAAAGTTGAACTTACGGTCCTCTCCCGCACACGGCATCCCCGGCGCCGCCGGGACATTTGGGAATACTGCAACAAAGAAAAACAACAGTAAATACATTGCAATAATTGAACGAACTTATTACTTGAAACATAGTTAATGAAGTTCCAAAAGATTTCCATTTAGGTACAAAAGTTAAACAGGGATTTGACAGTGAGATCGCAAAGCAAACACAACAGCGTTCGTTTTATTTCTCCACCGCAGAATTTTCAAACCATCGCTGGAAACAGATACATTGTTCGTTCGTTTTCTCGTTTCGCTTCTTTTACTCTGTGGGTTACCACAGGGTTGTCACGAAAGAGATTTTACCCCAGCAAGAGGAACAGATTTTTGCCTGAGAGGTTTAAGGAAGATTATCAATTTTCCGAACGCCGCGTCGCTTATATTCTGAGTTGGATTCGAAGGCAGGTAAAGTGTCCTAAAAAACCTAAATCGAATAGTGTTTCTTAGTAGACAGACAGGTGTTTATGCAAGGTCCGACTGGGTGGGTGCCACTGCTCGCTTTACACTTCACGCCAAGCAGCGCGCTGTGTTCCGGCGAGAGTGGAGCCGACATAAAGACATTCATCTTAGCTCTCAAGGACTTAAGCTCATACTTAATGCTCATAGGCAATGCAATGGTAGCCACATTCTATATGGTGGCTCTCAGCCAAAAAAACAAAACAAAATGAAAAACCGCACTTGGCAGCCCTGAAACGCGGGGAAAGTCCGTCTATTTCTCAATTTTGCCCGCGAAATTGCATTATCCGAGGAGAAATAAGCTAAGTTGCAGTGAATTTAAGTGTCTTTCGGCTTCCGACTGCTGTTGGCGTTGCTATTGTGTGAAATTGCGGTGCCGAGATAATTCTTGCCTTTCCCGGAGTAAAGAGTGGAGGAAGGATGTACACTATTGAGAGAGATGCTAGTAAGGTTACCGACAAGTTCCAAGTTCCCCAAAAAACGAATATCAAGTAAATAACAGTATACTAATGAAAAGTTTTAAAACAGACCCGAATGCAATTAGAAATATTTTCAATAACTTAACGAAAAAAATATTAGCTCCATTAAATACAAAAATACAACCAGGGAGTCGCCTATCTAGGGCGCTTTGGCCTCAAAATTTTATCAAGATATTTAGGCTTTAAACATACATACCCATTAACATCAAAAAGATGAACCTTCTATTGAGAAAGTTGGATCAAAAAGAAAACGGACGAAACATGTTTTACAAATTAATTTAAAAATGAAATGTGAACGTGAGAAGTTTCTCGTTTCCATCCAACCAGCTTTTTAACTGACCACTAACTTTGCACATTTTTTTTGTTGTTGAATGTTTCATAACATTTAGTAGCTTTGTTTGTTTGTACGTACGATTTAAAACCGTTGTAAAGTTTACAAAACAGACCTTGGGCACGTATCACTTTGTACCTTATGCTGTTTATAATTTTACTTTATTTATTTATGTAGTAATTTTTATTTTATGTTTTTATGTATTTTTTTTTTATGTTTTATTTGTAAAACAGTTTTATTTTGTATTCCAAATAGCGGATCACAGCGTCCGTCCATTCATTCCTCTGTAACAACTTTTATGTAACATGTGTCACAAATAAAATGAATTGAATATTTTGGTGTAGCGTAAAATATTCCAATAGATATGAGAAACAGCATTATTTTAGAACCTTAAAGAACCTTTTTTTCCTAGTTATACCGTTGCTTGTGCCTTCTATACAGGGTGAAATTGAAATGGCGGACATAAATTTTAAATATGTAATATAAAACCAATAAAATCGGAGCAAAGAAAATTGGGACTCGTCATAAAAATCGATGAGCTGAGTGGACTATGTATGGACAGTCGAATTTTTTTTCGCTCCTACTGAGTTTGTTCCTTAGAGAAAGTTTTTCAGTGTCATGACTAGAAGCCACAGTTAAAATTTGGTCAGCGATTTAAACAGCCTGTATAAAGGACGTTCAGTTTCTACACGTAAAGACCATAGCGAAGTATCTTTGAACTTAAAATTAACCAAACCGCAATGGTGGATTTTAAAGAAACTTCCATTTTTGAAAAATTATATTTCAATAAATCGCAAAACAAGGATTTAACTTAAGGATTTATATGAATAGAAGCTAGTTAACGGGTCCTACTTACATCTATTTTGGTTCACCCTGTATAAATTAGTTCATGTCGCCGTCGGCCCATTCCATAAATGAGGCCTTGTGCACACCCACAAGCCCCACTAAACACCTGATCAACAAGCAAACTAATAGATTTAGTTTTAACTAGTTTTCTTTTCCTAGTTTCTGTAGTTCCGCTCGGGTGGTACCGCGCCCTTAATTGCTTCTTTTATACGAAACACAACACCTTGTTATTTGGAAGTTTACGAATTTTTTTCTAGTAAGTACCTAATTAGTTTGTGTTCTGAAACGTAGTTATTCACCACAGAACTATAGTAACCGATATAGCTAAGGTTCAGAAAACAGACGACAACATCCTTTATATTTAGCCGTTTGCAAACTATATAAATACATGGTGAAATTATATTTTTCTTCATTCCCGTTATTTACTTATGAAACTGAAAAACTTCGCGTAAGGTACAAATACAACCTAGGATTTTTTCATTCTCAATACACAGTAAAAAAATAAAAGATTAAAAAATCAGTAAAGTCGTAATTTGATAAGTAAAACCAAGTAAACCCCATCTTTAAGTATAGCTACACTCTTTTGTTATACACTGTGTAAAACTTAAGCTTTTTTATCATTTTTCAAAGGATGGTTCGTACATAACAAGAGTTACTAAGACCAGTTGTAGCCAAATTGGCCGGACATTCCCCTACAGACACGGGAACTCTCATTTCTTCGAGCAAACTTGGCTAATAACCTCCTTTCTGATGCCAAAAGATGAAAAAAGTTCGTAAATCGTCAAAAGTTAGGTAAGGTAGGTAGGTATGTGTTTCTTATTTGGGGGTGGGAAGATGGTAGAAGAGTTGTAGCTACAGTCGACTACGATCTTTTGGCAGGTGGATGACATTGACAGGAGGGCGCTTTTGTCGCAAATCTGACATTTATTTTATAGAAATAGTGTCATTTTTCAAGATGGCGGCGTTAGTTCCGGATTTGCCTGCCAAAAGATCGTAGACGTAGTATGTTACTACATACGTTTCCACACTGATCGACACGACATCTGTGTTGGTTTCGACAGGCGATAGCCAAAAGAAAAACGAGACGATTTCACACTCTTCCGACATCGCTCCGATATAATATAAGGTTCTCTCTTCTCTGCTAGGGTTCAAATTAAGGTGAATTACTTACACGTGAATTTTAACAACTTCTCTTGAAGAACAGATAGTAAACTCACAGAAATATTTTTTATACATCTCATATAAAGTTGGCCGATTTATACGGAAAGTTATTTTTTTGCGTATGTGTTTAAATTCCAAATTCTAAATTTAAGCTTTATTTATTAATTAAAAATTATATTCTATTCTATTCTTGTGCAATGCCTACTAACATAGTTTATAAGCAAAAATTGTTACTAACAAAATATGGACTGAAGTTGTCTGAAATAAATGATTTTTATTTTATATTTTATTTAAAGGATAATAGTCGCTGCATTACGAAATTTATATAAATATAAAATTGCACATGCAATGATATTTCCAGCTACAAAGTATTTCTACTGTTTCAATAAAAGAGCTATTTAGTAAAAATATTTCACAACTGTTTACGTAGTCAACTACCATATTATAGATAAAAAATACAATTATTTTACAAAGTCCCGACGTAAAGTTCATAGATTAAAACTTCAAAAATAACAAGTTCACTCATTTAAAGGGTGTACTTGTTTTAACGAGGCAAATCGCAAACTGAGTCCGCGTCAATCGTTCGCTCGCTGCGCAAACATAAAGCCATCTGAATATATGATATTGTCCATTTATTTAACTGATTTGTTCGAAAATGAAATAAAGACTCTTTTTAGTCTGAGGTTCGAAATGACACTTTATGTCAATGAGGCGAACTGAATGATACTAGGAATTTATATGATATACAAGTTCATTGGAATGATATCAATATTAATGTCAAATGAATAACAGACATAATTTACTTTTTATAATCTGTTAAGAACGAGATTTTATTCAAAAAGTTTTGAAAGCAACTGTGACACTGGGGTGGGCCACTAGCCCCACAACCTCCACCGATCCGGACTTGGCCCCGTATTTGGAATATGATCTAACTTTCGCAAGATATGAACAGCTACCAGCACCAGCAGTGGGGACGATAACGTAATAAATTATTTACCAAAGCCCGCAAGATTTTCAGAAATTCCAGAATAATTCTGAATTAAATTAATTATTAATTATTAATAATAAAACAAGGTAGGCATTTTTGGTAGCAATATACTCACGCTGTTTAATGAGCTCATTATAACAATTTTAGAGGAACTTGATTAATGATTAAAATCTGACTGAATCTCGTTTCGATTTACATAAAATGTTTGATGTTTACGGTTTGAAAATAATTTTATACTTGAATAGGTATGTAGTTTTAATTTATCCTACCAAAAAGGCCGGATTGGTTGAAGGTCGTGTCAGAACGATGTGTCAGAAGTTTTTAAGCCTACAGGCTTAACTACCATCTCATGAAAGTCACCAGCACCTATACAGCTAAAGTGCCTTACAAAGCATATGTCGGTCGAGATAAATGCTACTATCACTCAAATCCATCCAGTTTATGACCTTGTCAATAGTCAGTTAACCTGTGTGATCGACGCGACCATGTAAGCGAAAATGAATATTTTTATAATAAAAGTGGTCACATGTTCTAGCTGCCAATTTTCCATGGCTGTCGGTCGCACCCAGCAGTTCTGACGGCGGATCAAATATGCAACGATTGTACGTAGGGATGGTTTGTTTTGCACAAAAACAGTTCCATTTTATCGTATTTCAGAACATTTTTCGTTGTGACTGTCGCACTCGTAATGAAAAACAGGATAGGTACAATAAATTCAAATAATGTTTTGTCGATTTAATTAGTATAAATATTTACTTTTCTGTAAAGTAAAAGTACTTTTTTTGGTAAAATCATGATTTTTGACCTTCATTCATGAATTGTAAAGCATCAGGATTATGTTAAGTAAATTCATGAATTTTAAAGCATCAGCAGGTTAGAAATTCGCTGTGAAAAGTTAAAAAATATACGCAGACTGTTTTTCTATAGAAATTTGTTCAAAGTTATGTAACGAAGTATGTAGAAAAAAGCTTGTTTGTAAATGCTTATTTCGAAGAAATAGGGGAATCAACCCCAAAACTCTATCGCAACAAATATATTTCTAAACAAATCTAATTTATGGAAAATATGAATATTTATTGGCATAAAATAACCTCACTTGCACTCGCGGCTTCAAGCAAATCTTGCTGACAGCTATCCTGAAAGACGAAACGGTAGCCATAGCATTTGAACATTTTGTAATTTATTTTGGATTTCAGAATATCATATCATTTATTCACAATATATTTGTAACAATATGTTCACAAAACGTGTTATAAAATAGATGTTATAGATGAGTTACAAATAACCTTTTCCAGGTATACGTGAAAATAGCATAAAACAAAACACATGAATCTAGGTACTTAACAAAAGGTATTTCAATGTCACGTTAGTAAAATTAAATTAAATCTTATTAAAATTAAATATAATAATATTGCACGAGTTTGATTAAAATATTTAAATGTCAGCGAAATAAAATTAATAATTACAAATTAAACGTTACATAATTAATAATGGTAAAGTTTATATTAAATGTCAAACATTAGTCAACTTTTCGTTAAAATATTCCTTCATTGAATAAAAATTTTTAGCTCTTAACATTTTTTTCAATTCATTTTCAAATTTGTTATCTTGGAGTGCTTTAATTGTGTCCGGTAAGTGATTTAACGTTTTAATAGCCATGTAGAAAGGACTGTTTTGGCATAGTGCGAGTCGCGTTGCTAGCAACACTAGATCGCTGGCGCGGCGGGTGGGGTGACGTCGCGGCAAGTCGCCGACTCTTTTATAATAGTGCGCGTTGTTAACGACAAACCGACACAGTTCAAAAATATAAACGCAAGTAACCGTTAAAATCCTATATTTTGCAAAAAGCGTCCTACAAGTCTCTCTTCGTGGTGTGTGCGTAATTATCCTTAGGCAGCGTTTTTGTAGCACAAAAACACTTTGCATATCAGTCGAGTTGCCCCACAGTACAATGCCGTATCTGATCCAAGCCGCGGCGTGGCTGTGATATGCAGTGAGTGCACAGTTTTCATCTGTATTTTTCCTGAGTTCTCGCAATGCATAGGAAAACCGGCTAAGTCTGCTCACTACTTGTTCAATATGGTGTTTCCACGACAAGGTTGAGTCTATAACGATGCCTAGAAAAGAAAAGTTATCAACTTCCTCGAGTATTTTCCCTTTATAATTTATGCATAAGGACAATAGTGTTCTTTGGTGTGGTCGGAACTGCATCAATTTAGTTTTTTCAAAATTTAGAATGAGACCTATGTCTTCTAAGTAATTTTCAACTTTACATAAAGAGCCTGTTATTAAATTGTGTAATTCATTTATGTTTTTGCTATCACAGAGAAAGAGCATAGTAGCATCATCTGCAAATACCACTATTTTATGTGGAACAACAGAAGGGAGGTCATTAATGTACGTTAAAAATAAAAGACATCCCATTACACTACCCTGTGGGATAGAACCAGATATACTAACTGAATATACTATCTTATATGTCGGATCACGATAAAACGAAATACCTACTATTCGAGGATCCAACATCATTATTCGGAAATAAAATGTGGGCAAGAAAACTAAGTTTGGTGATTAAATTAATCTCAACAAAAGCTTAAGGCTGCCTAGGTACGTGCGCGGGCGCAGCCTACTCATGAATATACTCAAAACGTAGGAGCAATCCCTCGAGCCCTGGACGCGTTCACACGCTCCGAGGTCCACCGAGATTCTGCTGAAGCGACCAGCCAGCCAGTGTCACTTGCGTTTTCAGGTATTCATGTAGGTACTTAAACTGGTTGCTAAACTTGCCAACATATATATTGTATAAGGGCCAAACTTAGAACAAACAAAGTAAGAAGTTGCACTTACAATATAATTATTAAATTCTTATAAAATCTGAACACCGATCTGGTTTCATCGTAGAATGTCTCTTTTGCAAAATGTCCTTTTTTCAAAATAGGTAACAGATAGGCTTAAAAACTGATTGTCGGTTGCCGCTGGGCAATCTGAACTGTGTTGAAACTGTCACGAAAAAAAATATAGACTGTGTAAAGGGCCTAAGGCGATATCACAGTTGACCGGCAGAATATTTAAAACGAGACTCTAAAGTTTCAAGATATCAGTATTTTAACTACTATTACTATTTCAAGATAAATATTGTACCTGTTAATATCTTATATATCGATAAAAGTCAAGATACGAACACTGTCTAGCGTAAACAGGTGCGGTGGTCACAACATCCAAGTTGGGATAGGGCTGGGCCAACAAGTGAGTGGCCACCGCGAACTTCTCACAAGCGTCGAGTCCACAATAAAAAGTGTTCCATGCACACCGCTGCATACACTCCACTGTCTGCGACCAAGTGCAAGTAGATGTCGGCACTCTCATATCGATAACTGTTTCGAGTATCGTCACACCACTATATACCGTTTACATTATTGAATGAAAATAACACAATGAAAATAAAAAGTTTACATTCGATATTTAAACGAAAAAAATAACAATTTCATTTTCAAACTCAATATTTACAGACGCGATGTTCTGTTTGATACATTTTTGAACAAATTTAAAATACGTTCGAATTCATTCGTTCGATTTTCGAATTCCCCGACGACTGCAGAGTTGAGATTAGATTAAACGGACGAATCGAATCGGTTCAATTTTGCGCGTGATTCGCGATTACTCGATAGATATCCGATTGTGGAGCGATCTCGCCCATCTGAGTGGAAACTAATACTGAGTAATATTGCCGCTTCGTACGAGCGTAGGCTATGTATCTATCTAAGCATTCATTATCTTATATTTGGTGATAAAGTCTATTCAACTGATAAAAATGATAATAATAGCTGAGTTTGCGCAAGGTTTGCTTTCATAAGTGAAATAAATGACGCGATAATTTATAATTAGGACGCCTGTGAGCAATAAACTAATAAAGTTTATTTTGTTTTTCGTAAAACTCATTACATTCATTATTTGAATGAATGAATGAAAACACTTCATTGCACAAGCATGAAAATATAAAACAGTACACTATATGTAGCAGAGAAAGTTACACAGGAAAGCATTCTATTAAGCGGTTTGTTTCAGACAATCTTTATGTTTTATGTATTGCAAAATCACAAAGTACATAAACAATAACTTGCACCCATGGAAAAGGAATTCTCATACAAAGTTGACTAAAGTCGATCAGAAAAGTATTTTATTTTGCGAACTTAACTGTGGGGAAGTTGGTTAGAATAATGGGTATAAATATGATAATATTAAGTTACGTTACCAACACCTCTTCAGTGTATGCCATACTCCATACACAGGGACCAAGTCCGGATTGGTGGAGGTTGTTAGTGGCCAATTCTACAATAATTTAAGGTTTAATTTTTTTAGGTTTCTATTTTCGTATTTATTGTTTATTTATTAACACACGAACACTATAATTTTAAGGAATCCTATAATATAATTGCGATTGCGTTAAATGAAACATTTGATAAACTCTCGTTTTATTTACTAATGTATTAGTTACGTTGTATATTTCACGTCAATATGAACAGAAAACAGGCATAATCCCCCTAAACGTATCAGTAGTGGTTAAATTGGCTTTATTAAGCGTTCTTACTCCGTGCGATAAAAATATCGTATCAAAACCGATCAGATCAAATACAATATTAATTTGATGCAATATTTTTATGTCATCCAATATGAGTCTTTCAAAACTACTTTGTTTTTCTCCATTGTAATTCTTCATAGTAAACAAATTTCTTTGTAAATGGTTTAATTAAATGATATTTTGTTGCTTTGACGTCTGACAATAAGGAAATTACAATTCTTTAGTATGTTTAAAGATATATAATAGCATGAAGGCAGAAGGAATACGGTTTTATACACTGTACCGATAAATCGAATGTGTAAACAGAATTGGGTTAACCTAACGGAAAAAACAGGCGACCTGTCTAATTGTTGCTGAATCCTATTTAGTTTTTGTCGTTTTGGCACTGTTTGTTCGAAAAGACAGTAGAGAAACTACTCAGAACTAAAATAAGTAAATAATCTTCTACCGATAAAAAAACTTCAGTCCATAACATAAAAGCTGACAGACCTTTGAATTCATTAACAAAACTATTTCAGTCTGATCTGATATCTATCCGATATTTATCGAAAAGTTTTAAAAGTCTCAATTTTAGTTTCAGCTAAATTGCCAAACCGTACCGTATGTATTGCAAACGCAATGCGATGAGATTGTAGGTGGTGTGCATTCAGGCTGTATTGCCACATTACAATTAAGATTAGATCTAAGCACGGACTTGATTTTCTTATAGAACCAGCAATTTAATATATAGTAATAATATCTGGGACAAATCACACGCGGTCATCTGGCCCCAAACTAGGATTCCCTGTATCTTGGGAACCAGAGACTGATATACATACACATATACTTTTAAATACATACATATATAGATATAATACACCCAGACTCAGAGCAAACAATTCTGCTCATCACAGAAAAGTTTGCCCTATGTGGGGATCGAACCCACGACTCTCGGATCACAGGTTAGGATCGCTAACCACTTAGCCATCGAGTCAGTCATTGTATTAAATATTTAGGTCTTTTATTTGTATTGCAGCAAAACTTATTAGCTTTGACTTTCATTTTGCCGACAACTATAATGAACTCATAATTTGTAGAACAAAATGTAATTTTAAATATATTTTTACTAGCAGTTGACTGACTCAGTTGATAAGTGGTTAGCGATCCTGACCTCTGATCCGAGAGTCGTGGGTTCGATCCCCACACAGGGCAAACTTTTCTGTGATGAGCAGAATTGTTTGCTCTGAGTCTGGGTGTATTATATCTATATATGTATGTATTTAAAAGTATATGTGTATGTATATCAGTCTCTGGTTCCCAAGATACAGGTAATCCTAGTTTGGGGCCAGATGACCGTGTGTGATTTGTCTCAGATATTATTATTATTATTAGTTAAGTATTGGATTCTATGGATGCTGTTGTTATTAAATTAATAATCAGGTTGCCGACTATCGCAAACGCACGGCGCTAAAGTAACGATCCTAAAACAAAGCAAATGAACGCGTTTCCAATATAATTAAAAACATAGCTTGACTGTACGTATTTATATGTCTATATACCTATATGTATATAGCAATACATGCTGTTTTTAACCGACTTCAAAAAAAAGAGGTTCTCAGTTTGACCTGTATGTATGTATGTTTGTCCGCGATTATCTCGCGTTTGGCTGAACTGATTTTGATGCGGTTATCAGAAAAGTATTCAGATTGAAGTCGGTTTTTAATGCGTTCAGCGTTCTCGATTATTAAACGTCTGCTACACAAAAAGTTCCTCAGAAAGCAACATCATATCGTTTTAAGGAACTAAAAAAAAATTCTATGCTCTCTTTGTCTTTTTCCTTTGTTATTTCTGTAAAAAGTTTTTTACACGTAAGACCACTAACAAATCAAACTTATAGTGACAAGTCACAACTATACTAGCGCCCTCTACATTTTGTTTACAAGTTTAATAAAAATCAGTTTGCAGTACACCTACGTTCAACTATTTCTAAACGTGCATAGAAATTAGTTAATGTTTTACGATTAGCACGATAAAAAGAACCAACTAATGCGTCGTTCAAAAATCACCTGCAATTTTAGACCCTTCTATGAAAGTGGCAAAAACATTTTGTTTACAGTGCGATGAAAGCTAACAAAGAAAATAAAACAAATACTGACACTCGTCGTCGTCAACATCATCTCTACTGAAGTCGAAAGGCGACAGTAGATCACCAGGCACCGACGGAAACGGATGACTCGCCGCTGCATTCAAAAACTCAGTCCAAAACGACCTCATGTTTACCATTATCACCTTATCGATATATCATCACGGATTGCAGTCACACATCACTAACAGGAGCTTCGGAATTTGAATCGTTGCAATCATCCAATCATCATTGACATTTGTTTTCTTTTCACTTTTTATTATTTTTAAATAACCGGCCAGTGTTTCAGCGAGTACAAAGCCGCGAGTGTCGAAGGAGACTATTGCTTTGTTATCGCGCTGGCTGGAATCGTATCGCGCTGATAAGCGCGTGTTAGGCGGAACAGGTGATACTGAATTACAAATCAAAGGTGTGCATTTTTATGTGATAAATATATTACTTACATACTTGTATAATACTTAATATTAATAAACTTTGAGTATTTTGCCCGGAAATGTATATAGGTAGTGTTCTTCTGAAATATCTGAAAAAATTGAGTTCGCGGCAGATCAATTTTCCCCACAGAACCAATACAATATTTTGGACTTCGCCAAAACATTTTTTGGACTTCTCATACTGATTGAGCAGAAGATTCGTCAACTTAGTATTTGAACTCTTTTTATTTTGCGATTTGATCATAGGTTCTTTGGTTTTTCAGTTAAATTGTTCAGTTTCATGAGAAGAAAGCACAGTTTTTTTTTTCAGAGAATTCAGAAGGGCTCTGTTTATACAAATTTGTTATGTTCGGTATTGGTAAATACTCAAAATATACCTACGATAATATTGTGAAGGGTTCGAATGTTTTCAGTGTGTTTAATTTTAGATAGCGTAGTATTGTCAAGGTTTCTAATATTTATTTAGGTCGTTATAACACCGAAAACCGTAATAAGCGGCTTTCGCGATAAAACCCACTAACCAAAACTAGGTTGATTTGATAACACTATGTAAATTAAGATTTGTCGACTCGGATATTTTTTGACTTTGTACTCCTAACTGTAATAAAAACTAATACTAAAACTATAATAAAACAAATAACTGGTGAAGGACTGAGTGATGCAAATGTTGTGTGAGGATTGAGCAGTCGACTACATTAAGAATATTGTTATTATTTCTAGCTAATAGTGTCCCACTGTTAGTCAAGTACTCCCTTCTAGTTTTTTATATATACTTATTTTTATTTTTTTTTTCATTATTTGTGCCCACTTTTCTGGGTACATTTGACAAACATGTCCTATCCAATCCTGCTTCAGTACAGCAGCCTTATGATCAGGAATAAATTATGAAATACTGTTGAAAAAATAGCTGTTTCATTAAGCTCGAGTTATTCACTCGAGTATAAAATTATAAACTTACCATTTTCACAGATTATTCTTTCCTGTGGCAATTTATAGCTCCTCTTCTGGTCACACAGAACCGCGAGTAAGTCCAGCAAACAATCCTCGTTTTTGCGTTTATTGCGATGCACCATAATTCATATCTTATAAGAAAGATAGAAGTGACGTTCGTACTTCACACATAGAATAGGTTAGGTTAATAATACCTAAGTTAAAATAAAATTGTGTAAAATAAGTCATTAGGTATTTCTGTGTAGTGTAAATTTCTGTTAACATTTCAGAGATAATAATTAAGAAACTGAAGTTGGGTAAAAATAAGTTTAATTTGTTACGATATACGATTTCTCTTGCAAAATATATTTAGATTTAACATAAATTTTCAATTTAATATTTTTCCCTAGCAAATATGTATATTTAGTTTTTACGTCATTGCAGAGTAAACGCAAACATATAAATGTTTAATTAAATATTGATGGATGGTAGACATGTAACTTTTCAAACTTGTAATTTTTAATGTCTACTGACTAATTTAAAAAGAAAAAAATATAGCGAAAAGGCGCATCGACAGCGAATGACGTACAATCGACCACACGGATAGCAATAACCGGGACACAGTCGACCCCACAGATACAGGGTGATATGATAATATAACTGATGGATACGCGCCAATGAAGTGGCAGCGATACAGTTGCAATCAGATAACGACATTCTGTGGTTAAACATATAATCTATGTACAGGGTGACTCAGCAAACTTTTTAAATTTAAAATAAGAATAAGTTCGCGGGCTCCGGGGCTAGCGAGGAGCGGGTTGTAGCGTTCGAAAGCTGACCGTTTGGAAATTTTTATTTGGCGCCATGTCGTGGTCGGGAGCGCATCGTGCGTACGCAGTGGAGGCTTACTTTAGCAACGGACATTCATACACACTTGCACGGCGCAAATTTTGTAATCACTACAATATTCGATATTTGAGAGATGCACCAAGTGTCCAATTAATAAAGACGTGGGTGGAAAGGTTTCGGCTAACGGGCTCAGCAATAAACAAAACGAATCGGCGTCGAAACAGACCTGTGCGTTCAGCTGAAAACATTAACCGCGTCGCCGCTGCAGTCGCAGCTCAGCCTCGACGTTCGGTAAGAAAACAGGCCGTGTCATTAAATATTCACCGGTCAAGTCTTCAACGCATATTGGCACTAGACTTAAAGCTGCATCCATACAAGATCCAAGTTACACAAAAAATCAAGCCTGAAGATTACGCTAAGCGTAAAACTTATGCCGAACAAATTTTGGAAACTTTCCCGCAGCAAAATGACTTAGACGATGTTTATTTCAGTGATGAGGCTCACTTTCACCTTGAAGGTTATGTAAACCGCCAAAATTGTCGTTACTGGGCTCCCGCTAACCCAAATCAAAAGCATCAAAAGATGTTACATAGTCCAAAAGTGACTGTATGGTGTGCGATTTCTGCAAAAGAAATCATTGGCCCTTTCTTTTTTCAAAACCATCGTGGCACTACTGTTACAGTGACGAGTGAGCGCTATACCGATATGATAAACAACTTTTTTATGCCAGAACTAAGACAGGGTATCAGTAACTATCCAGAAGTGTGGTTTCAACAAGATGGGGCCACAGCGCACACTGCCAGTATCTCAATGAATACAGTCAGAGGATTATTTCCTGGGAAAATCATCAGCAGATTTGGAGACATACCCTGGCCGCCAAGATCACCCGATCTTACTCCTTGCGACTTCTTCTTGTGGGGATACCTTAAAAGTAAAGTTTTTACCGACCCGCTTGCGACTCTTGACGATTTAAAAGCAAAAATAACCGAAGAAGTGAACAGTATCCCCAACGAGATACTGCAGCGTGCGATAGGAAATACACGTGTCCGACTCGAAGAGTGTGTACGACGAGAAGGAAAGCATCTTGATGATGTTATTTTTCACAAATAAATTCCCATTCAATGCACTTTCTTTTAATGTTATTAAAAATTTCCATAAGTACACCTGATATTTTTATTTTATTTTTTAAAGTTTAAAATTTGGACTGAGTCACCCTGTATATCCATAGACGAATTATTTTTCCTAAGAATCTGTAGGAACTGTGTGTTCCCACTCTTCGGAGGAAAAGGAGATACCTCCGCAAGGCGAGGTGGTATGCCTTGGGATTTCAGAGGTCCTTCTTGGGGTTAAAGTACTGAGATTGGATCTATGACTATTTTCATTATTACTGTAAGATAAGACCGTCATTTTTCAAATGTCAGAAAGACGATGTCCGTCTATAAGAGGTCTATGCATTTAGCAACGTTTTTCGCTCAGGCAAAATTAATTTAAAATTGTCCAAACACTAAACAAATAGGTAAAAAATTTAAACTTCTCAACTCTTATTTAAGAAACAATTAAACTAATGCATATTTAAATAATTAAGGAACTTCATGTTTTCAAACCTTAAAAGTCGTTTAAAAGATACCTTCACTATAAAAATGTTTGCTAGAAAACATTCTTACTAAAAGTATATAATATCTACTTAAAAGGGCGCAGCAGCCGAACAAAACACCCCTTAAGGGGAGAGTGGGGAAAGTAGGCTTCATAATCCTCGCGGTGCACATTTACCCACATCTCCCCACTATGTTTTCCTTCGAAAAACGATGATGAATGTTTGCGGTAGACCCGAATTTATTGCTAATAAAATCTTCGGATAAGATGCCGGAGAGCATCAGGGATATTTGTAATAGACTTGTGGTTTTTGCTTTAAGAGCGCTTCATGAGAAGAATCTCCAAACAGAAGCTTTATCGCTAGCTTGAAAAAAACTGCTAAAAAAGACAAATGCCGCTAGCAAGGTTCTAATACTTCTGAAGGAGGTGTAAAAATATGTACAGCAAAATTTTAGAGCAAAACTTGTTTAGTTTTAAATAAGAGTTGAATTTCATCTTAAAGTATTATGTACCGAAGCTTTTTATTACACCCTCCTTGTTAAAATTTGTTCCTAAAAAAGAAAAAACTTTATAAAAATTTCAAGGGTTAAGTTTCGGAACGTTCAAGGTTGACAATTATTTGTAGAAAGATTCACGAAAGTCATAGGGCACATTTTATAAACTCACTGATGACAGAAACTTCGAATTCCGATCATGTTTATTACAGGATGTTGGAGTAGACGAACGGAAATAGTACATATATTTATTTTTTAAAGATATGTAATACGTTTGAAAGTTTTGTTTATGTCAGAAATCTAAAGGAACGCGAACGCAGTAGCGTGCACTCACATCACTTATATTGTTTACATACTATATATAAAAAAAGTCTACGAAATATATTAAAAAATTCACAAAGTTTCATAAAACGAGCACGATTTAATAAGACTGCTATTAATTTGTATTCTCTATAGTAACATTGTAGTAACTCAAACGAATACATAAATATGACTGAATTCACGTAGAGCCATACCATATATTGGCGTTGTTGGCCTAAATTGATATCGATGTATCTTCGACAGGTAGATGCATTACTTGATATTGTATATCGTGTATAGGTTGGTATCGAGACAGTATTTCTACGATAAGTCCACGAAACAGCAACGTCCGTTTGTTTCATTTCATTCAATTTTTTTAAAATGGTAAGAACACCGTTTCTGAACGGCAGGAAAGAAACGTATAAAAGAGATAAATCAATATTAGAATAATTAATAACATACCTAACACAAAAATTAACTATCAACTGCATAAAATGTACTACAAATTAATGAAGCCGTTTTCGGTACAGCCTATAACAATAACGGCCATACATACCTAAATTAACAGTCATACGCATACTTGAAAAACATTACTCCCATACCCTTGGAAAGTCGGATAAAATTATAACATTAGTCATACTTTTGTACCTTTAAGTTAAAATATTTAAAACATTTTTGTACCCTAGCCTTTTTCTCAAAAAACCTTGTTGAATAACCACTGCGACATAGGTCTTTAGATTAGCTACAATCTGTTCCAGTTATTTCACCGATAAACTTCAAGGGTACAAGATATCCAGAGAACACGATACAGACTGTTTCCCTCGCAAAAAGTTCTCATATTACGCTGTTAATGTGACTTCCATAGACAATCTTAGCCTACGAGATTGACAGATGTGAGTCTCCATTTACCAAAGAGGTTCTATTTTCAGCGCGATAGCACTGCATTATCCATCGGGTCTTTGGATAGAACGGAATACA
Organism: Coleophora deauratella; assembly: GCA_958295455.1. Lineage (NCBI taxonomy): Eukaryota > Metazoa > Arthropoda > Insecta > Lepidoptera > Coleophoridae > Coleophora > Coleophora deauratella. The sequence continues at coordinate 12,584,782 of OY282406.1, read as the reverse complement.
TTGTTTCTAACGCCGACGACGAAGCAAGTGAAACTTCATCTATAATAGGGCTAGTAGGGCTGCTGCACTGCAGTCGATTTATGTTTTGGTTTTACACTGTGTCATTTGTCACTGAAGAGGGTCAAAAACAAAACAACCTACAAACTCTTTGGAGGCAAAATTCAGTAAATTAATAGTCCTTTATTGAATCGATGATTTAAATGAAGCTGTCAAATCCACAACTGGTAACAAAGAGTATGTAATTACTACGTTTTAATAAAGACTTTTTTAATCTGATGTTTTAAGAGTCGGGAGCGCCATATTTTGGAACTAATTTGTCTGAATATATGAAATGTATGCAAGTAAGTTGTTCGCCGTGACAGTGTGCTTACTTTCATACAACGCTTTTCATATTCCGAGTTGCGCCAGCCTTGCTAGTGACAGGAGTATTTTTATTATTCGAAATGACGCAATATAGTTTCACAATTACTTAACTCTTTTTCGATTTATAGGGTTTCAAAAATAACATATCCATATTTATAAGATATATATTTTAAGGATAAACAACATTACTAAAGTTTCACATTCACATCATTTTAATTTTTTATTTAACATTCTTTTATTACAGCTAATTATAAGATTCACTAGGCAGGTATGGTTAAAGTTTACAAACAAAAACATTTCTATTCTATTCTATTCTATCAGCCGAAAGACGTCCACTGCTGGACAAAGGCCTCCCCCAAGGATTTCCACACCGACCGGTCCTGTGCGGCTCGCATCCAGCGGCTTCCTGCAACCTTTACCAGGTCGTCGGTCCACCGAGTCGGGGGCCTGCCCACACTGCGCCTTCCGGTGCGCGGTCGCCATTCGAGAACTTTACTGCCCCAACGGCCATCTGTTCTACGAGCTATGTGCCCTGCCCACTGCCACTTAAGTCTAGCGATTCTGAGAGCTATGTCGGTAACTTTAGTTCTCCTACGTATCTCCTCATTTCTGATTCGATCACGTAGGGAAACACCAAGCATAGCACGCTCCATCGCCCTTTGGGTGACTTTGAGCCTTCTTATAAGGCCCATAGTAAGCGACCATGTCTCGGATCCATATGTCATCACTGGCAACACACACTGGTCAAAGACTTTAGTCTTGAGGGACTGCGGTATTTTGGACGTAAAGATATTGCGAAGCTTCCCGAACGCTGCCCAGCCGAGTTGGATTCGACGATTGATCTCTTTCTCGAAGTTGGACCTACCTAACTGGACTGTTTGTCCCAGGTATACATATTCGTCAACAACTTCGAGTGTAGAGTCTCCAACCTTCAGAGGAGTGGGTGTAACACGGACGTTTGACATGATTTTCGTCTTATCCATGTTCATTTTAAGACCCACTTGTTGGGAGACTCTACTAAGTCCTTCGAGCATTGCGCCTAGGTCTTCCAAGGTCTCAGCCATGATCACGATATCGTCAGCAAATCGAAGGTGAGTGATGTACTCGCCATTGATGTTAATGCCGAGTCCTCTCCAGTCCAGAAGCTTGAAAACGTCTTCCAGTGCAGCGGTGAACAGTTTCGGAGATATAACGTCTCCCTGTCTCACCCCACGCTGCAGCCGGATAGGTTTCGAATTCTGATCCTGGAGGTGGACCGACATGGTGGCGTTTTCATACAAGCACTTCAACACTTCGATGTATCGATAATCAATTTGGCACCGTTGGAGAGACTGCAACACAGCCCAGGTCTCGATCGAATCAAAGGCTTTCTCATAGTCCACAAACGCCAAGCATAGTGGCCGATTATACTCTTCGGTCTTCTGTATAATCTGCCGCAGCGTATGTATGTGGTCTATGGTACTGAAGCCTTTTCGGAAACCGGCTTGTTCGGGAGGCTGGAAGTCGTCAAACCTGCGTGCGAGACGATTCGTAATGACTCTCGAAAACAGCTTGTAGACATGGCTCAGGAGTGAGATGGGTCTGTAATTCTTCAGCAGAGACTTATCACCCTTCTTGAAGAAGAGCACCACCACACTCCTGTGCCATGCTGTAGGCGTTCGTCCCTCGAGCATGACGGAATTAAATAGCTTCTGAAGAGCTATAAGTACCGGTTCTCCACCTGCTTTCAGAAGCTCAGCCGTAATTCCATCATCACCCGGTGCCTTGTTGTTCTTAAGCTGTTTGAGAGCCATTCTAATCTCGCACAGGCTGACGTCTGGGATATCTTCGGTATAGTGTCGGGACAATCTGGCTCTCGGGTCTTCAGCCAGATTGCTGACAGGTAAGCGTGTAGTCATGTATAATTGTCCGTAGAATTTCTCAACCTCTTCCAACAGCTCGGGCTTGGACGACACGACTCTGCCATCCTCGGTCTTCAGCTTTGTCAGTTGGCTTTGACCAGCAGACAGATCCCTTGCGAATACTTTTGACCCTTTATTGCGCTCGATAGCCTCTTTAATACGGTTGGTATTAAATTGGCGTATATCACGGGTCAAGGACTTGGAGATCTGTCTGTTTAGTCGCCGATACTGACAAGCATCTTCAGAGGATTTCAGAATCCGGCTTCGTCTTTCCTACATGAGCTTGCTGGTGAGGTCCGAGATACGAGATGTTCTTTTTAAACGGCCGGTTTTGAAGGCCTTATTCCCAGCCGTTTGGACAATTTCCATGAACCTGTCGTTATAATTGTCCACATTTTCGCATTCTCCTAGGCATTCGAAGCGGTTGTGCAACTCGAGTTGAAAGCTTTCGGGGTTTTGGAGTTGGATAGGCGCTGGTCGGAGCGTGGACTTCATCAGTCGACATCTTTCTAGCTTTGTTTTTAGATTCAATGTGCCTCTTACCATTCGGTGATCGCTTCCTGTCTTCAGCGAGTTGATCACAAAGACATCATTGAATATTTGCCTTTTTGTCGACACGATGAAGTCAATCTCATTTTTTACTACGCCACTGGGATGCAGCCATGTCCACTTGCGCTGTTTTGGCTTTTTGAAGAAGGAGTTCATCATGAAGAGGCCCTCGATCTCCATAAAGCCAGCCAGCAGCTGACCCCGCGCATTCCTCTCTCCGTATCCAAATTTCCCCACTCTCAGCTCGTTGTCCCTTCGTTTGCCTAGTTTCGCGTTGAAGTCCCCCATCACAACGGTGAAATGGGTCCTGGAGCTATGTATGGCTCTGGAGATATCCTCATACATAGCCTCCACCTCTTCGTCGGGGTGTTCCGCGGTCGGCGCATATACCTGTATGACCTTCAGCGAATACCGTTTGGTGATTCTGAGTATAAGGTACGCTACCCTCGTCGAAACACTCTCGACCTGGACCACGTTGTTGACTAGGGACTTGTGGACAATAAACCCGACACCACCCTGGGACAGTTGGTCGCCCTCCCGGAAATAGAGCAGGTTTCCGGACTTAAGGATCATGGTGTCCTCACCCTCTCTTCGGACTTCACATAATCCCACAATATCCCATCGTAACCTGCTCAATTCCTCCTCCAGTTCAGCGAGTCTTTCTTCCGTTCGCAGTGTGCGCGTGTTATAGGTTGCCAGGGCCAAAGGTTTTTGTTTTTGGTAGCCTGGCCTCTGCCGGAGATTCTTCGCACCCCATGCCCCGCCGTTACCGTGACCGCTACCGGAGTCAGGAATAGCGGGGCTGCCGGGGACTAGGGGCCGTTGTTTCGGGTTCCTAATCATATTTGGGGGGTAGTTGCCATAATCGCCACGCTTGGCATGCGGGTTGGCGATCGCAGTGTGGCGTGAGCCAAGATGGTACGCGGGAAAGACGCTGCTGCCCATCCTCCGGTTTATGGATCCCTTAGTCGCCTTTTACGACACCCACGGGAAGAGATGGGGTGGTGCTATTCTAAGGCCACACCACAGGCAATAAAAACATTAATACAAACAAAAACATTCCCAATTACAAATGCCAAAGGAGGCTTTTCTCTAGCCTATCTTTTCATCTTACAGAGTTGTAGTAACATTTTGAAGGGTGAATTCGTATCGCTTTATTTCTGAAAATAACTTCTGAACTTTGAGCGTCCTTTTAGTGTTGGGCCAAAGTCGATAGTCGATGCAATTGGACAAATAGATAACTGCACACAAAATAACTGATTTCATGTATTGTATGACTATAATTTTGAATAATTAATATATAATAGTACTTATTTTTTTTTTCGGAATAGGTAAGTACGTACGAATTTGTTTTTAGCATGACTACATTTAGTATTAATAGCATTATTTTCAAATAAATCCATATTGTCATGTTTATTTGAACTCTTCCATTATTTGAATTTTATGACATAGGTATTGATTTAATTTTAGTTTAAACATCGAGAAACGTTATAATAAAAAATTAGAATGCGCAACATCCACAGGACGAGTGTCGATACGCGTGAAGCCAAGTCAGCTTAATGAGATTGCCACATTTCTAGGTTGGATCCCTATTTGCGCCTAATATGTACAATCATATACCTATCGGGACACATTATTATTCGCTACGTAATTGTCTGTTATAATAATGATGGGGATGAGGTTCTATTTTTGTATTCCACAAAAAGGGTCGAATAAAATTCAAATTATCGATACTGCGTCCTCGAATGTAGGATGACACTAGCCACGAAGCGTGGGTAAACTCATGTTTGTAAAGTACGTATAGTTTAGTCCTTTGAAACTAAAACTTTTGGGCAGGTAAAGCAAACGTGGTACCGGTCACTTAGAAAGTTAGAGGTCGAATATGCTTACATACTCGTACTTATATAGGTTCAAGTTTGTTTTCTGTATCGAGTAAATATTAACACGGTGCTGCTCGCCCGTTCTCTTTTCTGGAACTTGGCTTGGAACACTCCCGCGTGTCAAATATGTTTAGGAAAACTCAATTAGAAAAGCAAACTTGGCATCTTTTTGTATAATAAATATGACATGTATTTTTAGAAATGTGGTCTGATAGTTTAAATGATTGCAGTACTCTCGTTTTTTTTTTCAAAATTATTTACTAAATTTTACAAAATATTGAAATTTTATTTAATCTTTACAATTAAAATTCACAATTAAATTATACATGAAAACTAATTATTAATTATATATGAGAACATATGTATCTGGCTGCAAAAATTACAAATAAAATATATAACAGTTGTACTTTGTAACAAAGTCGTCAAAATATCCGAATAACAAATAAAGTAAATTAAATTAGACAGAAAATAACATAAGATTTTCGCAAAACAAATCTGACGTAATAAACGACACGGAGGCGAAAATTAAGAAAAAACCCGAATAATTTGAAATCGTCGCGTATACGAGGGCGACACTGAAAGTTCTTAGAAAATCAAAAACTGAACAAACTAGAAAGTTATTAGTTTTATTATATCTTTTCAAAATAGTGTCCATTCACATCAATACATCGCTGCATCCGATGGAACCACTGAGAAAAGCACTTTGCCCACTCCTCCTTAGGGGTCTCTTCGACGGCCTTTTCAAGCGCAGCCACTGCTTCCTCGGCGTCCATAAAACGTTTTCCTCGAAGTTTTTCTTTTATTTTCGGAAATAAATAAAAATCGCAAGGTGCGAGGTCGGGGCTATACGCCGGTTGACCCAGTAATTCCACGTCTGACGTCGCCAAATAGTCGATCGTTTGCTTGGCGGTGTGCGACGAGGCGTTGTCGTGGTGAAGGAGGATCCTACTGCGAGGTCGTTTCTCCCGAACTTTTTCCAAGACAAGTGGCAAACAATTGTTAGTGTACCACTCTGCAGTAACTGTTTTTCGATCCTCTAAAACAATTGTTGCGTAATGACCTGTCCTTCCGAAGAACGAGGCCACCATCTTTTTTCCCACGCTTCGACCTGTCTTCACTTTAGTTGGCAACTCCTCGGAAGGAAACACCCACATAGCAGACTGTCTTTTAGTTTCAGGATCATAACAGTAAATCCAGCTTTCGTCACCCGTAAGTATGTCGAACACAGCATTTGAGTCACCTCCGTTAAATCTTTGAACCATTTCACGGCACCAATCAACACGACGGAGTTTTTGGGCCTCTGTCAAATTATGAGGTATCCACCGGGCACAAAGCTTCCTGACCGCTAAATGTTCATGGAGGATTTTGTGCACTTGACTCATACCGATGCCTAAGCTTGTCCGAATCTGCTGATAGGTCACTCTTTTGTCAGTCTCTATCATACGCCGCACATGACTGATGTTATCTTCAGTCGTCGCCGTAGAAGGCCGTCCCTCACGCAGATCATCGGTGAGATTAGTGCGATTACGTTTAAACTCATTAAACCAGTTGTAAACAGTGGCACGAGATGGGGCTTCATCGTGAAAGGCCAATTGAAGTCTATCATAACTTTCTCGTTGACTTAAATGACATCGAAAGTCATAAAAAATCATTGCACGAAAATTTTCTCGCGTTAAATTCATGCTGACGTGACACAGATAATTTTCAGTTTGCCGCCAAATCGTGAAACAAATGACAAATGAATGAAATACATACACGATAACATTGGCAAAAAGTTCCAGTTTCAAAATTTGAACTTATTTTTTTATTATATCGTTTACAAGTGGCCAGTTCTAAAATCTTTCAGTGTCGTAACTAAACGCTCCGCCTTAAATATAGACAAATTATTCTATCTACTAAAACATAAAGAGAATTAAGACGAAGAATAATAAAACAAACCTTGGTTCAGTTCAGGCTTCTTATTACAGAAGTTCGTATCCTATCTCCTAATCTGTATCTCACATACGTTATATGACCGATTTATTAGTGGCTGCCAATACTGCTACCACGTATCAGGGCATCCGTGATAAATGAAGAGGGAAGGGAATTTTCCCAACCAGCCTTAGTTTCGTGCTCATCCGGAATATTTATTACCTGCTTTATGTCCCTATTTGGAAATATTCTACGAAAAACATCTCGTTTCTGAGAACGGGGTGCGGTAATTCAAATACGATATTATGTCGTTGAAAGAGATTGTATTCAAAGAGTATGCAATACTCCGTTTTACGAATCGGCAGTGTCATATTTTGGAACTGTTTTTTTTTTTAATATATGAAACGTTTCTTTAATATACGAAAATCATTATAATCACCCGCCATGAAACTTTGTCCATGTTCATACATTTTCATAAAACGCTTTTAATACTGCGAATTGCGCCAGCATGGTTGTATTGACGAAATTATTTATGGTATTAGGTATTTTAAATTAACTTGATACTGAAAATGGAAGTTTACCGAGAATCTTGAAAATTTTCGAGAAGAATCTTAAAAAATATATTTAGAGGTCTCAGTAAGTTTTGTGATTGATTAGAAGTTTAATGACTTCACTTAATGTAACTCGTTGGTGTGAAATAATTTCCATAAATCTGATTATCTTTTTCCAAATTTTAATTTACACACAATGCATCTGTTTTACTTCTATCAAAGCGGACAGACATTATTTCCCCACAGACTAAAAAAGTCTTTAATTATTTGCCCACACCGGCGCCAAAATTGAAAATTTTAAATGTGTGCGCATAAATCATCCATGCGACCGCGCACCTATCAAATAACATTAGCTAATGAAAGAGCGCGTCTTCGCCTTTCTGCGGCACATTTACATATTTCCGCGCGGTTCTGTAAATTAAAATCATAAAGTCTCCTCGCAGACGTTTAATGGCGGCAAGCTTAGAGCTGTTGACAGCTTTAAACTGGGTTTTGTGTTCCATATTTAGATAATCTTTGCATTGGACAAGTGTATTAGCGTAATCAGTTGATGAGGGTTGTGTATGAGTTGTCTTATCCACAACTGGTAGACTCTTGACATTGTCGTTTAACAAAAATATAATATATAAAACACAAGTTAAATTCGATTTACATTGCGTAACTGATAAGTATAGCTTCAAGAATAGCCAAGAAGAATAGCCATGGCCAAAGCAGCATTCAACAGTAAAACAGACCTTTTAACATCTAAAATGTCACGCGAAAGTAAGAAGAGACTTATTAAATTGTATATGGTATGTATGGAGTATTGCTTTGTACGCATCAGAGACGTGGACACTAACTCAGCGGGACAGGGAGAGATTGGAAGCATTTGAGATGTGATGCTGGAGGAGGATGGAAAGGATCAGTTGGGCAGAAAAGAAATCAAATCAAGACAGATGAGTGAAGAAAAAAGAAACATGTTGGAAACAATTCAGAATAGACGAGTAAATATGACAGGACACCTGATTAGACACGATAGCTTCCTCAAAACCATAAGATAAGGGAAGGTAGAGGGGAGAAGAGGAAGAGGAAGACCAAGACGAAATTATATAGAACAGATAAAGGAGAAGGTTGCTGTAGGGTCGTACCGGGAGGTCAAGATGATGGCAGAGGACAGGAACAGTTGGAGATTGATCCCCCGACAAGAGCTTTGCTCTTAAATAGAAGAAGAAGAAACGTGTCCTTGATGGTAAGTTATGATAATGCCGAAAATTGGAGTGGATTTATTTATATTACCCAATGTAAGGGGGTACAGGCAGGTTGTAATCACATCAGTTTTATTGAAATATTTTAAGAAAAGATGATGGTAGTTAGCTGAAACAAATAAAGTAATCAATTTTACAAAAAAAAATACTCTGCAAAGAGAGAAAAAAAAATACTCTTTAGCGATACTTTGCACTCTGAAATTCATTAAGCCGTTATCGCTCCAAAGAGAGAGAGATAGAGAGATTCAGAATGAAACACCTAAATTATTTACATATCACGAAAATGATGACTAATTCTCTGCTTTGGAAGCTAAATCCCCTACTATAACCAACCAGAGTCTTACAAAGTAAGTCTGGAAGAGATTGTTTATATCAGTAAGACCGCCTACCTGTACAATCCCATAATTATGTACACTACTTGTAATTATATGTATATATAGATTTTATGCACAGAAAAGTGTAAATAAATAAGAGAAAGACCCATCTTGGGATCGCACCTGCGACCACCTATGTAAAGCGAGCGGAATATCTGCTTCACTACGGTGGCTGTAACTTTTGGCCAGAACAACACACAAACCTACAAAATGAAAACCCCGGAACCCTCTTTACAAAATCTTAACAAAACATTGCAGGCTTATGGTAATCCGAGACGCCCGCCATTTCACTAAAATTACAACAGAAATTAATATGAACAAGAAAGTGGTGGCGGTACAGTGAGACATAGAGATGAGTGCACTAACTCAACTGAAGGAAAACATTAAAAATAAGATGCTAGAACACTTTTAATAATCATAAAGTTTTGAAAAGTGTTCTAGCATCTTATTTTTCAGGTCCTTATTGGGCCCTGGGTCGTGGCCCGCTCTCTACCTGCCGCCAAGCAATCGTGTTGTCTTACGACCGCCAGCCGATGGAGCGAGATATAATAATGGCCTTTTCCATTATTAAAGGATCAGATTTACTAATAAATAAGGAACATAAATTTCAATAAATTTATAAGAGAGCAGATATAAAAACACACTCCAAGTAATTTTAAGACAAAAATTTAGATGTATAATTTTAAAACACTACAATTTTTTTTTTCTCAAATCTCCATACTATTTGTGAAACTTTCATTATGCATATCTATTTTAGCTTACGTTTCATATATTTGAAGGCGAAAAATGCAGACATCACAGCATCACAATTTTTTATATGCGAGTTTTCGTCAAATATTATTCCTTATTGTAGATGAATCTTTGTAAATAGTACACTTAACTCCGCTCTCCCAACCCGCTGTACCAACACTCAAGCAAGCCTCATTTAATTTCCAGTCCTTCAGGATCGATACATTATTATTATTCCAAGACTTGTAAATAATGGAACAGTTTGCGAAGCTGCAGCCGTGCTACTTGGAATAAATAATCTGAGAAGACACTTGGTATTCATATAATAACTTTAGCTGTTTAATTGGGAGAAATACCTAGGAAGAAATAGTAGTAACATCTTTGGTTAAAAGTGAAAAGACGTGTTGATCTATCCCATGGAATACTTAAAAAAAAATGTTCAAAATATTCTTTTGGGTCCTATGTTTCTTGTCACCTCGCAAACGTTTCTCGAAGCGGCGGGTATACGATTTCCAAGCGGTACGCACTTCGTATTACAAAGATAAAAAATACCTGCGGAAAGCGTACATTGCTAGCCAATTAGTATAATTTTCATAGCAGTGGAGTTCCAGAGCCTTAGGCGGAACTGCGAATTTTTACTTTACAATTTTGTCAAAGGAAAAAACCGCAGCATCGCACACCGGAGCGGATTCCGTTGCAGTGTGATATCCGCCTTAGTCCTCGGACACTCCATACAAATAGCTCGTTATTATTACCTACTACTAAAGGAATATACAGGATACAAAAATAACTCTACCTAAAACTTAAAAGGGAACTTCTATACTAAACAACTTTCGCCAAAAAACACAGTAAATTCTCAAAAAAAAAAAAACCTTTTATACAGATGTTTAGCCAAATTTGTATGGCAGTTTTTGAAAATTCTGTGTAGTTTTTATTAATGGAAGTCCGAGTTAAAAGAGTTTCAGCTAATCTCGTTAGACCTTACATTTTTTCTAAGTAATGTTATACGTAACAAGCACCACTTCCAAAGATGCAAGTGAACCGACACATATCACGTTCCTATGTGTGTAACATTAGCCGGACATCCGGCCCGGTTCGGCGGGAGATATATTCCAGTTCCACCGAGCCCGGACCGGCTCGCTTACCGGACGAAGTTCCGGAAGTCGCCACCTGTATATCAATAAACGTATAAACATACACAATATGTACATAAAAGCGTCACTACTGCTGGCGTGTGTCTCTTCCCATAGCTTAAAAAAGTTAGCTCACACATGACGGGGTGGGGCTAGTGAACCTATCTAGGTTATGACCATGTCTGTAGTCAGTTAACTTAAGTGATCGATGTGAATACGCAAGCTGCACTAAGCCACGACTAAAAAAAAGAACTTTGTCTAAGCCTTAAGTGTAACAAAAGAAAGAATCCAGAAAGCGTACCATAACTAGCGAACAGCTCCTTCGAATATCCTCTCAGGCTGAGTCACGATCAGGCGAAGAAAAGAATAAGACTTGTAATAAAATACCAGAACAAAAAGAAAACTCTAAGCTATTTCTAACCCTTATATCTGACACACCGCACAAACTAAACAAGAAGATACACGTTATACCCACATGGCGTAAGTTCGTCAAGTAAAAGATCCAACTCGGGTAAGTTGTTCGCGCTCGGACCGACCAACTTATTAATCTCAAGTCCTATAGGTACGTTCTGGCATGTATATCTGAGCGCACTTGGCTAATGCCGTTCCTATAGTGGGGACACACGGCCGCTAAGAATGGATAGCCTTCTTCATAATATTTTGGGCATTTTTTTTTTGTAACAGGTAGCAAAATGCACCTGATGGTAAGTGGTTAGTCATTCTTCGAGGTTGTGCTCTTAATAAATATGTATATTCGAATACATATAAAAGTGCAAGTAGACTAAATGGATTACTGAAAAGTTAAAACTGAAAGTCATAATTATTTTAAAGACCCTTTACACCATACAGAGCGTAGCAAAACAAATTACCAATACTTTAATAGTATTGTAATCAACTGACTAAAATTTGTTTTACGACTTTATTTAGATTATAAAAAATAATTTAGATTTTCCACACAAATCGACCAGTTGACTAGCCTAGTTATAAAGAACCCAACTTTTTTCACTATCGCTATTACACCAATGTTATACAGTACTTGTAGAAGAAAAGTTTATGAACAGAAGCTTCAAGTTATACTACGCCGTTTTGTACATTATCGATCCAATCCCCTCCGGAAAAGTAAACTTTTATCCTTGAAGGTTTTTAGCAGAGCCAACAAATTCACCATCTCTTTTCCCTATTATTTTAGGACAGAACATGAAGACAAATTTAAATTATAAAACACGAATACGATTTGTTCCAAATTAATAGATTTTGAACTCGTTTTTATGTTATTTTATACTAAATAAGAAAAGAAATATAAAAAGAGATTGCCAAGATTTTGTTTATTCTGTAACCCAACCACAGTTCATTTAAGTTTTTACTCAGGTTTGTTTTTCCAACCTGTAAGCTGTAAGTACTATAAGAAGTTTTCCCACCGCTTAATGGTTCGCTCGCAAGGCGTTTACCTCCAAGAAAATGTATTGAAGCGTTAGTCGGGCTAGCTCTGTTCTATATACTTGTTCTTGTTTTCTTGTTCTCTGTTCTACACGGGTCGTGTTGCATCATTAGTGTTGAAGGGTGGAGCTTTTGTTGTAAGAGTAAGTATATCTTAAGTTCTTATTGAAAACCATTGTAAAGTTCCTTCGTTAAAGTGTAAGTATAAAAGCGATCGTTGCTTGAGCCGGCTTGGTGATGGATCACGCAGGTTAACTAACTACAGACACGAACATAACCTGGAAAGGCTTGTCTGTAAGTGAATTTATCTCAATTTTCTAAGCCGATGAGGCCAGTTGTTAAGTCACTCAAAGTCGAGATTGAAGCTTCTGTGGTTAGCCACTGGCCCCAGAAATTCCACCGTTTTCTTTATGTGGTAGGTGGCAAACGAGCAGACGGATCACCTGATAGTAAGCGATTACCGCCGCCCATAGACACCCGCAACACCAGAGGAGTCACAAGTGCGTTGCCGACCTTTGAAATGGGATGGGGGGTGGGGAAATTGGGGGGGGGGAGGTTGGGCCTCCGGTACCCTCACTCACTCGGCCAAACACAACGCAAGCGTTGCTTCACGCCGGTTTTCTGAGAGGCCGTGGTATCACTCCGGTAGAGCCGGCCCATTCGTGAAAAAGTATGGCTCTCCCACGGTAAATAAACGTTCTCCCACACGATTGGGACTTGTGTGTAGTATGACCTGTATGACCTAACCTTCCCGAAGTATGTATGAGTCATGCCCCAGCAGTGAGGATGATACGGTTGTAAGCGAACCTCGATTAATGGCGTTGATCCAACACTTACTGTCCAGATACAAGGACAAAAATCAAGTTTGACAGTGATAGATTATAGCAGTGCAACTGCATCTATTATCGTTGTAAAAAAACTTGTTTTAGAAAAACTTTGAAAAAAGTGAGAGAATATCTAGCAAGTCTAGTGCAGCACGTATATTTTCCATTAGGGAGCAACTGAGAATGTAGTTCAAAATTTTATTCCGGGATTTTACGACGAAACACAGAACAAAACCACTATAAAGAATTTTGTCTTTTTAGGACTTAAAAATATGATGTAAAATGTGTGTTATTTTAAGAAGTAGTCTACTCTACAGGAAGACCTATGATATTTTGTGTGACCAAATCTATAAGCGTTTTTTAACTCTAAAGTGACTTTTGAAAATTCATTTTAAATTATCAGCAATTCAAAGATTACACAAATTTCTATACACAGTTTTATAAAGGCAAAATAATTTACTTTTCAGCAAAAATCTGATTATTTCAAATATCGCTATCTAGTTTAAATAGAAATGAAAGTACTAGCGCCGCCTGGTTTTAAGAAAATATTTGAGATACGATTTTCAGTATAAAGGTAAGCAGCGTACTTTGATATTATTATCTTTGATATAGGTAAAATACCAAAACAGCCAATAAAATACAAAACGGGAAATCTTTCTTGTGATATACTATAAAAGGCGAGAAAATATTATTAATTTAAAACGCACGTCTCATCTCACTCTAAGTAAGTGGTAAACAGGGACACACTCAGAATTTTAGGACCTATAAAATATTACGAGTTGAGTACTTACGCAATTACTGGAAAAGCTTTTTTAGGATTCGGATGTATCAAGTAGAAGGTATATCTGACTCAACTATATTTTTGTTCTATCCTTTCTCAGCAGCAGTAACGATGACGGTGGTTATCAAAATATTATTAAAATAAAAAACAACAGAATTCCGAAATAATAAAAAAATGAGGACCTACAATATGCCCTAAAGTTGGTAGGGTCCGAAATGTTGACGTAAAAGGTTTTTACGAAATTTCGCGGGACGGACAAACGGACGGACCACTTTTAGTAATTGAAGTGGGGCACAGCGGACAAAGAAACCCGGGGCACGTAGACATGAAAAAATAAACTAGAACGAAATAGGGAGAGATAGTACAAGAGAGCCTTGATGGGTTCAACTGCGAAGTTGTTTAGAACTCCATTTTGTAAACTACTGCTGTGTCATCGGCTGACAGTACGTATTTAAAATTAAGCAAATCATGATCTCTCCGGCCATTTTAAAAATGCCCGACGAATACCCAACATCTGGACTGATAAAAGTAGTAGTAGTAGTAATAAATATAAGAGAGAACCGTTCCCTATTCGTGGGGACAGTTCGTGTTATTGTGGTGATAAATATAGGGTCCTACTGAAATACCAGAAAAAAACTGTGGTTTCTTCTCATAAAAATAAACAACTTTTTCCTATGAATCTATGCTCAATATTCGGTAAATTTATATCTATGTGCTCAGTTCAGAGTAAATGTAAACTTGTAATATTTACTTCAATAAACATTGAACTTCAAGTATAGAAATTAGTATAAATTACAATTACATAAACTATATATCGATCAGTCGGCAAACATTCTTTCGAGCACTAAAAACGGAAAACATTACCCACTATTGCGCCGAATCGAAAGGTTTGCGCCCTTACTCTGTTAACCTGCATTGATCGAAAGCTACATACATACATTAAGCTCAAGAACGCCTAGCTGGAGTTTTCTATTAATAGAAGTTTCTAGTAGACAAATGTTGGTATTCAAAAGCCTCTAAAATGCACATGCATAGCATTATACGGGATATAGTACCAAATTAAATCCCCGCCGCTGTTACAAAGCGCTTCCCCTTTACTCGCGGTCGCGCGGCAGTGCATTATAACATCCTAGTGACGTCACCCTGGCACAGTGTTATACAGCTTATATGTATGTATATTATATACTAGGTTAAGTCCGTGGCTTAGTCGATGGTGATACTATAGAAACTTTAATAATAATAATTAATATTAGGTTAGCACTAATTTATAATACAAGATGAAACTAAGCATTTCATGATATTACTTTTAGCTGGAAGCGCTGAACTTTATGCATTTAGTACAAAGAATATCTTTGCAAAATTACAATGCGTTTAAACCGCAGATATGAATGCATTCAGTGCATAATGCACCCGAGTTCATTTCGTTCCGTTTCGTTTGGAACGGCGTTTGCACTTTTGTTTAAAGAAAATACAATTTTCGAGGGAGAAATCTTTTGCTTTATGCTACAACTAGAGATAACCGCGTATTTGTCAGCGTTACAATAAAAAAGAATTATAAAATATTGTTTTATAATCCTTTTTTTGCGGTTTTATCTAAATAGCAGCAATTTTTTTTACTTGGATTTTTACATAATATTACTTATATAAATTTTAAATTAAATAGTACACAAATGACATGACGCCATAGTTCACAATTTGATATGACATTTGCTACTATACAAAGTACCTCAAATGACTACCGAATACCGTGTACAGAATTTAAGTTACTTCTGAAGTTACTGCAAAGACAAACAAACATTTTGTATTTTCAATTTAGAAAATAATTCTTATTCCCGAAGCAATTCGTATTTAGGGTAATAAAAGTGGAGTGTGTTGAGTATTTTCAGCTAAAGAAATGCTGACTGCAAATATTCAACTTTCATAGTGCTGCATTTGATTCTGAAATGGGAATTTCACTCGAGTTTCATTATTAATGATTTCGACGAAGAGATTTACGTTGTAAACGAAATGATAAAATTATATTTCTTTCATAAAGAAGTGTGACTTTCAACCTGAAATCTTGCAATGTTTGACACCATATTCGCTTAAGTCATATTTTAATATGATTAAAGATAGTTTTTTTAAATCTCGAATACGAGTTTTATAAGTCTGAAGCCTATTTGTGACTGTCTGTGACATCATAAGTAAAACGATTTGAATATGGTTTTTAGCTTGAAAGTAGGTTATTCATAAATACCGATGTTGAAAATTTGTTGAACAGTTTTCGAGTTATTCGACATTTATCCACTTTCGTTAGTTATTTTCAAAGTTAGTAGTTACAAATTAATATTTTTCTGAAATCTATCACACATTTCAACATATTGAATTCTAGTATGGGGCTGCCATAACGTAAGTGATTTGTTCCTAGATATTAATTTATTTTTGAAATTGTGGTGCTAAATTTTGTATGGAATTATATTTTCTAATAATTTGAAAGATTATTAATCAACATTTTAAATCAACATATAATCGATAGTGGACACTACTGAACTAATTCGTTATGAAAATTCAACGTTTTTCAAACAAAGCTGAAACTGCCCACAAAGCACTATTTCCCCACTTCATATTAAATTCAAACTACTCTACATTTCTACTTAATTTTTCTTACTTGATTCCATATTTTGTGTCTCGCTCACGTAGATAGCATTTGTATCTGTCCATCCTTTTTGCCCACTTTGCGTTTTGTTTGCTTTAAGCTTTGTTTTTCAGACGCTTTGCCTGCCAGATATCTGTACATGAGGATAATGCCGCGTTTCTTCTGTTCTCATTTCAAAATTTGAATTTGTATTTCGAAATTGGAATACAGATTTGTGATGTTTTCTTCTTCTATTTGTCAGTCGCCCGTTCACAATTTTGCTTTGTGCGATTCAAATTCTCTGAATTGGTAAATGTTGTTTGCTTTTGTACGTTGAAGCTCTAGAAATGCTTTTCATTTAGTATCACACTGTATTCCAGTGAACATGCGTCTTTCTTATCGTGTGGCAAAATTAACTGTGTTGCACTTAGCTTCACCAGCGATCACATGAAGTCATTTATTTATATTTATACTTAGAGACGTATGCGGCGCGACTACAGACAACAATTTCCTCGCGGTAGTAGTTTTCCTTTTTTATTGGCAAAGTAGTCAAGCAATAAAGTAATATATGTATCACCGACAGACATATTACTAAAAAGACAGAGAACTAAAATAAACGACATTTCTTACATACACTTCAGCAGATTGAAGTGGCAAAACCGGGCTCAACCAATTGAGCCTCGCAGTTGAACCTATAGGGTAACAAACGGAGTTCTAGAGTGGAGGCTGTGTTTAGGCAAGCGCCAAAGCTCTCCCCGGCTAAGGAAGCGATGACTTGACCAAGGTTACAGCTGCATACGCATGGCCAAAGACATTGCGGACCCACCGTACCCCTGGCCATACCCCTGGTGGTACGGTGGGTCTTTTAAAGTTAAACAATGCCACCGTGTCAAAATGAAGGAAGGGAAAGTTGCGTGGTTTGGGGAAGCCTATGTCCATTGGGCTAATGAACTTATGAACTTTTTTTTATTTATTTACACTCAATTGGTGAGGTGAGGTAAAGCGGTCGTGGCTCAGTGCGGCTTGCGTGCTCGCATCGATCACGCAGGTTAACTGACTTCAGACACGGTCATAACCTGGATGGGTTTGACTGTTAGTGGCATTTATCTCGACCGTTTCCGTGCTTCGCAAGGCACGTTAAGCCGTTGGTGCCGGCTGCTATTGTTAGCAGTCGTTAAACCATGTCAGAGGCCTTATATTATAGACGGCTTGAAAACTTCTGACACTGGGGTTGGTCACTAGCCCCACAACCTCCACCAATCCGGACTTGGCCCCCGTATGTGGAGTATGGCCTAAACCTTCCCGAGTTAAGGGAAGAGACCCGTGCCCCTGTAGTGGGGACGTAATGGGTTGTTAGCAATTGGCGAGCCCATGGCATCATCTCACCTGATGGTAAGTGATGATGATACCGAAGATGGAAGCGGGCTCACCAAGATTCCCCAAAGCAATGGGAAACTGGCTATCTTGTCTTCATGCCGGAACACATCAATGCTGTAAACATTGATGTATTATTATTATTATTTTATACACTAGCAGCTCTGTGAGCTGATTCGTGTATGTATATCACTGCACTTGTGTTATTTCATTATGGCGGCAAGACTTAGATAATATGGTGATAGCTAGCCAGACGGGCTCAGAACCACTAACCTCTGATGAAAATGATAAAGCAATCTAGTTAGCAGACTCGAGTCACTACTGCGGAGCTCCCAACGATTTTAACATAAAATTCAGTACACATGAAACGCGTAGTTATTCATCCAAAGTCTATATTGATCCGCATTTCATTACATTGCCAATAACACTCAATGTCACATTCCAAATATTAGTGGGGTTCATAGAAGTTAGTTCTATTGGTGGTCGGATGGTCGACTGGATTTTGTGAATGCGACCTCATTTCGGAACTCAATGCCGAATTTGAAGTACTATCTGTATGTGACAAATAGACAGATGTTAGAAAACTGGAGTGAGAGTGATCTCACATGCAAATATAAAGGGCACTATTTCGTAATCTTCGAGTCAAACTAGGGTATGTGACTTCTTAAAAGTAACTTTATTAATTAAATAACATTCCTCTCACAAGAACAGAAAAATTACTCGTTAGATTTTTTTAATTTTACTCAAAATCACTAAATAAGTTCGTCAAAGGTTATGACGTCACACGCCAGTAACCCGAACAATTTCAGAACAAAGAGAACAGATTTAACAATTGATTAATAGTAACTCAAATGACTAGTAGTCACACACCTGATTGGTCCATTAAATGTCATCATTAGCCTTATTCGTCCTTACCTGGAAAATTTTCACTTAATGTAACTGTGTTACTGTATAATACGGTATAATGATGAATTTCGCATAATACGCCATAGCATAAGAAAACAAGTTAAAAAAGTGTCTCAGCTAAAAATATATTTACCTAAAACACTCACATAAACTACTTATTAAGCTGGTCTCACATTGGTGTGGATTCGATATTTACGATTAAACTTATTTGACAGGACTAATTCAATACAGAAAGAAAAAGACAGAATAGTTAAATTAAGTTTAATGCTGTCAAAAACCGAATCGACACCAGTTATGTACTTTTCTATCAGTGAATGAAAAATAATTTGCTGCATAGGCACAAAAACATGCACATACATATTTAATAACAACAAAGTTCAAAGCAAGCATCATCATTAAAATTCAGGTCAGAACTTAATTGAAAAAGTGTCGAATGACGTGTTCATAAAACCGATCAATTTTCCGATACAATGGCGGGCAGGGATTGTTTTCGCGCCATGTCGTCGGCGAGTCAATTAAAACTTGCTCAAATTGAGGACGCCATGTTTGTTTCGGCCGTAAAACGTCAATGTCACATTTTCGCCAAAGTTCTTTTATAAATACAATATTTCAGCTTTTAACTTGATGAAGAAAAAGTTGACTTGTGACGTTTACGGCACGTTCGAAAACCAGCGTGATTTTCGCGTGAAACATGTCAACGTCAACGTCAAAGTGACACTTCAGACAGGATATAAATTATGAGCCCCCATTCCCCATAACCTGTCTATAAAGAATGAACGCAAAAAAATATAAACAAATGAAGATTTATCGGTAAAGTATTCTTTTTAGTTTTCCTCGTTCAAGCGTGGGGTATCTCAACTTGAAGGTGTGCCAAATGTATTCTGTTTGTTAAAACACCGGACGTTGAGTAAAATCTAGTTTTTTAGGAAATAAATTCTTCAGGTAACAATTGACCTTAGTTATGCCATAACGATCCAACTGAATTTAAAGTAAGTAAGGGATAATGTACTTTATGTCAGTGATATAACTACTGCCAATTATGTATTTAGTTTCTATGGCTTGAAAATCTTGGCGCATATATTTAATGGGGTAGTAACATTTAATATGGCGCCTGCATAGCTTGACCGCCATTTTCGTTTGTAACTTCACAAAAAAGTTTCTGTATGCAAGAGACAATAGAGTTTAAACAATATAGTCTATCACACTGTAGAAAAATATATATATATATAGTCTATGTCTAGGGCTTACTAAGACAATCAAACTTTCACAGACAAGTGACAGAGCGATGCTAATGCTACCTTATTTTAATATCTATAGACACTATTAGGCCTCTTGTAACTCTTGGCGTATTTATTTTTACCTCAATGTATGCAATTAGAGGAGACATAAAACAGTGGAGGTGAGAGTAACCACAGCTCTTACTTGACATTAAAACCGGTCTGAATTTACGTCCTCATTAGGACCTGACCCACCTGCGTCGTGGCGAGCAAATTACCCCGCAGCAACCCGTGATACCCCATTCTTTGTTCCGCATTATTAATTATTAGGGACATCCAGACCTACAGATGAAAGAATGAAAGGACTAAATTCTGCAAATGTAGAGTGAAGTTGGACCAAAATATGCATCCTCCTAGAAACTATGAAACACACAGAGTATAGGGTAAATGCGTAAAAAATATCTTATCAGCAAGTATTGTATGAGCAGACGAAAAATTGCCAGTTGATCTATTGCCTTCAGAAAAGTTATTGTTACGTTTCATTTAAAAATAAGTACCTCTGACAACTGAAAACTCATTTTTATTTTTCAATCTAGCTGAAACTTAGCGATAAAACCGCCTTAGCATATTTATGTTTTAAATATTTTATGTGTTTTGGTTGTTTTTGTACTTTTTTGGTGTGCAATAAAGTATATTTATCTTATGACAGAACCATGGCATCTCTATCATCACAAAAATGTTTAACATTTTCATTACTGGCGCACTACAAAGACGACGCTAAAAGTTTTTGGGCAACGAATGGGTTACATTTTATAATCTTTACTACATGTAGTGCGTCCTACTTTTCATTTCATCTGTGATGCAGACCAACGTGAAAACAAGAATAATAATTTAATAACGGTAATGGAGGGTAGATTAATTCTGTGCGGAATGCGATGCGGATGTGGCTCGCGGATTGGGTGTATATAAAATTTATTAATTTTTAAGATGATAACTGTATTTTTTAAGGATTCAAGGAACTTACATCATGAGCGAAATGTTTATTTACGAGTATATCGAGATAGATAAACCCAACCTAATAGAGTGTTTTTTGAAAACATAAAGATAAATCTGTAGGCTTTTACAGCGTCAATTTTCTTTTTAACCGACTTCAAAAAAAAAGGAGGAGGTTCTCAATTCGTCGGAATCTTTTTTTTTACTATTTTTTTATGTATGTTCACCTATTACTCGAAGACGCCTGAACCGATTTGGAAAATTCTTTTTTTGTTTAAAAGGGTATACTTTACAGGTGGTCCCATATAAATTTTATCGAAATCGGTTCAGCGGTTTTTGAGAAAATAAAAAAAAACATTGCAAAATTGGAGTTGCTGCGATTGAAGTCGGTTGTTTTTAACGTATTCAGCGTGGACAATTTTATTAAAATCTGTAGTGATAGTCCCTTTTTTACGAGAGTTTTAAATTTTTCGTAAAGCACTAGACCAGGGTGTAAAAATTACTTTAGGTTGGATTTGTACTCGTGAAATGCAGCAAGTTTCTGAAACTTGAGAAGTTTAAGCAAAAAATTACAATTTATTCACATAAGTATTAAAATTTTGCTAAACGTAGATAGATAAATCGTTTATTATATTCACCAGGCTTTACAAAAAGAAAATAACACAAAAAACAACAAATGCTGATTAACATTTTAACCTAGGGTAACTTACGTGTTCCTATCCATCCACTTTCTATCCCAACAAACTCAGTAAAACAGTCTTCACAAATATTTTACTAAGGATCAAGTCCAGTCCACTCAGGGCGCAGTATCGCACGGAGTACAAACATCATGAATCAAAGCATCCGGACGGACCGGAATCACGGATTTTCGGCCGCAGAATATGGCGCCAGTGTTTCGAGCGCGCGGCCTATTCCCACAAAGTGTAGGGTTTTATGAGAATTAAGGCCTTAATCCCTATTATTATAGAAGAGCCTGTTAATAACCCATAGCATAATTTAAACTACGGTATAGATGTCTTCCCAAATCTCGAGTAATAATTCACACGGGAAAGCTGACTCTAGGTTGGTGGATATTGTGGCGAACACCGCTGACAGAACTCTAGATTGGTGGCGAACACTGCTGACAGAACTCTGAAAGCCTTATAAAGTCTTTATCGTGATTTAATAACTGTCATCTTATGGCAGCGACCCCTATTATTAGAAATACGGAAACGATTAAAATAATAACTCTAACAACCATAATTCATTCAAGTTTTAAACACGTATGTTGGTATATAATTTTACTTTTTAATAGAATGAGCAGGTTACTTTCCCAACCCTATACGATAATTTTTGTATGAGAGGTTGGCAGCCCTGTTTTATTCATCCGGTATCCGAATTTCGAATAGCTCGGAATTACAAAGTACTCGCAGAATAGTTAAGTGCAAAGAGTCTGTTGTTTACTTACTTATTCAAAACTTCACCTGTCAACCTGTGACATGTGACATTTTTACATGTTATTAATGTCACATGTCACACATGTATTTTTATTTTGTATATACGTGTTTTTCTCCATGTCTACATTGTTAACTAGCAAATTCATCTACACAGAAGATTTCCGAGAAAACTAGTGGCATCCATAGTAGATAGATTGTGTGTAGTAAAATAAGCCTTTATTTCATTAATATAAATAAATAAAATAAAAAGCCTTTTATTTATGTTCCCAAACACACAAACAAAAAAAACAATACAAATTATATAAGAACAGTAAGTATGTACACCTTAGTTTTACTTTAATGTAAGACTATTTGCATTTGAAAAGTTCGTAATTACGGTTATCATGCAATATTAAAATTATAAACTGTCTACTACTATTTCCTTATTTTTATAAATACATTTAACTTTTAAATCATATCTAACATTAGTGCTTTTTTATATTTATTAATTAATTTAAATAGATTATTTGGTGGCCACATTATTTAACTTTTTGAAATATTTTAATTTTAGTATATATTTATTAGATATAAAAATTAGAAAAAGTATAGTTTGTTTACATGAAATAAACAAAAAGGCGTTATATAAATCTAAAAACATTAATACTAAGCAAGCAAAAACTAGTACTAAAAATTAAATAAATAGATGATACATTGGTTTGCGTGCGTGAGGCAGTTTTAGTACTGAGCGAGCATGATGCGAAACTTCTATCTGCTTTTTGCTAAAATTATTCTAGACACATAAGTGACTTCACTGCACTAGCCCGACCCGTTCTATAACTCATATTGGGATCAGTATTTTTTGCGACCGAAAATTGTCCGGAATATTCGTAACGTACATTCGTTACGCTGCGGGATCCATTAATAATAATCTGTAGCTTACGAGTATACGGGTACATGTAATTTTGTTACCAACAAAATGTTGGGGAAATCTGGTTAGAAGTTGGAACGCGCTTTCGATTTATATTTACAATATTTACATATTATAATTAAATATGTGTAGAATACGTAAACTGAGGCTTGCCATACTGAAAAACTTTTGTTCCAAGACTTTACTCAAAAATTAATATATAAGACAGCTGACGTTAAGTTAACAACCCATTACCTCCCCACTGCAGGGGCACGGGTCTCTTCCCATAAGTCGGGAAAGTTAGGCCATACTACACACACGGGGGCCAAGTCCGGATTGGTGGAGGTTGTGGGGCTTAGTGGCCAACCCCAGTGTCAGAAGATTTTAAGCCGCCTATAAGGCCTCCGACATGGCTTAACGACTGCCATCTAGCGATAGCAGCTGGCACCAACGGCTTAACGTGCCTTGCGAAGCACGCTGGTGGTGGTAAAACAGCTGATGGAGTCCAAAAAATTGTTTACCAATCCAGGAGTATGCGTATGTTACATTATAATATGCATTATGTATGCTGATGATCTTGGGAAGACAAAATAATCCGACTGGCGTCTTAAAGACTAGAACTACTAAACTAAATCTCTTTAAGATAAAACTAACCTTGTTATTTTAAATTTAGTTATTTAAGGGAATAATCTCCCAAAAATATATAAAAAAGGAATATTTGAAAAATGGAGATTGATCCATATAAAGCCCCATAATACTACTTCCGCATCTGAAATATGTAGGGCGCAGTGAGAAATATACCCTTAAAATGTAAATGAGGACCCCACTGCCTATCATCGACAAGAGATTTTAGTGGTGGATTCATGTAGCATTTTGGATAACATTTCGGATATAAATTTCTTGTAAAATACCTGAAATAAAATAAACGTACATTGGATTCTACTCATGAAAAACAACAACTTTCCCCAAGGAACCTATTACTAAGTTCGCAAAAGTCCAAAATTTTTTTTGCATAGTGTAGAGGCCGTGCGAGCTATTTTTTCAGATATTTCATAAGGAATTTATTGTAGACATCAGTGACTTTTGCAAGCCAAAAGCGTGGCCAAAAATATCGTATTATCAAAGAGAATTTTAGGAATAACTCTGACGTAATAAAAATATACAGAGCCAAATCAAAGACGGTCATATGGCCCGAAACTAGAATTCCCTGTATTATGGAAATCAGAGACTGATAAACAATCACATATACAGGGTGTAACAGAAGTGTGTGACAATACTTCAAGGTTGGCTTTTACCCATCAAACTGAACAACTTTTGTTCTACAACTTTGTTTAAATCGCAAAAAAATTTTTGGACTTTTCATACAAACTTGGTTCGCCAGCTGATCGATGTGTATGAAAAGTTCAAAAAAAATTTTGCGATTTCAACAAAGTTGTAGAACAAAAGTTGTTCAGTTTGATGGGTAAAATCCAACCTTGAAGTATTGTCACACACTTCTGTTACACCCTGTATATAGGTTTGCACTAACCTTTAATAAACCATCTTTAAAAACAATATGGTATGCATTTACTAACCTAACCTACCGATGTAGATATTTTTGAAACTTGTAACAAGTGTTATTAATCAATAATTTCATTTCATTTCATTAAAGACCACACTA
Source organism: Coleophora deauratella (assembly GCA_958295455.1). Taxonomy (NCBI): domain Eukaryota; kingdom Metazoa; phylum Arthropoda; class Insecta; order Lepidoptera; family Coleophoridae; genus Coleophora; species Coleophora deauratella. The sequence continues at coordinate 12,560,019 of OY282406.1, read as the reverse complement.
ATCAGAAGTCACCGTTTATTTTATCGGACATTCAATTATTTCGGACTCGTCTCCATAACGTCCCCAGTCGCGGGCACGATGTCGTATGTATAGGACACGGAGGGTCCAGCGGCTCGGATGGGACACATCAATCAAACTGTCCGTAAAATGATCCTACTTTCCGTTTTACTTTTGCTACAAAAGTTTCAGCTTTTTGATAAAATGGCGGTTTTTTTTAACTTGGGTACTGGTACGTGAGTTTCGTTTCTCAAAGAAATTGTATAAAAACAAACCCAGAAACCGATATACAATACTATCGATGCGAACAAATGTAAAAGGTAAAAACAAACAATACAAAAAAATGCTGTATGCCAATATTTTCTTTAGATTGAATAAAATGTGACTACTCAAATCTTCAAATCGATGGTCATTGGAGCTACGATATATACTGAATAAGTAAGTATGCATAAAAAATATTTACACTCGCTATTTTCATAAAAGGCCTTTTACGACGAGCCATATCACAGACTTCGGATTTCGGATAAAACCTAACATAGTAAAAAATACAACAACTGAAGTTTTTTTTTTTACCCTCAATTGGTAAGCCCTTGGCATCATCTCACCTGATGGTAAGTGACGATGATGCCGAAGATGGAAGCGGGCTTACCAAGATTCCCCAACGCAATGGGGAACTGGCTATCTTATCTTCATGCCGGAACACATCAATGCTGTTAACATTGATGTTTGGCGGCAAGACTTAGATAAGATGGAGGTAGCTAGCCAGGCGGGCTCAGAAAATGCCCTACCACCAACCAAACCGAGTCCACAAAGTTGGACCCCGCCGGGAATCGAACCCGCGACCTCCTGATGTGAAGCGAGCGGCAAGCCACTACGCTACGGAGGCGGAGTTGAAAAAACTTTCTTGTTGCCGGACTCTTGAAGTTTTCTTGAAAGCTCTTATAATACCCTATGAAAAGGGTAATTAATTTTTTATTTGCCGCGAAGCGGAACATGGTTATTGCCACCCATGATGCAATTCCTTTCCGTGAGCGACATACATATTCGAAGCAAAAAATAATATTTGACTTTTCATACTTGCTAATAATAGGCAGTTTTCAGATGACGTATGTTACACCGTTCATAAGATTCTCAATAGATGGCGTTTCTAAGCTTTGGCAATGTGTTTCGTAGAAATTAGAATTACGGTAGCAAAATAGATTAAATATTGTTGAAAATATATGAAAAGCCACGTGAAAATAGATTCTTATTATTTGAATTAACAGAAACGATAAATTTCCCGCTTAGTCAAATATGGATGACCTGAGTGCGTTCTGGTTTCTCTGTAATAGGTATGTAATTTCTTCTTCCGAACCACAAATAAATTGATTTTAATACATTTTTATGATTTAAACGCAATTTATAACTAGGTAGGTATCATGATATAATTTTTATAGGAAATACAAAAACAATATTGATAAGCTTTGTGCATCAAAAATTATGAAAAAATTTTTTTGAGTCCAAATACAAAAAAATATTAAATGAAAAGTAATCTTCGAAAGCTATTCATCATTATTATGATAGAAATCAGTAATATCAATCAGTTTTGACGAGTTTTTAAAGATTTTTCTTATTTCCAATGTTGATCAGCGCCATCTAGTTGAGTGTAGAGAAAGCCGTGGAAAACTCCCTATTGATCAGTGTGAACTTTGTTTATAAAGTAAAGAGAGTGTATTGCTCCGATAATTCTTTAGAGATTTGTTGTTTGTTTTTATAGGGCCTATAGAGTAAGATATGTGAAATATTATACCACCCGTTGACTTTTTGGCCCCAGGGAGAAATGTGTCGCTATGTCGTGAATACAACTTCAGAATGGAATAGATAAATGTCGATCTAACATCGATAAGTTACCATCGACACCGTTACATCCCTAAGGGCGTCTTGAATAAAAGGGTATTTTGATATAATGCAAACATTTTTACATATGCTCTTATATTACAGTTAGAACTCAGTATCGTATTGAAAATATCAAGGGTATACCATTAAAAAAAACCATACATAAAATAGGATACAGGTGATTTTTTGAGTCCTAAATAAATAAATAATATAATATCATACATGGTCCTGTATAATAATTCTATTATGGACAGTTGTTCAGTTTATTAGCCATTTTCGTGTTTCATTCACTTAAAAATAATTGAGGATCACATAAACCTTTATATAAATAAATAAAAACATAAATCATAAAATAAATCGCTAACTATGTATTATATGTACTTACATTTCTCAGGATACAAATATTCTTTACTATGACTATATGAAGTAACCTTCCCAAGGGAAACTTACCTGAAAAGAAAAAAAATGAATTAATATTAACTTACTTTAATTTACATGACAAATATTATTCCTATCTTTTATCGTAATATGTTCGTATGGATCTTATAAACTAGTAATAAAAAAATATTTTGTCAAACAATTTTCATTTTAATACTGGATTTTAAAAACATAGATTTTTTGTAGCTCAATTAACCCAAGGTATAGACGGCGGTATAGAAGTAAAGGTATTATTTGAAAGACAAGGTATAAAAGCTACCACCGGGTTAAAATAGAAATCTGAAAATAATCTCAAGTCCATATTTGATTTAATAATATTGTTTATCAAAATACAATCAATAAGTCCTTGGCATCATCTCAGCTAAATGATAAGTGACAATTGACAATTTTTTTTCCATACTTTTAGTGCCCACGACGCCAAAGTCTGATTGATTTATAGTTTTTATACGTCGTAGGTATGAAAATAACGTAATTTGTCTGATATATAAGGATAACCTGTTTTTATCGGTCCACTTGTTTACAATCTACGAAGCCGCAGAAAGACAGACACAGGCTTTAAATTTATAACAACCCTTTGGGTTGTCGGTTAAAAGTTTACATGCATCGGTAAGTTCGCTTTCTGGCACGTACCTACCACTATATAATTGGGTAAGTTTGCTTCCGTAATAGCTACTTTGGACAGTTTAAATGCAACTTCTGAACCTCGGTTTTAATAGTTGGCTGCACGGCAGAGGGTAAAAGAACGAACGAGTTTTTAACCGACTTAAAAAACAAGGAGGAGGTTCTCAATTCGTCGGAATCTTTTTTTTTATGTAAGTTCACCGATTACTCGAAGACGCCTGAACCGATTTGGAAAATTCTTTTTTTGTTTAAAAGGGTATACTTCACAGGTGGTCTTATATAAATTTTATCGAAATCGATTCAGTGGTTTTTGAGAAAATCAACAAAAACATATCAAAATTAGAGTTGTTGCGATTGAAGTCGGTTGTTTTTAACGTATTCAGCGTGGTGTCAATTATCTACGCGACTATCTGTGTCCAAACGGAGGTTATGTATTACGACTGTATGTATGTATGTCTGTTTCACTGATACCTGCAGCATAAACGGTTTGATAAATATGAAAGACTGACGTGTCATTAGATATAAATAAAAATATAACGTTTGTACCATGCTAAGGGCGTAAGTACGCCTTACGCCCTTAGCATGGTACAAACGTTATATTTAAGTTTAAGGAACCAAGAAGAAGAAGAAGAAGAAGTACCATGCTAAGCCACCGTCACCGGATCTTACCCGCAGAAGGTGAGGTCACCTTTAGAGAGAGAGTGTCTATACTGTATGCAGAACTAATATATAGGATGCTACTTTATATGTAAGTGCCCGAGATTTTAGTAAGTGTTTCTTCTCCTGATACTGATCAACAAAAAAATTGGAAGCTTCATACTAATTTAGCCGTTCTGATGTTCGATTTGTATGAAGAGTCCAACATTTTTTTGCGATGACTATGGGTTTCTTGGGGAAAGTTGATCAGAATCAGGAGTAGAAGCAGTAACTAAAATATCGGGTACTAATAAAGTAGCACCTTATACAGTATGTAAGGGACAGGTTTCCGAAAACTTTAAGGGCTTGCTCAATAGACGAAACTGAACAACTTTCCACAATTTTTTTAGGAAACGAAAAAAAAATTGGCTTCTCCAAACAAACTGTCCAATCAAGTTTATAATTTTGTATGCAGAAGCCGATTTTTTTTCGTTTCTTGAAATTTTTTTTTGTGGAAAGTTGTTCAGTTTCGTCTTCTGAGCAAGCCCTTAAAGTTTTCGGAAACCTGTCCCCTACACCCTGTATACATAGTGTAACCCGGCGGGAGTGTAATATATCTATGTAGGTAGGTATATTTTCAAAGATAGTAGCGAGTCGGTCGGTATTAGCTTAGCTCATGAGGTAGCTTAGCTGTAGGCTGCCGAGTCCCGAACGAAATTCAATTTTTACCACCGTGGTGTAGGATAGCTATGGTTTGCGAAACTCTGGGAAAGTTAAGTAAATAGGCACATACTGTTCGTTTAGGTGGTATATTTTTGTTTGTATTTGTGCATATAATAATAACAATTTAGCTGCTATTTGTACCACTTCCATGTCGAATGAAAAATACCTGTATTGAAGAAAATACTTGTATGTGGCTTTGAAAATTTTTTGGTGATTTCGTCAGTATTTCCGTTATTTTTTAAATGCTACGCCAAGGGTTTTAGTTTTAGCTGGGTAAACCGGGCGTTAATAGGTTCAGACAAAAAGGTTATACATCAAAACATAACCTTTCATAGTCCAAAGCAGTATGTAAAAACTTCTTTAAAAATTGTAAAAGAGGATTGTACAATCTAAAATTCCAATACAATACAAATCGGGACTCCAACACTGCGAGCATCGGTAGCGCAACAGCACAAAGAAAAAAGAAAAGAAAGTGTTAATTTAGATTTAATAACTAATAATTGTATATATTTATAGTATTTATGTAATTTTAATTGTATAAGTTCTTATATATCTATGGGTCTGTACATTAGTTACTATAAGTTGCCTGAAAATAAATGAATAATAATAATAATACAATCATTTATTCCAATATCATTAAGCAACATTGTCACCCTACGATGAGACTTAATGAAAAACAGGACGGATTTCAACATAATTACTGTAAGCACAGTGAAAGCGCGGTGAGCGGACACACGTTCATAACATGCAATTTAAAATTACTTTTTTATTCGATAGCGTTTTCCTTTTTTAATGCTGGTTAAATTGCCGGGTATGAAAAAGTTATTATATAAGGTGCTACTTTATTAGTGCTCGATATTTTGGTCAGTGCTCCTGCTCCTGATTCTGATCAACTTTCCCCAAGGAACCCATAGTCAAATCGTAAAAAAATGGTTGGACTCTTCATACTAATTTGGCCGCTCGGCTGATCGATTTGTATGAAGAGTTCAAAAATTTTTTTTCGATTTGACTATGTGTTTCTTGGGGAAAGTTTATCAGAATCAGGAGTAGAAGCACTGCCTAAAATATCGGGCACTAATAAAGTAGCACCTTATATTTATATTGCTGCACCGTGTTTAGTAGGTTTAAATAGCTTATCGTAGACAGTCTTTTGCTTATAACCTAAATATTTACCCGCCATCTACGCCAACTGTAACAACGCTTATTACTCAAAAGTCAAAATTCTGCCAGTTTTTAACCGAGTTCATAAAAAAGGAGGTTCTCAATTCGTCGGAATCTTTTTTTTTATGTATGTTCACCGATTACTCGAAGACGCCTGAACCGATTTGGAAAATTCTAGTTTTGTTTAAAAGAGTCACACTTATACTGCACAGGTGGTCCCATATAAATTTTATCGAAATCGATTCAGCGGTTTTTGAGAAAATCAACAAAAACATAGCAAAATTGGAGTTGTTGCTATTGAAGTCGGTTGTTTTTAACGTATTCAGCGTGGTCAATTATACAGGAACAGATACTAACTAGTTCATGTCAATTTCATTATCTTTTCGGTTTGTTTTGTAGCTCTTGAATTTACCAAAGTCAAGGTACCTTTCTATGCGGCAATTTAAGTCTTTAGGTAATCTATTAGCATCGTAAGCCAAACGACGCAGTACAGTACAGTATGCGGCAAAAACTAAATTTGTTATTAAAGAAACTTGGCAAGAATCTGACAAAGTGTAACACAGTTGGCGCGTCCTCGGCAGCGCCACATTTCCGTCCGCGCTCTGAGGCGACCGCAGGGAAAGCTGGCAGTGTTACAGAACCTTGCCAGACCTTAGAGAACATGGAATTAGTTAGAATTGAAGATATTATCAGCTAAGATTTCAATTTTATATATGTAGTATTTAAATAATTGAAAAAGTATGACGTTACTTCTTTGCACCCCGGACAATCTAATTTTGCGTTGTTATTTCCTATTAATAATACTACTAATAAAGATATGAAGATTGTACACGCATGTTCATGTAATAAAAAGCTGTCTACTTTCGTTAAAAAAACATAGTTTTTGTAGAAAATTACTTTAATATTTTCATAAGAAACAATTGAAAACGTTATTTTTTATGTTTGTTGTTTGTACCGAAGGGGACATCGTATTTGAGGATTTTTTTTATGCTGATTGGTGGCAAACGAGCAGACGGATCGCCTGGTGGTAAGCGATTACCGCCGCCCATAGACACCCGCAACACCAGAGGAGTCAGAAGTGCGTTTATGCATTAATTTATAGGACCAGTTAGGTTCATGGTGTAACCTTCTATATCTGTCTCTACAATTCTGTCATAGAACTCACGATTACAATTTTACGACAGTTTTTACGAGGCGGTTCCATGCGCTGCCCCGAATAAAATTGTTAACAGCGAATGAATAAACGGCCAAGTTTGATCTCGTGAAGAGGACAGACAGAGTGCTGGATCGCAGGCCTACGGGAATATGAAGCTATAAAAACTTTAAAGATTACAAGAACAAACTGTATGTATGACTAAGCTTCTAACCACAAATCGAACAAAATTCCCTCAGACTAAAAAAGTATTGATATCTCAGGGATCGCGGAAGTACTCTATCACGGGGGGGCAAACTTTTTTGAAATTAAAAATTTGAGTGCGTTTGACTACATCTCACCTGGTGAATAGCACAGAATAGGTGATAGCACAGAGAAACCTTTATCAGGTAGTACAATAAAATAGGAGGGGGTGCGGTCCCCCGTTTCATTTTAGGGGAGGCATTTGGCCCCCTCTGCCCCCCAACTTCCACGGCCGCTGTGATATCTTTTACTTAGCTTAAAAAAATAGATCTTAATATAATTTAGTAAAAAACACACTTTAAACGAAAGCGTGTGGAGCGGAAATATGTAGAAAATATTTTTAAAAAATTGTGTAATATTTTTATTACATGATATTATTGTTTATATTATATTTTAATATTTTTTTTTCTACCTTATGTAGCGATCATAGTTTAGGCTGTGTATGATAGGTATATACAGGGTGTAACAGAAAGGTGTGATAATACTTCAAGGTGGACTTTTACCCATCAAACTGAACAATTTTCGTTCACAACTTTGTTCAAATCTCAAAATTTTTTTTGGACTTTTCATACAAATCGATCAGCTGGCGAACCAAGTTTGTATGAAAAGTCCGAAAATTTCTTTGCTATTTCAACAAAGTTGTAGACCAAAATTTGTTCAGTTTGATGGGTAAAAGCCCACCTTGAAGTATTATCCCACCTTTCTTTTACATCCTGTATATCATACACAACCTAAACCATCATTATCATCGTCACCCAAAAGACATCCACTGCTGAATAGTTTAGTAAATATTTATTAAAAATATCATTGGAATATCAGTAGCTATAGTTCATTCCAATCAAAAAAAAAGCAAAAGGTAAACAAACTTACTATGGAAATGACACATGTCAATGTCAGATGCATACTATTTTTGTTTACCTTTTGCTTTTTTTGATTGGAATGAACCATAGCTTCCTACATTCCTACTCTAATTACGCAGGTATTCTCATAAAAAGGTTCCATAATTTTCAACTGCTCAAACGAGATCTCAAGGAGGGACCACATATTTTCATCTTAATAACCTGAATGATACTTCGGCTTAAAAGCTTCTTAGGGAAGGGACTTTAAGTAAGAAGTGTAACAGCCACTTAAGGACTTGCGTTAAGTTCCCTCGAAAAATCCTGACTTAGCTCTTGTATATAGCTAAGTAAGTAGACTTTTATGTTATCTTAACTTTAAATCTTTTGCAACTTGAACGTTTTACGTCTGAGATACTGTGTTGAAAACTAATAAAACTCCCTCATTATACCTTACAAACTCTGTCAAGCTGAACTTTGAAGTTGGTTTTACTGCTAAAATTTGAATGTTGAGCGACTGCTTAAAAATTAAACTGAGTCATATAAAGAGTACAACAACCCTATATTCAGTGATATAGTATAAAAAAGAGTGTTTCAAATTCAAATTTTAAGGGGTTACTCAGAATCAAGTGAGTACAGAATACAGGAAAAATATCGAAAAAATGTGATCTACAATTATTTATTCCAGTTTCTCTAAATCTAAACAGTAAATCAAGAATTTGTATGGGAAAGTGAAAAAAAATGTGAATCGGATTTTTCCAAATTATCCTGTAAGTATTCTTTACTTTATTCTGAGTAACCCCTTAAAACTTCAAAAGCTTTTTTAAATACGCTGTATGAAATTAACATGATATACCTAATTCAATGTTTTTTTTAATGTAGGAAATCACTAATATAAGTTATTCACTTTATTTGCGGAACACGTTTTCAGGCTTATGTTTACCTAATTTTAATAAACTCACCCAATGTTCACTGTTTAAGAGATAAATATACTTAAGCTGCGGTCACTGTAAAAGCGAAGTTCCAAAGCAAAGATCGTCCCGTCTCTTGTGTATCTTCGTATTTCCAAAGTTCGCCCGGCCGAAATGATATTTTGCTCGTCAACCAACGCTTTCAGTAAAAAACAGGCATCTGTGTCGTGTGAAACTCTACACTTGTTCTAAGTTACTGGGCTGCTAGCTTCTAGGAACCAAAAATTGTCTCAACATACCTATTAACTGATCTCTTGAACTTTGGTTAAAAATTGTTCTTTTTTTTCAGACGATCGTAAGATGAAAGAAGGCAAATGACTGTTTGCCTTTTGTTTTTACTAAAAGAATATTGTTTATTCTAAACCTTTTTTCCGTAATGATTGTTGTTTTAGTTCAAAAATATATGTATATTGTATTCACTTTCGTTAAAATATGTTGTTTCCGCCGTATGAAAGACAATATTTTGTCTTGAGGAAAAGAATACTGTACCAAACCTTTTTCTAAAATCTGTTCTCGAATTATACGTAAAAGTCTCCACACGAGCTATATACGAGTCTATTATAATATTATTGCGTCACTATACTCCGCAGCGTTTTTTTAACCCTCATAGGTACCGTTTCACTTAACCCAATGTAAAGTTTAAGGGCGTCACACGCGGGCGCTATACTGTGCTATTTTATCGTAAGATCAAATATCTCTCACCCTTTAGGTATACTAAAGGTAGTTATAATAAATACTGAGACCTCAAAAGCTGTGTCGCGATACTTTTTGCAAGCCAACCGAAGCCAACGGACAACAGCGAACAGGCGGGCCTAGCGGTGACGTCACAGTGACGTATTGCGCGGAGATGACTTTCGTGTTTTTGTGAAACGTGGTGAAACTAAGGAGTTTGTATACTTACCTATAGATAGTTGACAAAAAAGTTCTGGTTACTGGAAAGCCTTTAAGTATAACTTATACATATGTACTCTTGTAACCTATAATGTACTCTGGATGCACTAATCATCAAAAAGTGATTCCTAGGTTTTAAAATATACATACAATCAATTTCAAATTTTCTTTGTTTTATTGAAAAGACGCCGCTGCCGCAAGGATTCCATTTTATTCTATTTAAATCTGAGAGGTTTTTTTTATTGAAACTTTATTTTGTTTACAAAACTGGCTCATAAACAACAATTTTCGTTTTCAGGGTATATATGAAAATGAATATAGAAATTTTTCGAATTCCTTACTCGAGAGCAAGCTACGTATAGCTGACTGTGAAAAAAGCAGGGGGCTACCGCGTCTGCTTTAACTAAAACGTTATTGTACAAAAGTTTTGGTACCGTAGTCGACTAAAACAATATGAAGATTGCTTTTCTTCTCTTCTGTTTACTTTCAAGTTTTTCAGTAACAACTTCCGTTGTATCTTTGGCTAATTTTGTTTTTATACTGATTGTAGCTAGATAAGAATTTTTAGCTTTGCGACACTAAATTAGGACCTTAGGAGGTTAAGCCATGGCAGAGGCCTTACAGGCGACTTGAAAATTTCTGACACTGGGGTTGGCCACTTGCACCACAAGCTAACATATCCTGACTTGTATCCTGGGGACCATATCCTATCCTTTCCGAAGGAGATAAGTGACCCTGCAGTGGACTAATTAACTGTTTATTTTATCTATGTTGATATATCAACGGTTGTTGAGAATAAATTAAATTTAAATGCAGTGATAGCAAACAAAGGCAAGTGATCGCAACATTTGTTTGTTTTTTCTTAAACAAAAAAAGAAGAGAAAGTCCCAAACAAACCCGAAAGAGGGAGACAAGAGTCGGAGTACTCAACGATTGCTATCTCGCTCTAATTAGACCTATAAGGCCTATCTCTCCGGGCGGCCCAATCAGTCCCCTCCACCGATTGCTCCCATTAATTTGGCGCGGGAAATTTCTTCACAAACCGAAGATAACAGTAACGACGGTTCTCCCCCGGTTTCAGGGATGCCATGATGTGGAAAACCTCACAATTATAGTAGATATTTTATTTAGGATGGTATTTAATCGCGCATCAAAAACACCACATCTAGTTGCACATCAAATTTATTGATTTGCAAATCTAACCTAACCTACAGATGGCAAAATAGATTTTTTTGATGAATTCAGTATTTTTATCGATGGGCGATTAAATATGTATGTATAATTGTATAGTATAGGAACTTTGATTCTGAAACCAATAAAACACACACCAAAATAACAAAATTAAAAACAGGCAAAGATTTCCTTTTTGCGTTCAAGTAATCGTTTAATTTTTGGGGGGAAATTAAGATTTCACTCCTGACAACCCACTTAATTTTATGGCGGGCCTTTCACGCAGTTATACAATTTGCAGTTTTAATTGGCACCTTCTAAGAATTTGATAATTTTTTATTAGGTTATCTTCAGTTTTTGGGTCGGGCAGATTTTTAATTAACGTTGTTAGAGCAACGGTTGCGAAAGTTGCTTGAAATCACGTTTTTTTTATTTTTGTGTTTGTTGATTTTAAGGTTAACGAGAGTAAAGTAAAACTGAGGTAAAAAAGAATGGTAGGACTTTATTAGATGAAGCTCAACTGGGTTGGTATCATTGTTGGCTCTATATCCTGTATATATGTAATCTATATGTAACAAAATTGGTGTAGGACCCGTTAACTGGGGATTCTACCTCATAGCACTGAACAACTTTTGTTCTGCGACTTTGCTAAAATCGCAAAAAATAATTTGGACATTTCATACAAATCATCTGTTTTGCCATTTTTGTATGGAGAGTCAAAACATTTAGATCTGAGCAAAGTTGTAGAACAAAAGTTGTTCAGTACGATGAATAGAATCCCCAGTTAACGGGTCCTACACCAATTTTGTTACACCCTATATATACGTATGTTCTGTGCAAATGAAAATATTCTATTCTTTACCTGACGAACAGCAGCGCGCTGTGTTTAAGTTACAGTAACACTCAAATCGGTTCACCCGTTTAGCAGCTACAATACCACAGACACACAAAAACATGGATTAAACTTATCACATCCGGCATCCCTATTTTGCGTCGAAAGTTAAAATGGTCGAGAAATACATAGCACAGACAGTCGTAGTACTTACTACGCGCTACGTCGCTACGGCGTAGCGACTGTGCTACGACGGCCGACCTCGAGATAATATAATAATAATATCTGGGACAAATCACACACGGTCATCTGGCCCCAAACTAGGATTCCCTGTATCTTGGGAACCAGAGACTGATATACATACACATATACATTTAAATACATACATATATAGATTAATACACCCAGACTCAGAGCAAACAATTCTGCTCATCACAGAAAAGTTTGCCCTGTGTGGGGATCGAACCCACGACTCTCGGATCAGAGGTCAGGATCGCTAACCACTTAGCCACCGAGTCAGTCAAGATAAAAATTAATTAATTAATTAAATAATTCATTACCAAAGAAGAAAAGAGGAAAAAACTAGAGATATAGATACGTATATAGACTGACTCAGTGGTTAAGTGGTTAGCGATCCTGACCTCTGATCCGAGAGAGTTGTGGGTTCGATCCCCACACAGGGCAAACTTTTCTGTGATGAGCAGAATTATTTGCTCTGAGTCTGGGTGTATAATATCTATATATGTATGTATTTAAAAGTATATGTGTATGTATATCAGTCTCTGGTTCCCAAGATACAGGGACTCCTAGTTTGGGGCCAGATGACCGTGTGTGACTTGTCCCGGATATTATTATTATCATCTCATATGATCATATGAACGATATTATTATTATTATACAATACAGGGTGTTCAAAAGTGCGTTTGAGATTTTAAGGGGTTTCTCAGAAAGATATAGATATATACAATTCAGGGCGTTAAAAATTTCGTTTAAAATTTTAAGGGGTTTCTCAGAATCAAATATAGAATACAGGAAAAATATTTTAAAAAAATCCGATCTACAAGTTTTTTTTTTTCAGTTTTTCATACAAACTCCTGATTCACTCTTTAGATTTAGTATGGGAATCTGGAAAAAAACATTTAAGAGCGGATTGTAACATTAGCCTATAGCATACTATAATGCATGCTACGATTATTGGCCAAGAGTGAATCGGTGGGACTACGAGTAAGTTTTACCTGTATTGTACACTTGATTCTCGCTCCCGACTCGTGGTCTCACCGCATTGTCCCACTGGTGGGTCGACGAGTAATTGACTGTTTACTCGTCCCTTAAAATTTCAAACGCATTTTTTTAACACCCTACCATACCCAAAAAGGTACAGTGTCTTTTGCCAACTGAGTGACAACTAATTTAAAAAAAAAACTCAACCTAAAGCTAACACTACATATCTATATGTAAAACAAAAAAAAATATCTCGAGAAATATACAATAATTTCTTAAACGAAATACTGAATATGTTTTATTGACAGTTTAACGTTAGAAAGACAAAAAAATAAGAGTATTTTTAAATGCTTTTTACGTTGTCAATACGGGAAATGATTGCTTCAAAATTATGAAATAAGTTTGTATTTGTTCCAATAAATAGCTCTTTTATTGAATAGAAATCAAAAACAGTGGTACTCTTAAACAGTCGCGTTCTGTTTAATTAAATTCTGTGGTTAAAACCTTTTAACTTACCTACCACAAATCTATTAAAGTAACCTTCGCAAAAAGTAAAACCTCTTTAAACTCATTTCAACAGATAAAGGTCACAATGACCATAGACATTACACGGGAAAGCTTCTAAAGAACATTGTTTGCAAAGAGTCGGGCGAAAGGAGGCTTTATATGTTTATATATATTATCTCTTTGATGTGGCCACAATGGCCGCCGTACAACTATTCAACCAGTGGCGTCACCTGGTGTCAAACAAAGGAACCTTATCTAGAAGGTGGAGTGAGTTCACTGAAACACATTTAAGGAGCTTAACTGAGCGTTTTTGGAAAATTTTGCACATAACAGAATAGACCATTGAATAAATGATAATATTCTGTGGAAATTTATTGTAGAAATAATCCTTTTTCAAATTAATTTATTGTTTTGAAGACACAATAATCTTGTTATTATCTTCGTAAGGGTTATTACGGCTACATGAACGTAAGAAACCTATACCAACTGAGTAAAAAACAACTCATTAAAAAAAGTTGTGAACTCGCCCTGATGTAAAGGCTCCATTCCTATATAGCCTAAAAACAGTAACGGAGAAAAAAAAATAACTAAAATAATTATCTCGAGCAATACCTAAATATAAAATACGGGTGTTTTATTTTTGAGTACAATACAAAATAAAAACATTTAAATTGTGAGTTAAACTTTTTAATGTTATCAATTCTCTGAGAAAATGTTGTTCACTCAAAGCAAAAATCTCTCAAGCTTGTAAGCTTCATCAAGACAAAAAATTAGTTAACGATTTGAGAACTCTGAAGCTACAAGCAACACCGATAAAAAACACAAGTATCCTAGCAACATTCGAAACCAACCTCTTTGTTGCAAATAAAATAAAAAATAAAAAATCTCGAAGACAATACCTAAACACACTGGTTTCCGTTTAGTCTCGTGGATTTTCCGGGCCATTAACCGACCGATAAATCAACAGACCACCACTCTATTATTTATGAATTTCCTCGCAACTGGATTTATGCGCCGCCGTTAAATAATGAAGAGATATCTGCACGGGCAATGAATAGAAGGGTTAAGCGTAAATTGAAATTAAATGAAGGGTTCAGGACACTTTATTTACACTTCAGCTCTTGATTACTGCAGCAAGGCTTGCGCTATCTGTCACTACTTCACTATAAAGCCGATATACTTCACTATAATTGGTAAGCGAGATCTTTCAGTACATTCCCTGAATTTTAAATAAGGATAATATACGTATACAGAATGGAAAAATTTGTAGTGCTGTCACTATAACTAGAGCTTTTGCTCGAGAAAACTAAACAATCTGCTGAAATTTGGCTTCAGCAGTTTTGGAGTTTTAACAGTAATTTTGTATGGAGTCCATTTTTTTTAAAGAAACAAGAAAGAATCTCATGGATAAGTTGCTCAGGAAGATGAGGTAAAAGGTCAATTCACGGGTTCTAAGCTTATTTTGTTACTTCCTGTATGACTAAATACATACTGTTAATACTTTAATCATAAGCAAAAAGACTTCCACCAAGGATCCAGCGGCTTCCCGCAACGTTCACCAGGCCATAGGTCCAACGAGTGAGAGTAAGGTTATTTTGATGTCCGAAAAGGTGAATTTGAAAAAGGAAATCTGACACTTTTTTCTTTTCTGTAGAATTCGTTTAAGTGATTTTACGTTGAACCACTTAGCCACCAGTCCCTAAAAGCCGTGAATTAACGAGGGTAAAGACAAAGGCTTCGAAGGACAATTATGTCCGGCAGAATGCTGGCAATTTGCAAACTCATTTCGGCAATTACTACGCCTTTTTTAAACGGCCCCTTGACGTCATTTTATGAATGAAAATATCAGTGACGTAAGAAAGAAGAAGAAAGAAAGAAGATACATTTATAAGAATTAATAAGAAAAAATATTAATTAATTAATTATTATTATTATTATTTTTTTTTTATTTGTAAGAATAATCTATGACACTACTACCCCAGAAGGTATGATGTTTTTCTGGTGTAGGTATATGTTTATATTTTTTGGTGTGCGAAGTGTGTTTAAAATCGTCTTCTAGTCGATCTTGGCACTAATTTCGAGGTTTCATTGTTAAATTACGTTATATATCTATTTTGCGAAAGTTAATTTATTTTGAACCTATTTTAATAAGCATTTTAAAATAGCGAAAATCCAGGACATATGACTTTTTATCGCATTGTCGTCATAAATAATATCCAAAATTAGCAATCCATATTTATAAATTATATATAAAAAGGTAGAAAGCAATGCAAGATTTTATCTATTTTCTACTAAATTAAGGCAATAAATAATGGCACAATGGAGCAAAATAATCAATGTCATAATGTGTGTAATTAATTGTTAACCTCCTAACGCCTCACCAGTTTTCATGAATTTGCCATGACTTTAAGAAGACCTCCTTTTCCCGTGGTAAACAAAAAAATACCAGTTAAGTTACGAATAGAAAGCTAGTTCAATATAAAACTGAAAACTATAGTTATCTTTATCTCTACCGGAAGCCAGCCACAGCCGCAGCCAGTCGTTAATCTGAAGATGGTCGCCAAGCCCATACATCAAACGCGAGATTAATCTACCAGGAAATGCAATTAGCTCGCCCTGGCGTAGGCAGAAGGGGGGGGGGGGTGTCCTAGATATATATGGGATGGGGGGTTGGAATTGTTATCATGTTATTTGTATTTGTATCTGATTCATTGGGTTAAAGTGGATATGGCTTGAAGATAAAAGTGACCACAGAAATGGTTCGTATGATATGTAGTATTTCAAAATTTAAAAAAAAAAAAAAAGTTTTTTATTTAAGTAGATGCTTTACACATGTTTTTAAATCGTCAATATTTTTTTCTACCTAGTACAAAGTCCTTAGCATGCGGGACTTGTACACTCAACGTTTCGAGAAGTGTTTGCGAAGCGAGAAGAAACGAAATTTAAGAAATGTATTTACGATATGCTAGGGTAGTTCGATCCCAAAAAAACACTTTTAGTTTTCGTTCTTAAAACATTCGTAAAAATATTGTTTCTTTGTTAATCTTGTAAAAGTGGAACGCTTATTAAAACCACCATAGTTGAGCAATGACTGATCTTTATTGTTTTCGTAGGTACATGCATATTTATGATTTTACGACAACCCTCACATCTCCCTTTTTAACAATTTCAAAAAGAATTTAAACTCAAAGTACAATTACATTAGAATCACATTTTTACAAAATTCATGCAAAATACATATAATTATATAACAATGATAACAATATTTTTTTTCCATTATCAGTTGTTAATATTATACACTTCCTTCATCCTTTCTTATTGAAAGAAAAATAAGGAATTATTTAAAATACATTTTTTAAATTATATTAAGATAATTATTAATATTTTTAATTTAAAAAGGTATATATTGCAACTATTTAATATTAACATTTCAGTTCATGTTTTATTTCATTTTAAATTAATTCATTTTTAAACATTTATATTTATAACAAAGCTAATTTTAAATTAAATAAAATAAAATTCATGCATTACAATACAAATACGACTTATGCAGGTTGCTGCTGGGCAGTAGGTATTTACGCAGAGTCAACTGGATGGTGTGAAGCCCCATCTAATCGGCGGCCTCACTGTCCTGCCAGAACGAGTTACATAATTATTATTCATATTTTGGTTAACAGTTCCATTATTTTGAGTTGATTGTGTTGGAAGTATAATGTCATCATAGTAAAATTCATAAGTAGACGTGTCATGTCGGTTTTGAGAATCTTTAATGATATGCCGACGATTTCTTATCATTTTTCTACCAGATAATAATTTTATTTCATAGGACCGGTTATTTATAACTCGCGTTATAGTTCCAGGTATCCAGCGCCTTTTATTTAATGATGTCATCTCTAATATTTTAACTTTTTGTCCTACTTTCAGTGTTTGAAGATTTCTCGCATTTTTATCATAATATAATTTCTGTTTATTTTGCCTATGTGATAATTTACTACGAACATTTTCTTGTAATTTTGGTTTTAATCTTTCACTGATAATCGGAACTACACTACGTAACTTCCTACTTTGTAGTAATTCAGCAGGAGAAGGTAAAGTGTCGTCTATTGGCGTATTTAAACACTCCAATAAGGCCAAGCGGTAATCTGAATTGTCCTCGATACTCTTTGAAATAATATTCTTAACAGTTTGTACCGTTCGCTCAATCATACCATTTGATTGTGGGTAGTGTGGTGATGACGTCACATGCATAAAGTTCCATTCATCGGCAAACTCTCTAAAGCTACTCGATGTAAACTGCGGGCCACAATCACTATTCACTATGTTAGGTATTCCTTGACGACTAAAAATATTCTTTAGGCAATTGATGACATAGAGTGAATCTGTTTGTTTTAGTTCACATAACTCAAAAAACTTACTGAAATAGTCCACTAACAGCAAGTAATTTAACCCTTTTAATTGAAACAAGTCGACTCCCACTTTTGACCAAGGTCGATCTGGAACTTCATGAGGTTGCAGTTTTTCTTTTTGATTATTCTTCCTATATGTTAAACAAATGTCACAATTTGAGATTAAATTTTTTAAATCATTATTTATCGTCGGCCAAAAAATGGTTTCCCTTGCCCTTAATTTGCATTTTTCCAATCCTACGTGCCCTATATGTATTTTATTTAATAACTCTGGTCTTAATTTTTTGGGTATAATGACTCTTTCTCCCTTCCAAATCAAACCATATGCCACTGATAATTCCTCCTTATAATTCCAATACGGTAAAGTCACCTCCGATATTTTATTTTTATCATTAGGCCAGCCTTTTAAAATGTACTGCTTTAATTTCATAAGCTCTTCGTCGGTTTCCGTATACTTTTGTAGTTGAATAAACTGTTTGTCATTTATGTAATGGTACTGAGACGCGAGCTGCAGCGCGCAGGTCTCGCCCTCGCGCGAGATGGCGCACACCTCGTCGTCGAGCGCCGCGGTCTCGTGCAGCGCGCTGGCCGGCTCGTACGCACGTGACGGCGCATCAGCGATAAACAGGTGCTTGCCTGGCTTGTATACCAATCTAAAATAATACTTTTGCAGTCGCAATAACATTCTTTGCAGTCGAGCAGGGGAATCTACTATTGGTTTTTTTATTATACTGATCAGTGGCTTATGGTCGGTTTCTATCGTAACATCAGACCTCCCATAAATATACGCATGAAATCTCTCACAAGCAAACACACACGCATACAATACTTTTTCTATCTGCGCGTAGCGCTGTTCAGCATTAGTAAGTGACTTAGACGCGTAACAAACTGGCAATCCATTCTGTAAAAGACACGCACCTAACCCACTTTTACTTGCATCTACTGATATTGTTATGGGATCTTTCATGTTATAGTATTGCAGTATTGCAGCAACCAAACATTTCTTTAATTCCTGAAAGCAATTATTATGTCGTTCATTCCAGTGCCATTCTGTCTCTTTCTTAAGTAGCTCTCTAAGCGGTAACGTTTTATCCGACAAATTTGGTATGAATGTTCCCACATAAGTAATTAATCCTAATAATCGCTCTATGTCTTTTTTATTCTGAGGTGTTGGCATGTTAGTTATAGCAGATAAATGACTTTCATCAGGACACAGGCCATTTTTAGTAATTCTATGACCTAAATACTTTATTTCCTGTAGACCAAACTTGCATTTACTTTTGTTTAATTTTAAATTTATTTTCCTACACCTGTCTAATACTTTCTTCAATCTACTGTCATGTTGTTCTTTTGTATCTCCGTATATTAATAAATCATCTATATACATACAAACACCCTCAATATCATCAAAATTTTCATATATTTTTTTATGAAATACCTCGGACGCGGAGCATATACCATAGGGCATTCTTAGAAATTTGTACCTACCGAAAGGCGTGTTAAATGTACAGTAATCTGAAGAACTGTCTAACTTTATATTCCAAAAACCCGAAGAAGCGTCTAGGGTACTAAAATATTTAGCTCCTGAAAGCTTGGATACTATTTCATCAAGCGTTGGTAGCCTAAAATGTTCCCTTTTGATAGCTTCGTTTAGCTCTTTTGGATCCAAGCATATACGTAAGTCACCATTTGATTTTTTAACTACGGTTATACTACTCACCCAGTCTGACGGCCCTTCTACCTTCGAAATAATACCTTGTGATACCATCTCATCTAATTTCCTCTTCACATTATCTTTTATAGCAAAAGGCAATTTTCTTGGAGCGTGAATAACTGGAACAACATTGTCTTTTAGTTGAATTTTATATTCTCCTGGTAAACAACCAATCCCTTCAAAAACGTCTTTATATTTATTAATTAATTCCGGATATTCTTTTTGGTCGCTATTTTCCTGCACCGACATAACACGTCTGACCACATCCAATTCCATACAAGCATAACGACCTAAGATTGGTACTGACTGTACATCTGCAACTTTAAATTCTAATAAGTACAGTTTATTTTTGTAATATACTTGTAAATTTATTTTTCCTAAGACTTTGATTGTTGCCCCTGAATAGCCATTTAATTTAGTATTTGTTTTTAACAAATCGCTGGTACTTATTCCTAATTGTGATAAATAGCAAGCCGGTAATACGTTTACATCTGCACCCGTATCTAACTTAAATTGCACTGTTTTATCATTTATTTGTAAATCTAAGTTCCAATCATTTTTGCAATTTATTGTATGTATTACCTGGTCCTCTGATTCTTCCACGTAGAATACACCACAAACACGCGCAAAATGATTCATTTTCGAGCATCGTAAACACATTTTTCCGTAAGCCGGACACTCAAACTTTTTATGCACGTTTCCGCACTGACCGCACTGTACACCACTTATACTGTGACGTTGCGCCGATCCCCGCGCTCCATAGGTACGCATGCCGGGTGTCGCCGCTGACCTTGCGCCAGAGGGCGCTGCCGACCGCATCGGCGGCGGAGGCGCTCGCGCGCCTTTCCAGCCCGCCATGCCAGCACCGCGTCCCCTGCCTCTTGTTCCACCACGACCTCGCCATGACGTCACACCGCGTCGTAAAGCAAATACTCCACTAGTTTCTTCTCCATGGCCTTCAATTTCATATAAATGCTCATTTTCTCGTTTTATCTTTTCTGAATACACTTTTGACACAACAGCAATTCTACATATTTCCAGCGCTTTTTTAAATTTAAATCCTCTTCACGCAATAATCTTTCGCGTATCGCCGAGCTCGTAACGCCACACACTAATCTATCTTTAATTAATTCTTCATTTAATGTTTCAAACTCACAACTTGAGGATAATCGACGCAATTCAAAAACATATTGCTCAATACTCTCATTTTCTTTTTGATCCCTTGTAAAAAATCTATGCCGCTCCACTGTTACATTTTTCTTTGTCTTAAAATGATGGTCCAATCTGCCAAATATCTCGCTAACTGTTTTGCATTTTGAATTCAGTTGTTCCAATATTTCTCGACATTGTTCCCCAAGGACATGTAAAAGAATGTTTACTTGTATTTCCTCCGATTTCTTATCTATTTCACAAGCTTTACTGTATATTTCATAACCTTTCTTCCATTTTATCCATCTTTGACTCAGCGCCCCAGACGCTAAGTCCAGTGAGTTACCGTCGAATCGAAACGCTGACGGCGGTGATAAAACACTATCCATATTTATTTAATAGTTGATTAACAGCACTTTTCGATATAAATCACTTTTTAAAACTTATTAATTAACCGGCTGCGCCATGTAAAAGTGGAACGCTTATTAAAACCACCATAGTTGAGCAATGACTGATCTTTATTGTTTTCGTAGGTACATGCATATTTATGATTTTACGACAACCCTCACAAATCTTAACTACTTTTATTAGATGTCTTCTTTTAATGTTTTTTTCCATACACGAGTACGACTGACAATTTGTTATTTTCAGTTTGATTTGTTTGTGTGTACTCTAGTCCCAAATTTTATTTTTATTTGCAAAACATGGTGTCTGTGTTGTAATTAAGGCAGAATAGACTCATTCAGTTACGTCGATGTTTATCACCGATGGGCATCGTCTTCTTTTAATGTTTTTTTCCATACACGAGTACGACTGACAATTTGTTATTTTCAGTTTGATTTGTTTGTGTGTACTCTAGTCCCAAATTTTATTTTTATTTGCAAAACATGGTGTCTGTGTTGTAATTAAGGCAGAATAGACTCATTCAGTTACGTCGATGTTTATCACCGATGGGCATCGATTTTGTGGCTGATCTCTCGTTCTGTGTTCTCGATCTTCTGTTCTGACGAAAAACCATACTCAATTCCTTAAGCACGTTCACACCCAGACACATCAACAAACTATCGCGTTATAATTACCTACTAGTACATAAAAACCCGGTCAAGTGCGAGTCGGACTCGCGCATGAAAGGTTCCGTACCATATAGTACAAGAAACTACAAAAACACGTCTCTTGTATGGGGACCCCGTTTTTTTTGCGACTATAGCAATACAAACTCTGTGAGTATTTAAAGCGTCTACCTGTTGCCATTATTAGGATCGAGCAAAACACACGTTTTTAGTAGGGAAGCCCCAATTAATTTTTAATTCATTTTTATTATTTGTTCTTATAGCGGTAAAAAAAATACACAACCGTCTACGTATTGGGGTTCATGAAATACAGCCCGCTGACAGACATACGGATGGACAGATAGCGGAGGCTTAGTAATAGGGCCCTGGCCTTTGCGTACGGAACCCTTAAAATGATATTCTACACGCGTAAATGGACGTGTTGCGTTAAGCATCCGTCGACGGATCTGACTCGCAGGTTGTGAGATGACTTTTAGAGAGGGGCAGGGAGCGGCCATACTGTATTAGGACAGCACTTATGTCTGAACAAGTTGCATCCATCGTCTTCGTGACTACATCATCAGTCCACCTGGTGGGGTGCCAGCTATCATTACATCTTCCGGCCCGCGGTTCCCACTCGAGACACTTTTTCCCCATATGATTCCCCTTTTGCCAATTCAACTCGCTTATTTTAATACAATCGATAGGTAATCATCAAAATCGTAACCTTAAAAACCAGGACTGCCCTCATAAGAAATAAGGCCGCAAAGTACATGGAGTTTTCGTACACTTTGCGGCCTTCTTTGTTATAATGGGCAGAGGCTCTATCGAATTCCCGTGTCGACAGGCACATTCTCACCGCGTCAATTTCCACTCGAGGACACTCGAATGCTTCCGACAGCGGCGTGGCGTCGTCGACAATATGTTTGTCAAATACTCCTGTTGTTTGTAGATGTATCGACGCCCTATTTTCTCGTGTTCTACCTCTTTGTTTAAACTGTTATATACAGAATATAATTTCGTTCATAGATTTAAGAGGAAAGTTCTTGTCATTGGGGCTATATCTAAGTTCTTCTGAGTACAGCCAGCATGTGTGAAGCGATCGTTGCTCCGTACTTGCGTGGTCATGTTTAATCAAATGCACAGTTTTTTTCAAACATAAATAAATATCCAGTACAAAATCACACAGGGGTCATCTGGTCCCATACTAGGATTCCCTGTACTATGGGAACCAGAGACGATATTCATACACATACTCGTATACGTTTAAATAACAAACATAGATAAATATAATACACCCAGACACAGAGCAAACCAATCTGGTCATCACAGAAATGTTTGCCCTGGATGGGGATCGAACCCACGACTCTCGGATCAGTAGTCAGGAGCACTAACCACTGAGCTGCAGAGTCAGTCGAAAAATAGCTTAGAACTACCGCAATGAAACCTACTTTCAATGACAAAAACCGCAATCAAATCTGTCCACTCGTTTAAAAGTTACGTTGCCATAAACATACATTCAGATACGCATAAAACAGGCTTTAAACTTTACTCCTTTGTCTCGAGGGGGTTAAAGCGCCTACATTCTTGCAATCAGTTCCTGAGTCACCCGAGGATTGTTGACCTTGATAAATGTATCGATTTCCGCCACACATCCCTGCTATCGACAGCACCATGATTCAAGTGCCGAAATTCACCTTGTGTTTTTTTATCCATACAAATATTACAAGTGTAAAATCTGTTTGTCTGTTTAATTCTCTTTCACGATGACACATAAAACAGTAAAACAATTTCGCTTTTTAATTTACAGTTAGATAAAAGGGGAAGGGATTTTTGTTCATCGTAAAATGCGCAGTTGTCGAGCTTAAAAAAAAGGTCTTTATTTAATTTCTCGAGAGATCTGGGAAAACCTAAAAATCAAAGTCAAAGCGTTTATTTGCCAGAACAGTAACAAAGATGTTATAACAAAGTCTTTGAAACTATATTTGTAATAAATTCTTGAAGAGCGAAACAAAAGCTATTGTTTTGCAGATTTTCAGTCCTTTCTTCTTTCCAGTCAGTAACCGAGTATACTCGTAGTCACTTCATATACAGAGTGATTTTTTCTATGGCTTCTAGTTATGATTCTGAACAACTTTCTCTAAAGGGCCGATTCAATCGGAGCAAAACATTTTTGGACCATACAAAGTTGGCTACTCTGCTCATCGATTTGTATGAAGAGTTCAAATTTTTTGCTCCGACTGAACTGGTTTTTTAGAGAAAGTTGTTCAGTTTCATGAACAGAAACCAAAGTTTAAATTGTTTTTAGTTTCATCCTGTATACATATGGTGTGTAACGGATGGAACTAGCGATATTCTAGGAACGTGTAATATTACATAGCCTATTACTATATAGCCTATTTCCACCTTAACCCTTAATTTGGCAGTGTCCTCTGGGTAGGACATCTCTTTGAAAAAACTCATGTGTCTAAATAACATTACCTTTATAGCTGTTTATCTTTTCAACACACTGGAAATACTATTATAAATTGGGGAAAAAATAAATCCGGGTCATAGCAACACTTTATTGTCGATATTGTCGAAAACATACAGTCGCAATGGAAGTGTTCTGGGCTGTGCTAGATATTTTTAATTAATTTGTTGGTTTTAAGGAATTATGTACTGCATGAATGGTGTTATTTTCATATTAATGTACACGTATCATATAAACACAGTTTTTTTTTAATTAATGTGATACTAATTTACTTATTTACAGTTAAAACTTCAAGTCCTGCGTAGAGGACACTGCCAAAGATACAGCGGAGTATGTTTTTTGAATAAAATAATAAATATTATAGTGTATGTTGCGTATACATAAGTACTTTACTTGCATAAACCTTTCAACCGACTTTAAAAAGGAGGATGTTCTCAATTCTGTAATATTTTTTATTCATATTATGTTACGTGACATCTTTGGCAGTTGTGGACCGATTTTGGCGATTATTTTTTTTAGTTATTAGAAAGCTTATTAATCCAAAGTAGTTCCATATAAATTGAATAAAAATCTGTTAAGTCGTTTTTGAGAGTATTTACAAAAACATATCAAAATTATAATTGTTTCGATTAAAGTCGGTTGCTTTTAACATTTTTCGCATAGTCTATTCATTGGTTACGCGGTGTTTTGTGTTTGAGTTCCTGGTTTTTTTATTCTGATATAATTTCATTATAATACTTTAATTTCTAACTTTATTTGTTTCAATTATTTTGTCTTTACTTAAATTAATTAATTTCGTTACAGTACCAACTTGTATGACCGTAATTTGGCGGTATCCTGTGGGTAGGACTTAATTTTTTACAAAAAACTTCGATAATAAGATTTTTTATTTTATTTTACTGGGGTCATTTAAGATGACATAAAACAGTTTATTAAAGAAAAACATTATTTTTTTAATATTTTTGTCTCTGCCAAATCAAGGGTTAAAAGGTTAAACCCTTGTGCAGAGGTGCATAAAAAAAATATAAAATTCAAATGGTCATCCCAGGGAGGGGGAGGGGGAAGTTAACATTTTATTTTTATATTTATTTTTATTCTTTGCCAACTAGTTACGACACACAGTAATGGAAACAGAAAAGTCTTCGTTTGTAATCGGTGTCGAGAAAAGAAGAAATCCTTTCTGGTCACTGATTACGAAACTCACGTTAACATAGCGGCTAAAAGGAGAAAAGTACCATATTTGAAAGCGTTATTATCAAACTTAAATCGCCTCTATAAAACATAAGGCCATTGATTCACCCTTCAATAATAAGACATTGGTGGCAAAATCGCAACGACAGTGTATTCTCGCTTCGCCCGCAGCTGTTTCCACTCGAGTACACTCGAACGCGGTCGATGGTGACACCGATATGTTTGTCAATACTCCAGCGCACATGTATGTTGGCAGATCGCACTTGTGTCTTGGGGGAGGCTCCGACGTTACTTAAGACCCCCAGTAAGCAAAGAATGTGTTGAGAAATATCTAGATTTATTTTATTTTTTTACTAATATTATAAAAGTATGCATGATTGTTTATCTGTTTGTTCCGCTTTCAAGTCGAAACTACTGAACGAACTTGGGTGAAATTTGGTAGGTAGATAGATCAAATACTGGATTAACTCATAGGCTACTTTTTGATTCGGGAAAATTCATGGTTCCCGTAGGATACCTAAGAGACATTCATAAAGCGACATCCACGCGGGCGGAGCCGCGGGCAAAAGCTAGTGGTGTATAAATTTGAAACGGAACAAAATGAGAGATATTGTTAAGTTTGTATATTAATCTTTTAGTGGCATCCATCAAGGTCCTGCGCTTGGCCCCTTGCTCTTCGCTTTTTAACCTGGTGACAGACTATCTCACCAGAGAAATACCAGCACTACTACCGTATACCATGTTGGACGCCGCCGACATGGTTCTGGCAGCTAATACCGCACAAGATTTGCCGAAACTGCTTAACACATGGACACAGTACTTGGAGAAGTACGGCCTTCGTGTTAGCAGGATTAAGACACAATACTTGAAATGCCTATTTAGCAGAAACACGCACTCCGAAACTATCTACATTGAGACAAAACTTGTTTTACTTATTATACAGGGTGTAAGGGACAGGTTTCCGAAAACTTTAAGGGCTTGCTCAGTAGACGAAACTTTCCACAAGAAATTTATTCAGGAAACGAAAAAAAAATCGGCTTCTCCGTACAAAATTATAAACTTGATTGGACAGTTTGTATGGAGAAGCTGTTTTTTTTTCGTTTCCTGAAAAAAATTCTGGTGGAAAGTTGTTCAGTTTCGTCTACTGAGCAAGCCCTTAAAGTTTTCGGAAACCTGTCCCTTACACCCTGTGTATTTTTTTCGAATAGGGTAAGAGAATATTGGAAGTACATGTAAAACAGTCAGCCTCGTCCTAACTATCTTATATAAAGGTTAAGGCATTTAGACATTTTATTTTGCGCCCGTCCTATTTTGATGGATTCGAGTGATGCAGTATTTACGAGGGGTAGTTTACGCTGTTAGGTTTTATGTGTGTGTATTTATTTGCGTACCTAAATAAAATGAAACCGATAGGAATAAACTTAAGCATACAGGTCGTTAAAAAATGCGCTTGAAATTTTAAGGGGTTACTCAGAAACAGGTATAGAATACAGGAAATATATTGAAAAATCTGCATTTCAATATTTTTTTCAGATACCCATTGAATCATTCATCATCGAATAGTGAATAAAGAATTTGTACGGAAAACTATAAAAAAGTTGTAGATAGGTTTTTTCAATATTTTTCCTGTATTCTATACTTGATTCTAAGTAACTCCTTGAAATTAAATAATAATAATATACATATAATAATATCTGGGACAAATCACACACGATCATGTGGCCCCAAGCTGGGATTCCCTGTATCTTGGGAACCAGAGACTGATATACATACACACACATATACTTTTAAATACATACATATATAGACATAATACACCCAGACTCAGAGCAAACAATTCTGCTCATCACAGAAAAGTTTGCCCTGTGTGGGGATCGAACACACGACTCTCGGATCAGAGGTCAGGATCGCTTACCACTTAGCCACCGAGTCAATTTCAAACGCACTTTTTTAACACCCTGCATTTGGGAGTGGCTTCCCAAGGAGGGTACTTTTTTCGGTGTGTGTTTATTTGACTGATGAGTTTCTTTGAGCCTGCATTCTAAACGTAGCAAAAGTATGCATAGCGTGACTGTACAACTTATTCTCAAATCTGTGTTTGCTACTACGATAACTAGGTATGATTATCGCAGATTAATGATGAGCAATGACAATTCTGTGTATTCCAGGAGGTAAAAAGTTACGCAAGAAATTATTTTTTTTTTCACATTTTTTTTCAGTGGTTAAATATACACAGATATAAAAGTAATCTACTTTGTGATAATTTTTGAAATATGTGATATAATGTTATCTTAGTTTCGTATCATTTTCACTGTGAGAGGTAACTGTATTTTTCTCCGCTCTCTCTGATCTCACAGAGTAACTCATAACAACCGCAGATTAGGTTCACTTTGAGAGCAACCTTTACTTTCAAAGCAATTTTTCTTCACCAAGATTACATTGATGTGTGCTAACGGGCTCGCAAATTAAAAGGGAAATATTACATGATCCATTGAAGGCATCTTCGCCCGATGCTATTAGGGGCGTGGGGTGTATTGAAAAAGGTCCATCACTCCGGCACGGCAATAGCCTTCGAGAATGATAAATGTCCGTACCTCGAGTCCGTTAGATGGCCTGTGGAGTGTTATGTGAAGTCTTACCTGAAAAGAAAAGAATAATAGAGTTAGGAATATGAATGAACAGGAATACATTCAGGATAATGATAATAGCTCGGAGAACAGATGGCCGTTGGGGCAGTAAAGTTCTCGAGTGGCGACCGCGCACCGGAATACGCAGTGTGGGCAGGCCTCCGACTCGGTGGACCGACGACCTGGTGAAGGTTGCGGGAAGCCGCTGGATGCGGGCCGCACAGGACCGGTCGGTGTGGAAATCCTTGGGGGAGGCCTTTGTCCAGCAGTGGACGTCTTTCGGCTGATAGATAGATAGAATGATAATAATGAAAAAGATTGCATACAAAAATCTTTTTTTTTTATTGCGTAACTGGTATTCTTTCGGCATCATCTCAACTGATGGTAAGACAAACGCAATAGGGAACTGGCTATCTTATCTCTAAATTCTTTAAAAGTACAGCCAAATAATAAAAAAAATATATTCGGGACAAATCACACAGTAATCTGGCCTTGGGGCCATTCTATTTTGGAATAGGATTCCCTCTATTATGGGAACCAGAGACTGATATACTGTAGATATAATTCACCCAGACATAGAAGAAATAAATCTGCTATCCACAGAAATGTTTGCCCTGGGTGGGGATTGAAATCACAACTCTCGGATCAGTAGTTGCAAGCACTAACCACTGAGCCACCGAGTCAGTCAAACAAATAGAGATATACAGTAAGACACATTAACATACTTTGTTTCGACTTTGTACATACGGCGATACATTAAGTAGCGTTCCCCCTATATTGTTCTACAGGTATTATCAACAATTGCCTGTTTTAAATTACTTTTCCAGTAAATAAGCGCTTTGAACGATGAAAAATAAAGCACGATTTAATGTTTTTTTTTTCCGTACAGTTCTCAGAATAATTTATTGCGAGTTGCCAAGTAGGTTGCGGAACAAAAAATAAGAAAATTGCAGAGTTCAATTTTAAAAATCCAAGTTTGAAATTCCATTTTTTTTTATTAAAGTAGATGTTTTACCCATTTTTTTAAATATTTAAATTATTTCCTACCCTATACAAATCTCCTTCCTTACTTTTGGGTCTTGTACAATGAAAGTTGCTATGGTGTTAGCAAGCCAAGAAGAAATGTCGAGTCTAAAAGAATCTCACTTCAATACGCATTCTCAAAACAAAATCTTTACTAAAATTATGCGTTGAAGCTTTATACATATCTGACTTAGGCCGATGCAACTTTGACTGATTTATTCTAGTGTAATAAGTATGCTGTGGAATCTGATAATACTTAGTTAATATTATGTTGAATAATAATATTTTTTTTGAAACAAATCACACACAGTAAGTTACACGTAAGTTTTTTTTGAATCTGTAGATTCCTTTTGATGATAAAAATAGCAAAATGATTTAATTAGTTATAAAATTATCTTATTTTTATACAGGGTGTAACAGAAGTGTGTGACTATACTTCAAGGTTGGCTTTTACCCATCAAACTGAACAACTTTTGTTCTACAACTTTATTGAAATCGCAAAAAAAATTTTGGACTTTTCATACAAACTTGTTTCGCCAGCTGATCGATTTGTATGTAAAGTCAAAAAAAAATTTTGCGATTTCAATAAAGTTGTAGAACAAAAGTTGTTCAGTTTGATGGGTAAAAGCCAACCTTGAAGTATTGTCACACACTTCTGTTACACCCTGTATAAAATATATAAGTAAAAATAAGTTAATTAATAAAATATATTAAGGTCTATGGCAAAATCTTTGAGGTAGACCTATTACCCTCTGTCTTGTGACAAAGTGTGGTATTTTAGGATATCCAAAATTGGGTAAGTTCCCTAATTAACAACTAAAGCCTCAAAAGGGGCCTCTCAGTAACAATGCTGATGAGTCCGCCTTCCGAAGGAAATATGATTAGGTCTTTGACCGAAGAAAACAAAATAAAAAATAGCTTTTAGCGATAAGACCGCCCAGATTGTACTACTTGTTTATTTTTCTTTTTTTGTTTTGTATATGTTATTTGTATTTGTATTGAAGTCAATAAAGAGTATTTGATTTGATTTAATAAAAAAACTGAAAATTGCTCAGCTCGCTTTTCTTACTATAGCACACAAAAGTTTTCCATATTCAGGTAAGGAACAAATTACAGTGTTTTTTGCGGGAACCCCGAGAGGTATTCCCGTGAAAAACACCACAATACTCCCATGGTACGCTTCTGTTGGTGTAATTTGCCCCGTGCCACGCAATTACGAAGTTTTGCAGGACGGATCATAAGGCAAAAACGTACTTCAAAGCATATTTTCGCTGCTTGAGTTTTGCCATTATTCTGGTATATTTAATGAGAAAGTATTCTATTTTTCATGTTTCATTATAAAATTAGTAAAGTTTACCTTTCAGGCCATTAAGTTGTATTCGCAAAGTAGAATTTTGATTTTGATTCCTAAAATGTCGTTAATCGCTGTGTTATTACTTCTAAGCTCCGACGCAAAATTAACATAGTTGAAATCCCACAAAAATTTTTGGACTTTTCATACAAACTTGGCTTGCCAGCTAATCGATTTGTATGGAAAGACCAAAAAATGTTTTGTGACATACAAGTAAAATTAGACTATCGACGTTAAGTTTACACTACCCGACCACCGTAAATTTTCCCGCCAAAACCGTTCAACCATAAGTCTCTTGTCAAAGTCAGCTTAAAGGAAGATACCGTTTCTTTTTTTGTCAAGCCCGAACGCTTCCAGTCCAGACGTTTCCTTAGCAAAGGCGTTCGCGTTTTTTATTATTATTATTGTAAATTCCACAAAGGGAGGTGTCAGAGTGGAGTGGAAATTTAACTGAACAGTTTCTCCAGGGCTTACTGTTTAAATTTTAATCGGGTTAAACTCGTGCTTTGCTGATAGATGCCTCTGGGGATGTTGCGAGGAAGCGACTGAGATGAGATAGTCGGCGGACTAATTTTTATGCGACTTCGAAACAATCAAACGGAGGGCGTATGAACCTGCCGTCATAAGATGACTGACTCGGTGGCTCAGTGGTTAGTGCTCCTGACTACTGATCCGAGAGTCGTGGGTTCGATTCCCACCCAGGGCAAACATTTCTGTGATGAGTAGATTTGTTTGCTCTGTGTCTGGGTGTATTATATTTATATAGGGTGACTTTAAATTAGTTCTCGATACCAAAAGATATGCATGTGCTCATGATAACAAACAACTTTCCCTAAGGAACCAGTAGTCAAATCGCAAAAAAAAGGACTCTTCATACTAATTTGGCCGGTCCGTTGATTGATTTGTATGGAGGGTCCAAAACTTTTTTGAGATTTGACTATGGGTTCCTTAGGGAAAGTTGTTTGTTATCACCAGCATATGCATAGCCTTTCGTATCAAGAACTAATTTAAAGTCACCCTATATAATGTATTTAAAAGTATATGTGTATGTATGGAATCCTAGTTTAGGGCCAGATGACCGTGAAGATGTCCTGAGATATTATTATGTCCAATATAAGCTTTCGCTACACTGCTCACTTCGCGCTTGGCGAAGTGGCAGGAGGTACTCCAGCAGAAGCACAGTCGGCTGGAGGTCAGTGCGACGAGGAGAGAAAGCGTCGGACAATCCGGGCATTATTATTATTATTATTATATACTTTGCGGCCTTCTGTCTAATGAGGGCAGGTTAGGTTTTGTGCCATAGATAGAACTGTCTGAAACGAAGGAGCGATTAAAAAAGAGGTGTACCTGAATTTGCTTAAATCCCTGAAGTTTTAACACCTTTTGGTACATGATTGTGATGGATACACGACGTGTAATGGTCAAACAGATTTTTCATTTTTTTGTCGTAACAACACATATGGGTCCCTTCCCATGGATGCGGATTGGTGGAGGTTGTGAGGCTTAAATCGGCCTGGAAAGAATAGTTTTCTTAGCTCTATTATTGGCTGAACGAAGCTTTAGCTATGCAACTGGAAATCCACAGTCAGTATTCACGTAATGTTAGTATTTTTTTTAATAATGCATGTTAATTATATTTCACTCTACGCCATTAAAAGCAAAAGTTATGATTCAGGTCGAATAGACACACATAGAATAATTAAACCACATCTTAGTTTTGATTTGAACCCAAAAATAATGCATCAGCACAAAAGGATGCTTTTTATTGCTATAACTACTCAACCAATTTCATTGAAATTTTGCAAAGAGAATCTTAGAGAGAGGGCAAGAAACAACTATTTGGAATAGTTTTATTTTACTTATTTGCATGCTCGCGAGCCGCTTGCGGTTCACGCACTGCGCACTTTTATACTTTTATTTAAAGCCATTAAAACATTATCCACAAAGGCAGAGCCGCGAACAAAACCTAGTAAGACTTATAAATTGCGTATTCAGATTAACAGAACGTCACTTATATCTCGCTTCGCAAACACTTCCCGAAACGTTGAGTGTACAAGTCCCACGTGGTAGGGATTTTGTACTAGGTAGAAAAAAATATTGACGATTTAAAAGCATGTGTAAAGCATCTACTTAAATAAAAAACATTTTGAGTTTGAGTTTGATACTTGAAGCCCTGAATACATAACCCTAACTTTGTATGTTTCGCGTCACGTTAAGCTTGCATTAAGCCTGTTTTAAGTTACTTCTAGCCATAGACAAAACCATGTTAGCCGCGTAGTATTTAGTCTATGGTAAGCCACTAAGCGGAGAATACAATAGGATTGTACGATACAATACAGCCTTGTCTGTTTCCCTTATATAAGGCAACATAGCCTATGGCTTAACTGTTTTTAGAGCACTGTACAGAAAGGGCAAAATGGACGCTATTTCTTAGTCTTAGCCGTCATATTCGCCTGAATTTAAAAAATGGTCGTATCTATTGAACCGAAATAGTTTATTTTTTTTGCTATTTTAGAACAAAATCTGTTCTAAAGTATTGCCTGTCTTATATCAATATAAAAAAAATCATCAAGGATGTTTAATAACATTAAAAAGCTTCAAATAAGATGGTGGCAGGTAAGTTACGAAAATCTTAAAGTTGGACCTCACTGGCAATCAAAAGGTCGAACCCGAGACCTCTTGATATGATTTTAGTAGACTAATCACTACGCCACGAAGGCGGTCAAATTTGGCCTTATTAATTTCGCCTTAGAAGGCTTCTAGGCCAGGAATATCACAAAAGGTCGCAAGACAATAGTCAGCTGAGTCTAATAGCTCATCAAGGCAGTCTAGGAGGCTGAACCCAGGTCTAAATAGATAGGCATAGGATTAAAAGCTTATTTTACGAAGTAATTAAGCTTCAGATAGGTTTTAATTGCACAAAATATTCTTAAAAGTAAACTCTTATTTTTTTTTGAAATTAGTAAAAGTTCCAACCACGCGGAAATTGTACACATAGCGTTCTGTAATGTTTGAAGCAATTGTTTGTTTGTTTGTATATATGACAATAATTGTTCTTGCGAGAAACTTGTTTAATTATTTTTTTATTTCTTCTCATTTTTTTTTGATCCTGATATAATGTGACAATAGCTAGGTTTAGGTACCCAACCACCGAGCAGTCTTAAATATTAGAGAGGACTCCAAAAAGGCCGCTATCTCGTGACCTCTGACCTCGTCGAATCCTGCAGACGGGTCCCGGAGGCAGGGCCGGACTGAAGGAAGGGTTATGTAGGGTTATTTTGTATATATCGGCAATTTAAGAACAAAAACAAGGTGATTTTTAATGGCGGATGTGAACGTATCCGGCCTATTATTAAATTCTGTTTAACCATTTCTTAAATAAACGTTAAAAAAATTGAATTCTCCATACAAATCTTTCTTCGAATTGACCATTTTTGTTTAAATCAATAATTAATCGTTTATTTAAAATGTGGTAGCGATGATAATATTTTAGGTTTAGAATAATGTTGTGCGTTCCGTAGGATCACGTAATAAATAAATATATCGCTTAATAATAAAACGCATCGATTACGCATTAATTGGCGTGTCATAAAAGTACGAGGTATTTATTTATTGTATGTAATAACAGATTTTACGATCGTGCAGTGCCATTTTTACATAGCATGTCCCGCGACAATTTCTTAACCCCACAACATCCACCAACCTTGACTTGGCCCCCTCATGTGGAGTGTGGCGTTACCTTCCCGAGGTATGGAAAGGGACCCGTGCCCCAGCAGTGGGGCCGATTTGGACTAAAACATGTACCTAGATCCGCCACTGCCCGGAAAGATGTTAAAAATAGAACGCGGATGGCGCGGCTAATAAATTGCCAACATGCCCCCGCGCTGCTTCAGGTGAGCTTTATTTGAATTTAGAATTTGGGTGATTTTGGCCAGTCTCACCTGGCTTCACGATATTCCTTGCCTGGCTTGGGAGGGATGGAGCGCAATCTCTTTACTTTAAGTTACTAGTGTTGTATCTAAGGTTTTATTGCGAGAAGTATACTGGCATAAGGACTTGGTGATTTGTAGAATTATTTTTTATTTTACGTTTTATAGAATATAAAATGCCGATACTTTCACCATTTTCATTTGACCGTTATTTTTATGAAATAAATGTCTTATGAAATAAATAGAAAATCTATTTTACTATAATCAATTCGTCGATAAAGTATGAAGATTATATTGTGTTTTTCTCAACTTTGGTATTAAGATGGGTTTGGCCGATTAGAATAAGTCCCATCTGATCTGGTAGGGATTTAGCTGCAGCACCGATAAAGGGTCTACGTGAATGTTTTTAAATTAACTCGTGAAAGTACACTTGTAATCAGATAATATTACACTGTGCGACAACACAGATCAACATATTTGTACTCAAGAACATCGAATCGGACAGAAAAATAATTTGTCGTCTACCTACATATCATCGTGTATAAATAATGCTATACCAACATTTTGTTACGCGTAATCGTAGGATATGGATCCAGAGTCAATCTTACACTGTCACCCGGTCCTAAACCTTATTTCCATGTATTATGACAACCACAGACTGTGATATACCTACACAGAGAATGCAGTATAGGTAAAAAATAATTGAAGTGTGCATGTTAAAATTTTTGGTTCAAAAAGATTTCATAAACCCGCGGTGCGCTGGAGGTAACGAAGAAGGATTAGAGCGTAGTCTCACTAAATTATTCAGTGCGCAGGCTCAGCCAGAGAGCCCACACACACAGACACAGAGTACTAGAGTACACAGGTTGTAACAAAACAGGCGCAGGACCTAGTGCGATACTGGACGATGAAAATCGCAAAAAACTCAAGCTGGTCTTTGCAAGAGATTTGCGATTTCAGCAGTCTTAGAACCAAAGTTTTTTAATACGATGAATGAGAAAAAGTCCCAGTTAACGGGTCGTACAACTGTTTTGTAAACTCCTTATTGCAATAAAAAATAAAGTACCAAAATACAGACCAAAAAAACAAACAAAATATAGGATAAACACTGAGTAGGCTCAAATCTTCAAAAACGCGGGTTTTTCTGTTCACTAACGCGTGTTACTTTGAAATCTGGGTAAAACAACGGCAATTTTGTATTGAATAGTTATGCTTTTCATGTCCAGCATGTGGATTGATAATGTAAACATACTAGATATTTGTAGAAATTCTGATATATACCACCTAACCGTGTTCCTCATAGAACTATCGTGTGACAAAATATTTAATTTTACTGCCGGAGCAGCCGTTCTATATGGCCTAAATTTATTATTTGAGTGCAGCTTTAAAGAATTAAGGTTCCCAACAAGAGTTGGGAATATTGGTGGATTTTATTAGTTGGAAGTAATAATTTAATATTACTTAAAATAATACAGGGTGAAATTGAAATCGCGGACCAAATTTCAACCGTGGTTTCTGCTCATGAATCTGAACAACTTTCTCTAAGGAACCAATTCAATTGGAGCAAAAAAAAAATTGGACTTTCCATACAAAGTTGGCTACTCAGCTCATCGATTTGTATGACGAGTCAATTTTTTTTGCTCCAATTGAATTGGTTCCTTAGAGAAACTTGTTCAGTTTCAAGAGCAGAAGCCACAGTTAAAATTTGGTCCGGGATTTCAATTTCACCCTGTATATCTAAAAATTATCTAAAATTTGCGGTAGCGCTTAGTAGAATGGTAATAAGCAGTTCGTTGAAACAACCCGCGTGGTCCTCATGGTTAGGCACAGGTTTCTTAACATACATACGAGTAGATCGGGAAGGTGAGGCCATACAGTATGGCCCATACTTCACACACCTCGCAGTTATGCGTATAAGAAATTTTGTAGCCTTGTTGATCGACCTTATATGTATAAATCATCTAACAGCACAACAGAATTACAAATTTCCCCTATTAATTTGACAATCCACCTTCAATGACGTGTGCCCCACCCCCGGGGCACGGGACGCGATAACCCGTCACGTTACGTCGGTTGCGTCGCTCGTCGCTCGGTCTGTATTCGTCAATCTCTAATAAAGGCACCGCTCTGATAACTAACGAGATACCCAGATTGTTTGGTCCAAGTGACAAGAGACATGGACCACACTGAATAAGTAATTAGCTAAAATCACACAGTGTTGATTGTTCAATCGCTATTTCTCAAACCTCAGTCTCTGTGAGATCCTGTAATGTTTGGGGCCTTTTTTTAAAGGTGAATGTGAAAAACACCAAGTAATATCAAACTTTCATTTAGAAATAGTACAGCATATTTACGCGCTACTATGGCAACGCCAGTAGCGTAGTTTCTGTTATAATTTGAAACTCATTACCGTTGCCACTGCTGGGGCACGGATCTCATCTCTATTATTTGTATAATTAATTTAAAATATGAACTGAAAGGCAACGACGTGACTACCGGATATTTCCGTGGAACGTGTTTTGGTTGGCATTTATCGTTAACGTTACGGTACGTCTCAATATATTTGTACGTTTAAAACAATTCGGTCAGGAAAAGCCAATTTTTTATACACTTTATACACTCAAAAAGTTTTTTACTTCGCATTCGAGTTGGCTGCTCAATTAGTAGAAGTCACAGTACTTTTATTGGGTATTTTAGAAATACCTATTTAAAAAACGTATTATGAGACTAGAAAAATGACCATCGAAAACAATCATCTACTGTGTCCCACGGTTTTCCAAAAAGTGGCCTAATGTATCCGTCAAACGCCAATGTTTCCTAACTTACACCAACGCCCCAAACGTTCGGTTTACATGTACCCAGATCCGGGGATCCGGGGCTAATAGGCGGGTAATTTGTAGCATCCTATCGCTCCGGTGACACTTGTGACACTAGTGGCACCTCCCGGTCGTGTGCACGTCACGTTATGACAAACCAGACCCGCAAAGGTAATGCGGCAAAATTTAGTTTGCATATGCTAAAAGTTGACCGATGTCGTTGAGTGCACTTTGAAAGTACTCGGATTTTAATGGCTGGGGAGTGGTTGGGATTTTGGTCGGATTTCAGGCTATAAATCAGTTATTGGTTATTTAACTTTTATTAAAAACTAGTTATTGATATATCGGCAATTATAACTATCACCAAAAGGAAACTGAAATCTTTGTAGCCAAACCAATATGTATAGCGCACTATACAGGATGTTACTATACAGGATGTTAAAAAAGTGAATTTGAAATTTGATGGGGTTACTCAGATTCAAGTATAGAATACAGGAAAAATATTGAAAAAATCCGCTCTGCAATTATAAAAATGCCCATATAATTTCAGCCGGAAGACGTCTCCTTTTGAACATTTGTCTCATGTATAGATTTCCATTTTTAACCGACTTTAAAAAAAGGAGGAGGTTCTCAATCCGTCGGAATATTTTTTTTTTAATTTTTTTTATGTGTGTATTCACCGATTACTCGAAGACGCCTAAACCGATTTGGAAAATTCTTTTTTTGTTTAAAAGGGTATCTTCACAGGTGGTCTCATATAAATTTTATCGAAATCGATTTAGCGGTTTTTGAGAAAATCAACAAAACATAATAAAATTGGAGTTGTTGCGATTGAAGTCGGTTGTTTTTAATGTATTCAGCGTGGTCAATTATGATTCTAAGTTACATACATCCAGCTGTTTCCCTCAAGCCTAATTAGCTTATCACTCCATCTGGCGTGCAGATCTCATATTAACTGCTACGAATTAGGGTATTTTCCACTATCAAAAGTTAATTTAAAAATGTCTTAGAAAATAAAAATGTTAAAATGTGTTTTGTTATTCCTTATCTATCTTTTATCCCGATTATTGAAGGTTGCGTAAGACAACTAAACAACTGTTTTCGAGCGTTGCCGCGAGCAGATAGCTGGTTGTTCTAAAAATAACATTCATCCGATGAAAGCAAAGGCATCAGAAACAATTTATATATTTATTAAAAATAAAAAATTTGTTCGTCACAAACGTTCAAAATGCATGACGTCACATAATATTAGTGTAAGAAACACTCACTGTTTCAAAATAAGATAGCCAGTTCCCGATTGCTTTGGGGAATCTTGGTAAGCCCGCTTCCATCTTCGGCATCATCATCACTTACCATCAGGTGAGATGATGCCAAGGGCTTACCAATTGAAGGAAAAAAAGGACTCGTTTTTGATAGATCAAAAACTAAGTGGGAAACACTCCATGGTCAAAAGCTCCTATAGACAAGCAGGGGCAAAACTGAAACATGTTACCATCCACTTCGACAATCTGGTAAAAACTATTATCAGTTTTAAGCGATTTAATTTTATTGGCACAGGCAAACTTCAGGTGATTCCACTTCAAGTCCCACAAACATGAATTTCCCGAACGTACTTACCTCGGAACTTTTCCCGGGATGCATATAGCCTAGACCGACATACTCATTGGTGGAGGTTCCAGGCACATCTAACAGAAATACCACTAGAAGATTTTAGTTTTAGGAAACATGAATTTGGACCTCCTATACAAAGATGTTGGATCAAATGATCAATTAGTATTACACGTGGCCGAGGGTGATGCTAACTGCAACATCAGGCAACCGCCATCAATACCTTGTGGATAGCACGGTCAAATTGTTCCACACGATAAGAAGAAGATGTATGAGAAGTCCAAATATTATTTTGCGAATTGCGTTTTGGTTCCAAAGTTGTTCAGTGTAATGAGTGAAAATCAGTTATCATTTTCAGGTATTTTGGAAGAATATTATGTGATGTGTACTAATCTTCTTTAGAGTCTATCTAGTACGTGGGTTATATGCGCGTGATTGCAAGTGTATGAGTGTGCACGGAGCCTTACAGCTAAGTCCCGAGGTGGCCCAGTTTGTGTATGCAAAGTGGGGACCTCCGGCGCTATGCACTCGCCCACCGAGTGGGGAAATATTATCACGGGGAATACTTTCCCTTAAGTACGACAGCTCTACATACTTGAAACGGAGGAGACGGGGAGAATTGAACTAATAATACATGAAAGACCATACATAATTTTCTTGTGATGCAATAAAGTATATTGAATTGAATTGAATTGAAAGACCATGCTTTGCCATTAAAGACCTGAACGCTGTAATATTGGAGTATTTACACATTCGGCAATGCGCTTCTAGTGATGGGGTGTCATAAAAGGAACGAGGCGTTTTACTTATAACTCCCCATCACTAAAAAATACTACACTAATACTTTATAACCGTCATCGAATGTGAAATAAAATCGTTGCTGAATATGGAATACCTTAGTTGGATTTTTCAATTTATAAGCGTATAAAGCATTCACTCTTGAGTGGCGATCGCGAACCAGAAGACGTAGCGCAGGCAGGCTTCCACTCGGTGGACCAATGACCTGGTGAAGGTCGCGTGAAGCCGCTGGATACGGGCAGCGCAAGACCGGTCGTTATGGAAATCCTTTGGTGAGGCATTTGTTCAGTAGTGGACGTCTTTTAGCCGATTTGATGAGGCATTCGTGTTTGTCAAGGTAACGCTTGACATTTATACTTGCAGTACCTTGGTTTTGTAAATAAGGTCCTAATACAACTTTAAATTGACAATGATGTTGAATCGATCACTCAATTCGAATCACAGAAACAGATTGTCGTAAAAAGTATGCCAGGACAGTAAAGGGCACCGAAACTACACCCAATAACAGCTCGCAACTCAATGCGATCCACGTGCCGAGGGGAAGCTCGTAAACTTTGGACGTGTCCCGCCCTAATTGTAATCTGTTAATTGTGTCCGCCCGTCCGTGGTGCCTTGCCTACGCATCTATCGAATATACAAAGCGATATTAAAATCATTGGTTTGACAATAAAACGGAAAAGTTCTTGTTGGAGGATGTCCTTTTTTAATCCTCAATTCTCAACTAATCTCAACTCTTTATTTGAGATATTACAATCCATACTTATTAGTAAAATACTTA
Organism: Coleophora deauratella; assembly: GCA_958295455.1. Lineage (NCBI taxonomy): Eukaryota > Metazoa > Arthropoda > Insecta > Lepidoptera > Coleophoridae > Coleophora > Coleophora deauratella. The sequence continues at coordinate 12,519,832 of OY282406.1, read as the reverse complement.
CAAACTATCTTAGTAGGCATATCAAAGATGGGGAAAATATATTATAAAGATAGGTAGGTATCTATCAGGCTAACACAGAAGAGGCTACCTGATAGCACACAGTGGCGAACGTATAAGCAGTCATACTTCGCTGCTGACAACAGCAGCGAAGTATGACTGCCCATATGTTCGCCACTGTGTGCTAACTGTAACTTTTCCGTTTTATTGCCAAGCCAATGATTTTAATATCGCTTTGTATATTGGATGTTGTTATTGCTTTACTACTAATGATTAAATGCACATACTTACCAACAAAGTATCCATTACTTTCCATCCATCCCGTATTTGACACTGCGGTAGTCAAATAAAGACGTAAAGCGTTGCGATAGGATACTATATCCTACCTCGTTTTGTGTGATTGATCCAAAATCCGAAAATCTATGAAATATTGTGTATCAAGTTTCTTAACTAAGTAAATTAAAATAAAAAAGCGGCCAAGTGCGAGTCGGACTCGCCCATGAAGGGTTCCGTAGCAGCAAGTACAGGGGTCGAAATAAGTTGAGTGTTAAAAAATACTGATTTTACTGACCAAAAATCTTACAATACTGACTTTTACTGACTTAAATAGCAAATCTATTTTTTCTCGAAAAATTATACTTCAATATTATGTTGCGTATAACAACATAATAGAGCATCAATTGTTGCCGTAAAACCATCACTACTATCACGGCATATACTTACTATTTGTGTTTACACGTTAGTAAAATTGAGTCAGTGTACAGAGCAGTATTCTAAATCATTGTTGGCAAAGACGTAGAAAAAGATAGGAGGCGTAGGTGCCATCACAAATGTTTCAATAATAAATACAGGGTTATTTTTGGACCCCCCACCAAAACCTCATAGTAACTTCTTCTACTCATGAAACTGAGCAACTTTCTCTAAATAACCAATGGTCAATTCGTAAAACAGTTTTGGGCATCTCCATACTAAATAGGCCGATCGATTAGTATGAAAGGTCCAAAAATTTTTTTGCGAATTGATCATTGGTTCCTTGGGGAAAGTTGCTCAGTTTCATGAGTAGAAGCCACTGTGAAGTTTTAGTGGGGGGTCTAAAAATAACCCTGTATAAAATATAGGGGTTCGAAGTAAATGAGTGCCAAACCCAAAAACACTGACAAAACTGACCATATTCCCAAAAAACGGACTTTTACTGACCGGTTTTCAAAAAACTGACTTTTACTGATTTTACTGACCAGTTTCGACCCCTGCAAGTAACATAACGACGGTTCACGGGCGACTTGTATTAAGCGACATTTTTAGAAATGTTCAGGAGACTGATTTAAAAAAATATTTCTTAGAAAAATAATAATTAAAACTTAACTTCTTAGTATTATATAGATTCTCGATATTCTTAGTATTTTAAATATTATTCAGAAGTTATATTTTTTGAGGTATTTTGTAAGAAATAAATTTTTAAAGTAGAGGTTACCTGTGTTTCCAAAAATGTCGCTTAATACAAGTCGCCCGTGAACCCTCGATAATATAAAATTCTTGTAGTTCGTTGTAGGTAAGTTGCGGATTACGATTTATGACGTATTAAAAAAAAACTACTTACTAGATCTCGTTCAAACCAATTTTCGGTGGAAGTTTGCATAGTAATGTACATCATATATTTTTTTTAGTTATATCATTCTCTTATTTTAGAAGTTACAGGGGGGAGCACACATTTTACCACTTTGGAAGTGTTTCTCGCGCAAACTATTCAGTTTCAATTCATCCCCATCACATAGATGGTTGGCAGCCCACAACTGTGCGTTTCAATAGAAACTTTCTGCCTCGCACAACCAAACTGTGGAATGAATTGTCGCCTGCGGTATTTCCGGACCGATACGACATTCAAACCTTCAAGAAAAGAGCGTACTCCCAAATCAAAGGCCGGCAACGCACTTGTGACTCCTCTGGTGTTGCGGGTGTCTATGGGCGGCGGTAATCGCTTACCATCAGGTGATCCGTCTGCTCGTTTGCCACCTCTGCCATAAAAAAAAAAGTTTAGAAAAAAAATTATTAGAAACCTCAATATCATTTTTGAAGACCTATCCATAGATACCTCATACGCATGGGTTTGATGAAAATAAAATTTTTGAGTTTCAGTTGTAAGTATGGGGAACCCCTAAAATTTATTGTTTCTTTTTTCTATTTTTGTGTGAAAATCTTAATGCGGTTCACAGAATACATCTACTTACCAAGTTTCAACAGGATAGTTCTTATAGTTTCGGAAAAAAGTGGCTGTGACATACGGACAGACAGACAGACATGACGAATCCATAAGGGTTCCGTTTTTGCCATTTGGATACGGAACCCTAAAAAGAGGTCATCAATCTCACAGGTCGCATATGTATGTATGTATGCTTGTTTCCTCGAGCAGTATTAACAGTTGAACAAATTAAAAAAATATCGTGTCTTTGGATTTGACTTGATGTTTAATACGTTCTAAGTTATACGACAAGAGAACTCTAGAAGTCATACTTTCATAGTTGAGTCATTCTTAGTTCAGTTTTTCAGACTTACCATATCAAAAGTTAAAGGAAATTCAATAAAAATCATATTTTATGACCATTAAATTTATGTATGTCTGAATACCGAAAGTGTGTCTTTTCGTAGCGAATATCAAGCACTCTTTACTACATTAATCCAATCACCAATGGTCCTCCATCCCTCGGATGAATACAAAATAGATTTTTCTCAGGTGGCAACACTGGCCAGATGGGAATTCAGGCCACGTACACGCAAAATGGCGGGCAGGGGGCCGCCATTGGCTCGCCAGCCTCGTAAAGATGCTGCGAGGCCTCCCCTCAAATTATAATCCTTTAATTGAGAAAAATCACAGTAGAAGAATTGGAAATTGGACTGCTTTCACTGACCCCAATTTTCGAAATAATGTTATTACTTTTTCATAGACTTTTCGAGAGTTTGTTGAGTTGAGAATTGGCGAACTGTAATTTATCTCTGAAAGTTATAATCAAACTGCTCCTCTTTGAGTGCTTGCTAATAAGTTGTTATTGAGATAAATTCAAATTTCTTAAATCTACATACATACAACATATTCAATAAAAGCCTATCAAAATATTACTGTCTTCGCTTCACATCAGAAGGTCGCGGGTTCGATTCCGAGCGGGGTCCAACTTTGTAGCACGGGGAACGCAGTTCTCCGCTGCGTTGGGGGATCTTGGAAAGCCCGCTACTATCTTTGGCATCATCAACACTTACCATCAGGTGAAATGATGGCAAGCACTTATCAATTTAAAGGTTAAAAAAATCTAGTAGTCAAACTATAACAATGTTCTTTACAATGAGTTTGTTATACATTTAAAATGAATAATATTAATTGTGTACTCAATAAATTTACAATGTAAATTACTATGAGTATCTGAATGAAAAAAACTACTCATGAAATTGAGTTTTTGGATATGGATAGTTTCTCAATTCGCAGAAAAATGTTTGGACTTTTCATACAAGTTTCAGGAATTAGGTAATCGGTTAGTATTAAAAGGCCAAAAATTTTATTTTCAGGTATTTCTGACCGAATCAGTAAAAATTAATTGTATTTCATTTAACATACACTTCCCAAAACGATAATCACCAGCAGAAACTCTTCTAAAAGATCAAAAATAATACACAAACTATATTTTTTTCTTTTACGTCTTTATGGCACACGTCGGGCGCCAGTTTGCATAATGTTACCAGCAACAAAAATATGCCAAAAGATGTAAAAACGTTTTATCAAGCTACATCCAAGCACAGCGAGGCAAGTAGCAAAGAGGATAAAAAAACCTTCTTTTTAATGTGCTTTTAATTCAAAGTCACACGTGGGGCGCCATTACTCATATCACCTCGGAGGGGACAAAAACAAATGTCGCCAACGTGCCGTGTCTGTAGTGGAGTATAAAAAATGAAATAAGGCCCGTATTCACAAGTTATGTTTCACTTTAAGAGGGTCTGGTTAACAGATGGTGATGTTAATTAATGTAAGGTGGCTGAACTTTCAATTATTTTATATTATAACTATTATTTATAACTAATTTAAAGAATAAATGTGCGTTAAATCCTAATTCGAAATGTTTTTAAGTAAATGTACACATTCTTTAATTATGAATTAAGCATAAGTTAGATGACCTACCTAATACCTGACTAACGCAGCCTATAGATAAGTATGACTCAAAAAGAAGTGTTATCAGTGTACAACTTCCGCCTTTATACTAGGTAGAAAAAAAAATTGACGATTTAAAAACATTTTGAGCTTTTTCTTCAAAACAACACAAATTAGCAAACATTCGACGCGAACACTTCTTCCTAAATAGGAATTGTGTTATTTTTTTTAACAAAATCGAAACTTTATGTTAAAAAAATATCAAAGTCTAGTCCTTTGTAAAACTCACCCATTCACACACCATATGAACTCATCATATTTCGATAACCATAATGAAATGACAGGTTCTTCACAATTTCAATTATATTCATCATTCGATACTTTTGTTCGATACCTTTTGTCGACAATAAACAACGCAACCTTCCACACTTTAGCATCCGGACAATAACCATGAAACTAGGTCGCACTACGTTTGAAGTACGATTTACGTTAGAAAAGATTTCGTGATATGTTGAAGAACACTGCTTGTTTTGAATGGAATACTGAAAATTTCCACATGACAAGCAAGCGACGTACTTCTACATTTGATTATTGCCTATTCAAAATATTAGGGTGGATAAGTCGGTTATTATACTCCTTAAACACACATTCAATTATTATTTTATACTGGAAATCTCCACATGACAAGCGAGCGACGTTTTGATACTTGCCTATTCAAAATATTAGGGTGGATAAGTCGGTTATTATATTGCTTAAATACATATTCAATTATTATTGTATATTCAAAACGTAAGAGATATGGCACATTTTGTTTAACCATTTGAAGAATCGTATAGATTTAATTAAAAACTAATTGAGATAATTATATCTGGTATTCAAAAGAAAGTTCTCAATAAATCCTTTACCAGAACTGCTTTCTTTCAAAGTTTTATGAATTGGAGAATTCATATTTATAGACGCTATTTTCCCACATACTTGTAATTACGGCGATGGTTATTTATAATATCGTATTTTAGGGGCAGGCGAACGCTTCATAATTGCGTTCGTTGCAAAGGTTTCTCTGCCTGCTTATTCCACTCGCTCAGTTCACGTCTCTTGTAAATACTGCCCCCCATAAGAGAGAAGGCCGCAGATTTGTAATTAATGACTTGTAACTCATGACTCACAATGTTTTTTATTTAAGTAGATACTAATAAAGTAGACACATGCTTTTAAATGAAAATTAAAAAATGAAAATATATTATTCGAAGTAGGTAGCAGTGTACACTTTTCGAACGTCATTCTTTTATCTACCTAATACGAGGTTCCTACCACCCGGAACTCGTATACCCGCCGTTTCGGTAAGTGTTTGCGGAGTGAGAAGAAACGACGGGCCCTAAAGAAACTCCCTCCAACACATTTTTTGAAAAAGTCCTAAATTCTATTACATCCTTATGCTAGGTTAAGAGATGATTTATATAGTGTCATTTCTGTAAATAAAAATAATAAGAATTAAAAAAAGAAAGGATCCAAAAGAGATTTGAGAGAGAGAAAATCGTCAATATATATTTTTTTCTACCTAGTACAAAGTCCCTACCACGCGGAACTTAATTAACAATTATCAATAAACGATGTCTATGTCTATATTTTGCGGCCTTGTTTTTAATGAAAGCAGAATACTGCAGTTTCGAGTGATCGCTATGCAAATGGCTGAATGAACATTTTGCAGTGCTCTCGCCTTTAGTAAATACTACTGTCAGTTTAATGACAGAAACTGCAAAGTGACTTTGGACTTAAATGGTGAGCGTAGCCTAGATTCACCTGAACAAGACTCTTTATGCATTTTAATGAACTGAAAAGTATGCTAAATACTTTTTATTTATATTTTTCTTTACTGTTGTATTAGCGATGCGACCACAAGTTATTTTAGCTAGTGTCTATAGACTCGGGAATTTCCGAAACAACTATTATCTAATTTGTGCCGAAACGTTGAGTGTAGGTAGGTATAGTAGAACTATAAGTGGTTAGAAATTTGCACTAGGTAGAAAAAAAGGCAATTTAATAACGACCTAGTTATTTTGAATTTTACGACAGACAAAAATGTTGTTTCCTTTGAATATCTGTTAGAATCCTATTAGTACTTACTTGAAATACTGATGAATACTGATGCCGTGGGTGACGTGAAAAATGACAAATTTAGAACCCAATTCCAGTCGAAGACAAACAATTATCCACCTACTTACAAAATATATTGTTATAAGTTATCTTGAAAGGTATTATTATACAGTAAAGCCTTTATTAATTATACTGTTTCCAAGAACTTTTGTGAAACAAATCGTCTGTTACACCAATATTCTAGGAAACAACATGAAGTTGCTATGGTAATTGCTACCGTTATTTAAAAATAAAACTGCACATGATTAAAATACATAAATAACGGTAAATATGTTCCCATTTAATCGATTGTGCACGACCTGACACAATTATTTCAAGTTTAATAGCCTATTTAGGTCACGTACATCGCGGGTACAGTCGAGTTCACAATGCCTTGACAATTCCAGTTTAAAAAATATAAATAAAGAAAATAAATGGCAATGAAACATATAGGTTACTTCTGGAAAGGAAGAAAGAAAATAAATTTATTCACACTACAGTACATAATTTTTTTTGGAAGTATATGTTTATTAACATCTGAACTTTATGTCAGTATATAGTATATATACAGGGTGTAACAAAATTGGTGTAGGACCCGTTAACTGGGGATTCTACTCATTCTACTCATTTTTTGCGATTTGAGCAAAGTTGTAGAACAAAAGTTGTTCAGTACGATGAGTAGAATCCCCAGTTAACGGGTCCTACACCTATTTTGTTACACCCTGTATAGGTACTATAAAGTAATAAATCAACAAAAATAATGGATCGGCTCAGTAGTGGATCAGCTAATTGTGCAAATTAGTACTGAATGGATTTTTTATACAAGTATAGATATTTTTGTTGGGCAAAATATTTCAGGAAGCCCTAATATAAATAGTGCCAGGGCCTTCAAATATTTGTTTTATTGTTCTACTCGGCTGTATACAATTTCTCAAGCATAGCAATAAATGTAGTCTCAAAAAATACTTGTGCTCACATAATAATGAACTCGACTGTACACGTGCAACACTGCCGTGCTATGCCTACAACTTTTTAGGAAGGGTAGATTTCCTGAGCGAAAGAAACATGAAAACTGGATTTTAAAACGTTTTTAGGAACGTTATATTGGTAAAATCAAATATAAATTCTAATATTACGTACTTAGATTCATGTTTTTTGGAATTTACAGTTCGTTTGAAAAAATGACGATGGTGTACTTTCTTAACATTTCTTCCAATTCCATGTGTTATTTGTAGGATCATGAGGAAAATAGAACCAGAGAAGGACTTCGTTCGATTTTCAGTTTTCACTGCTTTTTCATTTAATACTGACCAACAGTTCATTTAATACTGTGTAATAAAAATAATCAACCTGTATTCTGCAGAAGTGTTATTAAGAAGAGGTTGAATGGAAGAAGAAGAGAATAGGGCAGGAAAATGATGATTCTACAGAACTGTCATAATTTGGAACATTATACCTTATAATATTACATTATAAATAATTATACCTTCAGACATCAGCTATATCTTTTGCCAACGTTACAGGTTCCATAATTTAATTTGCTGTATGAATTTGGCCCTACACTGAGCCCTCCTCCATTCTTTAGCGAGCCACAAAGAAGCCTGGTCACGTTTGGCAGTGGTCCCGATTCTTATCGATCGCCAGATGACATGGTTAGCACTCGCGAAGTTAGGAGCTTCCTTTGCGATATCCAGGAATAGTTTATGCTTTTTCTTATCTGTTAAGTTCGAATTTAGATGGCGAGTTTAGTACTACTAACGAAATTTTTAATCCACAGTGTAGGTAGGTTACAGTGTAGCCAGTAGGTAGAGCGTTGGCCAAACGACGCTTGAATTGTCATTTTCTAATAAAAATATGACATATTATTTATTGTCTTTGCTATAATATAGGTATCAATCTTCACCTACAACATATTACGGTGACTGACAGACAAAACACAGTCTAAATTGTTGAGAATCAAAATTAATACCTCTTAGTATTAAAAAATTTGACTCTTTAGAGATTGTAAATTGTAAAAACATCATTCCTTTCAGATTTCTCAAATGTCGTTTTCCAAGACCTAAGTTGGTGAAATTAGGTATCAAATTTTGTATATTCGATTGTTTTTTAATGGGATTGACGGACTTGTTTATAATAGAAAAATACCCGGATTCAGTCAAATCACTCACTCTATGTTATGTATACAATAAAGAGTTTACAAATAAACAATAATATTCTTGTTTACAAATTGTCTGGTAAGAACACACGTATACCCGAAAAATATTATACTTCCTTCGCTAAAAGTAAACTCTCTAATTCGTAAACAAACGAAAAATAACTTTATAGATATGCGCATACAAACATGACACACTCCTATTAGAAATAGTACTTTAGAATGTATGGAAACATTTTATACTAACTTTAAAAGCTTTGGGTTTCGTTCTTTCCATTCATTCCATTCGTTCATTCAGTAAAGCATCAAAGGATAATCTTGATAAAGAATGAGTTATTCAAGTAATGTATTTGTAGGTACATGTACGACCTAGTTTAAGAGGCATTCATGGCGGCATTTTCATTTAGTGTTTAATGTAGCGTGGTCCGTCGCCCGCGGCGCCGGCGCCGCCGCCCCCCGCCGCGGCGCGCAGTGAGGGCTGACAGGCGAACTTTACTGTGACTACGCCTTTAGGATGACAATTCCGTAGGAATTCTTATAGATTCAAAATACAATTTAATTGGTTATTGGGAAACGTTGCCTTAGCATTTTTAAAAGATACTTAAATTAATCATCATCAGCCGAAAAAAGTCCACTGTTGGACAAAGCCCTCCCTCAAGGATTTCCACACTGACCGGTCTTGCGCTGCCCGCATCCAGCGGCTTCCCGCAACCTTCACCAGGTCATCGGTCCACCGAGTGGGAGGCCTGCTTGCACTGCGTCTTCCGGTTAAAAGATAAATTAATATTGGTCACTTATATTATAAATTAGTGAACCGTAGCACATCAGTGCCAGTTGTTTAGCGCAAGCCAAGCAAAACCCACATTTACGCATTTACAAACGTCATTTTTTATGTAGTAGTAATAGCCAATCTTAACGTGACAGTTTGACTATCCGCGGTGTGTTATGGCAATGAATCAATCAAATATTATTTGACATCTGCAAATTTGGACAGCCCTACTAACGACCGAATCTCGTCACAACGCGCGAAACTTCGACTCGTGGCTCTTTGCTGATCCTTATCTCTGTGATAAGGGTTGTCATTAGTACGGCCGACTGCACACTAGCGGCGATCCAGGCTAAGATGAGCTATGGTATTTAATGAGCAAATTAATTAAAATCTCTTTTGTTTTTTAAAGTTAAAGGGCCAACAAAATTGTAGCTGAAAAAAATGTATTTAATCAATTAATAATGCTCAGTTTCATAGAAGCATCTACAATTTGCTGCTTTCAGCACCTAAAAGTCACCCTGCATATACAGCGATACATTTTTTTTATATAATAATTTTTCATATACATTTTTATATAGGTATGTGAAAATTGAATCAAGCGTGTCACTTTTTAAATAAAGGATAAAAAATTGAAATCTCACACACGTTCACATCCGCCATTAAAAATCACTCCGTATACGTTTAAAAGCTTTAGCCTTTTTATATAGTAGTCGGGTAAAAACTTTTAATACAAATCGAGACCAATTTAAACTGGTAATGTTACTCTTAAGGTGCAGTGGACTGTATTTATTATATATCCAGCGAGGACCGTATTTATGTCCAGCTTATTCATGACATTTTGCTATTAAGAGGTCGCCCTAGTGAGTTTTTTAAATCATCTAATAAAATAAAATCACGCACCCCTTGACGTTTGATAAAAACATTAATTAAAAAAGTTTTTATGGTCCTTTGGATAACCCTTTTTCAACGAGAACATATTGTTTGCATGAGTTTTTTCAAAATTATTTATTTAGAGGTAACAACGCGAGCAAAAAACCAAGGTAGGTACTTAACCTCATTTCTAAGGGAAATTCAAAACGAAAAACTGTATTAGAATATAGATTTTTTTTCTACTAAACGTTCATCAAGTAAGTATATTAAACAGAACGATTTTTTTATTACATAAATTTTCCATGTCCTAAAATAGAGTTAATACTGGATCCAGCTAAGATACGATAAAGCCTTTATGAAACTAGGTAATTTATAGAAGAGGGCTGTCAAATCCCTTCCAACTTTCAGCTTATATTGACAGATGGACAAAATTTTTGACAGTCCTCCCTCGGCAATCCATCAATGTGAATTAACATGGATTTAACGAACAAATAATGGAGTTTTGATCTTGTTTCATCTCAGATATACCTCAGTGTGGCAGTGACAGGTTCCATTATTTTTGCATTCGTCATTTCATTATTATATTTGTGACTCCAATTAAAATATGACGATAGTATCTTTGAAGTCAAAGAAGTTTTATATCGTCGCTCCGCTTTGGGGATTCTATTTATCCATTCTGAACAACTTTGGTTTTAAGACTGTATTTTTTCAGTAACTAGAGGTTAAATGAGAATTTGTCTCATTTAATTTTGATGCATTAAGATCAGCAATTGTAACCTGAATTCTGCACACCAAAGAAGTTTTATATCGTCGCTCCGCTGGGGGAGAAGGGTGCATGGCTGTGTTTGAAGTAAAAGACGGGTGAAATACGTTTAAAGCCTATGTGTGCGTGTCTATGTTTAAGCAGCTTTCAAACGAGATCGCATTTAAAGGCAGGTTTTATTATGGTGGTTCTAATTTTACTTTGACATTTTACATTATATTATTAATTTAATTTTACTATTTTACTTTGACAATTTATATTATGAATTCTGATATGTAACATTTTTATTTAATATTTGAATCTAATTTAGTTTCTGACAATCATGTCACACTTTGACATTTTATTATTATATTTATTGTAATGTAAATATGAATTTGGTGACATGAAATAAATTATCTAATCTAATCTAATGAAAATCTGTTTAGTATTTTTCATGTTAATATTCGACTTTAACAGGCGCGGTGGTAAACCTTTTCATTTTGTTAGCTATGACCTAACTAGGATATAATATGTATGAAATTTTATAATAGGATGAGAAAATTTCTAGGTACCTAATAATATTCAGGGTATGAAAAAACTTAAAAAGCCCTTGAAACATTACATAAGCAAAACTTTTAGACCCAAAATAATACCCTTTAGAATCACTCATACATATTATCTTTTATCAACATAACGTAAATTATATAAAAAAGCCTTTATATCATATAAGTCTTACCTGTCGCATAAGCCGGTTCAAGGTCATCCTCGTCGTCCGTATGGTGTCTACTAGACGCGTGGGAGTGCGAGTGGGAATGGTGGGGCACCCCCACATGCACCGGCTGTATCGGCTGCTCGTAGTGTTTATGATGGTCCACGTACACTCTATGGTGGTGCGGGCACGGGGTGGGCGGCAGGTAGTCCGCTAACGTCCCCCCTCTAGTCAACGTTGAGCCAGCACTAAGAGTCCCACCACCAGAACAAGACGCTAAAGCACTACGCACAGAGCCTAAATCTAAAGACGGTCTCCGGGATAACTCGCCGTAACTTTCACCAAAGAGCGCACTGGCGGGGACCGCGTGCCGGATCTCGTGTGCGTGGGAGTGGCCCCCGTTTGAGGAGGAGTGGGGGGAGGCGGAGTGGTCCCGGCTATCCCGGGATGTCGACGCCGTATGTAGGATGCTTTCGTCGTGTGTTTCCATCACTTCTCTCGCTGTGGGTGGGTTTGGGTGCGCGTGGACAGCGGATGTGCCCGCGCGCCGGGGACTCCGCCCCCTATCCGGCAGCACCGACGACGCCGACCAGTATCCCCACGCCATTTTAGTTTCACTAACACTCAACTGTCATACGATTTACACTGGGAAGACGTAGACGCGAGGCGCGGTACTGAAAGTTTTACCTCGTGAGGATGGCAAGAAGGCAATTGTGTTAACGAACCTAATCTCCTTTGAGCGCGCTGTCAAGAAAGCTTCGCGATTCGTGGCCGCAACTTCGCGCAATTTTCAAGAAATGTTTGTTTCTCATACGCGCCAGAAGTTTATTATACTCGTAATAAGGCGAAGGTGACACTGTATCACAAAACAGCGGTACGTTATATTAATAATATTCATATATGATATTATGTCAAGACAAAGACTACCGCAGTTTAGTAAAGGCGAGAGTGAATTGGGATTTTTTGAGTTTGCTTGTATCATCATCGACTACATCGTCACTTTACATGAGGTGAGATGTAGTATATGCGTTACCACACAGCCAATTTTGAACTAAATAGTGACATTATGACAGAATGACGTTCTATCTTAGCGCAAAATAATGCGTACGTAGCAATGTGAGTACGTTTGACTACGAGTACATCTCACCTCATGTAAAGTGACGATGTAGTCGATGATGATACAAGTAAACTCAAAAAATCCCAATTAACTCTCGCCTTGAACATTCTTCGATTGAAAGAATCGGGACACATCGATAAATACACGTTCCGATTTTCTCTGACCGTGTTACGCTATTGACATGAACATCTATACCTCTCAATAATTGTGTTTATATCGTGGCCAATGAATTTCATTACATATCTCATTGCGTAGATAGGATCAGAGAGCGCCGCGGCGGCGCTGCTGGCGTGTTGATCTGAACCCAGCCAACTGGAGCCGGGTCCTGATTCGGGCACCGGCTAAATGACACGGAAACTGCGCTGATACATTGAGATAAACAGTAGAGTTTGAGTTACGCGTACTTGACTGACGAATCTTTAGGAAGAAAGAAACAAAGCCTTTATCTGGTGAATAGGAAATAAAATGTCGGAATGCAATGGATCGAAAACGAATCTAAAATGAATTAAAAAGACATGGTTTTCTAAAAGCTCTGCTGATAGCAAGCAGTAAAACCGCCTGCCTACCCATAAATCCTATTATAAAACGTATGTTATTTGTTAACTGTATCAAAAAGTCGAAATAAATAAATATATCATTAAGCAAGCAGTGAGTCAAGACAATTTGTATTATAGAACGTTTCAATTTGCGCACAGAAATTGAGGAGATCAATCAGAAAATATCAAAGAGAGTTTTGTTAAGCAATTGGAACGAATCGTCAGATAGAATAGACCGTAAATCAGTAGAATTAATGAAACCTTTTAGATGCTGCCGTCAATATTTCTTAGTAACAGCTGCGTATATTTACTGTGATAGATCAGACACTTAGGGTGTCCACTAAGTAAGAACCCTCCAGTTTCATATTACAGATATCGAAAAAGCCTTCCGTATTTCGAATCTAAATATTTTTCACAAGTATTACCTTAAAAGCCTCATAGGTGCTCAAATAAGGACCAAATGCAGGTCAACGGTGGTTCGAAATGGGTTCTTCTTTTAAGCGAATCGCTCCTAAAAGCTATTAATTTTTTTATGACCAAAACTCAGTCACACGGACAGCGTTGTCTGTTGCCTTGTACAATTTACAGGTCTTCGCGGCTACAGTGGGTACAGTACATAGCGCAAAGTTCAAAAAGTAGTACAAAAAGGCATTAATTTCAACACCCGCATGCCCAGTACAATTTTTTTTTCGAGTGTGTATATGTATGTATATCTGTGTATGTGTATGTATGTCCTTTTAATTGCTACCAGCTGTAGCTAGGACGACGTGCTTTTGAAGGTGGAGGTGTCGTTAGATTCAGCTTGATCACTAAATTGACAAAGGCTACCATTTATGCAGTTTGATGTTTGTTAAATTGGTCACGTTATTAATATTTGGAATGCCTCGTCTATATCTATAAGATCATTGGTTACAAGGGGAAATTGTTTGAGCGGCGTGCACTCCTCGAATTTTCTTGCCATAAATAAAAACGAAAACAGAAGCAAATATTGCGCGACTTATCGGTAGATCGCCCAAACATGGCGGAAGGTGGATTCCAATGTTCGTAACAATATTTACATTTCAACGGAAGCTAAGTTCCCCACGTTATGTTTACTTGCTATCTTTGCGAGGAGAATTTCTGTTTGATTTCATTTTCGACACGTCTGCGTGAATAGATCTATTTATTTATTTCCACTTTATTATTCTGTGTTCGATAACGGAAATATATTGTTAACAATTTCTGTAGAATAGTGTTGTCTAATGAACATCTCAAATATGTAAATTATTTATTACAGAATTGTGACAGTAAAGCTATATTTCATTTGTTAAAAAAGAAATATTATTTAAGAACTATGTGATGTGTTATTATTGTGCACAATGTAATGACTAAACAGGTATAATAAATATTGCGCAACAAAATACTTAGACACAACATCGCAGTAAAAACTTGGATTGTTGAACTGAAAAATACTGAAATTATTATTGCTTAAAAGCAACTGAACTGCGAAACAAACGTTAAACGAAACTGGGAGGGTTTATTATTTTGCAAGGGCACAGTAGACTTATTACAGTACAACTAAAAACAATATTTAAAAAATTTGTTGGGAGATTTCTTTGGAACCGACGTTCCTTCTCATTTACCCTCCGTAAACACTTTCCGAAAAGCGCGGCGGGCGGCAGATATACGAATTCCAAGTGATACTCGTAGGAATCTCGTATTAGGTAGACAAAAAATGACTTTCGAAAAGTATACACTGCTATCTTCTTCAACAAAATATTTTCATTTTAATTTTAACTTCTTTTTAAGGTTTTGAGTTGTGTTACTGTTAATTTTCCTAGCTGTGGAGGACGCGAGAGTGGGTCAACCGTTCACGCATCAATGCGGCTTTAGTTCGCTTTAAATCCGCCCTACTGCAGTGACGGTAACATTTTCATCCAGTTTAGGTACTTTTCACATTACAATAAAAGTCGCAATGGACAAAACTTGTTTTATTATGGACATTTTGTGTGAGATTTTTGATTAGTTAAGAAACTGTATGTAAAATCTGTTCGGCCAAATGGTTTCGCTCACTCAAAAAAATCCTGGATAAAAGTTATTATAATAATACACTTATGGCATCAAATAATACGTGGTGTCATTATATTTTGAGGAAGAGGTGTCAGGTCGACACGTGGAGTACGAGATATGTCTGCATTTGTAAATAGCGAACGAAACTATTTGGACTAACGAGTTTTATTGGAATTTAAATCAAGTAAGAAGGCCTAGTCATCGCCCCGAGGAGTTAATGTTCCTATAATTAAGTATCTCTTTGCTATTTTTAGAAGTTATTCTACTCGTATGTAGGTATTTTATAATAAACTTTTGATCCGTTTGTTTAGCCAACAAACAAATCTAAGGAATCTAATCCGTAACTGAACGGCAAGTTAGAAGTGAAATAGGTATATGATGTGAATTCAGAAATAGATTTTTCAATAAACCGTTGCGCTGGCATACCATGAATATTTTTGAGCCAAATTAAATAGAATATTTTCATATCTTCTGCGCACAAAAAAATATAAGCAAACTCGTCCGCGATGGCGTCGCTATACATTTTGCCAACAAAGCCGGGTTTAATAACTTCGTTTAAAGTGGGAAAACGAGCGAGAAATTACGCGTTTCGACACAGTAAACTTATTCCATTACGGGCCCTTGAGTAACCCTTTAACCCTTTGCGCGAGACGGGTGAGAAGCGAAAAGGGACTGATCTTGAAACTCAGTACTTAAGGGCATTTTAGGAAGATCACTATACAAAGAATGGAAAGGGTAAACACACTATCTCTGTTAGATTTGATAGGAGTAGAACTCAATAAGTGTACTTTTAGAATAGAAACGTCTAAAACTTTTTTAATTTGTAAATATTTAATTACAAACTTTAATAAAATTTTAATAACACAGCAAACTCCAATAATGTAAGTGTTATAAACAGTTTATCATAAATTATGTATTTTCACTTTATGTTTCCGAGAACAACCTCAATTTTTACGATTACTATTATTAAAATAATCTGTTTTTGTATGAAAATGCCAAACAATGAGATAAATACGAACATAGCGAATATTTCAAAGAGCTTCTTTTTCTATTATCGCAAAAGCAGAAAAACACTCACAGGCGAAAATCATACGGAAAACCATTAATTATCTCAAACAACTAAAATACTTACTCGCACTTAGCTGTTAGACAATCTAACAAAATGGCTGCCTACAACACAGACGAGTAAATTCACGCACATCAAGCGACATGAACGTAACTTTGTAAATTGGTTACAATTGTTTAGTTTATTCAGCAATTATACAAATGAGTTTCAAAGTTTCAGTGGACATAGGCAATCAAGTTTCATAAACTTCATTTGGTCTATAACTATATAGATCCCTTGCCCCTTAGTAATACGAAACTGTAGGTAGGTACGGTATGTCCCTACGCTTTGGGAGAAACCAGGACCTAGGGGAGGTGGTATGTCTGGGGCCGGTTGTGGTACAACTGTTGATGTTTGGAGGTTGTACAAGGTGGTGGTGATTAGAATATATCTAGGATATTATAGGCTCAAATGCGACAACTTTCTGCTATTTTTTGAAAAAGATACAAAAATTATGGACTCACCAAACAAAATTAGTCAAACCGACGAAAAAAAAGATTTTTAAAAATGGTAAAAAAAGGTTATAACTTTAACCCCGAACACTATCCGGTAAATATTGACATCTTCCATTAAAAAGTCCACCTTTTATACATAGAATATGATGAATAGAATATGATTCCGCTCCAAAGAAAATTCAATAGCGCGTTCTAGGAATGTAATACCACAATAACATTACAACTCTCAACATACTCAAGTTACGGAAACAGCGACGTAATGATCGTACAGGCGTAAGCAGTAACGAACACTCAGAACATAGAACGAAATGGAGTTATTTGGAGAACTCGAGTAGGCTTTGTTGAAAGAGAAAAGGAAGATATGCAAAATTACTAATGTTCATATTACTAGCTCCCGCCCGCGACTTCATCTGCATGGACTTCAGAATTGGGTCAAGAGAAATTGTTAAGGTAACGCCATCTAGTGACAAAGTGAAAATTTCAATTTTTAGCCGTTCCTCCACGACCTTCGAGTTTTCCGGGATAAAAGTATCCTATGTGTTAACCGGGTGCTTTATCTATCTACCTACCAAATTTCATGCAAATCCGTTAAGTAGTTTCCGCGTGAAAGTGGAACAAACCAACAAACAAATAAACAAACAAACATCCATACTTTCACATATATAATATTAGTGAGATGAGATTAGGAATTCTCTTGCAGTAATAGCAACCCCATGGAACTCCTTACGAGACGACAGAAATATACTAGACGTACTACGTGGTGACATAAAAGTAGCAGGAAAAACCGCGTGTCGACTATAATGGCTGTGAAACTGAACGTACCAGTTCGTCGCAGGCGATAGATATACTCGTATTGGCGGAGTGTCGCTTCTTTACGTTAGTTACTATTCTTTGGTAGACCGTGCTTACAGTAAAAATTTTTGTTAACGAAAAGCGTCAAATTTTACACGTCACAAACAAAACTAAACAAGCATTGTCAGTGCAAGAGCAGAGCAAAAAAAAAAATGTTACAAGGTTTGTTAACCGAAACAAATATTGACAGTTGGAAAGGACCTAAGAGCTTTTATAAAATGATCCCGATTGTTTGTTCCATGGTTCACCTGTTTCAATTTCATACATAAGTAGCATCTACATTTGTTGTTTCTATCGAATAAATCTCAAAATTACCAGTAGATTACTGTGGATGGAAAAAACTCAAATACGTAAAAGGATTATATTATACTATGCCTGGAAACAAATATAGGCACCCCTACTACATGTATTTTCTGATTCTTTAGGAACTGCGTCACAAAAAATTCTCGACTCTGAATAGGTTAAATATTTTTAGGTTATAAATTACTAAGATCAAAATAACACAATTTTCATTTCAATAATACGATACTGCGTAAGTATTACATTATTGCGTATGTTGCTCCCGTATTGGCCTATACATTCACCAAAAAAGATGCCTTGCAGCAGACACTGCTTAAACCGTCTGTAACAGACGTATGAAGCCTATGACGATTGCGTATTCTAACGGTAAAAGATAAGAGACTCACTCTGTTTTATTTATATTACAAGATATACAGGATGTACACAAAGGTGTACTAGATATATCAGGGTGGGCTTCTAGTCATACGACTAAACAACTTCTCTGCTACTTTAATGACATCGGAAAAAGATATCTAGATCAGCTGATCTTGTGTGGCAAGATCAATTTTTCTGTAATTTCAGTCATAGAAAGCAGTTGTTCAGTTTTTCGATTTAAAAAGAAATAACGTAATACCTTAAAGTGTTGATACAACTGTTACACCCTATAGATTTTCAACCGTTCCTAAACGATTCACTCATAGTTAGAAAAACCAAGTTTGATAACATTAATTGAATTTAGTAAATAACTAAAAATAATTCAACCCCTTTAGTAAAAGTCCAGTTACTCGCAAAACACTGAATTGATTTTCACCAAACAACTTTCCAGCACGACGCGTACCTGAACTTTCTTTCAAGTGCCATAAAAAATTGATGAACACTTCTCCTACAACAAGGGATAGGGGTTAAAATACCTTTGAACAAAAAAGAAAAACCTATGTAAATATCAAAATCCGTTTATGTGTGTATCTTCGCTTAAATATTTACCTTTCACCTATTACAGTTTCGTTTCAAAACCAAATAATAATTTTCTGACAAAAGTCTGTCTCTTTCACACTCAGGTAAAGGATTTATAACTATAGGCAAACCTGCTGTCAAGGTAATAATTACGCTAGAGCGAGTATTTTGGGACGAAACCTAAGATTCTTAGATCTCCAACTTATATGCTATCTCTATTTACAGACCGCAAATTGAAATTCAAATCAGATTTCGGGGGGGGGGAATAGTGGCCCAGTCGAAACAAACAAGCGAGTGGCCGAATGCTAATGCTATGCTACCCACATTTCTGCCGCGACAAATTCACCAGCTTTACCTCCGATAAGACGCCATAAACTATTCTAAACACTTCCGCTGTTGTTCCTGTGGTAGTTTGCCTTTGTAGGGCTTTAGGGGTACAGTAAGGTATACAATTCATGCTCAATTTCGAACCCAAATCGCAAATCAAATCTCAGTGCGTCATTTACCTATTTCATTATAATAAAAATCAAATATTAACAAATTTTCCTTTCCAATAATCGGTGAATACGGGATTTTTATAATGATAACGTTTAAATTTGTGTCGCTATAATAGTACAATTTCACTTTTCAATGTGACTGTACTATACTAAACTTAACATTGTTCTGTTAACTTCAATTTTGAGTTGATGAAGTTAATGGATAGAGAAGGGTTTACAGATTATTGGCTTAATCAGAAAGGTCCAAAGATAACTTTATTGGACATACCGAAGACGAAAAAAATCTACTGCATGACTCCAGCAGATTTTCACAATAAATATCTTATTGAAAATTCTTTTACAAAGTATATATTGAAAGCAGACATTGTACATGTGTCACATTAGCGAACTGAGAGAGAACGGTTATTCGATGGGTGAGCAAACATTTTTTGGCACTATTGATTTTGCGAAGCAGTTGTGTCTTCAATTGTAACAACTACCATTTTGCAATGATTTTTTAGTTTTTGTTGATTTTTTCAAAAAGCACTAAATCAATTTTGATAAAATGTATATGGGACCACCTCTGAAGTATTCCCTACTAAACAAAAAAGAATCATCAAAATCGATGCATAACTGGCGGAGTTACCGCGTAATATGTTGTTATGTATTTTGTATGTATACAAAAAAACCGGCCAAGTACGAGTCGGACTCGCACACCGAGGGTTCCGTATAAATTCATAATTAATCACACATGTCTTGAACTCTATATTTTTTATATTTGAGTTGATTGAATGAAAGGTAATTTGCGGTTTACGATTAATGACGTATTGAAGTTTGCATGGTAATGTACATCATATATTTTTTCTAGTTTTATCATTCTCTTATTTTAGAAGTTACAGGGGGGGACACACATTTTACCACTTTGGAAGTGTCTCTCGCGCAAACTATTCGGTTTAGAAAAAAATGATATTAGAAACCTCAATATCATTTTTGAAGACCTATCCATAGATACCCCACACGTATAAGTTTGATGAAAAAAAAATTGTTGAGTTTCAGTTCTAAGTATGGGGAACCCCCAAAATTTATTGTTTTTTTTCTATTTTTGTGTGAAAATCTTAATGCGGTTCACAGAATACATCTACTTACCAAGTTTCAACAGTATCGTTATATTTCGGAAAAAAGTGGCTGTGACATACGGACGGACGGACAGACAGACAGACAGACAGACATGACGAATCCATAAGGGTTCCGTTTTTTGTCATTTGGCTACGGAACCCTAAAAACAACATACAGTCAAATTGAGAACCACCTCCTTTTTTGAAGTCGGTTAAAAATAGATATTCTATGTCAATGAAGGGATGAATACGTACCTCTCTTCAAAATTCATCCACCGACTTTGTATAGGCGGTAATAATGATACGGAAATACACACATACACTCAAAAAATATTACAAATTTTTTAGGGAGTCGGATAAGAATAATTCCTTCACTGGCAAATACTAAAAATGAAATTTCAGATTATTTTTATAGCGTTTTTTTAAATAATTCACTTATATTAGATCAATTCTCGGATAAGCAACTTCTTCAAGCAAAATCACAGAAAACCAAGGGACTTCATACCAGCGCTCGCACAAATCTTATCCGGGCCATCTCTTCCAGGGCAACCGAAGCATAGCGAAACTTTCCCCGTCCTTCGCAAACCTTAGTTTCCACGCAATAGCTTACTCCCGATAGCAGTAAAAGCCTGCGATTCTCGTAAACCCCCACTGAACGTACAGAGCCTATAGAATATGTAGGTCAAGCCTTAAAGCCGAAGAGCTATTTCTTCGGTAAGGAGTAACCAAAGGTGAAGTAGTTGTAGCTAGGAGATTTAATGAGATGCTCTCATAATATCTGCGACGCTTTAAACTGAGGTTTTTACTCAGAAAGCTGAAAAACTTGAAAGAACTCGATAAATTCAAGTATGAAATTGTTGGACTCTTTATACAAATCAACCAGTTGATCGGTCAACTTCGTTTCCGATTTGATGCTGCCAAGGATGTACAACCACAGATTACATAATGGTATAACGTAAGTGTAAACAGTGCCTGTTTAAATTAGCTTTGAAGTTTCTTAAATTATTGGAATCCTGCACAGATGCGGAGAAAAATCTTTTGCCAAGCAAAAAATATAGTCCGGAAGAGATCGCTCTTTAGAGATAAGACCCCCTACCTGTATAACTTAATTTTTTAAATGTTTATGTTTTTATTTTCCTGTTTTGTTGTGCAATAAAGTGTTTTCATTCATTCATTCATCATTTCATTCTGTCATTTTAAGCAGAAACTTCCTTACTCTCAAACGGGAGCTTAAACTAACTAACCATAGACAAAGTAAATGCCATTGTAACCGACCTCTCGTGGTGAATTTAATCTCGTCGAGATTAATCTTGCTTCATTCTGCCACTTGTCCTCCCCACATGCAGAATGTCAGTGTCACAACGAAATACGGGCGTTTTGTTTCACGTCACCACATCTTTCGGTGTGATAATTAATTAAAAAATTATGAAAAAAAAAATGAATTATTTCTAACTGCTTAAGTGTAAGCTGAACATCAAATATTGAATGCAATATGTTTTTAAAATATATGCGTTTTTAGGTTTTATGGAAAAAATACTACGTAGTCGATGTCGAAGAAGTAAGTGTATGCGAGGATCTATTTTATTTATAATTGCATGTCATGGTGCCCTTTTCATTTCACATATTTAACAAACATACAAACCATGTTTGACAGAAACTAAACAAGCTTATTCGCAGAAACTTAAAATGGAAATGCAGCGAATCAAACTAAATAAATAATTTCCTTGTTTTGTAACAATTTTCATAAAAGTCCTGTGTAAAGTCAACACAAATATGTGAAGTGGTTTTCAAGTAAACATAATAAAATTCCAATTTCTAAAAATACACAAGTAACAATAAAACTCGAATGGAGTCACATTGTAAAATAGTTTCCGAAACAGAATTTCCGTGACTATTTTACATGTATTCAACGTCCTACTTCTGTTGAGGCTTCATGCACAACTTACTGTAAAACTGCCAAGGACAGCCTATTCCTGATCGCCTTATTTTATAGAACAGGCTATAAGCTTAATATCAATAAATCAGACGAACCTTGAGGATCGGTAAAGTCCTGATAACTACCTTGGTGTCAACATGCCAGAAAGTCGCATTTAATTATCTATCTATGAGTGCACAAAAAAGCGAAGACACAGACACTATGGCCAAAAAAAAGACTTTCATAAAAATAAATCAGTTGAATGACAAAATTTTGTAAGTCCAAAAAAAAATTTGTAAATAGCCCATAGAAAGATTCTTGGTATTTCTTATTTAACTGTGTACAGTTTTTCCTTCAACGTCAGATAAATAGTCTTATGAAATTTTGCATTTAAAACTTCGGTCGTGCCATTTGCAAAAGTTCGGATTCATATCTTCGTGATAAATAAGCATGTTTTAAATCGCTTAAACATGAGGCACTAATAAATATATTCACTCACGGCAGAACACTACATTTCACAATAAGACGGACGCGTAGAAAAAAAGAGCAATCGGTTTTGCCGTTAGCTGTGAACAGAGCTTAACATTTAAGGTGACGTGACTGGAATCACAGCCATTACGATAATCCGTAATTAGGTCATAAATGAATTATGGTAAATAGGCTTTCATATGGTAATCGAATGTCCGGTACGCAGATCTATGACGCAGATATTGTGGCCCATACCGTTTTATTCGTACCACGATAAAGAGCAAAGAAAAGAAAGAAACATTCAATTTAATCTTTCCTTGGACAAATGCCCGAAAGGAGCGTAATGATCTCCATTTTTTGTTACGCTGAGTCTGCTGCGTAAATATCTTAATAGTTTCGGAGTACTACAGCCTCAAAATATATTTAAAACTGTCATATTTTTAATTAAATTGGTAAGGTGGCAATTTTTTTATAACCACGTCATAAAAGACAAACACAGCAGCAAAAATATTCTTAAATTAGTACTTATTTCTCTTATACCAAATACGATATTTTAACTGAATCATAATAATGACAAATAGAGGGGAGCTTTGTCTCCAACTTTTTCTAAAAGGGTTGAAAAATTAAACACCATAAGGAAACAGTGAAAATACTAATAGCGTGTACGAAAATTTCCCTTGAAAATTCGCTTTTCTTAACCGTCAGGCGTCATTAATTAGCCAGAGAAGCCATTAGGAGCGATTAAAAAAAACTTAAGTGGCTCCAAGGAATATAAATATTATGCCGGGGTACAGTAAAAGTGTAAATGCTACGACAGGGGATAAATTACGTAATAGAATGGCGGGAGGAATCACTTCCTTTAACGCGAAAAGTAAGGTAAGATACGACAAAAGTTTTCAGCGTAATCGGTACATGTAATAAAAAATGCAATCGAGAATATAAAAAAATCGTAAAGTGATACTATTTTAGTTACTCACTAAGGTGTAATAAAATTGTAGGTTGACACAGCTCATTTTAATTTTAACCTCGAGGGTTAAACAACGCCAAATTATAAACTTTCCATAAATTATAGAACCCGTTTGACCCTTATCTAAATGAACGTGATATGAGCTACTTAATGACTTCATAAACAAACACGCCGACGTGAGCTCTCGCAACGTTTTTAAGGTCAACACGAAGTAGGGTTAAAACAGCGGGCGCGGTCGGATTAACCCGAAAGGAAAACCACTTGTAACCTAACTAACACATACAAAACTACACTATTTCATTTGGCCACAATATAAACGACACATCGCCTCGCCGTACCAATGGTAAACACAGTGTGATCGATTTACAAATCGTTTGTTTTTTCAAAGGAGAATACGTTCGTTGGTTGATTTGTCCTTACGCAATGCCACGTGGTTGCGAAGGACCAAGTTTTTGCGTTTCGTGTTTCTGATGGCGACGATGTTAAAATTTGGTGCCGTGACCAGGACGAGGTGAGGGTGGTGTTTACGGGGTGTTGAAGGCAGCGGGCGAGTCGCCGCCAGGTCGAGCGCCCGCGAGTGTGGCGTGCAGCGGGCACCGCGGCCGGACCGGGACTGGCCGGTGTTGCCAGCTAACGCTCAGCGGTTAGCGCTTAAGCTGACAGCTGGAAGCTCCACCGAGCTAGACGGATAAGATTTGGCTGTATAAAGGTTTTAACTGTCTGAAAAAGGACTTAGCTAGTGAACTATTTATTAATATGTTATCTAACGCATTTTTTTTTCTTATAAGTAGCAAATACAATGATTGGCCTCTTGAAATTAAGTGGTAACTGTAATAAGAAATAAGTATGTCTGTAATTTTTGGTTTTTATAAAAGCTTAGTCAATTCATCATAAACCTTGAAAAGTTCTTTAGTTTCAGACTAGAAAATAACATTAAATAAGTAAAACGGCAGTGATAGCAAGATAGCGCAAATGGTCGTATTATCTCCTTTCTAATTTCAAGTTCGATTAAATCTTTCAGCGTTAATATTATAACAACAATTCCTCATAGAACATTTAACTCCAATCACTGTTTTCATCATTTTCGTTGCGGTACGATATTCAAAGCGCTGAAACGCTGAAGGGGACCATTGACCGGGGCGCCGGTTCCCGCGCTTGCGCTCTCCGCTCAGTCCCTCCCCCGTTTTGATGTAATATTTATCTTGGATTAAGAACTAGATAAGGAGTCTTGGCGAGACTCTGTTAAGCTTTTACGCCTGTTCCTTTTCAGCCTTGTTTTGATATTAAACAAGTTTGGCGGTATTTTTGAATTGCAATAAGATCTCTTTGGTATGTTTGTGACTATGACAAGCTCATTTGATTACCGAAGGCTTGGCAGATCAATCCGCAATACTCCGCAGCGCTCGGCGGGTAGTTTAACTTCGGGCGCGCTCGTGGCGGCTCGGGTACGCTCGGGCGCGGCGATGACGTCACTGACGCACGCGCGGCGACAGGTGGGCGCAGTGCGCCGCACCTATCATATGATTATGACGTTTCCTATTGGATTCGCCGGCATGGGAATGTGGAAATTGGCCGTGGTTTCGTAGACCGTGATACTGTGATTTTACTTGGTTGGTCTTTTTGAAAAATGACCCAGGGTCATGAACGTTCGTACTGCTTACACATGTTAACAACCCATTACGTCCCCACTGCAGAGGCACGGGTCTCTTCCCATAAATCGGGAAGGTCTCTTCCTATACTCCACACACGGGGGCCAAGTCCGAATTGGTGGAGGTTGTGGGGCTAGTGGCCAACCCCAGTGTCTGAAGTTTTCAAGCCGCCTATAAGGCCTCTGACATGGCTTAACGACTGCTAGCGATAGCAGCCGGCACCAACGGCTTAGCGTGTCTTGCGAAGCACGGAAACGGTCGAGATAAATGCCACTAACAGTCAAACCCATTCAGGTTATGACCGTGTCTGCAGTCAGTTAACCTGCGTGATCGATGCGACCACGCAAGCCGCACTGAGCCACGACCGCTTACACAATCAGTATCAATTCAGCTGTAGGCGTTTACATGTTAACAGGGCTTATTAAAGGTTAGTCAAAGATGTTTTTTGTCAAAGTCTAGTTTTTGCCAAAATCGTTATAGGACAAAGTCGTTTTTCGTCAACACCGGTAGTTAACTCCAAATATAAATACGTACGCTTGATTTAGTATAGTACTGGTTATAAATATGAGTTACTACTTAAACACAAATAAAACAAATCTGCTCAACACACCGATGTATAAGAAGCAAGAGAAATAAGTAAGTAATAGCGATCCGTTGTTTCAGCCTATCCCAGTGGGAATAAAGCCTCCCCCAAACAGGCGCGTTTTTTGTGGCGCGAAATTCGCGCGAAACTCGCAGGTAAAGCTGCGACGTCGCGTCGCAAAAAGCCGCTACACGTCGCGGGAATATCGCGCGAATCTCGCGCTACAAGTGGCGATACTTCTGCGACACTGCGTCGCGACACGTCGCGCGAAATTAGCGCGAATTTCGCGCGACAAGCGGCGACGCTACATGTGTCGCGCGAATATCGCGCTACACGTGTTGCAATATTCGGCGACGCGACAAGGTGTCGCGCGAAAATTGTGCGATATTTCTGCGACACGTAGAGGTGGGTCGGTAACAGATATTCCAATAACGTAACGTAACTGATTAACAGTCAGTATCGATAATGGACTTGGAAACTATTTATTTTTACTCCTCACAAAGGTAATAAGAGACGTTTATGTGTTTCTGTTTCCTCAATATCAATATCTCTAAATATTGCATTACAGAGTGTAGAATAATAAATGCATATACGATTCAAAAGGTTCTGTAAGTTTTAATTGTCGTCCTGAACTTGGAACAGGTTATATTATAACAAAGATAAAATAAATATACAAGGATAAACAAGAATAATAATAAATGCTTTTAAGTAATGAAAAAAAAACTTCTTTCTTGCATTCAAAAAAGGGTCTTTGGGTGGCCCCAGACCTACCGATTCTGTTCTGCCTAGAACGGGTGGAGACGCGGGCAAAAGCTACTATCAGATAAACAATCTTACTAGCTAGGAAACTGGCACATGAAAATGTAAATTGTCTATTAAGTGTGTAAACTGGTGCAGTCGGGTAAAAACATAACCCACCTTTTGGCACAGCCGGGAAAAAATAACCCTCCTTCTGTCGTAGTCGGGTAAAAACATAACCCTCCTTCTGGCGCAGTCGGTTAAAAAACATAACCCTCCTTCTGATCCAGTTGAGTAAAAAACATAACCCACTTTCTGGCGCAGTCGGATAAAATACTTAACCCTCCTTCTGGACCAGTCGGGTAAAAACATAACCCACCTTCTGGCGCAGTCGGGTAAAAACATAACCCACCTTCTGGCGCAGTCGGGTAAAAACATAACTCTCCTTCTGTCGTGGTCGGGTAAAAACATAACCCTCGTTCTGGCGCAGTCGGATAAAAACCTAACCCTCCTTCTGGTCCAGTCGGGTGAAAAACATAACCTACTTTCTGGTGCAGTCGGGTAAAAACATAACCCTCTCTCGGGCCCAGTCGGGTTAAAAACAAAACCCTGCCTCTGGACCAGTCGGGTAAAAGCATAACCCACCTTTTGGCGCAGTCGGGTAAAAACATAACCTTCCTTCTGGCCCAATCGGGTAGAAATATAACCCTCCTTCTGACGCAGTCGGTTAAAAAACATAACCCTCCTTCTGGTCCAGTTGATTAAAAAGCATAACCCATTTTCTGGCGCAGTCGGATAAAATACTTAACCCTCCTTCTGGCCCAGTCGGGTAAAAAACATTACCCTCCTTCTGGCGCAGTCGGATAAAAACATAACCCTCCTGGCGCAGTTGGGTAAAAACATAACCCTCCTTCTGGCTCAGTCGGGTAAAAAACATAACCTTCCTTCTGGTGCAGTTGGGTAAAAACATTACCCTCCTTCTGGCGCAGTCAGATAAAATACTTAAGCCTCCTTCTGGCCCAGTCGGGTAAAAAAACATAACCTTCCTTCTGGCGAAGTTGGGTAAAATCATTACCCTCTTTCTGGCGCAGTCGAATAAAATACTTAACACTCCTTTTGGCCCAGTCGGGTAAAAACATAACCCACCTTCTGGTGGAGTCTGGTAAAAACATAACCCTCTTTCTGGCGCAGTCGGGTAAAACATAAACCTCCTTCTGGCGCAGTCAGGTAAAAAACATAACCCCCCTTCTGGCGCAGTCGGATACAATACTTAACCCTCCTTCTGGCCCAGTCGGGTAGAAAACATAACCCTCCTTCTGGCCCAGTCGGGTAAAAATATAACCCTCCTGGTGCAATTGGATAAAAAATATAACCCTCCTGGCTCAGTCGGGTAAAAACATAACCCTCCGTCTGGAGCAGTCGGATAAAATACTTAAGCCTCCTTCTGGCCCAGTCGGGTTAAAAACATAAGCCACTTTCTGGCGCAGTCGGGTAAAAGCATAACCCTCTTTCTGGCGCAGTCGGGTAAATTAAAAACATAAACCACGTTCTGGCTCAGTCGGAAAAAACATTACCCTCCCTCTGGCCCAGTCGGGTTAAATACATAACCCTCCTTCTGGCGCAGTTGGGTAAAAACATAACCTTCCTTCTGGCGCAGTTGGATAAAATACTTAATCCTTCTTTTGGCCCAGTCGGGTAAAAACCATAACCCTCTTGGCCCAGTCGGGTAAAAAACATAACTCTCCTTCTGGCGCAGTCGGGTAATGAAATAAATACTTGCACGCAATAATCGTTATTTGAACAAAAGCTATTACGTACTAGTTACAAAAACGGAACGCGGAACGCGAATCGCGGCGCTACTCTACCTTGGCCCCCCCGGGCCTCACCCCCGTTGTCGCGTCGCAGGAAATTCGCAGAATTCCGCGACAGCGACGCGACGTGAAGCGGCGACAGCGGGGCCTGGGGCCCGGGGGGCAAGCGCGGCGTCGCAGAATATTCGCAGCCACACAGAGGGGGTGAAGCGGCAACAGCGGGGCCCGGGGGGCAAGCGCGGCGTCGCAGGAAAATCGCCGCTACACAGGGGGTGAAGCCGCCACATCGGGGCCAGGGGGGGCTGTAGCTGCGAAATCGCCGATTTATCGCGGCAGTGTGTAAAAGCGACAGCGTCCCAGTACAAAATGTACTGAAAGTAATTATTCGCGCGTTATTCGCGCTACAAAAATCGCGCCTGTTTGGGGGAAGCTTAAGGCGTGATTAGAGATGGGTTTTAGCCCGGGCAGTTTTGAGTAAATGCCCAATAAATGTCCATTTACGCCCAATAAATGCCCAATTTGTATGGCGTAAATGGACGTTTATTGGGCATTTATTCAAAATGCCCAAAAATGCCCGGGCAAAAACCCATCTCTAGGCGTGATTATAAGTATGTACCTGTGTTTATGTGTCGACACCGTATGACTAAAACTGAGTTTAGCGTAATATTCTTACTTCTCTTTAATAAGCGATACTTAGAAATTTTATCAAGAATCTTATTAAATGTTTGCTCTCATATTTTGGCGGAACGCTAATACAATTAAGCTGTTATGAGTTCCGACCCATAATTTCTATCTTTATTAATTTATTTTTATTAATCTTTGAGAGGCAATATACAAGATGGTTTTTAATGGTGGATATGAACATTTCCAGGCTAATATTTAGGTCAAATCTGACAACTCATGTTCTACCATTTTTAAAATTATAAAAAAATATATCCATACAAATTCATCGTCCGTTTGACCATTTTTGTACGGTTAGTTTTTTTTTGTCATTTATTTAAAAAGTGTCACACAAATGTTGTCACACTTCACCCAAAAACCTAACACCCATTAAAAATCACCTAGTAATATAACCAATAACGACCACACTCAGAACTTTCAGTCGCGAGGAACAAAAACAAAAATTAATAATCTCGCCGCGGGCGCGGATCGAAATTAACCGGTCAACCCTTGTCACGGGAAGTGGTTAACTTTTGAGCGCCATGTGTCAAACAATAGATTGGACTATTCGCAGATATTGTTGGGTTTTTGTGGTCAAATGTTAAATAATAATAATATCCGGAACAAATCACACACGATCATCTGGCCCCAAACTAGGATTCCCTGTGCTATGGGAACCAGAGACTGATATACATACACATAAATTATTTTATTTTTCAGACCATAGATACATTTTTGTTTACAAAAATATAGCCTAAGGGATCGTCCATTAATCACGTGATGTTTTTTAGCAACTTTTAGACCCCCCCCTCCCCCCTGGTGATACGTGGTGAGGTTTTAGACTACTCCCCCACCCCCTCCAAAATCACATGTATTTTTTTGGTACAAAATATTATCTTTAAATACAGGTATAAAGTAATTTAATTC